>CM072548.1:13589729-14839729 GCA_036898215.1 Platycarya strobilacea
ATTGCACTTATCCTTGAGGGTTGCTATTGTTTGTTTTGTTGGTTCTGAAAGATTTGGTTATGAACTTAGGGGTCAGTGGTAATGCTAAGTAGGTCAATGAAATTGTGAGAAATTTATAAGCCATGGCTAGCTAAATCTATCTTTCGTTGAATCATTAAAGCAACATCTTCACGTGTGATTCTGATTTAACAACCAATACATATGGAAACTGCATATGTTTAGCTTCAAATAGGTGCAAAACATTCATTGTCAACTGCTTGTTTATCTAATTGTGGTATGTTTTAGGGTCCACACTGGGGGAGAGCTCTTTCAGGTTGACTCCCAAGCTGGTGATGCTATCTTAAAGCAACTTTGGCACCATTCAGACGCAATACTATGTTGTTCAGTGAAAACAAATGTAATAACCTCTTCTGCTTAGTCACCTGTTATGTAGTTCTAAATTTCCTATGTCCAATGCATCTTAGTGAAACATACTCCAGATTTTGTCAAATGACATCTAGGTAAACTGGTAAAATTTTCTATTATAATTTATGTTCCTTTGCTCTATGAATTAAACATTAAGTCCTAGTCATGTGTGTGCATGTAATTATCCATTGGCATAAATGTGAGTGCAGGCATCTCCGGTTTTCACCTTTGCAAACCAGGCTGGACTTGACATGCTTGAAACAACTCTTGTGGCCCTTCAAGACATAATGCTTGACAAGATTCTTGATGAAGCTGGCCGGAAGATTCTCTGTTCCGAATTCTCCAAGATCATGCAGCAGGTAATGATGCCTTGTGCTTGCTATCAGCGAGAAACTTTTGATTATACTTTTTCCTAGGATGCCAAAAGATGTATCTTTAATATATATAAGAAATACTTTAGCCACAAATAGATTATACAAAGGTAATCTCATAAACCGACGTGGCTTTAGATTATAAAGTTACTTTTATTATAAAGTAGATCAACGGATCATATGAAACTCCGTCAATTTGTGGGATTTCTTTTGTGTAATCTCTTTGTAGCTATAGCAATCCTTGATATTGAAGGCCACTGGAAAACATTAGAACATTAAAAAAATGTTTCAAAGAATGTAACATATGTTTTTATAAGTTCAAAACATTCAACACATTAACAATCATTACCCCTTAAATCAATCCATGATCCAAACCCAATACCGGATAATCTTAAACGTTTTTTACTGAACTCTTACAGTAATGAGGACATCTTTCCCTAGGCAATAGTTTTATAATTCATAGTGCAAAACAACACTGGTCTTTGGCATTCAAGAGAACTGATCAAAAGCATCTGATGTGGTTCTTCATTGCAGGGATTTGCACATCTGCCAGCAGGAATGTGCGTTTCCAGCATGGGTAGGCCATTGTCTTATGAACAAGCCATCACATGGAAAGTTCTCGACGACGAGGATTCAAATCACTGCCTGGCCTTCATGTTCATAAACTGGTCTTTTGTGTGACATAGAAGGCAGATACTTAAAAATATGTAGCTATTTATTATGTATTCCGCTAATGGAAGTTAAAAGACATGACATGAATGTAGTCATATGGGAGGATCTCATGAAAACATAATCTATATATGTACCCTTTATATGTTTGCTTGATGGGTTCGGTTCAGCTGTCTACCTCATTCTGGTCTGGTCTTATGAATTTGGCTGAAAATTCCTCACCTGAAACAGATAAATTTCCAAAGTGTAGAAGATGGCAGCAATGTGGGCCATATATTCAGGCTGATTAACTTACTAGTTTGGGTAATCAGCACCTCCAATTCCAATTCTGCTCTCGATACGGTAGACTCATTTGGATAACGAAACAGTTTTATTTTATCTTATGTTATTATTACAACTTTTTTAAATTTTAAAATAAGATAAAATAAAAATTTTATTTTTTTAAATTTTTAAATAATAATATTATTAAAATTTAATATTTTAATAATATTTTATTTATTTCATTAAATATCATTTTATTTTATTTCACTATTCAAACAGATTTTGAGTGGACTGAAAGGGTCTCTAAAGTTGTGTGCCAAGGATGTGCTTAAGCAGTGTTCAAAGTTGGTACTCATGCCGTGTTTGTTTTTCTTGTCAACTATACAAGCAGTCAAACTTATATGCAGGAATCAGGGCTTTTATGTGACTGTTTTATCTTCTTTCCCCAATTTATGCAATGTTTGGTGGCATAAAAGACAACTCAGAAAGAATAGAAAAATTTCTGCCATTCTGGCCCTATAAATCTGCAATGTCTTTGCGCACTGAGGAATTGACAAAGTTTTAGCAAGCATGTCTCTTTTTTTGTTTTTTAATAGGTTAGAGATTTTCTACAAATTTAGCATGATGTAGATGGCTATCTAGCAAGGGGCATCTTCCAAGGGCCTTTTCAAAGATACCAATCTGGTAAGTGATGCAGTTCGTCATTGACAAGTTATCTTTTGGAGTGAAATACAGATTCCACAAAGAAGAGAATTGACTTTTACACCTGGTTTGGATTCGAAAAGTATTTCATTTCATCATATCTTATCTCATTATTATAACTTTTTTCAACTTCATACCAAATATAAATATAGTAAATAATTCCATTTTTTCAAATTCTAAAATAATATTAAAAAATATTTTATTCAACTTTCATATTTTATCTAAAACTATCTCATGTCATATCATTTCACCTCATCTCATCTTTAAGTCCAAGCAAGGCTTTTAAAAAGTTGATAAGATAATTGATATTTGCAGTCCTCGAGTTTACAGTTTCTACAATGGAAAAGTCTGAAACTCATGAGATTTTGTATTTCTTTTGAATAATTCTACTAATCATCTTCACACATCGCACACTATACATATTTTATTTTATTTTATTTTACAACAAATATATAGTGTATGGATAACAAGTAGAACAACTCAATTAGTTTAGCAATAATAAAATAAAATCAAAACGAAAGAAAATAAAAAATAATTTAAAAATATATAAAATATGTAGTGTGAAATGATGAGTAGCATTCCCCTTTTTATTTACTAGTGACTTGCTTTTTCCAAATCGAATACATGGAGATTGTTCATTTTCATGATCAAGCAATTATATATTGCTAATATTATTTTTCTATAGGAACACAGTCTGCATTACCAAAGGCAAAATAGGCCTTAATAAGGTTTATATGGCATAGCATTAATATACTCAACATCAGAAATGATAAGAGGTACAACATGCCACCACAATTGCATCTCAGTGATAGTCCATGCATATCATGCAAGTTGGTGTGCTACCATATTTGCCAATCGATGAGTATGTTGGATAGAGCAGCTTGCAAAGCAATGCAACAAATGTTTGATCTCTGAGATCATTGTTCTCCTTGCCAAATATGACTATGTGGCACTCATTATTTCTTCCACTAAGTTTGAGCAATCACTTTCAATAAACAAGCTTATAATGCCAATATGAAGACATATTTGCAAACTTCTTGAGACTATCATTGCCTCAACATTCTTCGGTTCCAAGAATTCCTCCTCTACCTTACTCAATGCCATGATCACAACACCACTCGAATCACGTAGAATAGCTCCTATACCAATCTTGTTACATTAAAAAAGAGAGCCTCCGTCCACATTTAATTTGAAGTTGTCTTGAAAAAGACGAGTCCACTTGTAAAGAATTGGCCTAGGACTCGACTGCTGGTGAATAGTTGATGAAGGAAAGTGTTTTTTCAATGAAAGAGCATAGCTTAGAACTTGTTGAGGGGGTACATTAATACCTTCATAGAGCATCTTGTTCCATAGTCACTAAGTTATCAAGATGAAATTTGTTCAGCCATCAACAGAAGAAGTAGAGAGGATTAGCATTACAGGTGCATAATAGAAGTGAAAGATCCCAAATCTGACAAGGCAACAAACTTATATACCCATATGGAATGTATAGATGGGCAATAAAAGAGGGCATGGGTTGAATCCTCCATTGTTTGTTTACAAAAACAGTAGCAGCTATCAACATTTATTCTTTTTTCTGAGCAAATTGGATTTAAAGGGTAAAATATCTCTACATGCCCTCCATGCAAAAATTTTAACTTTGAAAAAAGAGGGGGAGGGGGGGGGGGGGGGAGTATTTTTAGCTTCCAAATTGCTTGCCAAAACTTTTTAAAGGTTCCCATAGTTGATGTCTCCCCTGAGTTGGTGGTAGAGAGGCCCTTGAAAAACCTGTATGCACTTCGAACTCTCGTGCTCCCATATCCATTTATTCTGCTCATTAGTGAAGCTAGAATGAATTCTTAATATCTCCTTTGCTATGTTTGGATTGATGAAAGCCCTAACTTTAGACATATCCCACCATCTTGTAGTACAATCGAGTAGGGAAGACACTTTAGCATCCAAACTATTAAGATCAAGACTACTTGGATTACAAGTTGCTATCAAATTGTTAATCAATTCTCAATATCGAGGGATCCAAGGGTTAGAAAGGATGTGTATACTTTGGCCATTACCTACACTCTATCTTTCTCTTGCATTAGCAAGTGCATAACCTTTCATATCCCTCTCCAAGCAAAAGAGGGTGAGCTACCCAATCTAGCTTCAAAAAGGAAAAAATTTGAGAAATATCTAGAAATGAATACTCTATAATATAAGCTTTCCTTGTGCACTAGAAGCCCCTAGCTCTATTTTACTAACATGGTCATGCTAAAAGTCTACAAATTTTTGGACCCAAGACCACCCACTGCTTTAGACTTGCCCATATGTTGCCAACTAACCCAATGAACTTTTTTCTCATCATGATTCTGACTCTACCAATAGTTTGCCATCATTCTCTCAAGATCAATATACAACTGATAAGAGAGTTTAAAACAACTCATGGCATAGGATGGGATTGCCATGGCCACCGTCTTTAATAAAACTTCTCTTCCCCCTTGAGAGAACATATTATTTTTCCAAACTTGGAGTTTCAACTAGGCTTTATGCAAAAACTCAGAAAATGCATACCTCTTAGACCTCCCTATAATAGGTGGCAAGCCTAGGTATTTGTTATATTGTTGGATTTCTGAATTGCCTCACAGATCCATGATAGCCTTTTTGACACCAACTTTAGCATTCTAACTAAATACCATAGTTGTTTTGTCATGATTAATCAATTGTCCTAAGGCATCCTCATAAACTTTCATAAGCTTGATTAACCTGTTATTTGCTTCCACTATTGTAGAAAAAAAAATGAGGCTAAAATCTTCAAAGAGCATATGATTAAGCTTAAGAGCCATTCACAAATTTTCATCCCAAGAATTGAGTTAAGGGGACATAGGGCCCCCTTGTCTCAGACCTCAAGAAGAAAGGATATGTTTAGTGGGGGCACCATTGATAAGAACTGAAAAGGAAGCACTTGTAACACGTTTTATCACCAACTGAATTAGCACCTCAGTGGGGGCACCATTGCCAAGAATGAATGCAGACTGTGTCTCAAATATCACAGCAGGTAAAATGAGTGTAATCCTATTTGAAATGACTTTCGATATTAGCTTGTGTATGAGATTACAAAGACTAATAAGTCTAAAGTCATTAACCTTAATAGGGTTATTCTTCTTGGGACCAAAGCGATGTGTAACACCCGCCTCTCTTCCCTTTAATGCTGAGCGCATCTCAAGGAGATGATGTGACAATTCATTTCTTCTTTTCTTTGATGGGCACAAGTCTTGAAGTATGTGTCAAACTTTGATGACATGTTTTAAAAGATAATAGTTGATTTTAAAATATACCCAGTATTTTAATGGTCTCAAATATTTTAAATGTCCTACGAATATTATATGAGATATTTTTAGTGTTATTAGATCCAAGGCGGATTTTAAGAAAAATACAATTATAATATTTTAAAGAGCTCCAAAATATTATAATTGCACAAAATCATTTTATTAACATGATTTTAGTTATTTAAAATATTCGCATATTTAAATTGCGTCTTAAGCTCCTATTTAAATATATGGCTTTGTTCTCTTAAAAATAATTAGTAAGACTTCATCATTTAATTTATGATGAGTGAATATTATTTTATAACCTAAAGTTAAATTAAAATAATATTCTATCTTATTCCTCTAAGTATTTTAAGTTAAATTGAGTTTACACATTTTCAAATCAGTCTTTAAAGCTCACGTTAGTCCATCTGAAAACCTAAATGTGTAGGGCCTATAAATATCCCAAAGGGAAAATCCTAACCTCTCACTTTTTTCCTCACTTTTTTCCTCTCTATTTTCTCTTTCTCTCCTCTCCCCTTAGCTCTCTTGCACGACACCCCCTTGCCTTTCCTCTTTTGATTTCTTTTCTTACCAGCTCCACTTCCAGCCACAAGCTCTCACTGTTGACTACTAGCGGGCCCCCCTCAGGCCGAAGAGCACACCCATACCGTTGACATGCAATCCAGCAGCCACATAAGAAAGAACACAATAAGCTCCTTAGGCTTCACCATACAAAATCACAAACCAGGACTCGTCTCCACCACCTACCCTCGAAATTGTACCCTCTCAGACCTCCCTCACCAATACCCTTTCCCATTCCCCATTGAAATGAACGACAACATATGTTTGATTGCGCTAAGCAAAATGAGAAATGCAAATTGCTTTCTTCTAAATATTCAATATGCACAATGGCGATTAGTTTTTGGAAACTTCTAATCATGGCTTGATTTTAGGTGCTAAGAAAAATGAGTAACAGTGTAGTGCTTTGTTTGCTCATCTCACAAACAATGAAAAAATCTTCCAAGATTGTAATTTTGACCTTCTCCCATTTCTTTCATATTTCTCAACTACCAAATAAAAAATAAATATTTAAATATGAAGAAAAATGAAGACGTTACGTCCCGTCGCTGAACACGGATGAAGAAAATATGAAATAAAATGCACTACTTAGATTGCCTCGACAAAATTCCTTGAACTCCCTCACTAGTATACCCTTTCACCATTTAACTCTAGACATGAAAGTGCTTCATCCTCCTCCCCTTTATGAACCCAGATGGCACCTTGCAATCTTGATTTTTTCAAATAATAATAATAATAAAAAAAAAGACGAGCATCAAGGGTTTTCCCAGCCACACTGCACCAAACCAACTCTGTCGCTGCCATAGCCAGATGTCATCACACCACCAAACTCCTTTCTCCCCTATTGTGGTTTTCCTATGGCTTCGAGAGCGAGGATTTCGAAAAGGATGAGGCTTCCACACTGGAGAAGGTGGCCGGTGTGTGCCTAGGTGGAAGAAGGAGAAGGAGGGCTTCAATGAGGCTTTAAGGGAGATGAGACTATAGACATGAATGAGAAATGGAATGAACGCTTTGGTATAAATAAGTGCACAACATGTAAAATGGAAGAGCTACATGATAGGTTGTAATTGGAGAGTATTCAACACCCCGACCGGTTATAAGGTTTTCTCTTATCCATTTTCTATGAAGCTTGAATACAATCATGTTATTTTCCAACCTTTGCATGTATCTTTTCCACGTTTTACATAAGCTACTGGATTAATTTAAATATCAAGCTTTAAAGTTTTTTGCCAAAATGGTTTATTTTATCCACATTTTGTTAGTAAAGTTATCAAAAACTTCCCCACGTTTTCCATAAGCTACATCATTAGCTTTGAATGCATTATCCATTAAAATCTTCTCTTAGCCTTAAAATCAATAAAAAAGATTCAAAAAAAAATCTCCCCATGCAAAGTATTAGGGATGGAAATCCACAACAAAATGAGAAACTCCCCTCACCCATCTACTTGCAAAACGTTAGCGATTTGTGACCATATTCCTATAACAACAATAGTGGAAAATAAATGTAATGAAGACTCACTAAATTTGATGTTATCATCTATTTTCATATGAGTAATGCCATACAGCCTCCTCTTCAATTTCTACACCGCACGTTTTGCTCGTGTGTTTTATTTTTAAAAAATTGACAAATCGTCTTCTTCTTCCCAGCGTTTCCCACCTCCCTCCCAACACAACCAAACATTTTTCCCTGCAATTCCAATCCCCTCTCCCCAATTTTATTTTTTACATAAACTTTTTCTTTTTACTTAGTTTGTTCAGTGTTTCCCTCCCAACACCCAAACATTTTCCCCTGCAATTCTAACTCCCTCCTCTTGATTTCATTTTTACGGATTTTTTTTTTAATGTTTGCCCAATGTTTCCCCCTCCCTCCCAAGTCCCAACACCACCCAAACGTTTTCCCCTGCAATTCCAACCCTTCCCCTCTGATTTCATTTTTTACAGAAATTTTTTCTTTTTATTAAGTTTGCTAGTGATACATGATGTGCCTGGAGAGGGAAACTTCACCTAGGCTTGTCATTCACGCCTTATGTTTTGGCTAGAATCAAGAATAAATAAAAAAACAAACAAACAAACTCCAAAAAAAAAACTCAAAATGAAAGAAAGAGAAGTGGGAGGGATGCACAATTGGGGAGGTGATTCTCATCTAGTGGAAGAGGCACAGGGTAGGGAGGGACCAGATGTGAACGGTGTGGAGTCGACGCACGGAGAAGGTTTCGCATGGAGGAAGAGCAGCGCATGCTTGGGATGGTGATTCTCAGTGAAAAGGCAGTGATTCTGAGTGAAAGGGAAAGATGATGGGAGATGGATGATCGATGAACACTTTATCAATTGGGGAGATGGGAGAAATTGAAGAGAAAAAAACATTTAAAAATAAAAACATAGGCATACAGTGTAGGATAAATTGGAGAAGCTGAACAGATTTTTCCTTTTCATATAGAAGAAGACTCACGAGACGATCAGGAAAAAGGAAGTTGTAAAATCCATATGTCTATCCAAACAAATATATGGATAATTAGTGTATTATTATATTTATTTTATCTTTTCTTATCACATTTTCGACAAAATAATAAAACATCAACTAATCTACGTTTTTTTTAGAACCACTTAATAATACTACTAATTTCTTAACGTTTATCTTTACTTTTACTTTAATTTTAATATTATATTAAAAGTTGTGATTAAGATATATATAGATGAGTTGGTGGTTTATCACTTCTCGTATTAGAGTTGACCCTACAAACAAGACCCATTGGGCATAGCTAGACAACATTGCCAACAGAAATCATGACGGAACAAACATACTTTTATTTTCAATTTTTCTCAATAATTAACTTTAATGGTCCCAATGTATCCCTTCCCTTTTTTTCAACCTCTAATTATAGATAAAGCAAGGATCAGAATATAGAAGCCCATGCTTCATCTATATAATATTTGCAGTCTTATATATGTGTAATAAAAAGTTGACAAATCTAAGACACAAATAAAAAGATTATGTATAAGATTATTCAAATTATATAATTCCAACCTCTCGCTTCTCTTTCTAAAAAAAAAATCTCTAGCTTCTCTAGGAAACCAAAAGAAGCCCTTTTCTAAAAAAATAAAAATCTCCTCCCTTCTTCCCTTCCTCCTTCACTTCTTCCTTCCTCAATTTTCTCTTTTCTTGTGTTTTTTTTTTTATTTTTTTTTTGTTGTATTTTTTTTAAACCGGAATGAGAAAAATGGCATTAGGATTGTTTTTTGTGGCTTCCGACCACCACACACCTCTTCACGAGATTTGTCTGCCGCTGATCTATCAAACTATCGAATAACATGCCGATAACAGCAGAGCATGACCCATGCGCGAGTTGAAGTGTGCGCTTTGTCCTCGCACACCACCATCTTCAAGAGCTCTACCGCCACCTCACATGATGTTTCTGGGTTCAACGGCGTCGGAAGTTGAAGGGTTGCGTGTTTCCCTCACGCTGTCAGCCTCAGATTTCGGTGCTTTTTTTATTTTTCAATTTTTTTTCTTTATCTGTTGGTTTTGAAAGTTTCTCCAAGATTAAAAATCAGAGTTATGTCTTTTAGATGTATTTTGATTTTTTCATGTTGCTTGTTTTCTATTTTTGTATTTGCTTAGTATAATAAAAAAATCTTAGTCTCTAGGACCTTGGGTTCCTAGAGTTTATTTCCCTAGGCCGTCTCAGGACAACGTAAGATTTGAATTGTTCGGGATTAGTTTATTTTTATTCTGTTTTGGAAAGAAGGTGGTGGTCTCTTATATAGTGTTTTGGAGAGATGTGCAGTTAGAATTAGACCATATCAATCACATTTTGAGTGTGGAGGAGTTACAAATCATCAACTACATATAATATACATTTTAAGTCTAGTTATAATGTCCATTAATACAATTGATTTATATATTAAAAAAAAAGATTATGTCTTTAATGATGGAATTTATAATTTTTAATGAAAATATTGAAAATTTACATATTTTAAAATAATATCTAAATTTACTCTTTTATTTAAGCAAGAAGAGGGGAATGTTATTCTCAAGTATTATATGAAAGGAGTCCATATGATTGCTGGGGAGTCTCTTTTATTAAATTTTGTATTATTTAAGGCTCATTTAAATTTAAAGATGAGATGAGATGAGTTATGAATAATAATAAAATGAGTGACTGAGATAAATTGAAATTTAAAATAAATGATTGAAATGAGTTAAAAATATAAGATAAAATGAGATAAGTTGAACCTACTTTTCAAAACAAACCACCACTAATTTATCTTTATTTATTAAATGCATGTCTTCGAAGAAAAAAAGTATAAAAAAAGTTCCAGGTTTTGGATATTGACCCACATTGGTAGTGGTACTATAGTCGCATGCACCGGGTAGAGAAAGTCACATTTCCTTTTAGATAAATAATATTTATAGAGTCTACTTATTTATATTTTTTTAAAATAAATAAACGTGAGATTAAAATAAACTAAAAAATTAATTATTAATAATATATTTCATTTTATTTAAAAAAACATGTGATGTTAGCACAATTTATAATTATATCTATACTATTCTTTTTTGAGAAATAATTTAATCAGAAAAAATTAGATAAAAGTAATTTATAGAATAATATAATTTAAATGATTATTTAAATTATAAAATTATTTTTATTATAAAATAAATTTGGTTAATTATGAAAAAATTAATTTTATGCTACTCTTTTTTTTACTAAGGCAAAAGGACCCAGATTAAAAAAAAAAAAAAAAAACAGGCAAATGGACCCAGCACTTTCTGACCAATCAGAGCAGGATGCTTCAACTTTCAGAGCAGTGCAAGGAAATGCGTTACGGTGCGGACCCCACTCCTTCAGCGCCTGTCTGCCTGCCTGCACATCTACAGACGCCATCCGCATGTTTACATGCATTATCCTCATAACATGCATGGACCATCATCCATCACCCATCATCTGAGAACAGTACATCAGAGTTGGCTAGCTAGATTTTTTTTTTTTTTTTCAGTTTTCTTTTTTTGAAATCTTTAGCGTTTGAAATTCGAGGCGTTTTAGCTTTTAAAGAATAGAAATAATATTTAAAATTGTGAAATGTTAAATGTGGTGTAATTATTTTAAATAATGTAAGTTAATACATATTTTATATAAAAATTAATATTTTAATAATAAAATATTTATATATTTTCCGATTGTATATACAAAATTCGAAAGATACTGTTTTTTCGAGCCTCGAGGTGCTGATTTCGTTTTTTGAATCCTTTCCCTGCTGGTACTTTCATTCATTTATTGGTGAATAATAGAATTACATAATGTACATTTAATGCCTTACTCCTCTCTCTCTCTCTCTCTCTCTCTCTCTCTCTCTCTCTCTCTCTCTCTCACTCTCATATATTTGGTGCTGATTTGCAGAGAAGAAGATTAATAATTCAAATCGAGCTGTTCGCGTGGGAGGAACCCCTTCTGGCTTTCCACTTTTCGTCGATAGCTGTGCGTATCGGATTCTTCTCATAAATGTACAAAAAGTAGTCTTTTTCTTTCTCTTTTTGATTGTATTTTTTTTATCATTTACCAATTGATGAAGATGATATTCGATTAAAAAAAAAAGAAAGAAAACACATTTGATCACATTTTTATCTTCGTTTTGGGATCCTTTCGATGGGAATCGTGTTGGAGTCTTCGTAGACACAAACACATTAAAGTGCAAAGGTGTCTAGCTTTACAAAACCCAAGGAAAATGTCTGCCTAGGGTTTTGTTTTTCTTTACACAGCTGGATCCTCTAATCCCCTGTGTGGAACCAAGAGATCTTTATGTTTACGGGATCTTAAAGATTCGGTAGGGAAGGGATATAGAATAGACCCTCATGGATTCTTGGGTCTGGGGACTCTAGTAACAACACATATTTTAAATTAAAAATATTTTTATAAAATATTATTATTATATAAAATATTTTATTAAATTATCCTTCATTCTAAAATATGTAATGGATAATATGTTGTGAAAAATTATATAATATATTAGAATGTTAATTTATTTTTATTCATAAAATAAATCTAATAAATTATATAAAATTATATCAATTTATAATTCTAGTTTTATAAGTTGGATCTCTTTATAAAACTTTACATTAGAATTTTGTGGGATAACTGTTCTTAGTTAATGGATTTTTTATTTATATTTCTTCAAATAGGAAAGGATGATGGAATGAACTTTTGGGTGTTTGTGATTGTGGCATTTCGATGTTGTTGAGAGGAATGGCTAGGAAGTTGGCTGGGGGGTAGGCTGCATGAAAGTGATCTGGAGCTTTGCAGGATGAGTTTTTTTTTTTTATTTGGGAAATTTTCGGTGGTAGATTTTCATGATTGTTTCATTTGTTTTTTGGGTTTTCTGCGTTGGACCGAAAAGAAATGGTTTGAATTTTCTGGAAATGCATGTGTGGCCGCAAAAGAGTAACACATGTACAACGCGTCAAGGATCCTCGGACCTCGATTTACCAGTCAAGGATCTTAAATTTTTAATTATTGAGCCCATTTCTATCTTAAATATACAACATTTCTTGCAAAACTTTACCAAAAATAACTTTAAACCGAAAATATAATTGGCAACTTCCCTACCCATTTACCAACAAGTGACTGTTTTGGTTCGGGTTTGTGTAAGCATAAAACTTATTTTTTAACAACTTAAAAGTAGCGATGGGCAGCTAAGTCCTACATCCACTATCTCGCCCCCAATCATTCTGCCTTGCATGGAAAGATAGGGACGGTATGATCCTAGTGGAGCCTCGTCTCGTCTCGTCTCTAACCCCGCATCCAATTTTTTTAATATAAATATATATACTATACACAATTATTATTTTTACTATATTTAAATATAATAATATGCATTATATAAATTTTTTACTTAATACTTTGGATAAGTTGTAATATAGTAAGGTGATCATTTTATACATTGCCTTCACAATACAAATCTCACAATATAAAATGGTTACTCTAATATGCTATAACTTATGCTAAATATGTATTAGCAAATTTAAGAACTATATCATTTTTAAAATTATAGTAATACTTACAAATTTAAACTTATAATTTGGGTCTAAATATATTTTTGATCAGGTTTAGACATAAAAATAAATGTTTAGTCTAATAGACTGTAGTCTATTATTGAAATAGGCATGGAGCAGGTAGATTGGGAATCCGTCCCGCCTCTGCCCAGTGGGACGAGTGGAGGGTGTGAGAACCCTACCCTTGGCCCATGCAATCTGGTCCTAGTCCTCAGAATGGGAAGGGCATGTATGCAACACAGATGGCATAGAACATTTGTATTCTAATCTAAGGTTGATAGAGGAATATTTGTGTTGTATAGGATTATATCCTATTTAATTTGGTAAATTACGTAAGTTTGGAGTGGGCATGTATGCAACATAGATGACATAGAAGATTTGTATTGCAATTTAAGGTTGCTAGAGGAAGATTTGTGTTGTATAGGATTATATCCTATTTAATGTGATAAATTATGTATGGAGAGGGTTGTGACCTCTACATTCTTTTTCGTTTTATGTTGTGTGCAAGTGCTTGTCTTGCTTACAACTAAGTATGGAGAGAATCGTCGAGTCTTTTGACCTCCACGCCTTTTTTTCATTTTACATAGTGTGCAAGAGCTTTTCTTGCTAGGGACTAAATATTAGGAGTGACAATGTAAGACATGATACGTTAACACGAAACGAACACGACACGTTAAGCGGGTTAGTATTTAATTTTAACGGGTTTCGGGTCAAATCGTATCAACCCATTAAGACACGATTTCCTAACGGTCAAATCCGTTATGACCCATTATGACACGATTATATATATACCTTATTTTTAATTTTTTAAATATTTGAAAAAACCCTAAATCCCTAATGCTATGCCGCCTCCCCTCCCCCCTTTCAATTTATTTTCATTTTTTTCGAGTAGCATTTCCCTCCCATAGTTTGCAATTCCGTTGTGCTCCTTGAGGCTGAGGGACTCTCACTCTTCACTCGTCGCCATCTAGCTTGTCCATTTCCATTTTGTTTCCCTCCCACAATCCCACTTAAGTTTGGTTTCATTTTTCCCTTTCCATTTCGTTTCCCTCCCCAGACACTTCCAGACGTCCAAGTTCTAGTCAACACTCTGCACTCATCGCCATCGGCAACCCACGCCACTTCCGTCGTTCGAATCAGTGTCTTTGTGACCTATCTAGCACTTTGACCACTTCTCTCTTTGTGACATCGCCGACCCACGCACGGCCTCTCCCCTTCTCACAAACCCTAAAGGTAATTTTATTTATTGATCTGAAAATGAGGGATTGATTTTGTAACTTTGTTAGAGTTAGGGTTTAATTTTTATTTGATTGAGTTGTTCTTCATATTCGACCGAGTTGTTCTTCTAACTCTCAGAGTGATTGCTTGCTAGTAAACAAGCATAGAGGTTTTGTTTGTTGTTTTGTTTCATCGATCTATTCCATTGATCTGCTTGCTATTCTTATCATCAATTTGTTTCAATACATTGTGTTTTGTCTGTGATTCAATATGCAGGACTTTTGTTATCCATCCTAGCCACTTGTGTAGATCAAGCAGAAGAGAATAGGTTAAGAATATTCAAGGGAATGGGTTAGAATATTCTGTCAATTAGCGGTAGATTGTATTGTTTACTAATGAGCAAAGGTTGTCTCTAGTTGGTCCAAAGTTGATGCACCTTCTAATTTACCTAGAAAAAAATTAAAATAAAGCAACCAAAAAATAAAGGCCTACGAACTTTGCTTTGTCCTGTGCTCTCCATTATCTAATGAATATCTATGGAGTATCAAGTGTTGGATTGTCTTTTCCCTCAACTTTAGAATGTTAAATCAATATTTTAGTTTTTATAATAGCCAATTCAAATCTTCCTAAATATATGATGGAGCAGTACTGATGTTGTTCATGGTATCAAAATTGTAGCAATCTATGTAAACCCCATGATCTATTAGGCAGAGACAAGTACAATCATCCACTATCTATTTAATAAGGTTGTATATATGGTTGCTTGCCAAGTACAATCATCCATTATCTCGACTATTTTTTAAATTCCTAAGCATGCATTGTTTTTAAATTTAATAATATGTGAAGAATTGGGATTTCAACTCTTTGAGAATGAATTAATGTTGACAACATAACAAAGCTCACAATTAATCAATAATTAACGAGAGAAATTAGTCTCTCTGTTGTGAGATCTTTAAATTCAATAATTTAGCTAAAATTAATGAATAAATACAATCATTATGAGTCAAAAGTTTCTCCATCCTTTGGGTTGACCTTATCTTCTATTACCACTAAATTGATTATTGTTCAAACTTCATTTATTAGTGCCTCAATATATAATCTTATTCACAAATCAGCTTATAACCGAGAGACTTTAATAATTATCTTGGTAAAAACATCATTAGGATACTCAGAACCAAAAGTAGTAAAATATTGAAACAAGATTTAGAGAGCAGTGATCATAATAAGCAAAATGAAATTAATATGAGCTCTCTACTGTTAATAGGTTTAATATATACATCATTCTTGGACATATTCAAGTGTCAAGTTCCCCTTCGTCCCTATTCTATTTTATAAATTTCCAATGGTAGAACTATTTGGGAAACCATAGAAAAATGAAGCAATCTATTATCTAATTTAGATAATCACCTTCTTATATGAATATGTGTGCATGTATTTGTATGTGTACATTATAGATATATCTACTAGCACTTAGAAGGGAGCAGATTGCTTAGTTCTACAGATAACTAACTATTAAGAGAATTGTTTTCTAGTTTTGCAAAACAATATTAAGTCAGTCTAGGCATTGATCTAATTGTCCCTCTTTTGCTTCAAAAACCAACTTTTAGTATTGGTGGGCATATCATTGATCAGTTTCGAAGTACACTAAAAGTAGATATTGTTGAAACATTAGTCTGCACACGAGATTGGTTATATGACGATGAGTAAGGTAATATTTTAAATTATATGTCAACGGTTGGCTGAATAATTTAGTTACTTATACATTTTTTATGCATTGTCAACTTGTAGAGGAGCCTTCTGAAGTCCACACTCTTTTTTATTTTACATCGTGGGCAAGAGTTTGTCTTGTTGGCAACTAATTACGAAAAGAGTCATGGGACCTTCTAACCTTCACGCCCCTTTTCATTTTTGTCGTGTGCAAGAGCTTGTTTTGCTGGCCACTAAGTATGGAGAGGGTCATGAGGCCTTTTGACCTCCACGCCCCTTTTCGTTTTGTGCTTTGTGCAAAAATTTGTCTTACTAGCGACTAAGTATGGAGATGATAGCTAAGGTCCAACGGGGTAACGTGGAAAAGCATAGCTAAGGCCCAACAGAATAAGGTAAAGAATGTGACCGTGACATTACAAAGAAAAGGCAAGGGTTATGTTCGAGAATAGGCGAATGTATAAAAGTTTAATTTTTCATGTGCAAGCACAAAGAAAATTAGTGAGAAAAAAGTATAAGAGTCTTCTGCATGAAGAGATGATATTTGGGTTCCATAGTGGCCTAACCTACAATAAAAAGCCCACAGTCATGACTAAGTAGAAAAAAACCCCTAGGTTGGTGATAAACACTTATAACTAGAATAATCACCCCAAATAAGATAACTCCTAAAAATATGAACATTGGGAAAGGGATAACTCCAAGAATATAGAAGCTATTTGTCCCAATTATTTAGGGATCATAGATTATCCATAACACGGGAATAACAACCATCTTTTATTACCAACGAATCAATCTATAAGTAGCCCATAAAAGGTAACGAACGATTATCCACCTTTACATATGCTCACTCTCGTATACTTTGTTAACTTTGGTATCAAAATATCCTCAGGATAACTAGTGTCATTACTTTACTTATCACATATCAGCCGTGTGACAATCGCGATGATGTAAAACATGTTCTTTATACAAGATATCAAAGATGACATATTATTCATTCAAACTACCAATCTAATAAATAATACCACCTTTTAGTTCCGACAAATTAACTGATAATCATGTTGCAACTACAAATAAAGTGATAATTGGAATTTTTTTTTCTTTTAACACAATATGATTTCAACGACGCGGGGGATGAGTTTGAGTTCATTTGGGAAAATAAAATAATTAAATATTTTTTAGAAGAAAAAAAATATTGACCCAATGTCAATTTTAAACTCACTGTATCACAATCAATCGTGTACAAATTAGTTACTGTGAAACTTAAGGGATTGGGGTAACGGCAATGGGGTGAGCCGCATAAATTAAAAAGAAATGCTATTATGTTGTATAAGGAAAGATCACACAAATCAAGCAAAGGACAATAAATCAGACAAATAGCCGAAGATCATGCTTGTACAACCAACAAATCACAGCACATTAATTCTCTGTAACAGTCATTTTGTATAGTCTTATTCTTAGCTAGTTTCCTATAATAGAGTTTGTAATTTATGTATTTAAATGTACGCGACTACCATGTAAATGTGTGAAGAAGAGTTTGTCATTTTACTCTGAAATAAAGATATTGTTTTTATTCAATTCTCATCATGTCGTATTACTTATACATCTTATTTTGTTCTATTGGCGAATTTTTTTTTTATGTATATATAGGTGAGTCTATTCATCCAAGTTGGGTATGGTTTTAATTTTTTTTTATTTTTTAATAATTTTGATAAATTCTTTTAAAAGATTCAAAAAAATTAATTATTTAAATTCTAATTCAAAATCCAAATAAACGGACCTAGATATAGGGATGGCAGCATCCGAAGTTAATTCTCCTATTTGAAAATATGCCATTTAATTTAAAGGACTTTGACTGCTCTTTTGACATAATATTACTTTTTATTTTTATAAATTGACATTACCACTTGGTACCACGCGATTTTTTAAAAAAGTGAAAACTTTGTCAGCGAAATAAACTTTACATTCTCTCTAGTCTTTTATGTTTGTATTTTCAATAAACCACATCGCATTACATTTTGCTGCCACGTTGATGGGACAAAGGTGAACTCTTTTTAAATATAATTTAAATACAAATATTTTTAAATTAATCATTATAATTTTTTTAAATTAATTATTACAATTTTTTTAACTTTTAAATTATAATAAAAAAATAATTTAATTTAATTTTTTCAAATCTCTAAATAAAATTTATATTTTAATAATATTTTAATTTCATAATTTTTATTATTCAATTTTTTTTCTCTCCTTTTTCAAAATTCAAAAATTATTCAACTTAATCTATCTCACTATTATTCACAAATGATCTTATTATTATTCACAAAATTTTCATTACATCTCACTCCCTAAACTAGTCCTAAATGTCCTTGGGTTCAAAACCTTGCATTTTGTTTTTGAGGGCATCAAGGAAAGTTCTCCAATAAAAGTATCTTAGATAAAACAGTTTATATGGAAAGTTCTTAATGATATATTACTTACGGGCGATGCTAGAAATCCTAATTTTGGGATCCTTATTGCATCTTGCTTTTTTTTTTTTTAAGTTTCCTTTTACATAAATTTTAAATAAATATTTTTAAATAATATTGTGATTTTTTTATATTTTTTAAAACTATATTAAAATATTAAAAAAATAATGTAAAAAAATGGATCCCAAAACAGGGACAAAAAGCATTTCCCTACTACCTACATAGCATCTGTTAATGAAAAAGCAGATTGTTGAGGATGGTTTGAGTCGAGTTTGCAAGAGGAGTGAGAAAGTTATTATTCTTGTCATTTGGAATTGTCCTGCTACTAGCCTTGCTACTAGCCTACTATGAATGTATGTGGGGGGAGAAGGACAGTCCTGGAAGAAAAAAAAAAATAGAACTCAAAATATCGTATTTTAAATTGCTGTGTTAATATTTATGGATGCTGTGCATTTAGATCAGGTGGCTGCTATTTTACACAAACTTTTTGGGCTACAAGAAACTGCGTTGTTTTAACAGTCCTTCTGCTTTACTTAGATCAGCATTGAGTGATATTGAAGTTTTTCATGATATACATATGTGCTCAATTACTAATGAAGATAGAGTACCTCGACAAGTTGCTGATATGGGGTGGAATCCACCACTAGATCCTTTCTACAAGTTGAATTTTGATGCTGGAAACTGAATTATGTTAAAAAGAAGTGGCAATAAGACTGCTCATACTGTTGTAAAATTAGGCATGTATCTAGAAAATGAGTCTGTGAATTGAAGAAGGTTCTCATGAAGTTATGTCTGTTAGTTTGCTTGAAAAGTCATGTATTGATTGATTTTGAATTAATGGAATTTCATTTCGTTTTTAAAAAAAGAAAAAAGGGTATCTAGAATGTAGTTACAAGAGAGTTTTGAGTGAGAGCTAGTGCACTTACAAAATCGTCTAATACTGTTGCCGGATTTTCGGATCCAATCAAAAAGTTGAACCTGCCAATTAGCCGACGAAAGTCATTGAAAGGAGCTCTGTATTGGGATTCATTATTAAAAAACGTATTTTTTTATGTCAGTTTTATATTTATTTATTTTCTTCAAAGTGATTGTATATTGCTTATATATTCACGACTAGAACTATCGTTTTTAAAAATAGAAAAATTTGATGTAATCTAATCATGAATTAAAAATGTTAGGAAAAAATATTAGAGAGACAAGTGGCAGATAACATCAACTGATAATCTATAGTGTTTGCTACTTGTTATGTACTGTATAATATTTATAAGTTAAAAAATAAAAAAATAGATCTGAAATTGAAAGAAATAGATTCAAAACGTTTTGTTTATCATGTCATATCAGTTAACGTTTATTCACTACTTATCTTTGATATTTATCCCGTAAATTAGTATGTGAATAACAAAATTATGAATAACCGTACTATGTTAGGAAGCTTCCATACAGTGTCTACACTATAAAACGTCTGAACCCAGAGGAAGATATTGTGACAAACTTTTTTAAATTTTTTCATAAAATAAAATAAATAATTTTAAGTTTTTAAAATTTTAAATAAAAATTATATTTTAACAATATTTTATTCAATTTTTACAAAACTTGCCATTTTTATATAGCCTAAACCCTGAAAAATTTGTAGCTTGGACAGCTTTATATTCAGGCAAATACTAGAACGTTAAGCATTGACGAAACTTCTGTAGATTTTCCTAATTGCTGTTTTTCTTTTTCCTAGAATACAGAAATTAAACTACTTCTAAGAAAATAATGGCGTAACAATAGATAGTCATCCACATATAGCGTGAGGACTAGGAGTAGGTGATCTGTGGCAGAAACAATAGATGGATGCTTAGTTTAGGTATGATGTCTGTAAGGACGGGAATCAAAACTGATGATGAATTTAAATGGCCAACTGTTTGGCCAATACAAACTTTTAACAGTTTTTAGACTGCAAAATGACATTTCCCTTATATAAATTAAAACCTTCTGATTTTTAATAACATTTTCCATGACTTATAAAAAGGAATAATAATAACCAACTAACCCAATCCATTTTAGTAAAATGACTGCAGAAATAGACCATGAGGAACCGTTAGCAATCAGCCCATTAAAAGTTAGTTCTTCATACAGATCTAAGGACAGCCTGATGATTTGCTATGTAATCTACTCCCAACAAAATCAGAAGCACCAAGTTCACCCTTCAATGACATACAATTGAATCCCAATACACATTTATCAGAACTGAAACATTTGTTCTTGGCTGTTCACATGACTTTTAACAATTTCCTCATGCAAAATGCAACAACTGTTTGTCTCAGTTACACGCATCACTTGGGACCTAGTTAGGAGATGGGGCAGTTAACTTGCTACCAAGCTTGAAGGCCACCACTTACCATACTGCTCAACTCATATTATCATTTGACAATCCAATCCAAGCGGATCATATCCATTACAACCTCTGTAAACAAGGGACATTCGGCTAGTACTTACAGTTATGAAAAACCAGGGATTTCTCCCGGCATTGGAGCTAGTTCATTTTTGTCAAACCTTTCTTCCTCATAGAAAGAGGCACGAACCACCCTACCTCCAAAGAATCGGCCATCAAGGTCAACAAGTGCTTTGGTTGTTTCTTCTGGTCTCTCGAACTGAACAAAGATTCTGACTGCCTCATTGACTGGAAAATTTGGCTCTGTTATCTCAAAGATGAGAACCCGGGTTACTGTCCCATACTTGGCGCACTCTGATGCTACCTCATCCTCTAGCTCATCATCAACCTCACCTGGTCCCACCTTCAAGAAGAAAGAAAAATACTTAGCCATCTTCATCCTCATAAGAGCATCACTGAGATTGAAGTTATAAAAACAAAATATATTTTTTTTATAAGAAATAAAAACAACATATATATCTTTAAGATGACAACTTATATAATGAACACTGAGTCAACGTTGAAAATCTATTGGTATCTAAGTCATCAGTTCAGAGAGATTAAAAAGTTGTCGCTCCTCCATTTCCTGGCCCCCACCTAAAATAGAATTGCTAAACAAGAAATAAGGAAAGACAGAAAAGATACAACCAATGAAACTGTCTTTGGGAAAATATATCACAGCTGGCACTGGGGTGATCCTGCACAAGGTATTGAAACTAGGGAGCAGAAGAAAAGTTTTTCTTTTTTACCGGTAAATAAAATCTTATTAGTCATATACAAGAGCATGTCTATGCGTGAGGGGGGTAGAAAATAAATGCCCGCCGTTGTGACCCATTTCGTATGGAGTATTCATCATAATTGTTTCGGTATTTAAAAGAAGCCAGTCAATCAACAGAAAATAAGGAATAATCATAAAAAACAATACACACAGACATATATATATTGGGCTGCACACACAAAATGATGTCTGAACTGTACTTTAATAATTAACATTTACCAAAACCAAGACAAGACAGTTCTTTTCTTCTTGTAGATTTTATGAACTAAGCATGATAATTTAATAAGTTGTGTGGGAGCTCCATAGAATCATTAACCAGGACATTATTGTTCAGATATGTGACAATGACAGTGACTTCAGAAGATGCCATCTCTGCTAGATAATGAAAATACACAGATGTCACTAGTGGAATATATAAAGAAATGAGCACTGATAGACTAACAATCGGTCTACAATTATTTTACCACTTTACAATAAATTTTTAAAATTTAAACATATCAAAATTAAATCAAACGTCAAAGACAACTTTACAAAACTAATTTGTTATCATTAAGTTGTATACAAGTTGTCAGCTTACCATTGTTGTAAAGAAATTACTCTATTTTCCATGGAACTAAGGCAAATATATATATATATATATATTGAAAAGTTGAAACTAAGGCAAATATATCAAGATATCAAACCTATTTCCTACTATTTCCATTTTTCACAGCTCCTGAATATATGTTTAAGAATGTAACATTGCAAATTAATCTATCAATTTTTTGCACATAAAAAACTAAACTTGTTTGAATGTAAATGAATAAGTTTTTTTTTTTTTTTCAATGCAATAGAAATTAAGGATTCCGTCTGGCTTCAAATATAATCATTTCAAACAATATGCCCTCTTGCTTTCCATGTCTTACATAGCATATGCTAGTCTCAACAAGGTTATAGAATAGGGTTGATAATTGGATGTACGTAAGTTCACAACAAATAATCTTATGAATATGCCGAAAGAAATGATTACAAATAGTAGAATAAGATCTGATTTTTTAATGATGAAAACACATGTAAGTCTAATTAAAAATGCTATCGATAATGCTTTGTTTAAATTATTAAAATTCGCAATACCTACTACAAGGGAGCAATTTTCACAACCCCTGGATGACCAATTATATCAATAGCTGAGAGGCAGAGAAAGACTTCAAGCTTAGAATCATACATTTCTAATTGCTGAAGAAATGAACTTTTTTTCTTCATAGGCCAAGAGGATGGGGGATGACCATTCCACAAAGTTAACATAAATGGATGAAGTATAGGTTGAATCCCAAGCAAATGAAAGTTAATCTAATGGAAGAATCACAAAAGGATGAGGGTTTTTAGTCGAACTACTTAATCTGGTCATCATGACAAAGATACCAAATTTGGGTTAGGCAAAAGGGTTTTAGTTCAAACTAGAAAGAATGTTAACCCAACCCTCCCTCTTTCTACTAACCCTCTTCTTCCTAAGCAACACTACGAAAATCCTTATTTTAAATATAATCATAAACAACAGCTTGCCAGCATTATGTATCAATGGTGGCATGGTGCTACAGATTCACGCCTAAGCACGCAATAACAACAGGAATATCCTACGAAACTATGAATTATCTGCCTATGGCCAAGATATAAAAATAATAATAATAATAAGTAAACAATTTATTGATAGAAATAGGCAAAGTCCAAGTACATAAGATGGTATACAATAGACGAAACCTATGTAGATCATGGGTGGATTGTACGATACAAGGAAATCACGAAGGTTAAGGCCATTAAAATCTATAGTTAGAGCCCATAATAATAAAGTGCGAAAGGTGAGAAAGAAGCTCCTCCTGTGTCCATTTCTTATCTTCAAAGGTTCTATCATTGTGCTCTTGCCCAATGTACCACATAATGCAGATAGGGACTATCTTCCACACTGATTTGATGGAAGTAGCACCTCCAAGAGATGTCCAACTAGCCAATAACCTAACCACCATGGCCGACATTACCTAGTTAAAATCAACGCGGCTGAAAACACATCCCACAAGTGTCTGGCTGCTTCACAGTGTAACAAGAGGAGATCCACAAATTCTCCTGAATTCTTGCACATGCAACGCCAATTTGTGATAAGGATCATGCGCTTTCTCAAGTTGTCAGAGGTCAGAATCTTGTCTAAGACAGCTGTCCAAGTGAAGAAAAGGGCTTTGGGAAGGCCTTATTCTTCCAAATTTTTCTCCAAAAAAAGTGGGTGTTTGTTGAGAGTGTTAGCACTTTATAGAAGGAACAAACCGAGAAATTACCCTTGCCCAATAGTGTCCACCAAAGCTTATCGGCTCTCCTTCCACTTGGCATAGTAGAATAAATGTAACTGAAAAAAGTCTCAAAGTTGTCCACTTCCCAATCTTAGGCTATTCTACTGAAGATGACATTCCATTGAACTTGATCACCCAATTGAATCATGAGATCTACCACTGAAACTTCTTGATCTCGAGCTAACAAGAAAATGGAGGGAAATGTGTCTTTTAAAGCTTCCCCCACACCAAGTGTCCTTCCAAAATCTAATCCTAGTTCCCTTACTCATTACCAGTTTGGTATGAATGGTGAAAACCCCTCATCTTTGTCTATTATGTTTCCACAATCGCACTCCATGTGCCCCCCCCCCGGCCCCACGGTGGCCTCCATATTTACACTCTACTACCAGTTTCCATAGAGCATTTGGTTCCAAATTGTACCTCCATAGCCATTTATCAAGAAGGGCCCGATTGAAGGTTCTTGTATTTTTTAAACCCACACCACCTGAAAATATTGGCTTGCACACATTGTCCCATCTAATTAAGTGAAACTTGAATTCATCCCCCATCCCACTCCATAGAAAATCACGACAGAGTTTTTCAATCCTTTTTGCCACAACTGTAGGGATGGGAAATAAAGACAAATAATAAGTAGGAAGGTTGGAGAGAGCACTTTTGACCAAGGTCACCCAACCTCATTTGGATAAATACAATTTCTTCCAACCTGTCAGTCTTCTTTCAATCTTCTCAATGATTGTATCCCAGATTGACGAAGCCCTTGAAGCTGCGCCCAAGGGCAACCCCAAATACTTTATAGCGAGAGAGGCAACTTTGCAACTAAGAATAGTAGCCAAATGTTGAGGGCCAATGACATTCCCTACTGGTACAAGCTCGGATTTCTCAAAGTTAACACTCAAGCCTGAAGCAGCCTCAAAACATAAGAGGAGGGCCTTCAGCACCCTGAGTTGATTCGGTTCTGCCTCACAAAAAATTAAGGTATCATCTGCAAATAATAAGTAGGAGATGAATACGGTGCCTCTAATGGGATCGCCAACAGAAAAACCCACCATATAACCATCTCGGACCACAGCTGATAACATCCTGCTCAAAGCTTCCATAATGGTAACAAAGAGAAGCAAGGATAGAGGATCTTATTGTCTCAGACCTCGTGAACTACAAAAAAAACCTGTCGGGCTGCCATTTATTAACACTGAGAATTTTGCTGTTGAGATGCACCATCTAATCCACTTGCACCATCTCTCCCCAAAACCACATATCTCTAGCAAATAAATGAGGAAATCTTAATTTACATGGTTATATGCTTTCTCCATAACTAGCTTGCAAATGATCCCTTCTACCCCTGTCTTTATTCTGCTATCCAAGCACTCATTGGCTATAAGGACATAATCCAATATCTGACGACCCTTGATGAAGGCATTTTGTGACTTTGAGATGATTTTATGTAGAGCCTCCCCAAGCCGATTTGCAAGAACTTTGAAAATAATTTTGTAGACACCATTTATAAGGCTAATGGGTTTAAAGTCTTGTAACTCCAAACCACCATTTTTCTTAGGTATCAAAGTAATGAAAGTAGTATTAAGACTTTTCTCAAACTTGCCTACCAAGAATAATTCACGAAATACCTTCATCAGATCTTCTTTCACAACCTCCCAACAAGCTTGGAAGAAACCCATCGAAAAACCATCGAGTCTTGGTGCTTTATCACTTGCCATTTTCCTTAAGGTCTCAAATACCTCTTACTCCTCAAAAGGTCTCTCTATCCAAGATGCTATATGTGGTTCGATAAAGTCAAAAACAAGATCATCCGGCTTTGGTCTCCATTGCTCTCGTTCTTTAAACATCTATTCAAAGAAATCCACCATGTGATCCCTTATAACTAGAGTCTCTATGCACTGTACACCATTGATATTTAGCATCTCAATGGTATTATACCTTCTATGGGAGTTAGCCATCCTGTGAAAAAATTTGGTACAACGATCCCCTTCTTTTAGCCATAAGGCTCTGGACTTCTAGCGCCAAGATATCTCCTCTAGAGAAAGAACTCTCTCCAATTCTATAGTCAACTCTGTTTTACGAACGATTTCCTCTTGAGAAAGAGCTCCTAGTCTCAAGTATCCTCTCAATACCTTGTAGCTCATCCACCAAAGTTTTCTTGTGCTCTCCAATGTCACCAAAAGTTTGAGAGTTCCAAAGCTTTAGGTCATTCTTTAAAGCTTTTAATTTTTCTGCAAGAATAAAAGAAGGCGTACCTTGAAATTAGTAAAAAGACCACCAATTTCTTACCCTGTCCACAAAACCTTCACTTTTAAGCTGCATGTTTTCAAACTTGAAGTGACGACTTCCACCTTGAATACCGCCGCCATCCAACATGATGGGAAAGTGATCCGAGCAAAGGCAAGGCAAGCTCCTTTGACACACCTATGGGTAAAGTGTTTCCCACTCTGGCGAGATCAGAAATCTATCCAACCTAGACCATGTCTAGTTGTTGGACCAAGTGACCATTAGTGGAAGATCCACCAAGTTCAGGTCATAAATACATGCAGAAAAATCAACCATTGCTGGGCGCAACCGACCATCACCAAATCTTTCGCTAGGGAACCTTCGAAATCTCCCCCTATGCACCAAGGGAAGTCCCACCAACTAAGTAGTGTAGCGAGTTCATCCCATAATAGGCTACAAGTGCTATCAATATTAGGCCCATAAACCCCTGCAAAAGCCCATGAGGAGTTATCCACCACTGATTTAAAAGAAACGGCCACTATATGTTCCCTTACAAAATCATCAATTTTTTCCACCACCCTTTTATCCCACATCACAAGAAGTTCACCCAAAGCCCCATTCGACGCCAAGTACACCCAATCCACATAAGCGCAACTCCAAACACTACGCACTAAGTTTCTAGAAATCATTTTCAACTTTGTTTCTTGCAAGCATACAATGTCCGCCTTCCACTCCCGAAGCAAGAAATTAATATGTCTACATTTATCAGCTTTATTCAGACCCCGCACATTCCAAAACACAATTTTTGGCTTCATAAAGACAAGAAGGTTCTTTTCCCTTTAGTACGAATACAGCTGGTATTGGCCATCGTTCAAGGACCAAGTGAGTCTCCTAAGCTCTCTATGTTTCTTAGACTCCGATTTCTTAGACTGTGAATGCCCCGCATCAATGGTAGTGAGTAGCGTCATAAATTGGTCTTCATAGCCCACACACTTCATGCCAATACAGTGCTGAATCATTTTTACACCACTGAGTACCCATTCAGACACCTCAAAATCAAAAGGTACTTCGCAATTTAAGGGATACGGCTCATAGTTTCCAGATTCCCCCTGCAAAATCTTCCCATATTCCTCTCCCCCTAAGAGATTGGTGCCTCCCCATTTGACCATGTGACCCTCTGTGTAAACCACTTCGTTGGCAGGGAAATGAGTAAGAGCGGTTTCAAGCACCGCAGTCTCAATACTCCTATCAAGGTGGACAATCTGCTTAGAGAGCCCCTCAATAAAGGAGCTTTTTGGGCCACTTCCCCCTCCGATATTGCCTTAAGATGCTCTTCAACCGAAGTGGACACCATAACCTAAGCTGGAGATGTGCCCAAAGAAATTTCCGGTGTTTACTGAGCACAATTCTCGCCAACGGTGATATCTGGGTGTCACAGAAAAACTCCAGCGCTAGCAAAGGTGAGAACACCGCATTCTCCTTGCTCTGCAATGATTCCGGTACTATTTTTTATCTCACCAGCAAAATATGATCTTCCAACGAGAAGCTCGTCTCCAGCCGGTGGGTTCTTGCCAAAATCTCCACCACCGGTGAGTTGGGTCAACTTGAAGGGCCATCGCAAGAGACCTGAGCCCACTGCTGAGGCGATTTGGATTTGGGACCAATGGTTTGTTTATCATCCAGCCCACAGAACTGGATTTCTGAAGAGAGGCCCAATGCCCCCAAATCCACTTCCTTAGGCCCAACCTTCTCCCTGATTTCCAGCTCGTGAGGACACGGTTGAGACTCTATCAACGCCTCTACCTCCCCCAAGCCCAAGTCCATTTCCTTTGTATTTAACACCTCAACACAGCGTTTTAGCCAAGATAAATTGTGTTGCATGCCAACCATTTGCTTTTCCATTTCGACGATCACTCCCATCACAGTTTCCTTATTAAGCCCAGCAAGACTATCACCTTCCGTCTCCTTCTGACCCTCAACAGCAAAGGACAACTCCCTTGTTGCAGACGATCCTCGAGCACCATCCGCTGCCCTCGACTGCTGCAACGCCTTCTTGTAAGACCTGATGGACCGTGACGGGTGCTCCAGTCCTTGCGATGGTAGAGGGGGCCTCCATGGTTCTCTCTTTCGCATATGGCCAAGATAATTACCATGGTGTCTGGCTAGGTAAAGGAATTGTCTACATGTTGACCATTAAGATTACTCTGGACAAGTCGATAAACCTATAGTTTGACAATAGACAACACTTGCTGAAAACTGCAAATATTACCTTGACACAAAATTGTGAGCAAGTGTACCCTATGCAAAAAAGATATGATATCTGGAACCAAAAAAACTAAACTCATTATTATGACTGGGGGTAACATTTAAACTACAATTGTTTTATCAAGAGATCGCCCCTTAGAGAATGACAGTTTAAAGTACTTCCTGAGATAAATAACTGTTTTCTTGTTTACTTAAAAAAATGTTTCTTTTTTTCATATAAGTAACATTAAATTAAAAACTGCTAGAGGCACAACTCAAGTACGTAGGGTTTATTCAAAACAGAATACCTAGTTAAGAAAAGGAAGGAGAACAATAATCATGAAAACCTACAAAAGAATAGCAAGTATAGTTGTGGTCAATTGTTCGGTCATACAAATATTTGAGCATAGAGGTTTTAACTCTAGCAATGCTTCTCCCAATCTTCAAAGCTGCTAACATAACAGTCCTTCCAAATACACATTATGCAGAAAAGAGCCATCCTTCATACCCCTACACTAAGTTACTTCCCGGCTTACCTCTCCAAGAAGCCAATAACTCTACCACTCATCGAGTCATCACATTTCAATCCCAAAAAGTTGAAAGATCAAGACCCACAAGGCCCTCACTATTTCACAATGAAGCAACAAATTTTGAGGCAAAATCAGAAAACTTAATTTGGGGAGCAAAACTATAAAAATACTTTGTTGTGGGGCAAAATTAGTTTGTATACAGACTACTTGTAAAAAACCTTAAAAAGTCATTTTTAAGGATTTTTTTTTTTTTTTTTTGTAAAGACTATACTTGGGTCCAGCCCCAAACAAATGGTGGATACTTCCGCTTCATCATCTATTAACTATTACACCACCTGAATGACCTGATCAGACTTGGGGCTTGTTTGGGAAACACACCTTCTCTCATCTCCAAAATTTCTCATAAATGGGTCCTTTTTTGTCTGGATTTTCAGCAAGTGGTACTTCATTTGGGAGCATCAATGTATCTCCTCTTCTCTTCGCCAATGACACCTTAATTCTTTGTGGGCCAGACCCAAATCAAATTCACTCATTGACAGCTCTCTTTACTTTGTTTCGAAGCCTTTTTTGGTCTCAAGGTAAACTTGGCTAAATCTGAACTGATACTGGTTGGCTTGGTAGATCACATGGGAGACTTGGCAAAAATTTTGGGTTGTAAGGTTTCTTCTTTGCCTATGAAGTACTCGGTCTTCCCTTGGGAGCTTCTCATAAATCCAAGGGATTATGGGATGGTGTTCTCGAAAAAATTGAGAATAGATTGGGTGGTTGGAAAAGAATGTATCTATCTAAAAGGGAAAGAATCACTCTTATTAAGAGTATGCTATCGAAGCTCCCAACGTACTATCTTTCTTTATTCCCAATTCTAGCTGGTGTGGCTAATAGGATGGAAAGATTATTCCGTGCTTTCTTGTGGGGTGGATTGGGAGACGAGAAAAAATTTCATTTGATTAAATGGAACAAGATTTGTATCACCTATCTTATGGTGGCATGGGGATTAGAAATTTGACCATTTTCAATAAGGCTTTACTCGGGAAATGGTTGTTGTGGTACCACCAAGAAAGTGACGCTTTATGGAGGACTGTGGTTGAAGCTAAATTTGACAGCATTAGGGGAGGCTGGATATCTCATGAAGTGTGTGGATCGTATGGTATGGGTGTATGGAAATATATTAAAAAGGGCTGGGAGGATTTTATTTATAATTTCAAATTTGTGGTGGAGCATGGAACAAGGGCCAGATTCTGGGTTGATGTTTGGCGTGGTGATGTTGCTCTCAAGAAGGTCTTTCCTTCTCTTTTAAGAATTGCACTGCATAAGGAAGACTTTGTTGCTGATTACATGGACTCTTGGAATGGCCTGATGCAGTGGAATGTATCATTTATCAGTTCAGTTCAAGATTGGGAAGTGGGAGTCATTTCTGACTTCTACATCACCTTGTATGCCTTGAATTTGGAGTGTGGTGTGGAGGATAAAGTTACAGACTGCTGTGGATACACCCTGGGAACAAAAATTCATCAGTTATATCTTTGTACAATGTTTTGTCTACCCATCCTTCTACTGCTTTCCCTTGGAAGCACATTTACAAGTGCAAAGTGCCCCTAAGAGTTGCTTTTTGTGGCTGGCTGGCCTCTCGTGGGAAACGTCTGACCACAGACAAGCTAAGGAAGACACAGCTTTTTCATAATAGATTGGTGCTTCATGTGCAAAAAGAATAGCGAATCAACGGACCATCTACTTCTCCATTATGATGTGGCGAAGGCTCTATGGGATGAAATCTTTGCAAGGCCGGATATTGCTTGAGTGATACCAGAGAGGGTGGTGGATCTTTTGGCTTGTTGGTGCGGCATACGGGGAAATCGCCAAGTAGCAGAGGTTGGAAGATGATACCCCTATCTCTTATGTAATGTATATGGAATGAAAAGAATGGAAGATGTTTTGGAAATAGAGAACACTCATTGAGGGGATTAGAGACCTATTTTTCCAATCTTTGTTACCTTGGGCTAAGGCTATTTTATTAGAGGGGGTTAATTTTAATTACCTGTATGCTTCTTTCTTTGTTTGTAAGCTATAATTAGGTATTTTTCTCTTGTATACCACTTGTGTACTTGGGATATGCCTAATTATGAGGATCAATAATTTTTCTTATCAAAAAACCTTCTCATAATTTTCTTCTCAAACACACTTTTTAATTTCAAATATTCAACTTTTAATCTAATCATTACAACTTTCTCAAAACTCCCAACCAAACACAAAAAAAAATTATACTATTTTTTCATACTCAAAACAAAAAATTATATTATAACAATATTTTAATTTTATAATATTTTTTATTCAACGACTTCTTTTTCCTTTCCCAAAAGTCAATAAAACGTTTTCACTTAAACCATTCACTACCATTTACAAATCATTCCACTATTATTCACAAAATTATCATCTTGTCTCACTCTCCAAGAATCCCCTTAATGCAAGAAATAAGCAGCACAAATCTTGACATAAATTAACGCAGGAAGTGAATCAGAAACAAAACAAAACAAAAAACTTGAAAACAACAATTACTCATAGTACCAACTAAAAAGTTGGTTTTATTAGCATGGGCATTATTAGAAACAACCACAATAACAAAATTAATCCATTCAAATATATGATAAAATCCTTCTCAAGATTCGCGCATTGATTTGTTAACCATAACCTTTTTGTATCTTCACAGAAAATATGCATTCTAAGATGCCCAGAAAAAGAACAGAAATAAACTGAAGCTCCAAAAGCTCCAAACCCAGCTTCCTTGAGAAATTAGATAAATATGCATACCATGTTTCTAAGCAGCAAAACGCGAGTGGGAGGGCCATTAAAGTTGACGCTCTTCACCTTCTTATCCTGCTTGCTCTCACTAGCGTTTACAATCACTCCAGCCCTTCGGTCCGTCTTCTTGGCCATCAAAGGAGTAGTAATGCCCTGTTCTTGTTTTCCAAGACCTTGCCCCTCCTTCCACCCCATCTTTGCCATCATCCTCTGCGCCGCAGTCATTTGCCCCCCAGCACCAACGCCCAAACCAACTGTCTCCGACTTTCCAATTGTAAATCCGTCGCCATTACTCGGCGGTGAGGGCGACCTTGGCATTGCTCCACTCATTGCTGCACGCCTTCTCCATGCTTCCTCACCCGAGATGTTCAACCGCGAATCGTCATAATCCCTCTCCCTTTCCCTCTCCTCCCTCTCCCTCTCTCTGTCCCTCCTCTCCTTCTCCCTCCTCTCCCTCTCTTCCTCTTCCTCTTGCCGTCGCCTTTCGAGCTCCCTCCTCACCTCAGCCTCCATCGCCTTCCTCTTCTTCTCCCTCTTGTACTCCTCATAGTCATTGGGCCTCGCCGGATCGTACTCCTCTATCACGGTCGAAGTCACGCCCACCAATGCCGGTTGCGCCACTCCATCCGGTATAACTGACACCGAAGTCAGAGGCGGCAGCGCAGGCGATGACAAACCGCTTTTCCCAGCCGCCGACGAATTAACGACCTTGGGCTTATTCTGGGACTTCAAAATCGTCTGCGGCGCGAAGATCGAAGAGGTCTTGCGGAGGGTCGGCGGCGCCATCTTGGCACTGCTCGACCACACGTTGGAGTTGCTGGGCTTCTCTTCTTCCGCGGAAGACGGTGGAGGGAGGTCTCCATACAACCCACCTAACATTTCGACACCTGCGCCCCTCTCTTTCTCTCTAGTACGTTTCAGGTCGCTGAGAAGCTTAGAATTCTAAATGGTAAATTCTAATCCAATCTACGCTGTCAAATGCGATAAGTTGATAACCAATTGAGAGCTACAAAAAAAACAGAATTTAGAGAAAAGTCGCGTTTCGGGGTTTGAATAAGGGATTTTGTGTGGCAATGAGAAGGGAGGTTTGAATCGAAATGGTGTTTGTTTTGGGATCGGTTGAATTAGGGTTTTGTATTTTGTTTCTTATGGCGATACTGGGGGTCGATTTGTTTGTCTTTTCGGTAAATTCATACGTTTTAGCTATGCTTTTACTTAACCCAGTTCATGTCCGATTTATTTTATAATAACAAGAAGCTAAAACAATAATAATAACAAAAAAAAATTGGCCTCGTTTACTTGAAAAATAAATAATAATAAAATTATTCAAATTATTTTACCATTATAACTTTTTATTTTTTAAGCAACACCTCTCTATTTTTTTCTAAAAGAAAGTCATTTTTCATTTATTACATGATTTTGATAGGTTTGGATACTAGAACACTCAAAAATAGAAAATGTTGCAGCATGCAATTCATCATGATGTTTAGATGAAGTATCCACTATATTGATAATGAAATTTAAATTTGAAAAATACTTATGAAAACAAATCACATCTCTAGATACAACAACTAATGCTAAGTATAATCAGTGAAAAAAATAATAAAGCATATGAACAATTTTTAAAAAATAATATTTGCAATCATTTCTATTTACCACGCATATTACTAATATCATTATATCATTGCTCACAAATATTTTAAATATCAAAATAATAATGAAAAAGAATCGTAAATATTTCATTATTTAGAATCAACGCTGATGTATTTTTAACATATACAAGATCAAAAAATCATTCTTGTATAAAATCATCATCATCAACAAATATTAATATTATAGTCAGTTGCTCCTATTAGACTTATCTCGTGCCTCATCAACAATAATGAAAAATCAATAATTTTCAACATTTTCACGAATTTTATTTCTCATTTTTTTTTCAAGAACTTCTAAAATCTATTTTAAAATTTAAGGAGTATACTTTGAGGATTTAGAAGCATTTTTCAAAAAAAGTTTTTCAATCTCAATAGTTTAAGCATCTCCAAAAATTTACATTGACTTTTTTACTCAAGACTCAACAGTGTCATCATGACCTCTAAAGACATATTTTTAAAATGCAAGCTATCGAATAACATTAATAGATGTTTTTATTCGAAATTAATTATTAAAAATTTGTTTGGAGATTTATGCATTCATTACTTATATTAATATATTATGATTATTTTAATAAATCATCACAGGATTTTATAGCATTATTATGACATGAATAAAAATCATTTTCAATATGATTAAAAAAGGTATAGTATTTTCTATCATTAATCTTTTTTTAATTTCTAAATCTATGATAGTATATACATCCTATCCAAGACGTGAGATACTTTTATTGTAAAAAGATAAGAAGGTCAACTATATATAGCATTGTTTGATAGAAAATACTCTAACTAATATCTAAATTGTATAAACTATGAAACTTAAAAGTGATGATGATACTTTTCAAAACTAGAAAATGAATATTTTGAAATACGTATTTGATATGGACTTATGTAACGTCCCGACCTAAATAGTTGGAATTTTAATGCAAATAAATGATATTTCAGATCTTCATACTATTATATAATTTTCATATTATTAGCATTATCATTTTATCTGATGTGATGGTATTAATAAATTCATATTTTTAAATATGGATTTTTATTATTATTATAGCTATTATTTTAATTATATTTTTAATATTTTTGAATAATTACAAATATTTTATTGGCTTTAAAATTAGATTAGATTTTTCGGTTAACATTTATAGATGACGTAGAATTAAATTTTTATTACTATCTAAAAATATATTTCAAATAGAGTTTTCTTTCAACCTACTAAACACCCCTCAAGCAATTTGCAACTGCTACTTCCACATGTCTCGGCCACAAAGTTCACACATGCACGTCTCTCATTCTCTGAATCTTTAGGGTTTTCATAGTCATCTATATATATGTTGAGATGTGGCTTGAATGAAGCGCATCAGATTGCACTTGGAGTTTTTAACCCGTAACTTCGCTCGACCCTCGCTCGACAGTCGCTCGAGCGAGACATCAAACGGAGAGTTTTGGATCCAGGCAGAGACTTCGCTCGACCTCCCGCTCGAGCGAGAATCAATCTAGGGTTGCATCGCTTCCAGGAACTAGGTTTAGCGCAGTCTGGAATAGTATCTCGCTCGCTCGAGCGAGAATATCTCGCTCGAGCGAGATACAGCCTATATGAGGATCGAGGGCCATTTGTGCAAGAGAGAGCGGAAGCAGAGAGCTGTGGAGATCAGGCGATTTCGCTCGAGCGAGAAGGGCTCGCTCGAGCGAGATTACGAACACAGGCGTCCGTCTCCCATTTTCTCCTTGTTTGATTTTGTAGATCAGTGAGAGCCTACTTGTAAAGGGTTGAGAGCCTTGTGAGAGAGAGAGCTTTGTAACCTCCAAGAAGTGTACTCCATCTTTGTTATAATAGTGATTTAGACCGACCCAACAGTGGATGTAGGCTCAATTTGAGCTGAACCACTTCATATCTGGTGTCCATTTCTGTTCTCCATCTTTAGTTTTATTTCTCTTGGTTGCGTCCGCTGCGCGGCTCCGTATTTACTGTTCGTCGATCGGCCGGATTCCCCAACAAACTGGTATCAGAGCGTTAAGGGATGGCCTCAGTAAATTTTGGAGTAGAGAAATTTGACAGTCAGAATAGTTTCAGTTTATGGCGCTTCAGGATGAAGACTTTGTTGCGTCAGCAGGGTCTGTTCAAGGTTGTAGAAGGAGTAACTGGTGAGTCTCGTGCATTGTCAAGGAATGAGGAATTGGCTCACAGTACCATTCTACTATCACTATCAGATGAAGTTTTGAGGGAAGTTGCAGAGGAGGAGACCGCGGTTGGTCTGTGGAACAAGCTGGAGAGCTTGTACTTGAAGAAATCTCTCACTAACCGGTTGTTTTTGAAACAACGGTTATATACTCTCAAAATGGAGGAAGGTACTTCTATTCTTGCACATCTAGATGAATTTAATAAAATTATTATGAATCAGAGGAACATAGACATTAAGATTGATGAGGAAGATCAAGCCTTAATTGTTTTGGGTTCATTGCCTATTTCGTTTGATAATTTTGTAAACTCAATGTTGTATGGTAGAGATACAATCTCCTTAGTGGATGTCAAGTCTGCTTTGAATTCTAAGGAATTGAGAACAAAATTTGGGGGTTTAGGCATGAACAATCAAGCTGACGGTTTGTTTGTAAAATGTTCCTCTGGTGATAGATCCGGAGAAGGATGTTCAGAGAAGAATAGAGGTAGTTCTAGTTCCAGTAGCTCTAGATCTAACAAAAGAAAAGTGAAGTGTTACCACTGCCATAATTTGGGTCATTACAGAAGTGAGTGTCCTCAATTGAAAAATGTAGAGGAAGAGGAAAGTTCCTCTAGTAGTGATGACAGCGAAGAAGATGACAGTTAGTCTCTACTTCCTTGAGGGCAGTGTGGTGACAGGTGGAGTATCCTGACATGCTCCAGATTCAGATATTCATTTGCATGTGTCACGTGCGGATCCGCCAGACAGGATGGTCATTTATGAGTCAACAGCTTTTGCTTGGTGTGATCAGAAGACAGTAATCTTGGTTTTTTGTTTGCATTGTATTCTTGGGAAGCAGTGTAGAATCATGGTTCCTGCAGTATTTCTGATCAGAATACATCTTGTGTAAAGTCTTGTTTTGTATTAAACTCATATTTGTTTTATGATCATTGGAAGTTTGGTTTTGTTTATCTGTTTCTTTGTGATGTGTTTGGTGTTCAAACACTTTTGAGAAGACAGTGATCTACAGACAAGAAGGTAGAGCGTTACTCAGACCATATAGTTTTGTTTCACTCCACGGAGTAACTGAATGGAATGAGGTGGGCTTTGAGTGACAGAGTCTACAGTTTGCTTTTGGTTTGCCAGGTTTGTCTACAGATCGTCAGTGAAGCGGACAACACATCTTGCTATTTGATGAATTTTCTTTTCTTTTGTTTCCACAGAAATGAGAGAGAGTTATAGCAAGAAGGTGGAGTTGCAGAGAGCTTCATAGTTGATTGGCATTGGTGCACAGTGAGAGCAGGTCTACAGCTGGTAGATAAAGGGGGAAGTTGGTCACCTTTTGTGTATACTCATGCGGGCTTTTGTTGATTCTTACTTTGGCTGAAGAATATTTGGTTGTCTTCATTTGTATTCAGAAACCGTTTGTTCAAGTAAGCAGTCTGTATTGTGGTGCATTGCCGTTTGTGTGAAGATAGTGAATCTTCAGATGTTGTCTATGGTGTTGAAGACTTTTGTGTGGAAAGTGAGTTCTTCAAAGATAGACTTCGTATTTCGTGTTGGGTATTCCTTCTGTCGTTGAAGGATTTGTGGGTCTTTTGTCCAGAATCACTTTGTGGGGCTTATTCAAGCCAAGGTAGAAATTTGTTGAGATGTGACTTGAATAAAGCGCATCAGATTGCACTTGGAGTTTTCAACCCGTAACTTCGCTCGACCCTCGCTCGACAGTCGCTCGAGCGAGACATCAAACTGAGAGTTTTGGATCCAGGCAGAGACTTCGCTCGACTCTCGCTCGACCTCCCGCTCGAGCGAGAATCAATCTAGGGTTGCATCGCTTCCAGGAACTAGGTTTAGCGCAGTCTGGAATAGTATCTCGCTCGCTCGAGCGAGAATATCTCACTCGAGCGAGATACAGCCTATATAAGGATCGACGGCCATTTATGCAAGAGAGAGCGGAAGCAGAGAGTTGTGGAGATCAGGCGATTTCGCTCGAGCGAGATTACGAACACAGGCGTTCGTCTCCCATTTTCTCCTTGTTTGATTTTGTAGATCAGTGAGAGCCTACTTGTAAAGGGTTGAGAGCCTTGTGAGAGAGAGAGCTTTGTAACCTCCAAGAAGTGTACTCCATCTTTGTTATAATAGTGATTTAGACCGACCCAACAGTGGATGTAGGCTCAATTTGAGCTGAACCACTTCATATCTGGTGTCCATTTCTGTTCTCCGTCTTTAGTTTTATTTCTCTTGGTTGCGTCCGCTGCGCGGCTCCGTATTTACTGTTCGTCGATCGGCCGGATTCCCCAACAATATATATATATATATATACCTACATACCTTCATCCCCGCATATAGAAGAAAAGGCTAGCCAAGCCTTGTACTGCTGCTGCATCACCTCAAGGTAATCAGTCAAGCATCCTCACGAATCCAGTCCAAACACCATGAAATAATCCCACTCCAAGCCGAAGATCGAGATGAGCACGACAGTGTTCCTCTTGGCGCGAAACCAGCGTCGCAACCATGCACAAGCTTGTGTTAGACAACCTGCGTAGCCACTCCTCACCGCTGTTATTAACTCGTGTTGTTGTCGCATGTCCATGGTGTCCCCTGCTTTTAGCGCAGAAAACAGAGCATGTTCCATACTCCAACCGAGAGACAAACAGCCAGCCCATTTCTTGCCCAACCAACCTCGACCACTACGAGGTCATGGGACAATCTCTCATAGCATAGAAACCGCCAACCGTCTCACATGTTCCGTCGTTCAACAAGTCACGCTCTCCTTTGTCTCTCGTCCGTTCCTCTCAGTGAGGTTGTTGCATTGAAGTCTTCCTAGATGCCGCCGATCACTTCCAGACCACCCTGAGCTGCCACATATCCCCCCTCTCTTGGTGAGCATCACTGCTTCTTTTCTCCCTCGTGTGTTTGTCTTCCACAAGCTTCACTTTGCCCATTTTTTCAGTATGTTTCAACCATATAATGTCTGCTTTATTCTTTTTAATTAGTTTGGTTTTATTCCTTTCCTAGATGCCCCTTATTGGGTTAAATTACTTTCTACCCTTAATACGAAAGCTCTGGCAAGCGAAACATGTTTTTTTTTGTACTTGATGATGTTTTACATTGGGTTTTGTTTATAGGTTCGATCTATTTCATTATCTACACTTTTATACTATTTTAACTTAAGTTTGGCTTAATATTATAAATTTGACTTAGTTTTACTCGAACGAATATATGAGCCCAAAAACTTCATTTTTATATAACTGTTAAAGGATATAAACTATTATAAATAGATTTTATGGTCATTGTGTCAGATTTGATAAAATTATTATATTACAGTCACAACTATATATATGGAAATATGTTAAAGAGTTTATTATACAATATTTGTATTTATTAAATTTCCTATAATATTGAATAATTATGTTAATCTTGACTACCTATTTCATAGAAACATTGTAGAAAATAATAAGGAAGTTAAACTATATTATTTGTTAACCATTTCACGATTAAATTTCAATATAACTATTAAGTGTTAAACCTTTTATTTAATGTTATAATTCTGATGTATGTATGCTTCTAAAGTTTCACTTTTAAATTAAATAAAATGTTTCAAGAATGTTCAAATGATTTTACCATTTATTATATTTCTTTTAGAACTGAAGAATTATTTAATTACAAGAAAATAAATCTATTTTAAGAATATAGATTTTTATGACGTGTTAAATATAACTTTAATTATTTTACTAAAGTATATTTTTAAAGTGAAATATTTTATTAGTATTTGTTAGTTTTGTAATATTAGTATTTAATATATTTTGTCTGAAGCATAATATGTATTAATTTAATAGAATGTTTTAGCAAGTTATTATAAAAACGTTAGTAACAATTCATATTTCGTATAGGCAACAAATTATAAATGAGATTTTAGAAAATAATGATACAAGGTAAGTGAATTTGATCATAAAATTATGATCCTTACAGTTAATCTATATTATTGATAGAGTCAGTTCTTTAATAGTCATTTTTATATACCATCATGTCATGTAGCATCATGTTTAGATTCAACAAGTTATAGTTGTTTATATTAGTATGTAAATTATGCATATTATGTCGCATAAGTTAAATTCAAGTATAAAATTAGATCAAATTAGAGATTAATTAATCAATTATTCATTAATCAATTCAGTAAATCAATTAATTCAAATGGTCATTCAAATACATAGTACTAATGCATATTAGATCAGGGTAAATATGCAAACAACGGACCTAAGCGCAGTCCATCATAGTACGCTAGAGTACTATCAGTAGCTCTCCTTGTTGCAGCAAGACATGGAGCTGATGCACAACTTTGCACACAGAGTTAAGTGTGTTGGCCAATCAGCTCAATTAAATCAGCTCGATTAAATCAGTAATATAGTTTAAATCAGTCAGATTAGTTAGTAAATATAGATCAATCATGTTAACTCAAATCAATCAGTTAAATCAATTGGTCAGTTTAAACCATTTAGTTAATTAATACAAACAAGTCAGTCATGCATAGCATAAGCATTAGCAAAAATAGTCATGTTTTAGATCTCAACATAAATTTTATGAAAAATTTTCTATAATATTATTTTACGTTATGGTTGATTTCTTACTAAATCATCAACTCATTTTAGTTTATTTTTTATTTTTAAGCCACCCAAGTGATAAAGATGGTCAGTACGAGTAGACATATCAGTATTAGATGGAGTAGTTAACTTCAGACATTAATTATTTTATTACTAAATCAATTTTTATTAAATCAGAAATCTTTCAGTTAATATTTGGAAAGATATTTTATTAGAACTTCAGTTTTTTGAAATAAATATTATTTTGTTTTGTTATAAAAATGAGATTCTCGTTCCGTATTAAAAGTTTTAAAAAAATTACATAATAATCCTTAGCCTATGCTCTACAGGAAGAGGGTGTTACAACTCATTTTCAAGTAAACTCTTTTTATTTCATCATATTGATTGACTGGATAGTTATACATAGGAGGACATAAATCTTAAATCTTGTGGTAGAAAAGATAATGAGACGAAATACTATATGAGATGGATAACAAAATACAAATAAATTAATTTCAATTAAATAAACAAAATACAAATAAAATTATAAACAAAGACAAATAAATGTTTACCAGAGGGGGCCAACTATGAAATGGAGGGATTCTGCAAATTGCGAAGGACTTACGATTAACATAAATGGCAATTTGCGATTCTACAAATGATTGCAAAATGGATGGGGCCAAAATTTAGATCTCAACATAAATTCTAAAACTAATATCTTGAACTAGCTTTTCCAAAATAACTTTCATCTTCCTTTTAATTTTGTATGGTCATGATCACTTTGTTTAAGTCTCCTTCTAGCTCTGCTTTTCTCATATCCAATTCAAAGCCAAATTCTACTGCAATAAAAGCCCTTTTTGCCTCTGTTATAGCTGGGTTAGGAATATAGCTTTCCATTTCTTTCATTGTTGCCAGGAAATTTTCTCTATCATCTCTTACAATTATGCCAATTCCTAGCTTGTTATGCCTTTTATCTTTTGCCACATCCCAATTTATTTTACAGAAACTAGGATTTGGACAACTCCAAGTGCATTCTTTCTCATATTGGATTCAATCTGATCAGAGGATTTGTCTTTTATAACTTCTAGGTCTTGCTTCATTTGATTTACTTCGTATAACACTAACTTAGAGTTGACTAATATGTTCTTAAAACTATATTCATTCCTTCTTCTCCACAGGTTCCAGAGAATCAATGAGAGCTCTTCCATTTCTTCAATTTCCAGAATGTTGAACATGTCTTCGATTAATGATTTAAAAGTGTAGCATGACGCCTTACTTTTTTGTACTCTCTAGGACTTTGCCCCAATATGTCAAAAGCTGAGATATAATCCCATAGAATATGTTTTGTTGTTTCTGGTTCCATTAAGCACATTGGATAACTTTAATCAATTAAGATCCTCCTCTTACATAGATTGACTTTGGTTGGTAAATTGTCTAAGCATGCTCTCCATATGAATTTTTTTGTAGTTGGAGGGATTTCCAATTGTCAAATTCTTGTCCAGCATTTGGCTAAGTACTCAAAAAGTTTTGACCCTTGCTCCTCTCTTGAATGTCACCTTGAATAAAACAAGCACTACTTACTATAAAAAGACAATTTTCTGTTCCTCTCCAAATCAACTTATCCTAATTGTTTCCTCTTGGTTATTAATTTTGCTTCTTCATGAGAGAAAACTTCGTCGATAAGGTCTAGGCTCCATTGCTTTGTCTGTTGATTGATCAACTTTTTAACTCTAATATTTGCATTAGCATAGAACGTACCACTTTAAGGGGTAAAAGAAGTTGGTGTTGACAACCTTTTGCAACCCATATCTTTATAAAGTTTCCATCAGACACCCTCCATATAAGATCTTCCATAAGCAAAAGTCTTGCAAATAGGAAACTTATTCATATGTAAAAGAGGTTAGAACTATAGTTTTGAATACTATGTCGTATCGGTCAATATTTCAAAAATGTGATGTACCGACTAGGTAGCCGTTACACAAAAGGGCTCGTTTCATACCAACGAGTTTTTCAACCATTTCGCCCTGTTTTGAAAGAATATATTGATTTTGGCCAGTATCAAATTTTGAAAGATTTTTTTTTTTAAAAAAGGGGGTTTGCTCTTTTTTTCCCCTTTTGTAGATATGAAATGTATATTATGTTTGTATGAACCACAAAACAAATAGAAATTTTATTTTTTTGTAGTTTATATGCGTATTTATATAATTTATTCATGCATAGACTTTTTCGAAATGATACACGAAACGGTACCAGTATAGAAATATTTCATTCTAGTGCCTTAACCAAAACGATCCCCAGTATAGTATTCAAAACTTAGTTAGAACCGACTTTTGCATTAAAAAAATCAGAATAAGGAAACTACTTCTTCTGCAATACTAAAGAAGGTAAAGAATTAGGAAACTGAATTAACCTCTAACATTGTTGTGCAATTAATGCTTTGTTGGAATTTTCAAAATCTCTAAACCCTAACTCTCATTTCTTATTTGATTTCCCCATCTGGTTCTATAAGATCCAATTCAATTTTTTTTTTCTCTTGATTAATCTGTCCCCACTAGTACCCCTTCATTAGTTTGTTCAATTCCCTTAACAGACCTTTAGGCATTTTGAAAACTCCAATTGAGTAAGTAAGAATGACTTAAATTACAACTTTTAGGAGAATTTCTTTACCTACTCTTGATATGAACTTCATTTACTAGTCTTGTAATGTGCTCCTTACCTTGTTGAGGATGTTATTGAAATCCTTAAGTTTGGTTATTTTAATTGAAGTTGGCAAACCCAAGTTCATAGTTAGAAGTTGATCTTATCTGCAATATTGATTAAACAAGTTCATACTTACACAAAAATTCTCAAGAATTTGTATACAATTAAGAGGAAACATCATATGAAAAAGACAACATTCTTAACAGAGCAAGTTAGTGTTCTAACTGAGCAGTAAATTTCTTCTAAGTATAAGGATTCTAGTTATCCAACCATTGTATGCAACATGGAAATCATGAGTTTGGACAAGCATTGCTAGATTTAAGAGCTAGTGTTGACTTAATGCCTTATTCCATTCATCTGAAGTTGGGGATGGGAGAAATCAAACCAACTTTTGTTATATTACAGGTGGCTGACCTTTTAATAAGAGTACCATGAGGTGTGGTAGAAAATGTTTTGATTCAAATTGATAAATTTTATTATCTTGTTGATTTCCTAAACCTGGACACTAGTTCTGTTGTTGACTCTATCTCTAAGATTTTTTTAAATTTATATAGAACTTTCCTTACTACTGCTAATACTCTTATTAATTGTAGGAATGAGCTAATAAAGCTCTTTTCTGAAAATATGACTCTTAAGGTAAACATTTTCATATTGCAAAATAACCAAAAGATGATGACAAATGCCACCAAACGTATATGATTGACTCACTCATAGACATAAGAGTTTTTATAACTCATAATTTTGATCCCCTTAAATATTTCATTGTTGATTCTGAGTTTAATCTTATTAATGATTCATCTGAGTGGCTAATATTTGTACTATTTTTTTTATAAAGCTCTGAATTATGGCACACAAGCTTGACAATCGAAATTTGAGGAGTTGCCTAAAAGAAGTGAATAGTAGATTCCTTTAAGTGGGGAAGCACAAAGATTTGAATTGAAACCTTATCACCTACTTATGGAGCTCGAGCATCGAGCTTATTGGACCAACAAATATTTCAATTTTGATCCAGGAGAGGTAGTTATAGAAGTGGAAGACATGCCATTTGCGGATTCAGTTTATCAACCTCAACCACACCAACAGTTATTTTTTATCCGTTTTCTATTATTTTTGTTTGTTGTTGTTTGTAGGCTAGTTTCATTTTATTATTTCAATTTGGCATCTTGGGTACTTAGTGAGTTGCCCACATCACACATCATATATATTTTACAATTTTTAGTTACTCGCCATTCAATTTCGATTCTTAAATATTGAGGACAATATTTCATTTTTAGTTACTCCCACTTACGGAAATACGGGAATCGAGGCGTTGGGATAATAATAACACGGGTCACGCACCCCAACGTCGAGTGCTAAAAGTGTGTACACGTGATAAGTATAAAATAAAAATCATAACGAATAATTTAAGTCGATAACTAAGTACCAGAAGTTTAAAATAATACAAATCAGTTTTATTCAAATTCTCAAATATGAGATTTAATACAGTCATCCCAAAATTAAAATATTAAAATACATAATTATCAAAAATGGGGATAACATTTTCCAAGATAATAAATTACAGCAAATCAATCTGACGGCGGAGCTGCCTCCTCAAATTTAGCCTCCTCGTTATCTGCATCCAAAATCTACAATGCCAAAAAGAGCATCGCAAGTAAGTATAATCCAAAAAATCACAAGATATAGAATATATTTATGCAACAACAAAACATATGAATGTGACACCATATGCATGAAACTCAAAAATCATCATTCTTAAAATGCATAATTTCCACACACGCCAAAATCTTATTTTGGCCCAAGATAAAACTCCAATAAAAACATCCATCATTTTCTCATAAAATGATACACTAAATCCATTAAAATTACAACAATTTTTTCAGAAAAATTCACATAAAATCAATGATCAAAACCCGTCATTTTTTCAGAAAATGACCTAAACATCCATTTTATTTACCTTATGCACTATGTTCTCCCCTAGGGACCATCCGTACACCCTAACTCTCATTATCACATCATAGGTAACGACCACGCATGTGATTTTGGAATGGGTAATACCTAGCTAACCGCGCCCAGCACGTACCATGACCAAGCATCCCCTAGCCTCCACCAACAGAGGAGCTACGGAGTTGACACGAAAGCGTTATCATCCTGTCTAATCTCGTTGTTGCTCAGCAACAACCCAGTGGACGTCACTCAGTATATTCCGCTCTCGAGTAACCAAAGAAACTCTAGTAGAATAATGCCCCATCCCGACTTGGGGTCGTGATACACACGCACCCAAAAGCCAATGAAAATCCAGTTTTCATTTCCAACACATGAACATGCATAAATTATGCGAAAACTCAATTTTCCTTTTACAAACATGAATACGCATGTACCATGCAATGCATACGACAATACACAAAATATCTAACAACCAGCCAATACTCAATATTTGTTATTGCAAAATATATTTAAATCTCAAAAGCTTATTTAAAAAATACTTACAGCGATAAAATCATAAATCATCGAACAAGCACAGATCCACAGTGCTCATAGCGGTCACTTTGTACATTGGGCTATGAAACTCAGTTTGACACCAACATTTAGGGAAATACTCATTGGAGGGTGGAGAATCTCGTGAAGGTGGTGGTGAGGCGGTGCAACCACCAGTAGGTGGCGGATCTAACTCAAAAGGGGTGGAAATCTATTTTCGAGTTTATGCTCATACACGGGAGGTAAGACCACGGATAGGAAAACTGATCTAGGGGGTGGTCAGCTGAGGTGGGGGAACGTTTTGGTGGTAGAGGTGAGACTCACGGTGGCCGGACAGCGGCGCAGTAAAGAGAGACCCGTTTGAAGTGGAGAAGGAAATGGTGGAACTTGGTGGTTTTGGGCAGTGAGTTTTGCTCGCCGGAGTGAGAGGAAGTTGCTGGTAGGTCACTGGCATCATAGGTGGATAGCGGTGGCCGGAAAATACAAGAAAAGTCAAAAAAACACATTTTGGGTTTGAGGTTGTGCAGGGGCGGTGGGATGGCCGGAGATGACACATCCAGTACCGTGGACTCGTCGACGGATGAGGAGGCCGGCGATGTGGGCGGTGAAGGGTGGTGGCCGGCGGTGGAGGGTGGTGGTCGGTGCTAGGGGGGAAAAGCAGGGGAAGAAAAGAAAAGAAAAGAAAAAGAGAACTCACCTACCATACAACTCAACGTTTACTTCAAATAAAATAGACAAACCCTCAATCCTTCACATACATACATACATATTTTGTTCCATCATCACATTCACCAGGTACTTTCATCGCAATCATATTTGTCTTCAAATGGGGTATTATGCCTAAGACTCCTAGGATAGCCATGTAGTTCAAAGTCTCCATATATACAAGAACTTTAGTATAATCTCTCAAAATCCTAATGTTCAATAACTCCATACAACAAATCATGTCACCCTTAAATAACTCTCAAGTTTAACTTCCCAACTTAATCATCAATAAGCATAATTTACTCAACCAAATGATAAATCTTCACTTACAAATATCATTTCAAATTTCAAGTCACTACTAATTTCTCAAAACCAGTATAAAACTTGAATCTCTAACTACATCGTAAGACATCACTCTTTCGCGCGCACTCTGATAACTCTTTAAATGCATAAAATTAAGTTCTAATAAATTATCACCATATAACTAATCGCGCCATTCTCAATTGACTTTAAGCTTAACTTTCGTGCTTATATCTTATTTTCCATTTTAATAACCCATCAGATACCTCTTGAGTCAACCATCAATAAACATAACTCAGACCTTAAAGTCAATTCCCAAGAAAAATATAGTCTCCAAATCTCAGGTCACCCTATCAACTTATAAAGATCAGTTTAAGGTTTGAACATTATACTACTAAACTTCTTCCAATATTAACAAAATTGAGTTTTCCAATACTACCTCATGTCTAATGCCACCAAGCAAGCATTGACTTCAAATCTTTAATCCATCATATACCACTACAACCCACTCCGAAATCCTAAGACTTTATTATCTCATAATCTAATTATACTACTATAGTTGACACCTAAACTCTAACGTATATCACATAAAGTCTTATCAATTCTACTCAAATTAATAGTAAGATAACCACGATACAAATAGTTCTCTCAACCGGACCTTCAATATCCAAAAGATGGAATAATCTCAAATATTTAAATTCATATGCGATCTCAAGTCACAACTAATTTCTTAAGATACCTCGACAAAGGCAACAATTAAATTTATCAAATATCAAGCTTAAATTGTCCAAAAAAAATACTCACCCAAAAAGCCTGAAGTTTAGATCTCTTGAATTTAATACCATCACATCTAATCAACATCCATCAATTAACAAAATAATTTCTCCCAAGTCAAACATAAAGCAAAGACAAATACTCTCCAAAATTTACACACACACAACGATTACACATCAATCTCTAAGTCTTTACAAACAAAATCAAAATTTCACCAAAGAAACAAATGATCGCCTACTATCATAAATATTCCTAAAAGAGATTCCATAACAATATATCAATAGGCAAAAATTTCACACTTAAGAAGAGTCCACTTAGAGTATAATTCCAACAATCTCCTAGAAATAAAATTAGAATTTTGAAACTCAAAAACTCGATGAGACCCAAGCAATACACATAAATAGCATATAAAACATCAACTAAGAAATATAAATAAATACCAATAAATTATCAAAACAAAACCACCTCGAAAAGATAATAAAACATACCCAACCACTAAATGAAACTCAGTTAATTCACATAGATATCATATTAAAGCACAAAGGGGAAAACTTAAATAAACAACTAGATAAATACCAACAATTCAACAAAAAGAGCCCACTTCACTAATCAAAACAAAGTTACTAAAAGCTTTCACTAAAAAAAAAAGAAGGAAGTTGAATTAAAAAGGAGAGAGAGAGAGGAAGTGAAATGACTAATATAATTTGAAATTCTCCTCAAAGTCAACTCTAAAAGGTTTATTATAGAAATCTCAAGGATTTAGAAACTTTTAAAAGAAAGAAGCATAGTAAATAAATAAACAAATTTCAACAACTCATTAAAAACAAGCCCACTCTTGGTAAGGACCATGCCAACAAAAGTTTATTATTAAAAGAACAAAGAAATTAAATTAAAAAGAAATAAGTATGAAACTGAAATAACAAATAGAATCATAAACTCATCTCAAAGCGTATCTCTACAAATGTTTACGAAAATAATAATATCTTTTAAATCATTTCCTCAAAGAAATCCAAATATTCAAAAATATACAATAGAAAAGAGTTGTAGTAACAATAATTAAACAAACAAATAAATAATTCAAACTAAGGTCATCTCATAAGGGATTTACAAAAAGAAATTTCAAACAAGGTACCAACACAATAAGATGTCCATTGAAACCAAATAAAACACAACCATTGCATAACCTTAAAATATAATAATTAAAACCAACCCATCAAAACTAAGATAAATCCAGAAATAATAAACAAAAGGCACATTACAATAAAAAAACATAACACAAGGAACAAATATTTAAAATCTTAAAACACAACTTAGTAGAAATAAACTATAGAACGATTAAAATAATTAAAATAAACATACCCAAATAATAAAGCAAATAAATTAAAAAAAAATACAACAAACTTTTTTGGTATCATTCCTAGGTGGCATGCGGATTTACCCAGAACCGAACTGCTCTGATACCACCTGTGACGCTCCCAACTCCCACTTACAAAAATATGGAAATCGAGGCGTTGAGATGATGACAACACGGATCACGCATCCCAACGTCGAGTGCTAAAAGTGTGTACACGTGATAAGTATAAAATAAAAGTCGCAGTGAATAATTTAAGTCGATAATTAAGTACTAGAATTTTAAAATAATACAATTCAGTTTTATTCAAATTCTTCAACAAGAGATTTAAGACAGTCATCCTAAAGTTAAAACATTAAAATACATAATTATCAAAAACGTGATAATATTTTCCAAGATAATAAATTACAGCAAATTAATCAGACGGAGGAGTCGCCTCTTCAGGCTCAGCCTCTTCATCATTTGTATCCAAAATCTACGATGCCAAAAATGGCATCGCAGGAAAGTACAATCCAAACAAATCAAAGTAACAACAAAACATATGAACGTGATACCATATGCATGAAACTCAAAAATCATCATTTTTAAAATACATAATTTTCACACACACCAAAATCTCATTTTGGCCCAAGATAAAATTCTAATTAAAATATCCATCATTTTTTCAGAAAATGATATACGTAAATCTATTAAAATTACAACCATTTTTCCAGAAAATAGTCCACATAAAATCAATGATCAAAACCCGTAATTTTTCTAAAAAATAGCCTAAACATCCATTTTATTTACTGTATACACCATGGTCTCTCTTAGGGACCATCTACACATCCTGACTCTCATTATCACATCATAGGTAACGACCACACATGTGATTTCGGAATGGACAATGCCTAACTAACCGCACCCAGCACATATCATGATTAGGTATCCCCTAGCCCCCACCAACAGAGGAGCCACGAAGTTGACACGAGAGCGTCACCATCCTGTCTAATCCCGATGTTGCCCGGCGACAACCCAGTGGACGTCACTCAGTATATTCCGCTCCCGAGTAACCAAAGAAACTCTAGCGGAATAATACCCGATCCCGGCTTGGGGTCGTGATGCACACGCACTAGAAAGTCATGTACACATAAAAACTCAGTTTTCATTTCCAACACATGAACATACATAAATTATGTGAAAACTCAATTTTCCTTTTACAAACATAAACACATGCACTATGCAATGCATACGACAATACACAATATATCCAACAACCAACCAATACACAAGATTTGTTATTGCAAAATATATTTAAATCTCAAAAACTAAAGCCCAAGGCAAACCATGTAATTGGATAAATAAAAAAAAATCTCATGTTTGAAGTTCAATTCATTAGGGGAAGTATTGCTTTCAAACTGTTGAATACAAACCAAATATTTATCAAAGCTCCATCGTCTACCTATTAATACTTTTTCTATATCGACCACCGTCTCAAATTCTACTATATACTTGTTATGCCCTACCTCTTTATATAGAAGCCATTCTTCTGGGTTCCAAATCTTTGTAATAGTGGCTTTGGAAGCTTCCTTATTAACAGACTTTTCCATTAGAACTAGCAAGAGTAAACAATTCCAACCTTTTATGTCTGATCTCCGCGTTTCTTCTTCTATCAAATTAACTCTCTTGTTCCTCTGTTAATTTAAAACCTTCCCATAGCCTCTCTAGATAATATGTTAGGTTTGTTTACTATATTTGAGAGATGAAGGTAACAACTTTTACAGAACAATACCCACCACTGCCTTACCCTATAAGGAAAGGACTATCACCTTTACCTTTTGAAAAAGAAAGGACATCGCTTCATCACCTCTTTATTAAGATGACTAGACTCCTACTATAGCCTGTAGGTTGTCTCAGGTTTATTTTTTCATTTTTCTTATTTGCCTGTTTGGTCAATTCACATGTATTATAGATGTCTCCATTAGTTAAAAATCTGGGATATTATAAAGTTCGTGTGTCTAATATATTATCTATATAAACTAAATAATAAGATTTAGTTTATAAGATTCAAATTTAAAATTTATATTTCAAATCAAATTATGTCAATTACTTAGAGTTTCCTTAACCCTTAACGCAATATGAACCATTCGTGCCTTCTTATTGCTATCAATTTATGCTGAAGGTTAATAAAAATAGCCACATACAAGAAAATGTCAGTCCTACTCAAATATCTCAAATACTGCTCATGCTTAGTCTCATGCTTATTATCATATCTCGCAACCTACTCTGGTCCCTTATGCACATTTCATCTATTTTTTTTTATCTTACATAATTGCTGACAATATTCATTGAATGTAATGCATCAAAACCTATAAAAAGTATTTGTGACCTCGTAGAAAAGCCTTGAGAATTCTATAAAAATCCTTTCTACATCTTAATCATCATCTTTAGGCTTGCCTAAAGTGTTTGACATATTGCACGTCCTTGTCACTCAATAAGTCAAAAGCCAATCTATACTCTTGGAACGTTTCCAACATAAAAAATGTTAAGTTCAACATTGTATGAACATGAAGGAACAACCTCTTATTGCATTTTATACCTGTAACACTCACAACAAATTAAATTCATTATTATAATGGGTGAATATCTTATAAACATAAATACACTTTTAACTCTTGCAACTGAATCATTGATATATTTCAAAACGTCGTCGCAATAAGATTTGAGAATTTTGCAACACATGCACATGCAAACACTTACCACCCATAATTGCCTTACTATTATTTTTGAGTTTATTATTAAGATGCTCCAAAGCAAGATCATTAAAAGAGATCCTGTCAACCATTATTGTCACAATTTGCTTCAACTCCCACTTATTTATTATGATATTTCCAATGGTTTCACCTTTGTGATTGTTAATTAAATAAAACTTGATAAATTTTTGTTTGTTTAATTGCTAATCAAGATCTATAAAGTAGGTCATCAAAGACGTATAGTTTAAATTTTGGATCGATGTTTATATATCGGAGGTGAGACAAACTCTTTGACCTCTCAGTTTGTTTATCAACAATTTTCAAAGTACATCGTATTGTTTAATGATAGTCTTCCTCGTTGTGTGGTGAGAATGAGATTAAACCTAAGTTTCCAATATTTAGAATATGCATGGAATCCTTTACCCTCTACATATTGAAAGGGTAACTTGTCTACTATGACCATGCGAGTTAGATGTATGATATACTCTTCCAGATTATACTTTGCATGCCCATTAAACATTATCCCCATTACTCAAATCTGTCATATTTTTAAGTCCAATATCTAATATAGATTAAACTCATTTATTGTAAATAACATCTAATTAGACTCTTTTTATTTGTTCTTATAAGTGAACCTTCAATTGGAATGTACCATATAGTTTGTAGTGACATCCTTACACATTATCACAATAATTGTATTTAACTTGGAGGTCATTAAGGTCACCACTTTCTAACTGAGTGAAATGAGTCCACATAAATGAAACTTGTTTCTTCTTTGTTGGATTTATGGGTGTGGGGGTTAGGGAAGGGAACTAGTTGTAATGCTAATACTTAGACTTGACTTATTATCCATAGAGTTTAGGGATGAGATGTTTTGGAAATGCCCGCAGTGGTGTCATTTTCATGAAAATATATTATGTATATATATATGCAGTTCAGATGTGAGAAAGTACCTTGCTTGGTGCACAGAATTGCACAGATATCCCACAACCAACATCTAAAGGATGGGGTCCTTGCTTGACCCAAGTAGGGGCAAAGAGATAAGGGTAGGGGGAAAGGATGCGAGGCCCTTCTGCCCATCCCTAGTCAAATTGATCACCCACACATTTTTATTGTGTAATTTACATCTCTTGTGTTTATTTAATCAAGTATCACTACTTATCAGTTGATGTATAATCACAATACTTATAGTAGAATATATTATATAAAATTGTGAAATCATAATTGTTTTTTGATTTTTGGCGTTTATATTAATAATAGTCATCCTTAATACTATATTAAAGTAGTGTACCTATTTCACTCAATTTATTTTAAAAGAATGAGATTCATAATAAAAATAATTTTTTTTTTTATATAAATCTCATGTTATTGTCAGTCTCATTATTTCCTTAATATATTAAGCATAATTTATATGAAGAATGCTAGGGAGAAGCCACACTTAGGATACTTTCCCTCACGTGAACAGTATATGTCACTATTTATGTGAGGGGAGTGCCATGAGTGTGGCTTCTCCTCATCATTTTTGTATTTATATACTTTATAATCTAGTTTCCGATTAACAAGTAGCCTAGTAAGTTGTAAAAGCACTCATAATTGAGTAGCTAAAATGCCTATTCCTTGAAAATATAAAGTGAAAGTGTCAAACTCATGCTCCAATGGAGCATGTAAAAAAAACACACACACACACACACACACACATTTTGCTATAGTATTTCAATGTAGTTGGATCTTGTGCTTAATGTAAAACCTTTTTATTTCTTTTTCTTTCATCTGATGCCTTTCCTCCTCTTAAATTTTTCTTTATTCTCGTTTTAGCCCCAAATCTTCTTGTTGAACAACCCTAAATCTTTGCAAACCCACGCAAATCGTAAATTAGTTTTTTTTTTCTCAACTTGCATCCTCAAATCGCAAATGACAAACGCAATTCTCTACTTGCATCCTTAAATTGCAGATTGCAAATTGCTACTTTGCAGGTCGCAAACTACAATTTCACAAATCGCAATTTGGTTGGGGTTTGTTTGCAGTGATATAAATTCTATTTTTGGTTGATGTTTGTTGCAGTGATGGGAATTAGGTTTTCGGTTGGAGTTTATTTATAGTGACGAAAAAAGAAGATGGTTGCTTTTTCAACTCTCTGTTTGTTTCTCGAGAATTTATTTGAGAAAATGGTTGGAGTTTTTCAATTCTCTGTTTGTTTTTTGGAAAAATGAAAATGGTTGGGGTTTTATTGTTTGAGAAAAGCTGGGGGTCGGTTTAGTCTGCCGCTAGAGGTGGTGGTAGCCGACATCACCTACCCCATTAGGACCGGTGGGCTCCGACGAGTTCACCCCTGTGACGGCGACCCATGGCGACTTCCAACGAAGTCCCAACAACCTTAAAGCCAAAATTGATCCGTGACATTGTCGGCCACCACCGCCTCCGGCAGTTTCCTTCGGTTGAGGGCGAATCTCCCTAAAATTTATTTTTATTTTATTATTTTATTGTATTTTTTATGATATTTTTATTTTTTTATTGTGTTTTTTATTGTATTTTTTATTGTGTTTTCTTCATTTTATTATTTTATTATTTTTTTGATGTGTTTATTGTCAAAAAGTAGCCCAAAATAATTGGGCTGCTTTTTGACGCTGGAGACAGCTCGATCGATCCCAGTGTCACTCTTATTATTTTTGGGTGATGAATATATTGAAGATGAAAAGATATTGTAAATATTAAAATATACGAGAAAATTAAGAAAATATTTAAAAAGAATAAAATAAGAATATTCAGATGATATATAAAAAAATTAGATAAATTGATGGATGATGTATTGTAAAAATGAATATATAAAATAAAATAAAAAATTTTAGTGATATATCTTACGTGATAAAATAGACTAAGAGTGCTCCAAGTTATTTGTATTTATATTTTTATTGTAAAGGGGTACGTACGAGCTTAGTTGTTGGTATGAAATTACGAACGAGAATAGTAAAAAACATGCCTTTTACATGGTGCTCAATGGGCAAGTGCCCTTTCCCTTCTGGTTGTCTAATAATTATTTTAATTATTTTCTTAAAAAAGCAATGGACACATATCATTATCCTGCTTATTACCCAAAATAGCTATTACAACCTCATTATTTATATATATAATTTAAAATTATAGGTAATGTATATGCTATTTGAATAGTAAGTTGAAATAAATATTAAAAATAAAATAAAATATTATTTTTAATATTTATATCTAAATAAATTAAATTATTTCTTATATTTTATATAAAATTTTAAAATAATTATAATGATAAAATAATATAAAATGAGATAAAATATTTTTCCTATTTATACAAGACCTAATTTTAATATACGATTAATATGAAAAAAAAAATTTTATTAAATTTTTTTTCAAAATCAGTGTGTGCAATTTATATAAAATCGTATTTAATATTATTCATATATATATATAATAATAAGATTTATTACATTCCACACTCAAGTTGTAGAAAATAATATTCACATAATTTATATAATAAAATTTGACATGTACGATTCAAAATTGAAATTATATTATGTAATATAAATATTTTATTAAATTTTGTATCGATGTAGATTTATAAATAAAGTTTTTTATATAATAATTATCATATGAATTAACAAAATAATATAAAATGGTTTGTTAATTTATAAGAAGAAATAAACTTCCCTAGTGAAATTACTGATTTGTATTTATAAAAAATATATTTATATTTTTTTCAGACCCACGACACTGCGTTCTCTGTTCTTTTCTTTTTTGGCCATTCTCTCGAGTCTCGTCCCTCCAGCCTGCGATAGCAATTTGCAGCTGCTGCTGCTTCTTCTTCTTCTTCTTCTTCTTTTTTTCGCATTTATATTTTTGGGTTTCTCTTTTTATTTCTCTTGCGCCGTGAAGTGGATTCGATCCAATCCAATACGCAAGTTATTGGAATCCGCTTGATTCAGATTGTTCGGGTTTCGTTTCGATCGTTTGCTGCGCTCTCGTCGGTCGGCTTTAGCTGAATCCGAGATTTTGGGAGTTTGGCGTCTCGGCTGCGCTGGGGTTCCCGAGGCCGCAGATCTGAGTCCGTTTCGTTCCGTGGAGGGGATTTCACCGTAGAATTCAGAATGTTTTGGCGTATGGCGGGGTTGTCTACTACGTCTCCTGTGAGTTCTCGAATCGGGATTTTGTTTATTTCGTCCATTCTACATGTACACGCAATGCATATTAAATTGAATGAGACACTGCTAATTGTTGTCGATTGGAATAGTTATTTGTTTGACTGTTGATAAAATGTAGGATTCGATTTATAAACTCAATTTGTGCATTGAGTTTCTTTGTTGTTTTGGACCAAAAAGCAATCTTCAGTTCATAACTATTTTGTTCTACCTTCCCTAATCTGGTCATTATATTAAAATAAATTATGTTTTTTGTGTCCCTATCTTTCCTGATTTTTCTCAACACTTGATTAGGGATTATCGCATAATTAAAGCTTTTATTAAACTATCTTAAATTGACAGTCTGAATGTGATGGAATCAATTTCTAAGCGAACCTCTCTCTTTCTTGGAGTGACACCACAATTTAACATATTGCGCGAATAATGCAAATCTATGTGTAAGTAATCTATTCTCAGATTCGAGGGCTACGTTTGCTTGTTGGAAATGGTGCTCTTCTCTATAATTAGAAGAATTGGAAATGGATGGGCTGTATAATTTGGAATTCTGTGAAGCACTTATGTGGATTTTTTTTTTTTTTATAAGTAAAGAAATAAGCACTTATGTGGATTCCATAAACAAAGCCATCGAACATCCCATGCAATATGTCAATTTGAAATACATATAAATTTGAAATCTCGAACGTTCTTAATTTCCAGTCTTCCAAAACATGGAATCCCATTCATTGTTTTTGATCCCCCTTTTTCTAAGAATCATCAAAAGTGTACCTCATATCTTGATTTTTTTCGATAGGTACTGAAATAGAAGTTCATTTTCACATATAAATATAAGTACATAAAAACAATGTATGCCCTATATCTTGATAAACTAGCATTTTCTTTTAAAAATTTCAGATATGTGCCCAATTTATATTTCTATTGTATCCCTTCTTATATATTGGATATAATATATGATATGTTTATAACAGTAACTTTGAAGAACCCATGCACTTAGTTATATTTTGAAACTTTTTTTGATAAGTTAGCTGTGGATTGACACTTATAATTTGATCACAAAGAAACACAAAAACGAAGAAAGAGAATAGTGAATTTCAGTTATGCTCCTCACATTGAATTAATTTTATTGACCCATCATCTATGTATGATATCTATTATTATTATTTTTTGATTGGCACTGGATATTCGAGAACAGCGTCCCAAATAATCCTGGGGGTGCACAGGCCTCGGTAAAGAGTTTTCCGCAAATGCATCTTGGGTAATTCAAGGAGAAAATCCCCCATTCTGATGGCCCCTAAAGATCTCAAGGGGATTTGAAACTTAAACTTGGGGGGAGCATACCCTCACGCGCAAGGCCTTTACCACTTGAGCCAACCCCTAGGGGTTATGATATCTATTATATATGGTGTTATACTTAATTATAAAAGAAAAAATATGTGGTGACAAACTTTCTACATTGATTTCTTTTCTGTTTGTTTTATTAACTGAAGGACCAATCTTGACTTTATATATTTTACCTTTGGTTATGGATGGGAATAGTTTTCAATGGGCTGTGATGATATTATGAGACCTTTTTAGGATGAAGTGTTTGTTGATCATAAGTGGGAACTATAGTTGGGTACAATGTAATGAAAATGAAGGAGTTATTGGATAAGTAGGATAAGCCTATTGGGATTACACTTTCGGCCAAGCTATAACTAAAGCATTATGGAGGAGCTTCGCTTTTTGCTTTAGTTGGTGCGTTGCAGTAATGAAAAAAATAATGAGACGGTCTTCGCGATGCCTTTAATGGAATGTTAACGGTAAATATACTTGGAGATACCTATGACATGATTAGAGGTCTTTAAAGGAAGGGGAGACCATCTGTGATTTTACTATGAAGTGAAGGCGTGTGGCTAAATTGTATGGCTTGGAACAGCTATAGAGTAGGTAGCAGTTCTTCATTCAAATAACCCAACTTTGACATGCTGAAAGCATGTGCTTGAGCATATGAGCATTCCCCTGCACACAACTAAAACTGGGCATTTTACTCTTTCAGAATGAGAGACCTTTGTTAGTAATACTTTTATCATTTGATACTCCTTTTCTTATCGAGTCTCTTCAATTTGATAGCTAGATATTGAAATCTGGGGCATTGGCAGTGCAATGTTACTCTTTAATCATGTGGTTGTAGCAGTGCTTCAGCAACATCTTCAATGGTATTGCCATGATGATATTGAAAGCTAGATTGACTGCTAGTGTGGCTTTACTAGTTTTGGTTGTGCTTATACCTTTGCTTCAATAGGATCTGTACAAGGATATGCTATTGTAGCTTCACTTTAGGCAGCAGCAACTACTCGGAATTTGAAGACTTGAAACTCTTCTAAGCAGCTTCTATATCCATGTATGAAACTCTTGGGATAGATTAGAAGAAAATGGGAGCGACATTTTTGGGATAGAGGAGAAGTCATTCATATGTCGGTTGTGTGAAAAAAGATATGCGAATGCATCATTTATAGGAATTACGTCATTCAATTTTTTTGGATAAACTATGCAAGGCATGACATGGTTTTAGATGGGTATGAATGGAGAAAGGATTCATGCCTTTATGTTGTTTATCCCACCTACTCATGATTAACAATTTGCTAAGTTTGTTGAGAGGAGATTGAAATCTACAATATTGTTCCATCTTTTAAGTTAGGTAAATCATGCGAGGTCTTCAACTTGTTTAGGTAGTACGAAGAGTATGGTTGCTAGCTGAAGTGCTTGCTCTGCTTATGTGACTTTTATGATTAATTTTGTTGATCGGTAGATAAAAGTTTATTGATTGTAAGAATAGGCAAAAGCCCAAGTACACTAGTCATATACAAGAGCAATACCTATGAGTGATGTTCTAATGATACAAGAAATTCATGAACGGTCATGCCATCAAAATAAATTACAATCAATTCATGTGGCTTTTATTATTTTCGGCTGCTACTTGTACGAAGAATATGCACACTTTTGTCACATCATGTCAAATTCTATATAGACCTCAAAACACCTTATTAGGGTTGTTTTTGCAACATGAACTTGGTTTGAATCTGGGCCAATCCATTTATTGTGCCTCTCTTGGGAGGGTTGGGATGATTTCCTAAAATCATCTTTGCTTGCTGCTAGTTTCTGTTTTGTGGGGGCTTTGTAAGTGGGAAAAAGATATTTTAAATTTGAAAAAATGTGGTTGAAGGATGAGGGTTTCGTTAAAGGGTTAGGATGTGGTGGGCCTCTTATAATATTTCTGGTACCCCTAATTTTCTTTTGGTGGTCAAATGCAAAGCATTGAAAAAATATTTATGGTAGGTTTGGATAGTGAGAAATGTTGAGAAAAGTTGTGAATAGTAGTAAAAAGTAGATGAAAAGTAATAATAAAATATTGAATAGTAGTGAAAATTAATAAATAGTAATAAAAAGTAGGTGAAAAGTAATAATAAAATAATGAATAGTAGTGAAATATTATGAGAATACTTGAGGTATTCTTGGTAGCCAAACGCAACCTTAAAAAGTTGGAATGTAGAGACTTTTGACAATATTGTGAAAAATAAAAAAGCTTATGGAGCAATTGCAATTTCTGGATGACATGGACTTTGCGAGAGATCTTTCTTATAAAGAAAAAGAGAAGAAAAAAGAGGCGAGTGCAGAATTGGAAAGACTTTCCCTTTTGGAGGAAATATCGTGGTGGCAAAAATATCGGATTCTTTGGTGGAAGGAAGGTGATAATTGTACGAAATTCTTTTACAAAATGGCAAACTCTAATTGCAGGAACAATGCCATTGAAGTTCTTCAAGATGGCGAGAATGTTATTTCTAACATTGGGGAGATTGAAGACCATATTGTGAGTTTTTATGAGAATCTTTTTAGGGAAGAACATTCATGGAGACCAAAGTTAGATTGGGCTGGTTTTTGAGCCCATTGATCATATGTATGCAGATTGGTCGGAGATAGCTTTCGAGAAAGAAGAAGTTCTTGACGTGGTTAGAGGCATGACCAAAGATAAGGCCCCGGGTCCGGATAGCTTCTCCATGGCCTTTTTTCAAGTATGTTGGGACGTTGTGAAGGAAAACTTCAAGAAAGTTTTTGACAAATTTCATTTGTTCCAGAAATTTGAGAAAAGTCTCAATAATACTTTCATTGCTTTCATCCCTAAAAAGGTGGGTGCAGTGGACATGAGGGATTTTCGCCTTATAAGCTTTTTAAATGGGGTCTATAAAATCATTGCTAAGGTAATTGTTGGGGAATCAACTACAATAGTTCAAGTCGAGGGAAGACTAAAAGGTGGAGATTTTGAAGATGTTCCCTTTGTGGGTGTTTCTGGTGGTTATCAGTTTATGGGAACTACATGTTAGGGTTGAGGAGGTGCGTTGTATTCTATGGATATTTTGGGCTTGAGGTATTTTGGATAATTTTCTTGGGCTTGTTAGGTTTTTCATAGGATATGTGTTTTCGAGTATTCATGGGCTAGGTGTTTTCTTGTATACAACCAGTGTACTTGTTTACTCCTTTTGATATATATAACATTTTTACTTAAAAAATTGTATTAGTGTGGTTAGGGATAAGATCTTATCTAAACCACAAAATGCATTTGTGAGGGGAAGATAAATACTTGACTAATTGCTAAAAAATGTTTGGAAAGCAGAATTAGAATGGGCAGATCTGGTGTTTTAGTTAAACTTGACAAGAAAAAGGCTTTCGATCGTGTTAATTGAGGCTTCTTTATCTACATCCTTGAGAGATTTGGTTTTGGCAAGAAGTGGTGTTCTTGGTTTAGACATTGTATTTCAACATCCAGATTTTCGATCTTAGTGATTGGAAATCCGGTTGGTTTTTTCAATAGTTCTCGGGGATTTAGACAATGTGAGCCCTTATCGCATTTTCTTTTTGTTCTTGTGATGGATGCACTAAGTCGTATGCTTGATGCGGCTGTTGTTGGCGGATTTCTTCCGGGTTTCATGGTGGGAGATGAGTCCTGGAAAAGCATTTCAGTTTCACATTAGCTTTTTGCAGATGACACTTTAATTCTTTGCTATAACAATCGAGATCATCTTCGTGCTTTGAGAGCACTTCTACTTTGTTTTGAAGCAGTCTTTGGTTTAAGAATAAAATTTTTCAAGTCTGAAATTGTTCTTGTTGGAATGGTTAGCAACATCTTGGATTTGGCCAATATTTTTGGATGTAAGATTGCTTCATTACCAATGAGATACCTTGGTCTTTCTTTGGGTGCTCTCCAGAAAGCAGTTTCTATTTGGGATGGGGTGATCGAGAAGATTAAGAGGAGGTTAACGGGTTGGAAAAACTTATGTTTGTCAAAAGGAGGTAGAATTACTTTGATCAAGAGCACATTGACTAATTTTCCTACTTTTTTTCTTTCTTTTTTTCCTCTACCAACAGGGGTTGCCAAATATATTGGTAGGATCTATAGGAATTTTTTGTGGGATGGAATTGGGGAGGAAAGAAAATTTCATTTAGTGAGTTGGATTAAAGTTTGTCTTCCGGTGTCTAGTGGAGGTTTGGGAGTGCAAAATTTAAGACTTTTTAATAAAGCTTTTCTTGGAAAATGGCTTTGGAAATTTCATAATGAGAGTGATGCTTTATGGAAGAATATTGTGGAAGTTAAATATGGGAGGATGTGGGAGAGCTGCTTTACAAATGAAGTTAGAGGAGCTTTCGGGGTGGGTTTGAGGAAGACTATCCGATTGGGACCTGGGGACTAGTCAGGCATACTAAACTCAAGGTGGGAAAATGAACAAAGATCTATTTTTGGCATGACATTTGGTGCGGGAATTCTCCCCTTAAGATTGTTTTCCCAAATATTTTCAGGATTGCTATAGATAAATGGGCTGCTGTGGCTTATTCCTTTCATTTTTCTAGTAATTCGATTGGCTGGAATGTGGAGTTTTCTAGAGATGTGCAGGATTGGGAAGTTTGCAAAGTTTTAGAATTATTTGCAAGACTATGCCCTTGTTTGCATTCAGAAAGCATTTCATTTCAGCTCATCTTATCATTTCATTTTTTTCAATTTTACAAAATATAATAAACAATTCAACCTTTTTAATCTCAAAATAATTATAATATTAAAAAAATAATATTCTAACAATATTTTATTCAACTTTCATCTTTCATAAAAAACAATGTCATCTCTGAATCTAAACTGGGCCTATATGAGTTGAAATTTGATTTGAACAAGGAGGACAATTTGATGTGGGTGCTTCCAATTAATCACAAATACTAGGTGAGATCTTTTCACAAGGCATTAACTAATCATGGGGGCATTGATTTTCCTTGGAAAAGCATTTGGAAAGTCAAGGTGCCTAGTAAAGTTGCTTTTTTCTGGTGGTTGGTGTCCTTGGGGAAAGTTTTAACCTCTGACAACTTAAGAAAAAGGGTTTTCAGGTGGTTGATTGATGTTTCTTTCGTAAGAAGGATGGTGAATCGCTTGATTATCTTTTCCTTCATTGTGAGGTGGCAACATCGTTGTGGATTGAGATTTTTCTTGGGTTGGCATTTCCTGGGTGATGCCTTTGCACATGGTGGATTTGTTTGCTTGCTGGCCATGTTTTGAGGGGAGAAGTAATTACTTTGTTGCAATAAAGATGATCCAACGTGCCTCTTCTGGTGCTTATGGTTAATAAGAATGAGAGGTGCTTTGATAACAGTGAACGTTCTCCAAAGGATTTAAGGGATGTCTTTCTTAGCACCCTTAGTTTTTGGGTGAAGAATCTTGTTATGAATGGGTCTGAATGTACTCGGGTTGCATAATGCCTTGGGTTCCTTGAGATACCTCCGCAACCATTTGTCAAACAACGCCTGATTAAATATTCTCAAGTTATGGATACCCAAACCGCCATTCGAAATAGGATGGCAAATCGTCTCCCACTTGACTAAATAGTACTTGAGCTTCTCCCCCAAACCTCCCCACAAGAAATCTTATTGAAGCTTCTCGAGCCGACCTGCCACACTTGTCGGGATAGAAAAAAGGGATAAGAAATACGTGGGTAGATTAGACAGTGTACTCTTGATCAAAGTGATTCAACCCCTTTTAGATAGGTACATTCTCTTCCACTCTGTTAACTTCCTCTCCATTTTCTCAATGACTGTATCTCAGATCGCAGGCGCCCTTGAAATTGACCCCAGCGGAAGCCCCAAATATGTCATAGGTAAATAGGCAATCTTGTACCCAAGAGTTCCGTATATTGTGAACTTCTTCAATCGGTACCATTTTTTATTTATCGTAATTTACTTTCAAATCAAAGGCTGCATCAAAACAAAGGAACAATGCCTTCAAAACTCGCATTTGGTCCTGATCTGCATCGCATAGGACAAGAGCGTCATCTGCAAATAACAAATGAGAGATATTAGTAAAGCCCATCTCGGAAGTACCAATCAGAAAACCACTTACCAAACAATTGTCTACCAAAGTTGATAGCATCTTGCTGAGAACCTCTATAACAATAACAAACAGTAAAGACGAAAGAGGATCCCTTTATCTTAGACCATGAGAACTCGGAAAGAAATCTCCTAGACAAATATGGCAATCTTTTTTTTTTTTTTTTTTTTCGGGGGGGGGGGGGTTTGGAGTACTTGTGAAGTTAGGGGGGTGGGTAGAGTGGGTTTGTGGAAAAAATCAGAAAAGGGTGGGGCGTTTTCCAGCGGAACACTAGAATCCAATTGGGTACTAGAACGAGAACTAAATTCTAGAAGGATTGTTGGAGTGGAGACAAGGTCCTTTGCGATTTATTTCCTTCACTATTTCAGGTTGCAGGTGCCAAAGATTCCACAGTGATAGAGGCTATGGAGTTCATGGACAGGAGCATCAGTTGGAACATCCCTTTCAATCGGGCAGCACAAGATTGGGAAGTGCGCAGTTTCGTGGACTTCTATGGCCTTATCTACTCACTTAGACCAAATTTATAACAAGAAGATGGCTTGTGGTGGTCACATGCAGGAAGAGAGATTTTTTTCTGTTTGCTAATTCTATATTTACACAAGTACCTGATTCTCATTTCCCATGGAAAAAGCTTTGGCACCACAAGGCACCATTGAAAGTGCCTCTCTTCATGCAAACATCTTTAGGCTATTATTGTGGACTAGTGTTGCATGTGTCGACGAGAGGGTGAGTCGGTGAACCATTTATTACTCCATTGTGAGTCAGCCAAGGCTTTTTGGGATGAGGTATTTGGCAGACTTAATGTAGTTTGGGTTATGCCGGAGACAGTGGTAGCAGCTATGGAGGGTTGGACTTTGATTCGGGGCACGCGACAGATCAAAGCCATTTGGAAGATGATCCCAATTTGTATTATGTGGTGTTTATGACAGGAGCGTAATGAACGGACTTTCGAGGACAATGAGAGATCACTTGAGGAGCTTAAATTGTTATTTTTAGAACTTTATATACATGGTCCATTGCCATGGACTTTAATGGCATGGACTTTCATGATTTCCTTATTTCTAATGTGCCTATCTAATAGGGCATGAGGTGTAATTGGCATTGATGCCTATTCTTTGATTAATAATACCATTTTACTTATAAAAAAAAGGGTCTGAATGTAATGTTCTGCTATAGTTTTTCTATTTTAGTTAATAAATAGGTGTTTCCACTTGTATACTATCTGTATACTTGGGCTATGCCTATTTACGTGAAATAAAATTTCTCTTATTAATTACAAAAAAAAAAGGTTTTTTGTTGAGAGAATTCTTCTGGCCTTCCTGTATGACACAATTTTTACTAAATAGGTAATATATATGTATATATATTGCGAATGACTAAAATTATGCTTCTATTTTTTTTTTTTATCTTATCTGTGCTTGATATATGCTTATTGCAGGTGGAGACTATTTTGGATAAGGAAAATTTTACATTGGAGGAGCTTCTTGATGAGGATGAAATTATTCAAGAATGCAAAGCTCTTAACGGCCGCCTTATCAATTTGTAATGCTCTTTTCCTTTCCTCAATTACCCTCTCTTTTACTTTCAAATTTTTTTTTAAAGTTTTGTCAGTCAATGTATTATTGATAGGTACTGATGATTTTAATGCTGAATAATGATAGATATACAACCCTTCACACAACTCTTTTCACAACTATGCTTTAAAATGAGGGTATTTTAGCACGATGATACTTTTATATTTGTTTTATAGGTTATTTTACAAAAGTGTCTTTAATTTAAAACATGATTGGGTTAAAGGTTGCGTGTTTTTCAATTCCCTTATATGCTCACTTCATGTCTTTGGGGGGATTTGTTTTTTCAACATCATATTTTGATATTTTGAGTAGGCAAATTAGAGTGGATCCCGTTTGGATAGAGAGATGAGATAAGATGAGTTGAGTTGAGATGAAAGTTAAAAATTGAATAAAATATTGTTAAAATATTATTTTTTAATATTATTACTGTTTTGGAATTGAAAAAAGTTGAATTATTTATTATATTTTATGTGAAAATTTGAAAAACTTGTAATGATGAGATGAGATGAGTTAAGATAATTTCTAAATACAAATGGAGGCTTAAGATGTAGAGTGATATATTTTTTGGATAAGTAAGAAGAATTGATTAATCCACATAGTTACACATAGCCCAAGTACACATGAGATATATAAGAAAAAAACACCTAATTACGAGCTAAGTGTTGTGAAAAACAGCATAAAAGTTATTAAAGCTACTTCCATTTAATACAATAGTTGAATCCCAAAGTAACAACGCATGGAAGGAAAAACCTCTGAACTCTCCCATCGAATGTACCCTATTGTCAAACAGCGACCATTCCTTTCATTCCAAGTATACCACATTATTCATAATGGCATCATCTTCCAAACAGCCTCAATTTGACGATTGCCCTGAATTCCTCTCCAACAAGACAACAGATTTACCACCCTCCTAAGCATTACCCATACGATACCAAGCCTAGTAGAAATTCATCTCATAACGCCTTAACCACATCACAATGAAGAAGGTGGTCCACCAAATCTCCATTTCTTTTACACATACACCACCAATCCATTATAATAATGCCGCGATTTCCCAGCTTATTGATAATCAGAATTTCAATATGGGAAGTGTCGATTGTTAGTGTCTTTTTCAGTATATTGTATGACACAAAAATGGTGCAGGGTGGAGATGATATAATGTTGTTGAAACATGCTGGAAATTCTGTTTTTTCTGTCCATTATTATAAAGTGCTGACATGCCATTGTGTCAATCAATTCCCTTGGAAGTGTATTTGGAGATTCACTTATACAAAAATAAGCGTATTTGGAGATCCGAGGTTCCGATTAAAGTTGTTTTTTTCTGCTGGTTGGTGACTCTTGGGATCATGACAATGTATAATTTGAGGAAGCAAGGTATAATTTGCTTGGACAGGTGCTACTTGTGCAAGAAAGATGTAGAGTCGGTCGATCATTTGTTTATGCATTTCGATGTGGGAAAGACTAATTGGGATGAGATTTTCAGCAAGTTGGGTGTAGCTTGGGTGATGCCCAAGAGGTGGATTTATTTGCTTGTTGGAAAGGATATATATGGGTAGCCATCATATTGCTGATATTTGGAAGATGATTCATCTATGTTTAATGTGGCGTTTATGGCTATAAAGGAATGGACATGTTTTGATAATAAAGAACGTTCGTTGAGAGAATTTAGAGTTTTTCTTTCAAACTCTTTTCTTTTGGGCAAAAACTCATGTACTGAATGGGGATACTTTAAAAGCTTCTTTTTTAAACTTTGCTAGTCCCTAGTTCTTAGCTTGTATTTAGGTATTTCCTTTTGTATACTTCCTGTGTACTTGGGTTATGTATATTTGCTTGCATTAATTAAATCTCTTATTACTTATCAAAAAAGAATTTCAACATGGGAAGCCAACCAGCCAAAGAAAGCAACCTTGAGCTTTGTTTCTCCAAATGCACTTACACGGGAAATCACTAGAAGAATAGGTTGACATAACCTTATAAAAGGATCTGACCGAAAAGTTCCTATTCCCTGGATGAATCCAAAGCAATGTATCCTCCCCTACAACCTTTAAATTCTGCATATAACAAACTGTAAAATTCAGTAATATACCCCACCTCCCATTCCTGAACAGCTCTAATAAACCTCACAGACCACTGAAGAAAACCAGTAGAAATGTGCATATAATCAGCTATAGAAGCATCCTTATCCAATGCAATCGTATAAAGAGAAGGTAAAGCATTCTTCAATGACCCCACAATAGATCATGCCAAAATCTGGTCCGAGTTCCCCTTCACATCTCAAATTTGAGATTTCTGAACCCCGTCCATTCCGGATAAATTTCCACACTCCCACAACATATTTGACATCAATAACATTCCTCCAAAGAACATCCCCTTCTTGAATGAGACAACCACGACCATTTTCCCAAAAAGTGCCTTATTAAAAATTCTCAGACACCCGGTGCCAATTAAAAAAAAAAATCTTAGCTTTCTAACCCCTAGACCTCCATAAGATAAAGGGGTACACAGATCTTATCCCACTTAAGCAAAGGTACCTTTTTTCTCACCCTCTAAGCCTCCCCACAAGAAAACACGAAAAATATTTTCCATTCTAATAGCACCCCTGCAGGAAAAAGAAATAAAGATAGAAAGTTTAACTATTGAAAAAAGAAAGAAAGAAAGAAAGTATGTATGAAGTTTAGATAAAGAGCTCTTTATTAAGACTATTCTTCCATCTTTGGACAAATAAATAATTTTCCATCCAGCTAATCTACATTCATTCTTTTTGATAATCCCATCCCACATCCCCTTGGATTTATGAGGGGCCCCCAAGGGAAGACCAATATACTTCATAGCAAAGATGACACCTTGCAGCCCAAAATATGAGCCAATTCAAATTTCGATAAATTCACCTCAAGGCCGAGGACAGCTTCAAAAGAAAGCAAAAGAGCCCCCAATGAACGAATATGATTGAGATCCGGCTCACAAAGAATCAATGTATCATCATCAGAAGAGATGTGAAACATTAATGCTACCATTCGATGACTTTAGTACTGAGCAGAAAATGAAAATCCGACTCAGCCTCAGCCTCCGACTTCGATGTCGGAGTGACAGTCGAAGTTTTTTTTAACCAAAACAGTGGAGTCAGCTATAGCATAAATAGATTAAATTGACTAATAATAATTAAATATATGTAAACGTCGTACTATTAACTGTTACTACCATGTAACACTAACGTATAATAACAACTATTGTATAAACACTAATGTACATGTAATACTAATTATATAATAACTAATATATAAAAACATTTAATACTAATGTATCATGTTTAAACACAACTATATAAATATATAATAACTAAAGTATAATAATATGTACTAGTAATGCATAATGATCAATGTAGAATAACATGTAATACTAGTGTATAAAAAAGCCTAATAAAAAAGTTCAATTCCAACTCCGCTCCAACAAGTCCAAGTCGGAATCGGAATCAAAATCGGATCGTAGGTTTTGTGAATCGAAGTCGAAGTCGAAGTCGGAGGTCGAAGGTCGGATTCAACCCCTACCTCCAGTACTCCAACATTGTTGGTGCTCAGCCTTGGATCATGAACCTCCCACTGAAAAACCCATGATAAAGCCCCTATCCGCCACCTCCTGCAAGATTTTACTCAACACATCCACTACTAAAATGAATTGATAAAGAGACAAAAGTCCCATTGTCTCAAACCTCGAGAACTATCAAAAAGTCTTGTGGGAGTAACATTAACCAAAACCAAGAGCATCGATCTACAAGAGGAGCTGATGGATGAGTAGGCTTTGTGATGCAATGCTTAATCCACTTACACCATCTCTCCCGAAAACCATACCTATCAAGAATATACGCAAAAAAATCTCAATTTACATAATCAAAGGCGTTCTCCATATCTAGTTTACAAAGAATACCTAGAGCACTGGTTTTGAATATACTTTCCAAGCATTCATTAGCGATGAGGACCTAATCAAGAAATTTTCTTCCTTTACAAAAGCACTTTGTGACTTGGCATAACCTCACTCAAACGATTAGCTATAATCTTTAAAATGATGTTGTACACCCCGCTCATCAGACTTGTGGGACAAAGATCTTTCACCTCCACTAACCTTGCCCTTTTTGGAATAAGGGCGATGACTAGCATTAAGTTTTTCCTCAAATTTCAGCAACAAGTGAAATTCAAAAAAAAACCTTCATGACATCCTCCCTAACAATGTCCCAAGAATTATGCAAAAGGCATGGTGAATCAATGGACCATCTATTACCACATTGTGAGGTGGCAAGAGTGCTGTGGAATGGGATATTCATTAGAGTGGATGTTGCGTCAGTTATGCCACCTACGGTTGTAGATTTGCTAGCGTGTTGGAGAGGTATTTAGGGCTGTCCACAAGTAGTAGCTGCATGGAAGATGATCCCATTGTGCCTGATTTGGTGTATTTAATTGGAAAGGAATGCACGATACTTTGAAGATAATGAGTGAACAATGGTAGAGCTTCAAAATTATTTCCTGTGTACTTTACTCCTTTGGTTTTCAGCCATTGTCCCTAATGAAAGCACTATGCATGATTTCTTATCTTTGATGTAGAGCTCTAAGAATGTATTTAGGCATTTTCGTTTGTATACTCCCTGTGTACTTGGGTTATGCCTGCTTATATTTATATCAATAAAATTTCTTCTTATAATAAAAAAAAACAATGTCCCAAGAAGCCTGAAAGAAAGCCATGGTGAAGCCATATGGGCTTGGTGATTTATCTTTGTACATCCCTCTTAACACGATAAGCACTTCATCCCCTTTATACATTCTCTTCAACAGATGCACTTGACTGATCAATCGAATAAAAAACCAGCCGATCAACCTTAGACCATGCCCTCCCATTTTGCTCGGGTCATTCAGCTTCAGAACATTCCATGAAAGGATCTTAAGCTTCATAAAACACCAATAGTCACTTGGTCTATTTGCCTTCCCCTACTGCACTTCCTTCTTGTGCGTCTTAATTGATAGAACATGAAAGTCTCTTTAGCTCATTTTCTTTTTTTGAAGCACATCTAGCCAAAAAGAGTCCGTCCCGCCTCAATAGCAACGATAAGAGCTTTAAATTGATCTTAAAAATCATCACAAGAAATCCCTACACAATCATGAATTTCATATACCTTATGAAGAACCCAATCCAGATGTAAACCTACACATAAAGGCACTGGAGGCTAATAATAGATAGGGCTAGGCTCATCCCCAGAATCCTTCAATTCATTTATAGAAGCACCTACCCCCGAATTCCTTACAAATCAATTGTAGATTAGGCCCCTCCATTGACCCATCATCCGAGAACATCTCATCATCTGAAAAGATCTCATCATCTTCATCCAATGTACCTAAGGAATCCACGACATCATTTACCAAATAATCATCCTTTCACCATCAACAAATGCAGCGAGGTATCCCCATAACTGTGTTGACACCATAAGAAGATGATTGAGGGAAAATAGAGGGCTGTGAAGGTCCATTGTCGCCTTGAGGACATGCAGAAACTTCATTCTGAGCCAACCCAGTTGAAGCCATCACCTAGGTTGTCTGTGATATGTTAGGTGTTTCGACTATAATTTTCTTTTTCTTCACCTGTTCAAAGAAATTAATAGTAACGTGAGAAAACGGGTTATAATATACAAAACACACAAACGAGAGATTGAAGGAGGTACCTAGTTCGGAGTTTGTTGAGGTTTAAGAATCAATACTGTGAAAATTGAAAACTGCAGCCTTGATTTTGAAAAACACGAAAACTTAGGTGTTGTTTAAGTTTTCAAAGTTGAGACGGTTTCAATGAGTCTTAGGTTCACATTTCACTAACATAAATGGAAAAAAATACTCTAATCTTCTTCTGGCCTTGTTTTATGTCTTTGAACTTTCTTTCTCTTGCAGTTTGCGAGAAAGAGCTCAGGTTGAACAGCTCATTCGATATATTGTTGAAGAAGCTCCCGATGATTCAGAAAAGAGGCGAACTTTCAAGTAGGGTACTTTTGTCTCCCAGATGGTTGTGTCAACCTGAATGTATCTCATGATTGATATTCTCAACTTATTGTTTTTTTTTTATAAGTGATATTCTCAACTTATTGTTTTCACAGGTTTCCTTTTATTGCCTGTGAGATTTTTACTTGTGAAGTTGATATAATACTCAAAACACTGGTTGAGGATGAGGAGGTGAGGAACTCCTGTCCTGCTGTCTTTGAAACCTTACTTCTCAATTACTACTGATAAAAAGAGAAGAAAAAACTTACTTCAATTACTGATTTATTTTGTCCATTGCTTGTTGGCAGTTGATGAACTTGCTATTTTCCTTTGTGGAACCAGAACATCCTCACATCACTCTATTAGCTGGGTACTTTAGCAAGGTACTTTTTGAACTTCTAGTTTATCTTCTAATTTGGTAGGATGGTCCCTTTGTCGATGCGAACTCATATTATATTTGAGCTCTTTCTTCTTCTTCATTTTATGTTAGAGGTATTATCAATAACATGTAACGTGTGGCCTTTTGTGTTCTGATTTCATATTGCTAGGTTGTCATATGCCTGTTGTTGCGTAAGACAGTTCCTTTTATGCATTATATTCAAGTAAGTGTGTTGTTTCTTCTCAAATTATTCTAGATGGTTATGCTTTTTACTCCTAATAATTATTGCGAGATGTCCAATGCTTCTCATAAGTTACAATATATATGTCATTTGCGCACCATTGCTATAAATACTATTGAAAAAATGAAAGGAAAAAAAAAAACCACATTCAAATTTTGCAGTAACATAGATATAATTTCACATTTCATTGAAGAGGCCACTAAGGAAGGTGCTGCTTTGTTTAGGTTTCTTTTTTTTTTTTTTTAGCACTGGGTCTTTGGGACAGAGTCCTGACTATTTCTGAGGGTGCACAGGCCTTTGATAAGAAGTTTCTTGCAAGTGCATATTAGGTAGTTCAATAGGAATTTTTCCCTACCTGATGGCTCCAAGATTGTGAATGCGGATGAAACACAGGACTACTGGTTTATATGGCTTGCCCTAGGACTATTATGCCACCTGTTCGTAGGCTTTTATTTATGTTTTTCTGTTATGGGTTATGGTGTAAGAATGTCTATGTGCCTCTGTTTCTGCTCCCCTTAACTTAATTAACTGTAGCCTCATTCCTTATGTGGTTATGCATTTGAGATAAAGGGGCTAGTAGATTGACTCTTTCTCAAACCTACGATTTTAGAGTGCCTCTTATCTCCTGTCAACCTTCTGTGTTGAAAATTTGTGAAAACAAGTTTCTGTGTCTTGCTGAGTGAAGGACGTTTAATGATCATCTTTACCTAGTTCCTTTCCTTTCTATATACATGGGGACATTTCTGCCCTTAAAATGTGATGAATGCTCATCACGGTAGCAGATGAGCTTTTAAGAAGCTTATAGATGTAATGGATCACCAAATTAGTGTGATCATTTTGAAAAATAAACTCAATAAACTCTTGATATTTTCATAGTTTCAGGAAATGGAGTGAAATTGTAAGGTACTAGTGAGAAGAATAATGACCTGTGGACTGTGACATTTGAACTTGTTACACACACACACAAACATACCCACAAAATTCATTAAAAACCAAAAGGCGTTCCAAGAACAGGATAGAAATAACAAAAGACCATCTAAGCAAAAGGAAATGTGAAAAAAACCACTAAACTGAACCCTAAGCACATGACGACCTATTCTACAGGAACAAAGTACCCCACAATAATTAGCTACGCAATGAACTCCCCACATAGAATGAAAAAGCACCACTATATTCATGAACTAATGGGTTTTCAACTGTTATAAGCTGCTGCCCTGTCGATAATCTGACCTCTTTCTTTCTTTCTTTTAATGTCTAATTATCCCTGGCCTTGTGCATCTATCCAGGCTCATCAGGATATAGTCAAGAAGCTAGTTGATCTGATTGGGATTACGTCTGTCATGGAGGTTAGTTGTCAATCATATCTATTTATTGCTTTTGGATCTGAGAGTCTTATGGTGTTTTTTGCATTTCAATTGCACCTCTATGCTAGCTGCTGTTTGCATGCTTGTTTGTTCTTGTGGTCGCATCCAGTATTTCATGGGTTTTGGATGCTTGTGATGTCAATTGTTTGTACCACCAGCATCAGTGTTTGCTGGTGCTTTAGTTTTTTTATTGCTAGTTTATTCCACATCTTCTAGTTGTTTTAGGTTAAGTAACAGTGATTGGCATTTTGAACCTTAAACCGCATACACTATTAAAAGAAAATCCACCAGCTATTAAAGCTCTAGCATTCTTCTGTTTGTAGAATATTTTTAAGAACCTGTTTCCTTTTTGAACAGGTTTTAATACGCCTGATTGGTGCTGATGAACATATGTATACAAACTATATGGAAGCAATGCAGTGGATAGAAGACACAGATGTGCTAGAGATGATTGTGGACAAGTTCAATTCTTCAGTAAGTAATATTAGTTGTACTGAAAACCTGCCAATGTGAATGATTATGTCTTGGTGCTCAGTTGATCTCTTTTTTCCTGGTTTTTATTGTGCTGTTGCTCTATGCATGTTCCTCCATATTCCTATTGGTGGTGTCGCGAGCTTCCTACTCTGTTATCGTGACTAAACATTTTGGCGAACACAAAATACTTTCTCTTATTTGCCCAAAATAAAAAAGCCTTTACAATTAACGATGCTTGTCTGGATTGGCTTTGGAATATACCCTTTGCCTAGCTGATCTCTAGCTTTATTTTAGCCTTTCTTTTATGTAAGATTTGCATATGCTTCTACTTTATATATATATATATATAAAGAAGATTTCCGTACGTAACATCCTGTACTTTTCTTATTTAAGAGGTTTTGAATCACATGGCTTTTACTTCTACTTCTTTGATATTTTAGTACATAGGAACCATATGGTGGGCTATGATTTGGAAGTTGTGGTTTAAGGGCTTAAATTTTAGACGAACATGTTCATGGTTCATGGAATGTTAATTACAGGCTGAAAAAGATAGGAAATAAAATCATAGAGTTGTTTCTTGAAGAAAACCAATTGCTGGAAATTCAAGATAACTTGGAAAACGGCAAACAGTTTAGCAAACAGTAATGTGAATACCAAAACACAGAGACAGAGAGAGAGTCACAACAAGGGATAGATGGATACTTGCCATCGCCATACCATCACTTGGAGTCTTATATTCTACAATGGTTTGAGATTGTGCATGCATGAATATGTAGGATAAAACAGTTTTTAATATTTTGATGGAAATTTGTTGTTGCAAAGGTTTAGAATCTAGATGCATGTGCTTGGTACATACACACTTGAATTTTCTACCCCTCCAAATATTATGTTTGTTAACCACCTGCTGGTAAATATTACGCTAACTTTAACATGTTTGAGAACTGTTTTTTCTTTTTCTTTTTAATTCTCTAAAGGTTCAGTACTGTCTGTTTTTGCTCACAGATATGCAGAATTGAGGCACTATAATCTGGCATTAGATAGTTATCTGGTATTATGCCAGTGTACACTGCACTTGTTTTGCTGTATCGCTTGTTTTGATTTGGGGACCATCTGTTTAATGTGTAGGATTTAGTGGTAGATGAGCTGTGGTTTGATGTTATACAAATGTTTATGGGACTTTGTTTTTGCAGGACTCTCCTGAAGTTCATGTTAATGCAGCAGAAACACTTTGCGCTAGTACACGATTTGCTCCACCCGGGCTTTCTGCTAAAATTTCCAGCCCAAGGTAGCATGTAGTTTTTGTCTCTTGTTGAGGAGAAAATGTGCTTATGGTTCTGATATGGTTTTTCTGCTGATACTATTAAGTTCCCATGTTTTTGTGTTTGCAGTTTTATAGGAAGGCTATTTCGTCATGCTTTGGAAGACTCACGACCAAAGTCTGTTCTGGTCAACTCATTATCTATTTGCATATCTTTGTTAGACCCCAAGAGGCAAACCTTGGGAATGTATCATACATACAACCGCCAAGTCACTCAGGGACCTACAGTAACTGCTAATCCTGAGACAGTTGAAGGCATGCTAGAGAGCCTAAGTATGGGCACCTTCTTTTATATTGGTGTTTTTTTAGTTTAATTAACACTTGCTTTCCCTGTATATTATTTTCAATTCTATTTGGGAACTATCTCTTTCAAACATTACGTGTGTTTCTCTGTTGAATTTCCATAAGCTATTTACTTTGGCCTTCCCATTTTTTGTTAATTTTCCTAAAATTACTACAATAGTGATATTTTTTTTTTATCTCTTTCATAATGACACGAGATGAGGATGTGACATAGAACAAGAGCAAGGTGTCTTGGGATGTGAAGGTTTTTGAAGTTTTGGGAGTGTTTTGTAGTTTTTGTTAAGAGGATGTTGAATTGTTGTAGGCGATGCAAGGGGTATTTGTTTTTCACATTATTTCTTGAGCTTAAGTAATGCTTTCCAAAATCATATGTTTTAGCACCAGAAAGATGCTTTCCAGAAATGTATGTGGGATTTTTTTTTCACATGATGTGTCTTATGTATTCATTGTCCTTTTTTGTGTGATGCTTTTGGAATTGAGAATGGGAATGTGTTGTTTCCTTTTCAATATACTGTGCTTGCACTTATTGTTGGAAAGCTAAGAAGATATATTTTGTTGAGATCCTGACTGGTCTTAAAGCAAATCAACTCATTCTAAAATGGACAATCATTACGTGGGCTGAGGCCACAACTCCAACGAGTCTTGATTAGGACATTGCCGAATGCCAACTAGAGTAGCAAATTACAATTTGGGTCTAGATCTGGGTCTTCCGCCTCCCTTGTACATGATTACCGCAATGCTGGGTGGTGCCCTGTTGGCTTGAGGTGACAGTGGTTGACGATAGGTGGGTTAGAAGGCATATAAGGTTTCATTACCAGCTTTTGTCATCGTGGGTTGACATGAGAAAGGATGCTCGATATTTTAAGCACATCACAACATGCTTTCATCTCTCTCGGTTCAGAAAGAGCTAATATTAGCTCTCAAGTGGAGTTAGGTGTAGACCCTGCACGATGCAAAGCCTTGTTATTTCAGTGTAATGCTAGCAACATTACACTGTTATGAGGAGGGAGTCTTAAACAAGATGTAAACTATTAATCCTCAGTAGCAAATTGACTAAGGCCTCGTTTGGATAGGGAGATGAGATGAGATGATTTTAGATGAAAGTTGAAAGTAGAATAAAATATTGTTATAATATTATTTTTTAATATTATTATTGTTTTATAATTTGAAAAAGTTGAATTGTTTATCTATTTTGTGTGGAAATTTGAGAAAATTGTAATGATGAATATGAAATAAGATGAGTTGAGATAGCTTCTCAATCCAAACGGGGTCTAACATTCTCTTAGTTGTTTTTTGGGAGAGAGAAGCTCATGGCTTTATTCACAGCTGTTAAAGCTAGTGGAAATTTGAAAGACAGGGTGACCTAGCGGGCAGGCCGTAAAGGCAATAGGGAATAAAGAGGCTAACTTGCTCAATTAATTAATTACTCGAAGACGGGTAGCTCTAGCTAGAGTAGGATGAAGAGGAGGGCTGAATTCAGTTTCCCAAGAAGACAAGTATCTTAGTTGGAGTTGGGGCTTAAATGAGGAGGACAAATAGCTTTGGGTGTGGTACTTTTAATAAAATGAATGGCTGATGTATCTGTCTCCAAGAAACTGAATTTAAGTTTTGACAGACAATATTATGCATAGTTGATGGACATCAAGGGGGATTTTGATTACACAGGATTGTACTTTGTAGAAAAACAGACATGCATAAGGGATTTTATAGTGGCTTGCTCATTCGCAAATGTGGAAGATCAATCTGTATAAGCTTTTATAGGAGTTTAGGGTCCTAGCTCAGAGCCTGTTTGGATAGTGAGATGAAATAAGTTAAAATGGTTTGTGAATAGTAGTGAGATAGTCTGTGAATAGTAGTGGGATTGTTAGTTGAAATGAGATGAGATGAGATGAGTTGGTTTCATCTCACCTTTGTATCGAAACAAGCCCTCAGACTGTGATAGAGGATGCTAATGGGATGATGAGTTTGAGGGATGTGCCATGCCGCTTAAGGGGGGGAGATGTTAATTTTTCTCAGATTTCTGTGTGAAATTAGGAGTTGCTTACCCCAATTCAGCCATGTTGGAATTCCCTCAGTTCATCTTTCAGCAAAATCCCTTTGATATTCCATTGTAGGGGATACCTTCATGTGGCTATAATAGCCTAATAGAGGTACTTCTTCTTGAATGGAAGCTATGTCTCTGGAGGGTCCCAACAAAGAATTCCTAGACTTTGCTTAGATCATTTTCCATAATCTCCGGGATTGTGGGCATTTTCAGGAGGGCAAGGACCATGAGTTATATATGTATGCATGTCGACAAAATGCACATGTTGAGTTATAAAGAATTGTTTTGATTTGGTATGTTATAAAAACAAGTTTGTTGTTTTGGTTGAGGGTGACAAGAACATGCACATAAGCATAGGGCAATAGACCTAGCATGTGGGTAGACCATAGATTCTTGTTGGAAAACTTTACTTAGGGATGCATATGGGTTGTCAATGTTGTATTTTACTTAAAAAAGTTATATCTCTCCTTGATTGGCGCATTGGAAGAGAATGTATTTGTCTGATTACCTTGATCAAGGGTACACTTTCTAATTTACCTACTTGTTTTTTTTTTATCTCTTTTCTCAATACCAGCAAGTATGATGGCTCGTATTGAGAATCTCCAACATGATTTCTTGTGGGGAGGTATGGGAGAGGAGTTTGAATTCCATCTAGTCAAGTGGTAGATGGTGTGTCATCCTATCTCTAATGGTGGGTTGGGCATTAGAAATTTGAGGGTTTTTTAATTAGGCATTACTTGGCAATTGATTGTGGAGATATATACCAAGGAACCTGAAGCCTTGTGGAAAATGGTAATTGAGAACAAATATGGTGGGTTTTTTTTTTTTTGGGGGGGGGGGGGGGGGGGGGAAGGGTGTATGAGAGAAGTAAGAGGGACTTATGAAGTGGGCTTGTGGAAACACATTAGAAGAGGGGGGGGGGATTTTCAATCGACACTCTAGGCTACAGGTGGGTCTGGGATCCAAGATTAAATTTTGGAGAGATGTTTGGTGAGATAATAGCTCCCCACCCGACTTATTTCCTTCACTTTTTCAGATTGCAAGTGTAAAAGATGCCATAGTGGCGGAAATTATGGGGACATTAGGAGGGTGGTTGCATTGGAAGATTAATTTCAGTAGGGCAGCATAAGATTGGGAAATAAGTAGTAGCAGTTTTTTATGGCCTTATTTACTCCATAAGACCGAGGGAACAAGATGATGGAATGTGGTGGATACTTGCGGGGAAAGGTCTTTTTACTGTTCACTCTTTTTATAAGGCTCTCTTACAAAAGCCTAACATTCAGTTTCCTTGGAGAAGGCTTTGGAGACACAAGAGACCTCCCAAAGCTTCATTTTTTGTGTGGACAGCCACGTTGGATAAGATTCTCACCATTGACAAGTTGAGGAAAATGAGGATAATCAATGCAAATTGGCAATGTATGTGTAAAGGAGGGTGTGAGTTGGTAGATCATCCCCTCTTACACTATGAGACAACAAGGGTACTATGGAACGAGGTGTTTAGTAGTGGATTTGGCTTGGATTATGCCGAAAATTATGGTGGCAGTGATGGCTAGTTGGACTACTATTAGAGGTGTGCAGCAGGCCAAAGCGGTTTGGAAGATGATCCCTCTATGCATTATGCGGTGCTTGTGACAGGAGTGCAATGAGCGGATGTTCGAATACGAGAAATTGGAGTAGCTCAAAGTTTTATTTTTTAGAACTCTTTGTAGTTGGGACATTGCTGTGGACTTTAATGGCATGGACCTACATGATTTTCTTGCCTCTAGTGCGCCTACTTAGTTAGGGCATAAGAGTTTTTGTAATTGGCTTTGCCCATTCTTTGATCAATAAAATTTGTTTATTTATATAAAAAGAGTTATATCTCTCCTCGGAAAGATTTAAAATTCCATGGTAATTGGGTTGTAAGTTTAAGACTACCTGCAAGACAGAGACTGGCCATGGAGGAGTAGGACACTGAAGCTGCTGAGTTGATTGGCATCATAATATTGGACAAAGGAATTAAATTAGTCAGGACTCTAGTGTTAGGATTGGTACCATGGTCCTGGGGAGAGCATTATGCCTATTTAACTAGTTTTTAAGTACATTTTTGTTATACGACAACCTAATATTGATCAGATTTTGTACTGCAGGTGATTTACTCAAGCTTTTGGATGTTTCATCTGCGGAGAATGTCCTATTAACTACTTATGGAAAGTTACAACCACCTCTTGGAAAACATCGCTTAAAGGTATTATTTAAGATCTGTTTTGGTTTAATTCAAGCATGCGATATTTTACAACCGCCTCTTGGTCTATAATCAGGGACTGTCCTGGTTTTACATCTTTGCTGGGGTGTTTTTAGATATCAGCAAAACCAGTATTATCATATTCGCGGATGCCGGTTAGCCATATTCAATCTTAGGCTGTTTTCACTGATCATGGAATTTTTTCAGATTGTGGAGTTCATCTCGGTCTTGGTGACTGTCGGCAGTGAAGCTGCAGAAAAGGAATTAATTCGCCTTGGAGCTGTACAGAGAATTTTAGACTTGTTCTTTGAGTAAGTTGTCTTTTGTAGATATGTTGCTTATGAAAAGTGCTTGGATTTAAACCTTGTTCCTCTGCTTGTGAAGGTATCCGTACAATAACTTCCTGCATCATCACATAGAGAGCATACTAATGTCATGTTTGGAGAGCAAGAATGCTCCTCTTATTGATCATATTCTTCAGGAGTGCAATCTTGTTGCGAGAATTCTTGAAGCTGAAAAAAATAATAAATTGGAAATTGATTCAAACAAGGTAGTCATCCATTCTATTATAATGATTTATGTCTCCATCTCAGTATATGCCCCATTTTCTTTTTCTGTTTTTGGCTGCATATGTGGAAACAGCATTTAATAATACGTTCTAAATTCTCTTCTGCAGCCAACTGTTCCTGCTGAGGGTAGAACACCTCCAAGGATAGGGAATATTGGACACTTAACGCGTATATCTAACAAACTTGTTCAATTGGGGAATAGCAGCAGTGAGATTCAGGGATATTTGGAGGTGTATTCCTAAGTCTCAAGTAGATGTTGCTGTCGTTGTCTTTGTTTATGTATTTATATTGTGACTTCTTATTGTTATCTGGTTCAGTATGATGGCTCTTTGGGTCTCAAAAGTTTGTTAGTCTGCAATTTTGGTTGTTCCAATTCTGTATAAGATCTATGATTGAGATAACGTAGAATTTATATCAAAAGTCCTGAACTGTTATATTTTTTCATCTGTTGGTTTCATCATGGTTATGACTTTGAAGTAATTAGCATCTTTCCTTTCGTCATTTCATCAAGACTCATTCTTTCAGAGGTGTTTCTTTTAACAGGAGAATAGTGAATGGAATGATTGGTACACAAATGTTCTATCAAAGCAGAATGCGGTGGAAAATGTATATCAGTGGGCCTGTGGGTATGTTTCCTTCATCCTTGCAAAAAGAAATTTGTAAAGAAAAAATGGGTATGTCATCAATTTGACGATTGGTTTTCTGGTTATTAGACATAGTTTACTTGCTTTGCTCACAATTTTGGCTGTTGTGATGGAATATTGCTTATTTATGGCTGCTGCTGTTAATGTGTGAACAAGTCAGAGGCATGGGTCAGAGCCTCATAGAACTTATGGAACCTTGAATATTTCATTCTTATCCTTTCATCCCTTGAGGACCTGGATATCAAATTGAGAAACTGATCTGGTCATAATCATATCTACTATAAATGTGACCGACTCTTATCATTTCATTTTCTCCCCTGCATGTTTTGATCCTCATCATGGTTCAATCATTTTTAACAGGCGGCCAACAGCACTTCATGATCGGAATAGGGATAGTGATGATGACGATTACCAAGATAGAGACTATGATGTTGCAGCTCTAGCGAATAACTTAAGCCAGGCTTTTCGATATGGCATTTACAGTAATGATGATATTGATGAGGTGCCTTTAAAACTTCAAATAGCTCTTCTTTAGTTCTTTGTAATCTTTGTAGATGATAAAAAAGTATGTTATCTTTTTAGTATGATGGCACTTAGATGGGTGGGCGGGTGTTTGCCATAATGTCAAGGATCCAAGTTAGCAACCCAAACAGATTTGGCAAATAAAATGCAGTCTATATTAGATCCTTTTTTATTATAGGTAAACAATTATATTAATAAGAATAGGCATAATCCAAGTACACAAGTCAAAACCTATCTACGAAGCAGAAATGGAGGGCAAGGAAATCATGAAAATCAAGGCCATTAAAATCAATCTTTGGCCCAAAGAAATGAGGTTCTAACAAAAAAAATTTAAGCCATACTAAAGAGCCTTCTTGTCTTCAAACGTCTGATCATTACACTCCTGCCATAAGTGCCACAGAATACAAATAGGAACTATCTTCCACACAGTTGTAATTTGTGAATTACCGCCTAGATTTGTCCAACCGGCCAGAAGTTCAACCACAATGGTAGGCATAACCCAGGCTGACTCTAACAGTTTGAATACATCTTCTCATAATACTCTAGCTATCTCACAATGTAGTAGAAGATGATCCACAGTTGCCACTTTTTTGGCTCATACAGCATCGATCAACAATGATCACCCTACGTTTCTGTAGGTTATTCGTCGTCAAAATCTTTCCCACAGACACCGTCCAAGCAAAGAATGCTGCTTCGGGAGGCGCCTTCTTGAAAGAGCGAATCGAAAATGTACCTTTTCCCACAAGTTCCCTCCACAACGTGTCAGAGCCTTGAGGGCTCGAATGAATGGAGTACAAGAGTCTAAAGAAATTCTCAAAGCTGTCTACTTCCCAATCTTGAGCCACCCTGGTGAAGCTCACATCCCATTGGACTAGGTCACCAACAATCCCCATGAGATCAACCACTGAAGCTTCTCTCTCACATGCAATCCTGAAAATTGAAGGGTATGAGTCCTCGAGGGTGTTTTCTCCACAGCTTAAATCATACCAGAATTTGATTCTAGAGCCATCTCCCAGTACAAGTCTATTATGCGCAGACTCCCACTCCATATGCCCCATGTACCTCCCTAGTGCTCCTCCTCCCCCACAAGCCTCCATACTTAAAGTCAATCACCAACTTCTATAAAGCTTCCAATTCTATATTGTATCGCCACAACCATTTCTCAAGAAGTGCCCGATTGAAAATCCTCAAGTTTCTAATACCCAATCCGCCATATGAGATTGATGAGCATACATTATCTTACTTTACCAGATGGAATTTGAATTCATCCCCTATGCCACTTCAAAAGAAATCATGATGGAGTTCCTCAACACGAGTGCTCTAGTCAACAACCGATAAGGAACATTTTCCTATCTTTCGTCTCTTCTCTTCTCCTAATATAAATAGACAATCTCAATTTTTTGTCCCAAGACTATATATGAACTTAATAACCTTGGGGAACATAGAATCCTAGATCCCTGGTATGTTGTCTTTTATTTAATTAACTGGAGTCTCTGGATTCTACTCTTGATGATAAGTTTAATTAGCCTCTTCTATGTTGGGATGGGGACATTATATTCAATTACTACAATGACAGTGATATGCCTCCAGTGTGTGTTTTCTTTTTTTGGAAGTTCATGGTGTATATCACTTGCATTCATTAGAATTTGGTGTAAAACTACTAGCAACTGCTTTAGTCTGCATTGTCTTGGACTCTTAGAGAATATGGTCAGAACACTGTCGGACGATTGTTTATCTAACTAGATTGCCTATTTTTGCTTCAAGTCCAACTTGTGTTACTTATTGGGATGGAGTTCATTAAGGACAACTTGATTCAACAACTGAGTACTGTCTTTTGATTATGCTTGACTTCACAGTCGGCTGATCTTAATTAAGACTTCCAATCAGTTTTTTTGTTTATCAAAACAATCTTACTTGGTCTTGTTGTTATTCATGCTACCATTAGCACCAACATTGTGATTATTACCATGTCCTGGTACTGTTTGTTTATTAGATAATTGTTTACTGACTTGGGTAACTTCTTGTTCATATGTTTCAGGCTCATGGCTCACTTGAACGAGATGATGAGGTATGGAATACGTTACAAACTTTTTGGTATGAGTAGGAAGCTGGATCCTTCAAACAGAGTTAACTGGGGTTATCCTTGCAACAATCCAAATATATTCCATCCAGTAGAAATATAGAATCCAATGGTTATTCATGTTGAATTTGTCTGTTGAGCGCTATGGTTTTTTACTGGCCTAGTTGGCTAATTTGGAAATGACCTTAGGTCTCTGGCTACTTTTTCAGCCAAGAAGTTTGGTTAGTCATAATTAAAATTCATTAAGTGTTTTAAGCTAATGTCCTTGTAGAAAGATTAATCATCTTCTCTCCACCCTGTCGCCCTTACCCCCATGGTATCTTCTGATCTGACAATGGTTTCCTTTGGGTGGGCTGGAATCATACAGTGTGCTCCTGAAATGATGTTGTTCTTGAGCAGTGTAAATATTGAAGTTACGTTTTTGCAGCTTTCGGCCAAAAAGGTTTTCTTGTTACAACTCACTGAAAGAAGCAGAGACCTGTTGAGATCGATGTTTCTGGGGAAGTTGAGTGTGGGATGGCTCCAAATGACAATGGGCTCTATACATGGAAGCGGGGGTGAAGAAATTTGTGAAGTCATCGAGAGTTTGATATCGAGCATACCTCAACAGTGCTTGAACCATGCTTGCCTTTTGGCTTTGGCAAAATACAAGAATGGCTGCAGAAGGGGCTTCATTGTCATCCGGAAAGAAGGGAAGCAAAGGGCTGGACCTACTCTGCCCTTGAACTCTGACAGGTCAAGGATTAGTTCCAGCCACTTTTTTTTTTATTGGCACTAGGTGTCCGAGAAAAGCATCCTGGCTAATCCCGGGGGTGCATAGGCCCTCAGGAAGGAGTTTCCCGCAAATGCACCTCGGGTAATTTAAGAGAAAAATCTCCCAGGCCTATGGCCCTAGAGATTGTTTGCACCCAAGGGGATTTAAACCTTAGATTTTGATGGGAGCATACCCCCAAGTCCAAGGCCTTTACCACTTGAGCAAACTCCTTGTAGTTGAAGTTAGTGATAGGATGCTCAGAGTGAAGATATGAGCAGATAACCAAACAATCCATGTTGAAGGATGTGCTGGCAGTAACCAGTTCCCATTCCTGGGCATGCAAATCATATAGTGAAGGATAGCATCTTTCTCGCCAGCAGGGTGGTGAGGGGGGGCATCTTCAATGAATATTGGATTATCTATTGGTGACGGGTGTGAGCAATCCTTGAAGGATGACAGGGGAGCCTTAGATTTTAGTGCTAGTCTTGGATGTTCTGTTTTTCATAAAAGAAGTGGTGGACAAGTGTCTCAACTAGCTGGACTTGGTTCATAATATTAAACTTATTTATAGTCATAAAAAACAAAAAACAAGTATGAAGAAGGCTGAATAGCACCATTTGAAGACTGAACCATGCCATGTGGCTTACATATGTGAGCTGATTGCCGCCTTTGATCTCTCTCTATGCTGTTGTTGCCTGCCTGCCATGCCTTAGTCGCTCATTGCTGCATCTAGGTATGATTTTAATGATTTGGTCAGTTCGGTTGGTTTCAGTGTGGTAAAGCCAAAGCCTTTGATCTCTCTCCTTACAGTTATCAACGATTCCCTAGTTTTATTGTGTCAAGCAAGCTGAAAACTCTGAAAAAGGGAACGAGGAATAGCTTGGTCATACTAACAAGTGCAAAAAAACTGCTTTTGAATGAAATACAAGAGATTGAAGTAATTGCAGATGAATCAACTTTATCTGAGGAAGAGACAAGCAAGAGAGGATCACTCTATCGGAAGTTATGAGCTGGAGAGAAAAATAAGGTCACTTTAGTGAGGGAAGTGATAAGAATTTCAAGTTCCTTCATCAAGCGGCAAGCTTGACATGTGGAAGCAACAGCATTGAAGGCCTAGTTGACAGTTTCATCTCGTCCATATCCCACCATTGATAGAGAGAGCAGATTCTGCATTTTTCACTCATCTATACAAAAATGTTTGGGTGGCAACCTAAGCTGGTTGGTCTCACTTTGGTTTCCACTGGTGTCAAAAGGGAGAGATAGGTAACAATTTAGAGAGTAATGGTGCATGTGGATTTCACATTGTATCTCAACTGTGTGCCATTCTGATCAATGGCATACGAATGTGTTTTTTCCATAGCTCTTGAGGATCGAGAATGGATGATTCATTATCCCTTTCACTCTTTGATGTGGTTATGGAGGCATTGAGTAGTATGCTTTCCGCCACTGGATAAGGGGCTGTGATCAGGGTTTTTGGTGGCGCAAATAAATTCTGAGCTTATTTTGTCTCATCCTCTATTTGGGGATGACACCTTGATATTTTGTGAGGATACTGCAAATAATTTCTGACATCTACGTTTGCTCTTCCTATTCTTGGAGCCATCTCGGGGTTAAAAATTACATTGGTGAAATCATAGTTGGTTTCAGTGGGGGCAGTAAAAGACAGGAGGTTTAGTTCTTATTCTTGGTTCTAAGGTGTCATACATATCTTTAAAATACACAGTTCTGCTGTTGGGGTCAATTGTTGGAATGGAAGTGACTACATTTGTCTGGAGGTGGATATATAACAGTCTAAAAGGTTTGGCCAGTCTATCAAAAAAAGTGGAAGAATATCAGAAGGGGATTACGTCAATTGTGATTTGTTGATGATTTTTGTTCTAAAGTGATCTACTATAATGTGCTTATTAAAAAAAAGGATCTACTATAATGGTTGATATTTTAGACACAACAAAAGTACCCAAAGCTTGATGCATGGTTTTGATCATACTCTCACTTATGCATGTCATGTTTAACAACTTGCATCTTTCCTCTGATACCAGGCTGCTTTAGTAGGAATTTGATGAATGATGGATAAGCTTCTTCTTCTGATACTTGACAGGATGTCTATTTTGATGATGAATCTGCCGAAGTTGTTTTATCTTCTCTGCGGCTAGGAGATGACCAAGAAAGGTAGGTATAAGGTCTTTTTTTACCTTTATATTGTCTGTCTGTCTGTGCCTTACTAGAAAATCAGTATTTTCCATGGAAAGCTGTTGTCTTTCTTGGTATTCTGTTTTTGATGGATTTTTTTGGCTTTTGTTTTGTTTTGTTGGGTTCTTGTGTAACAGCATCTAAGATAAAGGTTAATGGTCTAAGTAAGAAAGCTAAAAATATCAAAATAGTAAATCTATTAGCCAAATTAGTGTGGGTGTTCTCCAATTTGCATGCCATGTAACTTCTGTTCTCCGAGCTTATCAGAGCATGTTAGATAGCACCCCCTCTGCAGTTTTTTTTTTTTTCCTTTTTAATTCTTTAGTTGCCATAATGCCACATAAAACTTTAGACTATAACACCCCTCCCACCAAAAAAAGATCAGCTTCGATTTTGGTCCATCACATGATGGGTGGGAAAAAGAGGTTCTTTTACGCACTTGCATATGTACGATGTTGATGTAGATTGAATTTTATGAGGTCTTCACTAGTCCCAAGTCTTGTGATTTTGGCTTAACCTACAATTGGCCTTTGGGCGTGAACTTCAGCTTAACCTACAATTGGCTAGGGGAGCTGATTTTTAGAATTTGTGAAAGATTGTATGCCCGAGTCCTGGCTTCTTGTGATTTTGGCTTTGCTCGTTGAAGAATGTGCTAGGTTAATGATCATTGTCTCATAGTGATCGTGCTTTGGTTTATTTCTTTTTGCCCTATGATACAGAGGATGAGCTTCTTTTTTTTTTTTGATAAGTTACAGAGGATAAGCTTGTTAAGGATTTTCTGGGGATTGAATACTGAATAGCGTTCTAATGTGCTGTTTTCTTAGGTTTATCTATTAAAAAAAGTGTTTTTACCACTCTGCAGATTGCAGTTATATAAACTCTGATTTTATAGTAAATATTTCCTATCCTTTAAGAAAAGTAATAATAAAGATTTCTGTTCATATACAATCCCACTTGCTTGACTTTTGTATTTTTGTTTTGTCTTGGTATGTGCAGTGGCTCACTATTTACAAATTCCAACTGGTTGGCTTTTGAGAATGACAGAATTGCCAATGAACGCTCGACCGGCTCACTCGCTTCTCCATCACCTAATACTGAGGGGGATGACGCTATTAATTGCAGCAGTGATGATAATGTCATTGTTGGTGAAGATGATGACTTGGTTGACACTGCAACATCCTCTCCAGAAACGGGAACAAAATCAGAAGACACTACACATCTCATGTCTGAAAACTCGAGGGAAACAGGAGATCGTGAAACTGATAAGCCACCTGAATGGGTTGAATGGAGGGAGACTTCAGATTCTGGTGATCCAACTGATGTCGTTCTACCCAACGGTGAGATTCAAGTTGGATCAAAACCTAGTGAATCAGATGTAGTTGAATCTTCATCATCCACTGATGAATTGGAGAAGAATGATGGAACTTCTGCTGAAGAATCACCGGCTTCAACTGATGAGAATCCCAGTTCTGATCCTTCCAAGCAGGAATTGGATGATGGGAATCCGAGTCTTGGACCAACCACATCTAATGATGCTGTGATCGCTGAAGGGACCAAAGGTGCTCCTGAGACAGAACATGACAAAAAAGATGTTAATCAAACAGGGAACTAATGTAGATTTTCAAGAACCGGTTTGATTGTACATTGCAACGATGTTCGGGTGGGAAGACAGTCTACAGGTCGGGTTGGTGACTGTCGTCACTTCAGGGCCTTCTGTACGTCATGAGTTGGGGGATATGTTAAATAGGGCCTGATGATTCTGTACCCCCACCCATGGACAGTTGATTCTCTTCGTCTCTTTATCTGTCCCCCTCTCAATATCGAGAAAATTGGAAAAGGGAAAGCTCTGATTTTTAAACTCTGGCAAAAATTTAATGTTTCATAGATCATTTACCTTTTGCTAGGTGATAAAAACTGAATGCCACATGTTGCATGGATTTTTAGCACAAGAGTCTACGTATATTGTACCATTTTCCTTCCCCCAAGAATATTTACTCTTATTGAAAATCTCACCCCGAATGTCTTGTTTGTCGCACTTTGTGATAATAATCTGGATTTCAATCCAGTCAAGCTAAGGCTACACTTTTTACTTTTACCCTAGTTGTAAATATAATTATGTTTTGGGCACTATTTTTCATTTTAATTTTAAAGTCCTAAGAGGCGCCTTCAGCCCACCCATAACGTCCACCTTGTGGCCTTGGGGCATGGCTTTCGTAATTCGGCTCCTACAAATCCATTTTATGGTTTTTTGATCATCTTCAAGTTCTCTATTTTTCCTATATGAGAAACAGATCGTCCTGTCTAGGGCTGCACGTGAATTGAGCTCGAGCAAGTCTTTTATTTATTTTTTGTCGAGTTCAAGTGGAATTCAAACAACATAAATGGTTAGTGAGCCAAGTTCGGACAAGGATGTCCTAGTTTTGTTAAGTTCGAATGAGTAAACATGTTAATCGAGCTCATGTATTCTTGTTTGAATTTTACTCGACTTGATTTGTTTGTTCCTCCGCAATTAAGAGAAAATTACGAAACATCTCCCGGAGATTGGGCATCTTTTCCAAGAATTTCATGGTTTTTTATATTTGTATATTGATTGTTGGCACCGAGTTGGGAGTTAGTATCTAGGAAATTCAACTTCGACTCTAATTTACATGAGCTTCGATCCGACTTCTGATTCCGATTTATTGGGAGTGAAGTCAGATTTGAGTTTCTTTTATTTGCCTTATATTTAGGCCAATTTTAAATAAGACTGGCCCTATTTTGATTCAAAAGTGAGTTGAGTTTATCTCAACTCTTTTTTATTTCATCATTACATTTTTATAATTTTTTTTTATATAAAATACAAATTTCTATATACATTTTTCAAATCTCAATACACATTTTGAAAAATCTCAATATATTTTTTTTAAATTCCAATACACATTTTTCAAATTCCAAAATGATAATAATATTAAAAAATAAATTAATCTCATCTCAACTCAATTCATCTCATCTCATCTCCGAATCCAAACGGAATCTTAACGTATAATAGATCATTTTTTGGGCTTTCAAGTTTCAAGTTTCAAGTTTACCAAAAACATTACAAAAAATAATAATCCATACTCTGCAAACCTGAAAAATAAAAATAAAAATTTAAATTTAAATTTAAAGATAAATTAAAATATACAATAGGCCTTTAGACTTTTCTTAATATATTATGATTCATAATTTCATATTAGAGTCGCAGACTGTTATATCAACTAAAAACAATAAAATGACTGTTCAACCATCTAGTCAAACTCCAAGCTAACAACACCCAATGCCAATAACAACTCATAAGTAAGAGCAACCATGAGCCATCATGGTCCAGTGCCAATATCAATCATCTAATCATTCATTATTTAATAAATTACAAATATGAAACACAACCAGCCACTCAAATACAAGCTAGATATTGTATTAGAATGTAGTTACGTACTACCATATTAGAATCTAGATAATAAATTAATAAGCTTAAAATATAATTTTTCATGGTACATGACTAACTATTAGCTAGTCAAGTTTCATCTACCCTAATATATATTATATGTAATATGTATGATAGTGATCCTATGATGTATATTGTGTACATATAATTGATTATTAGTCTATTCATATTATTCTTAAATAATTATCACATCGATTATTATTCTATTAATATTTTTGAATTTAACTATATAAAGTTTTAGACTTTTTACATTAAGTGTATATGATCAATATATTAGTAAAACTTAGTTTATTAAAGTCGATTTGGAGACGAAGCAGAGTCAGTTAGACATCAAATCCAATTCTAACTCGGTGCAGAGTTGGGATCGAATTGTCGAATTTTTTGCATAACTCTAATTTGCGTCAACTCGAAAAGGAGTGGAGAATCTCTCTGGGCTCCTCTTTTCTTCCCCTTAATATTTTAAGAAGTCCATCTGAGCCACTTAAAAATCAAAAAATAAACAAAAATGGGAGTCACAACTCAATGCGTTGGTCATCCACACCACTTCCTAATCATGGCTAACAGAAGGCTAGTACTTCATAAGATAATCGAGGGCGTCCTATCCTAGATAACTCCTCTGTACAAAGCACTTTCATGCATCGAAAAACAAAAATAAAATAAAAATGGGAGTGGTAACACTACGAGAGAAAAAAATTTGATGAGATGGAATTGAGCCTAATTAGGACCATTCTAAAAGCCCTCCCTTATCTACGAGCTTGGTGATGGATGGCATTTGATGAGATGAATATCTTTAGAAAAATGTTATTTTGACACTTCATTTTGATACCTTATGTATTTTATTTTATTTTATTTTTTAAAAATTACTTAATAATTAAGAAAGTGATTATTGGTGTATTTATATTTTTTTTTATATTTTTTAAAAATATCTTAAAATGATAAAAAAAAATGAAAATAAGAAAATGAGTAGATGAATTTTGCCTAGCAGTAAGTGAGAGCGGTAAATGAGAGGCAGCATTGTAGCAGCGTCCATATCTTTAACCTCTCAGAGATGATCGTGATGAATATAATATTGATCGAAGTAGCATGAGCTCCAAATTTGGCAACTTGATTCATTAGCACAACACACACCTTGAAGCCAAAGACCATTTGTAATTGCTGTATATTAACACCAAAGGGTAACCCATTATGAAAACATCCCACATAGAAAGCATTCCCCTCAAATATCTCCCAATCTTTTGTAATTTCCTACTTTTGTCCAAGAAAAACAAAGGAATGCAATAAGTAATTTTATTTGCCATTCTCACTATCCAATGGACAAAAGAAAAAAGATCCCCGTCCTTTATTTGGAGAAGTGTAATGGCAGCAAGGCCTGTTCTGGAATCTGGTTTAATTTGGCGCATTGGTGATGGTTCCAAGGTTCCGATCTGGCAAGACAAATGGCTTCCTTCTCCATCTTCTTTTACGATTCAAAGTCTATGCGTTGGTATGGATCCAGAGATTAAGGTGGCTGTTCTTATAGATTCCCAAACAAAGTCCTGGAAGTTGGATCTGCTCAAAGACTTGTTTTCCGAATCTGAAGTTAACATTATATATCAAATTCCTATTAGTGCCTACAATAGACCAAACAAGCTTGTATGGAGATGCTCTCAAAATGGTCTGATCTCGATAAGGAGTGCTTATCCCCTACAAGTTGAATCACAACTCTCCTCCCGGGGCCAATCATCTTCAACAGCTAATATAAATAAAAAGTGGAAGAAGATGTGGAAGCTTCCCATCACTAATGCAGAGAAACTATTTTTGTGGAAAGCTAGTCAAGATATTCTGCCTACCAAGTATAATCTTGTCAAGAGAAAGGGTGATTGAGAATCCTTTTTGTCCCATTTGTTGCTCAGAAAAATAAGACGTCTTGCATGCTTTATGGGACTGCTCTGCTGTTAAAGACATTTGGTCTAGCTGCTCTCTAACCTTTCAAAAGATGAATGCCAACTTTATCGACATCAGAGAGTTAATTATGTTTACTAACCGAATTAGAGGAAAAGCATTTGGCTGAATTTGGAGTGATGGTCTCAAAAATCTGGAAGAGAAGGAACGAGCTAATTTTCAACCAATATTTCTCTACCCCATTTCAAATTATTCAACAAGCGACTCAAGAACTGGACCTGCTAAACTCCCTGCACCAATCGAGGACTTCTCAAAATGCTCATTCTTAGATTTTTTATCCCAGCTTTCTAAGGTGGCAACCACCACTGAAGGTATTTTATAAGATAAACTGGGATGCAAGTGTGAGAAAAGAAGAATGCACAATTGGTATTGGGGTTGCTATTCGGGATTGGCAAGGCAGATTTATGGTGACTATGAGAATGAAGAAATCCATGTTCCCGATGCATACTTGGCTAAGACTTTTGCAGCTCTTCAAGCAGTCATCCTTTTTATTTTTTGGACTTACTCAAATTATCCTTGAAGGGGATGCACTTCAAATAGTCAATGATCTTCTTAGGGATGAAGAGAATAGGGGTCAAGCCGGCCTTATCTCTATGGATACTAAGGTGGTTTCTAGGAATTTTCAATCTTTTTTGATTCATCATGTTACTAGAGCATCCAATGTGATTGCTCATACTCTTGCTAAAAATGCCCTTACCATAGATGATGTATTGGTAGAGCTTGAAGATGTAACAAATTGTATTGGATCCTTAGTTGATGCTGTTGAATGAATATAATGTTCATTTGATTTTCAAAGAAAAAATTTGGACAAAAGAAAACTTAGAGAGCCAAATTTTCACTCTCTAACCAATCATATCACGTGTGAGTGTGTGTAACAGAAGGGAAAAAAAAAACAACCATATCACATCCTTTAGGAAGATCATTGTAGAGAAATTTTGGTGGTAATTTCATGGATGACATCCCAGGATTTCCAGAGTACAAATAGTACATATACAGATACTGTAACCAAATGACATGTATCTTATATAAGAGAAATACAGAAGCATGTCAATGGATCAATAGAGTAGACTATTGGATACAATATTGTGATGATTATTTACAAGTACGTTAGCCTATATTACTACCAAGTCTCCGTAGCTCTTCTCGATTCGTTATTAACTCAACATGTCTTAGCAATACACATGAATACTTGAATAGATTTTTGAAAACAAGCATCTTACCACCCTGGACTTGTTAGATACATCAAAAGTACTCTGGAAGACTTTAATACTTTATTTTGTTTCCAAGAAAGCAGGTCAGCCTGAGAAAGATGGCTTACCCAGTTATGTCACTCGTTGTGCTACCCAGCTGGTCGAGTCTGTTAAGTGATGAGAGCCGGTAGTAGCATCTCCTTCTCAGCTTCACCGTTTCTTTCTTCCCTACCCATGCCTTGATCGCCTAGGCGCCTCATCCTCACTTTCACTGTCATCATTTCTAAAGTTTTTACCACCAACATGTTGATCTTCACGGTGAGCCTTGAATCCTTGATGATACTGTGTCTCATCATATGGTCGTCCGCCCGGACTAGGCATCTCTTGACCCTTGATGTGATCTGAACCTGCAGTATACCTGTCATTTCGATCATTATCTCTCTGGTCTCTCTTCAGAACCCGATTGATATTTTGAGAGGATGGAAGTTGGGGTGGTGGAAACATTTGGGGCATACCAACAGGTCGACCAGGTCTACCTGCAACCCCCATCCCTCCCATAAAGGGAGCACGCCCTGGACCCATCATCATCCCAAATCCACCAGCTGGAAAATGTTGAGAAGGCCGCGCACGAAACATCATGCCAGAGGCTGGACCTGTAAAATCACCAGAGAATCTAGGACCATATGGCGCAAAAGCACGGGGACCAACACCAAAAAGATTTGGCATAGGAAACCCATCAGGTGTAATAGTTCCATAAGATACTCCATCAGCACCCATCATTACAGGGGGAAAACCCTGCGACCCAGGCATAGGTCTGTTACCGCGTGCTAGCGGCATGTGAGAGGGCCACATGATTCCCCTGCCTCTTCCTCTGCCCTGATTTGCTGCCCCAGGAACCTGGCTGAAGCTATCCTCCTCTTCTTCACTTTCTTCCTCTTCCTCTTCTTCATTGTCCTCAAATGGGACGATGTCTGGATTCTCTCCTTTTTCTGGATCAACTCCCTTTGCTTTCTCCTCCTCTCGTTTTGACTCAGCTGCAAGTGAAATTGCCTGTACCAAAGGAGAAAAGACAACGATCAGATTCATTTAGTTCTGACCATTTAAAATGGCATAAAACAGAGAGCATATTGCAGTGCAATGCAGATCCCAAAATGTCTCCATCCACTTCCTCATAAAACATGCAGCAATGCAGTCCTTATGTTGTCTCCATTTACTTCTAACAAAGCATGCATGTCACTGGACGCCTTGGGAAACAGATTGATTACACCACAATATCTTGGTGTCCAGTAACTTACCCTACCTATGTTATATATTTATATGGTCGACGCATTAAGTGATTTATTCAACCATAAGTTATAAAGCTACAAAATAGTAGCAGTTTATGGAAATAAAATTCGAAGTTCAATTCTCAACCATCCAGATGCCCAGCTCCTGTTTTTCTAAGTTTGCTAGTGGTAGTTCCCTGCACTGATGATCGTATTTCATGCGGTACTCTGAGTTATCTTTTATGTCATTAATTTTCTCTAGCTCTCTAGCCCCTCTTAGATTGTCTCAGAAGTTAATACAGTTGTCAAGTCAGCATGCTATTCCATCTCCACATATTATTACAAGGCAACTATACCAATCAAAGCGAACTAATTTTAAAACAGAACTTTGATCATGCATGATCCATCTTCCACCAGCAAGTAGTCATGTAACATATCATTATGTCTACCACCGAAGTTCATCCATGTCACAAAGTACATAGTGGAAGACAGAGTAGAGTTTAATTGCACCTTACTCCATCCATAATGTATCCATTACTCTGTAGTTTCAGGCAACACAAGTTATTGCATCACTCTTAGGCCTCATTTAGTTACACAAATGAAATGAAATAAGACGAAATGAATAATAAATAAAATATTGTTAGAATATTATTTTTTTAATCTTATTTTTCTTTGTAATTTGAAAAAGTTGAATTGTTTATTATATTTTTTGTGGGAATTTAGAAAAATTGTAATAATTAGATGAGATGAGATATATTGAGATGGTTTGTGCAACCAAACGAGGCCTTAGTTCCTCTCACCCTCTGTTAGCTTGGCCTTAGTTGCTGCACGACTGCCAACTCAGAGATTGTATCTCCATCACATTTGATGAAACTGAGCCATAGAGATTACTAGTGTTGAAGTAAATCGGATTTGACTTGGGACTTTTATTTCCACCTGTCACTTCTATGTAATAAGTAATGTAGACGGTTCCACCATATCACAAAGATAAATCAAGTGTAAGGAATAAAGGAAAGCTAAGCGACATCTGAGCTTATGTGCAAAAAAGAACTAGTCAATGATGAATTGGGAGCTCCTTGGAATCATTAAAAAGATCAATTTCACCTACTAAGGAACCAATGTGGGACTTAATATTTAATGCCTTTTTATTATACACATTCACCTGTCATACTTTTTCACACCCAATGTGAGAGAGTGGGCATTACAACGTTCCCCACTCAAATCCCTCTTATCCTTGCCAGTGTCCACATCACATCAAGTATCAGAAGATCGTTCAAAGTCGCAAAAAGTTTTTGCCTAGGGGAGACAAATTCTCAATTAGGTACTCACTGCTAATGACTGCTTGGAAAGTAGAATTAGAGTAAGAGTTCCAGATATTCTTTGCAAAATGGATATTCAGAAGGCTTGTGATCATGTTAATTGGGATTTTTTGGGGATACCTACTAAGAAGGCATGGATTTGGGGAGAAGTGGTGCAAGTGGATGAAGCTTTGTATTACTATTGCTAGATTTTCAATTTTGGTAAACAGCACCCATGTAGGTTTTATCAATAAGTCCCATGGTTTGAGACAAGGGGATCCTTTCTATCCTTTCCTTTTTGTTTTAATAATGGATGTGTTAAGCAGAATGTTCGAGGTGGCAGTGGATGGATATTTTCTTACTGGTTTTTTAGTGGGTGGATCATTGAATGGCAATTAAATGTCTCACATCTCCTTTTTCTGATGACACATTAATTTTTTGTGAGCTGGATCTTGACCAAATTCATTCGTTGTGGGCCCTCTTGCTTTATTTTGAAGCTGTTTCAGGCCTAAAGGCGAATTTGTCAAGTCTGAAGTTGGTTTCGTACATAAGATAGGGAACTTGGCTAATATTTTGGGTTATAAGGTATCGTCTTTGCTAATGAAGTGTCTTGGTCTCCCCATGGGGGCTCCTCAAAAGTCAAAGGCAATGTGGGAGTTATTGAAAAGATAGATAGGAGATAGGCTGGATGGAAAAGAATTTATTTTTCTAAAGGGAGAAGAATCACCTTAATTAAAAGCACTTTATCTAACCTCCCTACGTATATTCTATCTTTATTTCTTTTGCTTGCAGGGTGGGCTAATAGGATAGAAATTAAAGATCTTTTGTGCTTTCTTGTGGGTGATTTGGGGGATAAGAATAAGTTCCATTTATTTAAGTGGGATAAGATTTGTACTCCAATCTCTTATGGAGATTTCAGGTTCGAAACTTGAGAATTTTTAATAAGGCAATATTAGAGAAATAGTTATGGTGGTATCATCAAGAAGGGGATGCTCTTTGAAGGAATGTCGTCGATGCCAAATTTGGGAACATCTGGGGAGGGTGGTGTTCACATGAAGTGAGAGTTGTGTACAGTGTGGGAGAGTGGAAATTTATTCGAAATGGACGGGTGCATTTCATTAACAATTTCAGATTTGTGGCAAGTAAGGAATCTCATATTAGATTTTGCATGATATTTGGTGGGGAGATACAGTCCTAAAGAATACTTTCCCTTCTCTTTCTAGTATTGCATTCAATCCGGGTGCTTCTGTGCCAGATTGTATGGACGACTTCAGTGGCTCTTCACAGTAGAACGTAAGGTTTATTGGAGCTGTACAGGACTGGGACGTGGCAAGAATCTCAGATTTTTACTGCATGTTGCATGCCTTGAATATGGTGGAGGAGTGGTGGGGAGGATAGGTTGCTTTGGATTCACCCCAGGAATAAGTACTCAGTCAGATCACTGTACAAGGTTATGTCCTATCAAACCCCTAATGATTTTCCTTAGAAGTGCATTTGAAGAAGCAAAGTGCCTATCAAGGTTGCTGTTTTTGGCTTGTTGGCATGCTTGAAAAAATTTTGAGAATCTGTGCAAAAGTAATGGAGAATCTGTGGATCATCTAATTCTCCATTGTGAAGTGGCAAAAGTTCTTTGGGATGATATTTTGAATAGGATTGGTATTGCCTGGGTGATGCCTAGAAGGGTGGTGGATCTACTGGGGCTTGTTAGAGAGGAATCTAGGGTAATCTTCAAATTGCGGCCATTTGGAAGATGGTTCTCTTATGTCTTATGTGATGTATATGGAATAAGAATAAAATTATCACTTGTCCTAAAAACTTAAGCTAATGTGAAGAGTTAGATTTTATTCTTTATTTTATGTAGTAACACTCCCTTACGTGTGGGCCAGACTCTTCCTCAATGAATGGCCCAACACGTGGAATATTTAATTAAATAAGGTAGAGTGTAGAGTCATCATTTGATCTCAAGACCTTTGCTCTGATATCCTATGAAATCACCACTTGTTCCAAAAGTTAAAATTGAAGAGAAGAGATAGATTTTATTATTTATTTATATCTTAACAAAGAGGAACATACATTATTTTGAAGATAGAGAAAGCTAGTTCAGAGGGATTAGAGATTTTTTCTTCCATACATTATTACTTTGGGCATCAGTTATTTTATTGGATGGGACCTGTTTTCATGACTTCTATGTTGGTTTTCTAGTTCTTAGCTCGTGACTAGGAGTAGGAGTCTTCTCTTGTATACTCCCTGTGTACTTAGTCTATGCCTAATTGGCTAATTATTTAGATTAATAAATTTCTTTTCTACTTAGATTAAAAAAAAAATTAAAAAATTAAAAAAAATAATAATAATGCATCATTTGCTGTGAGATGGTGAGGTGAAAAACAATGCATACGAATTCAATACATTGAATCACTAATCTTATGCGTGTGGGTCAAGAAAGTTATATAAATGGTGAAAATATATTAAACACATCCGTATGGAATACTTTTATGCAATCCCACCCTCAATAACAACATATGGATATATTTACCATTTTTCAGTTTATTTCGCTCTTTAGTTCTTTGTTTTTCATTTTTCTTCTTTTACCTAAAACTATTGTAATAAAAACTCTATTGCATCATAGAATGAATAAAAAAAATAAAAAAGCACATACCATAAGTTCACTATCTGGCTCAAGATAAAGCAAGGAAGCCAACTGCTCACCAACAGAAGGCTCTAGCTCTTGACAGTCTCTACTTATCTGCAAAAATACGTGCATAACAAGGCTGTCAATTGAAACTCATACCGAGAGGTGGCCACGAGGTGCAGTGTCCCACAAGCCAAATATACACATTTGGAATGAAAATGATAGCAAGTGAAAGGACGTGGTGAAATGACAGTGAAGATGCCAATGGCCTTCAAGCCAAATGCCACTACCCATGGTCCTTAGGGACCATTGGGTGTGGGTCCATGGTTTCCCCCCCAAAACAACAAAAAAAAAATGCTTAGCAAAAAGAAAAAAAATGACCATGAAGATGGGTACAAAATGGAGAGCATGGTTAAAATACAATATTTTTTTGCAAGTCGTATTTTCATTCCAACTTCCTGTGAGTGCACCAATGCCATATGCATTAAAATTTGGATATCTATGTTTTAATTTTTTATAGCATGGGAACTTGAAGTCCCTTATGCACAAGGATACACCTACAACTCTTTTTACAACCCATTCACAATCAACCAATCAAGCATGCCACTTCATTAAAAATGAATTTCAATTTTATAAAACAGTCATTCACTTAATATAGAGTTGTAAAAGAATTGTAAAAGAGTAGTAAGTTAATCATTTTCCTTTTTCTTTTTCCGTTATGTAGTTCCAAGTTGTCATTTATTGCAATAATTATATGAAGTTCTGCCCTGTTTTGCGCACTTCGATTTAATCATTATTTATATTTTTTATAAGCACGAAAAAAAAAGTATCATCAAAGGTGCAATCATTAGGTCACTCAACAAATGCAGTTGGCATTTTGTGTTTTATAGATCAAGTGGTAACCAACATCAGCAAGGAAATCTAATTTGTATGCGTACAAATTCTCATGTTTAGAGCATCACTTATAAAATATTGTTTTTGATTCTTTTAGAACAACTACAACTTTTCCCACTTCCCTTTGCACTAGAAACCGGAAGCAAGCAACAAATTATGTTTGCTAGCTCTATCAAATGTCATCAGAGCATCTCCTAAGGATTATCACATAAAATTCAGTATGGGTTATCTCAACCCCATTCAAGAAGCCAAGGTTGGAAAATCAGAATGTTTTGATTCACTTTTTACTGGTACATGTTTTTATTGTCAAAGCACATAAAAATTCAGTATGGGTTATCTCAACCCCATTCAAGAAGCCAAGGTTGGAAAATCAGAATGTTTTGATTCACTTTTTACTGGTACATGTTTTTATTGTCAAAGCACATATTCTCATCCACTTGGTATATATATCTTAGGAAAACTTATAAATTGGGGCGTATATGCTATTTTGTACTCTTGAAGAGCAAATGTAATTTTCTGGCACTAACCAAAGGATGCCTAACATTCAGCCCAATATTAGGGTTAACCCACCAATAAAGCATTTTATTCTAAATTTGCAGTATGGCATCGTTGTTTGGTCTTCTTAGTTCTCAATTCAGGGTGCTGCTAAAATCCACTAGAAGCTGCGTATACTAGTATATCCATTACATAAGTACACGTGGTGCACAGGCATTTCATACACATGCGGATATTTTTATAAATATGGGTGCACAGGCATCTCATATACAGTGTCCTTCCGAAGTGCAGATGAGGATTTTACTAAATCCTACCTCATGTAAGGCTGGGCACAGCCAAGCTCAAACCAAAATAATGCACCTTTCTCCTTAGTTTGGCCCAGGTCAAACCTGGCCATGGTTCAAGCTCAGAAAGAAAACAAGTAGATGCTTTTTTTAAAATGTATTAAAATCAATAGGTGTAACTAAGTACATTGGGTGTCTACAAGAGAAAGCACCTAGCCCATAATAGAGAGCCCCTAATGAACATTGCCCAATAAGGAGATGCTGAAGGAAGGAGAGAGAAGTTGAAGAAGAAATAAACAATAGCCGCAACAAAAAAATGTAAAACAACTCCAAATTATGCTGGAGCTACAACATTTCTTATAAAGGCCCAAAGCATTACCTTTACTGGTAAATTTTCATTGAATGGATTCCGTAGATGGCGAGTTTTTTGGAAGGACAATTCACATAACTGCATACAAGAATGTGCAAGTAGCCATCAAAATTTTTTATTTATACCAAGTAGGCATGCACATAAAACTGTTAATATATGTAAACTATTTGATTTTCAGCTCCATCAGTTTTGCCTTGTTTACTTACCCAAATAAATAAATAAATATTTTCCCTGTCTCACCATAATAGTATAAATATTTCAAAAGAGTTTCAAAAAAATGCCTAAAGTTCAGACATTCCATGTAAATTCTTCTTTTCTTTAAAGCCAGGAAAACCAACTCTGGTATGGAATGTGCATATCAGCCACTTGTGTAAAACACAATTACATTTCTTAAAACAAGCCCGTGAACTGCAATCAGAATCTCAAGAAAGAAAAGAAACATAGAACCACGCTCTTCTAACATGCCCCCACCAAATCTCCGGGATTCATTACTTGGAAAGAGGAAGGCAATAAAAATGTTTGTCATTTAGTAAGTTGAACAGCAGCCATGTCAGGGTCATGGTTTTTGTCATCAGTTGCAACATAAGAACTTTTGCAACCAAGAACAACCAGGTAACAAAGAAATATTCCAGGCATCCTGAACAGAAAAAGATGTACCTTTAACCATTTGACACAGAAATTTCGCCCGTAATGTGCAGTTCCATGTGCATATTTCCAATTGCCCCCACCAACAGAACCACCAATCTTGGATGTCATCTTTGCACAACCCTGGCAAAATATAGATGTCTTTGCATTTACCTCAAACGGACAAAACAAGAGATTCGGACTGACGGTGGAATTTAGAACCTAGTAAGCTATGTAGTCATCGAGAATCACATAGATCTAGAGTAAAGATTAAATAGCTTTCATAGGTTATCAAATCAAAAGTCTACCTGGAAATTCCGAGTCCGGTTGACAGAAAAAATCAAAATCACATTCTCAGCAGAGTCAAAAGCTTCATTCAGTTTAGCCTCATTGCTCCTCTGAGTTGCCCATACTCCTTGCTGTACAGATAATTCCAAATTTTCACGGTTGCAACTTTTAACAATAAAATACCTGAGGTTCAATGTTTGGAAATAAATTACATCCCCATTCATTAAGTCCAACCTAAATAAGCATAACAAGGTGATTTAACTGGAAATAAAATAATGCAACAGTCATCAAACTGAAAGTTCAGTATGGAACTAACGGTTACTAAATAAGTCAAGAATGGCATGAAGGAAATGCCTTCTGGGAGCTTGATCCAGCATTCAATCACTAAGCCTACATCCTAATACTGGAAACAAATAAAACTGGTATCATGGAATGGCATATAGTCAAGTAGCATACTTTTAGCCAAAGAAGGTATATGCTTTCTTAACTCTGGCTAGATGGTTCACCAAACTACAGGTGAACTTAAATTTTCGGTCACACAGAATCCAGTATAAACTGAATTTCACTATAGGACCAACATAAATTATTTCTATAACAGAAACACACTAATACAAAAGTAAGGAGGTAAGAAGGAATTTTTGCAAGATAGTAGGCGAAACTTAGTTACTATTGTAGCTAGCAATTATGTAGCTTCAAATTTACTGTAAACTGATTACAGATCTTTTATTTTTATTGGTAAGTTAAACATAAATTTCTTTGGTCTTCTGCCGTTGTATTCAATGGAACTAGTGTCCATGATTTCCAGTTTCTTTTCCTAGTTCCTAACTTTTAACTAGGTTTCCACGTTTGTATACTTCCAGTGTACTTGGCTATGCCTATTTACTTGTCTCAATAAAATTTTTCTTACCTATCATAAACCTAGTGATGATAATGCCACGACTTCACCAGTAACTGTTTTATAGGTGGCAGAAGTGCTATTTAAGTAAAGCTCATTGACGGTAATGTGATACACTGATACTGATTTGGCAAGCCTTATCAAGAGAACAAAATGCCACTAACTTCGTATCCTTGCATAAAAGATAACCAACCTACGTATTTTCTTACCAAGAATGCAAATAGTGTGCCTCTAGTTTCTTTAAAATGCATGAAAAAAGCCATCTAGAAACCCAATTTTATTGTCAATCAAACTCCCAGCACAGGAGAAGATCCTCTATCCAATGGCCTTTGGAACAATTGCTTTCATCAATAGACATGGAATTAAATTATTAGTTTTTCCAATCCTTGTAAGTATTTTAGCACGAAAGAAAAGGTACTCCCCAAGGACCCTCGCAGTTTATAACTAAAGCCTAACAGGCAATTCCTAAAATCAAGAAATTCCAAAAAATTGATAAAAGGCCAGAGAATAACTAGATCTCGGATCAACAGACAGCCAGGAATATAAAATAATATCTCCAATTTGTGAAGCAACATCTTCATGTTTTCATCGGGGACATTTGGACAGAGAAATTTGGACAACATCTTCAGAAAGCTGTTGACATTGGGGACATTTGGGCACAGAGATGAGACACAGAATTTTCAAAACTTCTCTAATTGCATTTCCAAACATCACTCAAACACAAAACACTTTTCAAATTTAAATCAACAATTCTTTCATCAAATCATACCTAATCATTATTCAAACACAAAAACAATCCAACTTTTACAAACTTCAAACAAAACAAAACAAAAAAATCAAAACAACTTTTACAAATCTCAGAACAAAAATAATATTAAAAAATTATAGTCAAACAATTTTTTTTAACTTTATAATATTTTTATTCAACTTTTTCTCTCTCATCTCCCAAAACCCAATAAAACATCTTAACTCAAAACATTTCACTATTATTCACAAAATGTTTTTTTTTTTTTATAAGTAAGAAGTAACTTTATTGATGTGAATATAAAAGGGCATAGCCTAAACACACGGGGTGTATACAAACAAAAATGCCTAAATACATTCTAGGTGCTCTAAACTAAGGAAAGAAAGTCATGCATATTGCGTCCATTAGGTACAATGGCTGAGAACCATAGGATTAGAGTATGCATTAAAAAAAAAAATAAGCCCTAACATTGTTCGTTCTCTATCTTCAAAGCACCGTACATTCCTTTCTGACCAAATACACCACAGAAGGCAAAATGGGATCATCTTCCATGTTGCGACCACCTGTGAACAGCCATGAATACTTTTCCAACATGCAAGCAAATCAACTTCCTTTGACGGCATCACCCACGCCATGTCTACTCTACTATATATCTCATTCCACAATGCTCTTGACACCTCACAATGCAGTAATAGATGGTCCACCGATTCCTCATGATTTTTGCACAAATAGCATCAATCCATCACAATGAGTCCCATCTTTCTTAGGTTATCCAAGGTTAGTATATTCCCAAGGGCTACAATCCACACAAAGAAAGCCACTTTGGAGGGTACACGAGTCTACCAAATGTTCTTCCATGGAAAAACCACATTACCATGGGAAGCCAAAATTTTATAATAGGCCTTAACTGTGAATTTCTTGCTATCTATAGACTGCCACTGTATCCTGTCACCTTATGTCGTTCTACTTCCTAATGAGTATAACAAGCTGAAAAATTCTGAAACAGTGGATAATTCCCAATCGTGGTTATCCTTTATAAAGAGGATATTCCACTGAGGGGAACCATGAGCTAAGTCAAGCAAATCTGCCACCGAAGCCTCCTTGTTAGCTACAATGCTAAAAAGAGTTGGAAAGACCCTTTCTAGTGGGCGCACACCAACCAAACATCTTGCCAAAATCTATCACCTAGCACAAAACGGATATTGTTCTCGAAACAATGCCAACCCCCCCTAATATGCTTCCACAAACCCCTACTGTGCCTCCCCTCACAGCATTAGTGCACCAACCCCCCCATGCACCTCCATATCTAGAAACAACAACTTCCTTTCACAATGACTCTCCCTTCATGTGAAATCTCCAGAGCCATTTGCCCAATAGTACTTTGTTAAAGAGCCTCAAATTGCGCACTCTCAAGCCTCCACTAGAGATTGGGGAGCAAACCCTATTCTACTTAACAAGATGAAATTTGTTTCCTCCCCCAAACCCCCCCTAAAAAAGCTCGAAATAGCTTTTCAATCCTATTCGCCACCCTTGCAAGTAATGAGAATAGAGATGAAAAAAATAAGTAGGCAGATTAAATAAGGTGCTCTTAATCAAAGTAAGCCGCCCTCTGTTCGAAAGATACATCTGTTTCCATCTAGCAAGCCTTTTCTCCACTTTCTCAAGGACCCCATCCCAAATAGTTCACAAAATGCTAAGATACTCCCAAGTGTCCAAACAAGTCCTTGGTGTTTGACATAATGTATTAATTTATTTAATCAAGATTTTCTTCTTTATACACCTACACTAACTCATCTCATTACCTTCTTAATTTTGCTAAGGAAAAGGATAACATTTCTTGTTTGATAAAATTCCCTAATCAATTTGGTGTAAATAAATTAACCGAACAGCAACCACCAACTACTTGCTTCATATGTATCCAACACATTATATTATCAACATTTTCTTCATCTCTTTTTCCTTATAGATTATGTAAGATGACAAAATAATCATCCTCATAAATCTCTAACCAACAACTTTAGTTATCGTCACATTCCTATGTGATATATCAATAAAAATGCAACTTCAATATATCTTTCCTTGACAACCTGGAAATGTAAATTCTAAAAGATCTATAAGGAACTAGCCTTTGCAGTTATTTAGATTTTTTATCAAGAAAAAACAAGACAGCAAAATTCAGCATTATCCAAGGGACAACAACGTAAAAATCATTTCCATGGTCAATTGTAATCATTGCACATGGAAGAAATATTCAATTAGTAAAGTTAGCTAGTAGGCTTAGTCGTTCCTTCACTCGGAAAATTCAAACCCCTCCCTACTATCAAAGGATAACTAAGGTTTTCTTTTAAGTAGTGTCCTAATAGAATTTGTTATCTAATATTATCTTGTATTTGAATTAAGTTGTAATTGTTTAGATAGAATAAAGTCAGGAGTTTGTGGGAGATTCAATTTTTCTCTCATATGTTGATCCTATTTCACCTAGTTTTTTCATTATTCATGATGAGCCCGAGCCCTTACCTCTGCTTGATCCCAATACCTCTTCTAGTCTAGTGGCTTGGTTTAAACTTGATCCTATCTGCACTTGACGTCATCACACTCCTTTGGCCGACTCTTCTATGGCTTCTCAAGATTCTACTCCTCCGACACCTAATCTGACATCCAACATAGCTCCTGCTCCTCGAAAATCTACCCGTGTCTCCCACCCACCAGATTGTTACTTAGATAATTAAAGAATAGCTGTAAATTAGGAGCAAATAGTTGACTAAACTAAGTAGACAATTACGGCACTTATAGGAATGCAATTAAGGCACCGAAAACATGATTTAAGGAGCTGAAAATATTTGACTAAAGTGATGTATAGATTTCTATATAATTGAAAGGAAATACAAGGAAAATGCATTCAGACCAAAATTGACATGATATCAGAGCTTCTCTGATTTCCATCGGCACAGCTTAAGTCTGAATCACTCGTGCGATTCTTTATCGCAATTCTTGGGAGAATTCTCTTTGATATTTAGCAAGTTATTTATTGCCATTAGTGGGTGTCGCTGCCTTCTATGTGTCAAACCGTGTGAGTTTGAGCTTCTCGAGATTGGGTTTTCAAAGTTTCTTATTCTGGTGTATCGGTGGTTGCTTGTGCACTATGGGGGTGGCTATGTGCCAATCGGCATCTTCTGTGGACGTGGGTGACTGTAGTTATCTAGTTGATCGACAACAAGGTGACGCCAACGTGAACGTTTTCTCGGCCAGTTCTGTGTAGATTTTCTCGGCAAAGTTCTGGGTTGCTGTCAGCATTGTCTAAACCTCAGACGAATGTGTTCTAAGTTCATCGGTGACCTCTGTCGGCGATCTTTGTGGCATTGACAGCAAGGAATGATTCGTTTTCCTTCTCGTTTTGTCGGCCTTCTCGTTTCCGGCGGGTGATTTGTTGTGCTCGACGCTCCACCCAGGATAGGTATATACCTGATAGGTATGGTTCTTCTCATACCTCGTTTACTGCAACTCTCGATACTATTTATATTCCTCATTCTTATGCTCAGGCAGCTTCTCGAACATGTTGGCAACAGGCCATGAAAGAAGAGATTCAAGCTCTTCAAGACAATCACACTTGAGATATTGTGACTTGTCCATCTGATATGAAACCGATTAGCTGTAATGGGTGTACTCAGTTAAGTTTCAATCTGATGGCTCACTCGATATATATAAGGCTCGACTTGTGGCTTTTGGGAATCGCCAAGAGTATGGCATTAATTATGAAGAAACATTTACACCCGTTACCAAGATGACTACTATTCAGACTATCTTGACACTTGCTACCTCACAAGAGTGGTCTCTCAGGCAGATGGATGTAAAGAATGGTTTTCTACATGGAGACCTAAAGGAAGAAATCTATATGTCTCCACCTCCCGGCATGTTTACTACACCTTCCACAGAGGTTTTTCGGCTACGCCGGTCCTTGTACGGGTTGAAACAGGTTCCACGTGCATGGTTTGATCAATTTCGCTCTACTTTGCTTACCTTTCAATTTACACAGAGTCGGTTTGATTCCTCTCTTTTCCTTCGCAAGACTTCTACAGGAATTGTGTTACTTTTAGTATATGTTGATGACATTGTGATTACTGGCTCTGATATTGAATTAATTCAACAATTACAACTGCATCTCAAGGCATCTTTTCATATGAAAGATCTTGATCCTTTACAGTACTTTCTTGGTCTTGAAATCCAAATTACTCTGTCTGGTACATTGTTACATCAGCACAAATACACACAGAAAAGTGATCTCATTGGCTGGTCTCCAATCGGGTAACTCTGTTCTTACTCTTTTGGAGGTAAATCTCAAATTTCGACAGGAGGAATGCGAGCTTCTTCCAAATCCATCCTTATACAGCAACTAATTGGGAGCTTAAACTAATTGACGATTACTCGACCTGACATTTCTTTTGTTGTGTAGCAAGTCAATCAATTTATGCAGGCCTCTCGACATTTTCATCTAGTTGTTGTCCGCCGCATTATCCGATATCTCGATGGCACTTCTACACGCGGATTGTTCTTTCCTAAGAAATCTTCCTTACAGTTGGTGGGATATAGTGATGCTGATTGGGCAGGTTGTGCAGATACTCGTCGTTCTATTACTGGTTAATGCATGTTCTTAGAAAATGCACTCATTTCTTGGAAGGGTAAGAAACAAGACAGAGTTTCCAAGTCTTCCACTGAGTCTGAATTCGTGCTATGTCTTCTGCTTGTTCAGAGATCACGTGGCTTCGTGGGTTATTGGGCATTTTTCTCAACTTCATTCCACTCCTCTTCATGCGGACAATACCAGCGCTATTCAGATCGCTGCTAATCCTGTTTTCCTTGAGCATACGAAACACATTGAAATCGACGGTCATTCCATACGAGAAGCCTTCGACAAACATATCATTACTCTTCCTCACATTTCCACCGAGCATCAAACTGCAGACATTCACTAAAGCGCTCTCTCGACATCGACATCAGTTCTTGGTTGACAAATTGATTCTTCTTGATCCACCAGCATCAATTTGAGGGGGGATGTTACTCAGATAATTAAAGGGTAGCTGTAAATTAGGAGCAAATAGTTGACTAAACTAAGTAGACACTTACGGCACTTATAGGAATGCAATTAAGGCACCGAAAAGCACCGAAAACATAATTTAAGGAGCTAGAAATATTTGACTAAAGTGATGTATAGATTTCTATATAATTGAAAGGAAATACAAAGAAAAGGCATTCAAACCAAAATTGACACAGATCGGTATGGCTTTTCTTCCCCCACTTCTATGACTGTTACATTATCTTCCATTGTTATTCCCTCTTCTTACAAGCAGTCTATGGAACATGAGTATTCGCAGCAAGCGATGCAAACAGAACTTGATGCACTTGCGGATTATCAGACTTGGGATATGGTACAATGTCCTCCTTCGATCAAGCCAATTGGTAGTAAACGGGTATACTCCGTCAAGTTTCGTTCTGATGGTTCACTGGAACGATACAAACTTAGATTGATTATTTTGGGGAATCACCAAGAGTATGGCATCAATTATGATGAGAACTTTGCTCCGATTGCCGAGATGACTATTGTTTGCCTGTTACTGGCTCTTGTTGCTTCTAAATCTTGGCAATTACATCAGATAGATGTCAAGAATGCTTTCTTGCATGGTGATCTAAAGAAAATATCTACATGAGACTCCCATCTAGTGTGCCTATTTCATCACCTACGATTGTTTGTAAATTGAATAAGTCTTTATATGGCCTTAAACAAGCTCTTTGAGCTTAGTTTGAGAAATTTCGCATTACTTTGCTAGGGTTTTCTTTTGAGCAAAGTAAGTATGATGCTTATTTATTTTTGCACAAAGGCGATGCTAGAGTAGTATTTGTGTTGGCATATGTAGATGATATTATCATCTCTGGGTTAGATGGGCCACTAATTTAAAAATTTCAGCAACATCTTCATAATGTGTTTCAGATGAAAGATCTTGGGGATCTTACCTACTTTCTAGGGTTAGAAGTTAGGTCTCAGCCACATGCTCTATTTCTAAATCAGCAAAAGTACATTCAAAACTTAATTTAGTTAGGGAGATTGGAAAATACTACTCCCATTGATATTCCTCAGGAGGTGAATGTCAAGTATAGAAAAGATGAAGGTGAACTTCTCCCAGATCTTACATTATACCGTAAGTTGGTAGGTAGCTTGATTTATCCCACTATCACATGATCTGATATTTCCTATGATGTCCACACTGTTAGTAAGTTTATGGATTCTTCCAGACATCTCCACTTTGTAACTGGTCGTTGGATTATTCGCTATCTACTTGAGACTCCTCAACGTTTTACTACTGGATGGCGTGTCTTTCTTGGGGACTCTCTTATCTCTTGAAAGTGTGAGAAACAAGATTATGTATTTAAGTCATCTACAAAGGCTGAATATCGGGCAATGTCTACTGTATGTTCAAAAATTATGTGGTTGCACGGTATTCTTTCAGAACTCGGATTTGCACAAACACATCCCACGCCTCTTCATAGTGATAATACAAGTGCCATTCAAATTGTAGCCAACCCAGTTTTTCATGATCGTATGAAGCACATCGAGGTTGATTGTCACTATATCTGATATACCTATGAGTCTAAAGCTATCATTCTCTCTCATGTGCCCACGGAACACCAAGTAGCTTATATCTTCACCAAAGTTTTGACTCGACAACAACATCAATATTTAGTGAGCAAATTGATGTTGGTTGACTCATTGGCATCAATTTGAGGAAGGGTATCAAAGGAAAACTAGGGCTTTCTTTTAAGCAGTGTCTTAATTGAATTTGTTATTTAATATTATCTTGTATTTGAATTAAGTTTTAATTGTTTAGATAGGATGAAGTCAGGAGTTCATGGGAGACTCAAATTGAATCTCAATCTTATCTTTGTAACCCTAGAACTGTTGTTTGATTATTTAGTGAGGACATACCTTGAAGAGCTACTTTGGCCAAATTTTGACACCTACCTCTTCTCAAATGAAATAATTGCCTACTTTAATGCTCTTGGTTCTTTCGTGGAAAACGGGATTAAATTTGATATGTATAGAAGCATGATTATCATAAAACAATGAAATTGAAGTAGGAACTGAAAACTAAATCTCTTGAAGAAAATGCAGCAAGCATGTCAATTTAGTAGCGATATGAGTCATTGCACTATGCTTGTTTCCACACTAGATCATGCCACCACCGTTTGATTTTTACTTTTTTCCAATGATCATATCACCGCCTACAAGCATACAATATTAAATAGAAGCCCATCTATCCAAGGGAGACCTTGCCCTATCTGCATTAATAAAATTATACTCAAAGGTGTCTATAGTTGGTTTGCGCAGTGTCCCAACATCAAGTTCTCTCTTCAGCGCATCTTTGACCGTCTTAGAAAAAAATAAGGGACAATTGGGAACTAAAGCATGAAAAATGAAGTAGGCTTGTTGGGCGAGCCCCTGCATGGGCCTGGGCGGGCGCGGCCTTTTTAATCCCTCAGCTTCTTCTCTCTCAGTCCCTACTGCCATTCGACCCCATCTCCCAATCTCTTCTCTCCTCTACATCTCCTCCTACGTCATCAAACCCAACCCAACAGTAGTGCACCACATCTTCTTCTCCTTCTTCTTCCTTTTCTCCTCCTCCACAACCCACAGCATGGCCATGGGTTTGCTCAGGGAACCACAAATCCTATTATTTGCAACAAGCTATGGGTTGTTGTGCAGACCCACGACCAATCGTGATCGTGGTTCTTTGCTCAAGCCCCCTACTCCAAGCCACAGGCCAAGGCATGGTCGTGGCTTTGCACAGATCCATGACTAGGTGTGGCCATGGTTCTTTACTCAGACTCATGACTGGTTGTGGTTCTCTACTCCAAGCCACAAGCCACGGCATGGCCGTGGGTTTGTTTAGAGAACCACAAACACGTGATTGGCTAGGTTTGGTTCAATTTTTGTTGGTTAATCTATATGGATTTTGGTCGGTTGGTTGATCTCTTGGTTGGTTGGTTAGTTTTGGTTTGGTTGGATTTTGGTTCATTCAAATTTGGGAGCAGCCAAACAGATCTAGTGATTTCCGCGAATGGAGAGTTAATTTGGATTAACGATGGTGCATAGGGGTGGGGATACGGGATACGACTGGTGGACTGAGCCGCTCGCCAAACGGTAGGGGCTAGGGAGTATATGGATGCAAGCATAGGGTTGCGGGGGGCAAAAATGACTCCCCACCCAAGCAAGGGCGAGGTGCAAGAGGGATGGTTGCTCGCCCATGGAGGGGGTAGCACCCCTAAATGAAGGAGGCAATATATGTGAAGAAACAAAGTTACTAATAGGATGGCCAGTAACACAATACCGGATAGATACCTTTCCAAAGGCCAATAGGCAACAAGTCTCACACATTGAGGTGCAGTTTGAATGGTGAGTTAAAATGAGTTTCGATGAAAATTGAAAGTTGAATAAAATATTGTTAAAATATTATTATTTAAGAGCACTGCTATATACATACAAGCCTAATTTTTTTATAAAAAAAATGACATTACAATAATATCATTTTTTAAATAATATTTTTTTTCTTTTTACCCTCATTTATCAATGGGATTGCAATACAGTCCCTCACTCAGGACTGCAAATAGAATTTCTCATTTTTTAATATTATTATTGTTTTAAAATTTGAAAAAATTGAACTATTTATTATATTTTGTGTGAAATTTTGGAAAAACTGTAATAATTAAATGAGATTAGTTGAGATCAACTTTAAATCCAAACGGGGCCTAAGTGGACATGGATCGAAGGTAAGAAATAAAGATGGTATAGACATAGAGACTAATAAACGTGGACAACAAGAGTAAACCTGTAATGGAGCTGTAGGACATGGTGGAAAAGATGCTTAAAGCAGAAGATGGCTTAGATGCAAGAGGAGATCTGAATGAACTAGAAAGACAGAGGAATGGATGAGTCAAGAGTAATGCCCTAGTTTTGGCAATATTTCACTAGTGCTAACATGGGTTTTGGAATAAAAGAAAGGAGAGGAAAAAGATGATCCTTCTTCCTTGTCAACCTTCTATTATATAGTGTACAATTGACTGAGCAGTTATTACAATGATATTTTTCTTAACATTGATATTCATAACAAGGATTATGACCTAAAAGGGAGGGGAGGATATTCAATACCGTGTGCTTGGGCAACCTTCATACACTTCCACTAAATACATAAAGATCTTTTCTTTGCAAAAGGTCTCCCATCTTTCACTACACAATAAATCAGTCCCATTTTAATGTATTACATGATACTAAATTGATTTTCTTTGTTCCAAGTACAGGTATATATGCTGTGATATGAGCTAAATAAAATACTCGAGCATATAAAGGAGCATATTTCATCAAGCACTACATACAAGCCCAATTCAATATGCATCTATTTATCTAATTCTAGATATGCTAGGTTGAGCATTCAAAAATGAGAAAAATCAATGAAATGTTTTAGTGTGCACGAGTCCTTAGAGGGTGTTGCTCATCATCAAAAAACAAACGTTTTTTGTTCTACATATTGTGCCCACATGAACAACAACGCCTATACGCACACATGTGAATGTTCATATATATATATATATATATTTTATATTTACTCATTACTTAATTCACCAAAAAATACATATACAAAGGCTAAATAATGCATAATTGGAGGGCGAGGAGGAGGCTAGAACCCTATCTGAACCTGAGGCAATTCACAAGAACTAGTAGTCGCTGATCTGAAAAGAGAAACTCTGATGGAGGAGATATCTTGGAGACAAAAATCGATAGCACTTTGGCTTAAGGAGGGGGGTAAGTGCATGAAATTCTTACATAGGATGGCCAATTCTCATAGGCGAAACATGTGATTAATACTCTGATGGTTGATGGGGAAATGTCAACGGACCAGATGGTTATCAAAAACCATATGGGGCAATATTTTCAACAACTATTAACTGAAAAGCACAATTGGCGACCAAAGGTGGATAGTTTAACTTCTTCAACAATTGATCAATATACCGCAGGTTGGTTAGAGAGGTCATTTACAGAAGAGGAATAGCTAGTGATAAGGCTCCTGGCCCAGACGGATTCACTATGGGCTTCTTTCAATCTTGTTGGGAGGTGATTAAAGATAATCTTATGCTAATCTTTCATGATTTTCACACTAACGCTAGATTTGAAAAGAGCATTAATGCTACCTTTTTAGCACTCATTCCCAAAAAAATGGGCTCAGCGGATATTAGAGATTATCGTCCCATTAGCCTAGTGAATGAGGTGTATTAGATCATCTCCAAAGGGCTTGCTAATAGATTGAACTTGATGGTGGAAAAGCTAATCTCAAAGCCTCAAAATGCATTTGTAAAAGGTAGACAAATTCTAGATTCGGCCCTGATTGTAAATAAAATTTTGGACGGCCGCCTCAAATCTAGAGAACCCAGTTTGCTTTGCAAATTAGACATAGAGAAAACTTATGACCATGTCAACTGGCAATTCTTACTCGACCTCCTCTCAAGATGCGGCTTTAGGGGGAAATGGTAGAAATTGGTAGAATTTTACATCTCTTCACTTCACTTCACTATCTTAGTAAACGGCTCGCCGGTGGGTTTCTTCATATCCTCTCATGGTTTGAGACAGGAAAACCCTCTATCTCCACTACTTTTCTTGCTTTTGATGGAAGCCCTAAGCAAGATGATTGACAGCTTGGTGAATGCGGGATTACTCCATAGTTTTTCGGTGGGGAATGATGATCTTAACATTTCTCATATAATATTTGCCGATGACACTTATTTTTTGCGAAGCACATCCTAGACACATTCAAGCCTTGAGGGGGCTCCTTCTTTGCTTCAAAACTATTTCAGGTCTGAGAGTCTACCTTTCAAAGTCTATTTTAGTGCCAGTGGGGGTTGTCCTTGAAGCTGAAAATTTTGCTACACTCCTGGGTTATAGGGAATCCTCCTTACCCCTTAGGTTTACCATTAGGAGCCTCCTTCAAATCGGAAAGGATTTAGAATGGTGTGATCGAAAAAGTAGAGCGCATATTGGCTTCTTAGAAGAGGTTATATTTATCAAAAGGTGGAAGGTTGACTTTGATTAAAAACACCCGTTCAAACCTACCAACCTATTTTGTCTTTGCTGAAAGTAAAGGAATACTTCATAATTTTCTGTATCTAAAAACGAGTTACATGATCCCTCCCGATACACCTAATTTCTAGGGATATATACAACTTACCTAGAATGGGATTAAACCTATCTAAAACAGAAAGCAATAAAATAGGAAATAAATATTTATGGATTTGGTAACAAGCTACCAGAATCCCTACAAATATGGAAACAAAATACTAATCTGTTTAGCTATAGACCTCCTTAATTTCAGCCTTCTAATCACGCAGACAGATCAGCATACAAATTAAACTCCTAATAATTCTACACTCCCCCTCAAGCTGGATGGTAAATGTTAATTAACCCCAGCTTGGAGCTTAGATCATCAAAAATATTTCTTGGTAGAGCCTTGGTAAGAATGTCGGCTGTTTGAAGACATGTAGGTACATATAGCATCTTGATCATCTCTTCCTCTATCTTCTCCTTTATGAAGTGCCGATCAATCTCCACATGCTTAGTTCTGTCATGGAAGACTGGGTTCTTGGCAATGTTGAATGCCGACTGGTTGTCACAGAACATCTTCATAGGTTCTTCACTTGAAATTCTTAATTCCTCTAGTACCCTTCTTAACCATATTCCCTCACAAATACCATGGGACATTGCCCGGAATTCAGCTTTGCACTGCTCCTTGACACCACTGATTGCTTCTTACTTCTCCAAGTGACTAGATTTCCCCACACATAAGTACAGTATCCTGAAGTTGATCTTCGATTTTGTACTGATCCGGCCCAGTCTGCATCACCGAACACCTCTATGTCTCGTCTTTGATTCTTCTCAAAAAATAATCCTTTACCTGGTGTTAGCTTCAGGTATCTTAGGATCCGATACACTGCCTCCATGTGTTCTTCATTTGGATTGTTCATAAACTGACTTACCATGCTGACAGAAAATCCAATGTCTGGTCATGTGTGAGATAGGTAGATCAGTTTACCCACTAGCCTTTGGTATCTACCTTTATCTACCGGTGCACAATTTTCTTTAGTGCCTAATTTTGTTGTTGAACCCATAGATGTGTCCACTGGCTTACATCCGAGCATCCCAGTCTCCTTTAATAAGTCCAGGATGTATTTTCTTTGGGAAACACAGATTCCCTCTATTGACCTTGCAATTTCCATGCCTAGGAAGTATTTGAGCTGTCCAAGGTCCTTGATTTCAAATTCCTTAGCTAGAAGACCTTTGGTAGTATTGATTTCTTCTTCATAATCTCCTGTTAGAATTATGTCGTCCACATATACAATAAGGACAGCCATTTTTCTTGTAGATGAGTGTTTGACAAACAAGGTGTGATCTGATTGACATTGAGAATAGCCATGATTCTTTATTACTTTTGTGAATCTCTCAAACCAGGCTCGTGAGGATTGCTTGAGCCCGTATAGTGATCTTTTAAGTTTGCAAACTTTGTTGTGTGTATTCGGTGTCTAAAATCCTGGAGGGATTTCCATGTAAATTTCCTCGGCCAAGTCACCATTTCGGAAGGCATTCTTGACATCTAGTTGGTGAAGAGGCCAATCAAGATTTGCAGCCAATGATAGGAGAATCCGAACTATGTTTAGCTTGGCTACTGGAGCAAATGTTTCCTCATAGTCGATTCCATAAGATTGGGTGAATCCCTTTGCAACCAGCCGTGCCTTAAATCGATTAACACTTCCATCTTCATTATACTTGACTAAGAATATCCATTTGCATCCTACTGGCCTTTTTCCCGATGGTAATTCTGATATTTCCCAGGTTCCATTCTTTTCCAGTGCATTTATTTCTTTATCCATAGCAGATTTCCACTCAGGGGATTCAAGGGCTTCTTGTATGTTATTAGGAACCTAAGTGCTGTCGAGATTTGCAACAAAAGACTTGAATTTTGGTGACAATCCTTCATATGATATGAAGGTGTTTATAGGGTGTTTTGTGCATGTTCTAACACCTTTCCTCACAGCAATAGGATAGTCACTGTCATCATCAGCTAACTCACTCTGTGAAGGCTTGGGATTAGGATCACCTGAAGGATCTTCACATGATCTTGGACTAGGATCAGACTCTTGGTTTTGCTCCAGAGGTGCTGGTGGTTCCATCTCCTTTTGGTTCCTCCTCCTCCTCCATGAATAGGTAATCAGCTCATCATTAGTAGTTGACTTACTAGTGTCCAAGTTTTCGTGGGAAGTAGTGGTTTGATTTTGAGATGAAGATTCTAGGAAGAGATGTTGTTGAGGAGGAATAGAGTTAGAATTCAGTGATGGTGCTGAGTGGTCAGGATTTGGAGAGAGCTGGACTGATTCATCAATATCCCAAAACTGATATTCTTGGGTAAAGTTGATCTCCCCCTGAATATCAGATTTGAGATAGTAAGGCTGGTGCTCAAAGAAGGTGACATCCATGGAGTGGTAGTACTGTTTAGTGATTGGTGAGTAGCACTTATACCCCTTTTGAGTTGGAGAGTACCCAAGGAAGATGCACTTAAGAGCTCTAGGATCAAGTTTATCCCTTTGATGTTGATGGACACGAACAAAGGCTGAACAACCGAAAACCTTGAAGGAAATAGTGGAGATGAGACGGGTATTTGGGAAAAACTGACGTAGAATTTGACAAGGAGTTTTAAAGTTGAGAATCCTAGATGGCATCCGGTTTATGAGGTATGCCGCAGTGAGTATTAGCTTCACCCCAAAAATGTTTTGGTACTTGAGTAGAAAACATAAGAGATCTTGCAACATCTAGAAGGTGCCAATTTTTCCTTTTAGCAATTCCCTTTTGTTGAGGGGTGTTGACACATGAGCTTTGATGAATAATCCCGTGACTCAAGAAATAATCATTGAGAATGGATTTGAAATATTCTTTGGCATTGTCAGTTTTCAGAATTTGGAATTGAGTTTGTATCATGGTGTTGAAGTTTTTGAAAATCTGACCTGCCTCTAATTTTTCTTTCATGAGAAATACACATGTAAGCCTAGTGTGATCATCAATAAATGTAATAAACCAACAGGAACCAGTCACATTTTTGAGTTTAGATGGCCCCCAAACATCACTGTGGATCATTGAAAGGGTTGGGATGCTTTGTAGGATTGGTTGGGGTAAGAACTACAAACGTGTTTAGAGAATTGACAAATTTCACACTGAAACTCATTAGGATTTTTATTATGAAATAGAGAAGAAAATAGCTTCTCAAGATACAAGAAATTCGGATGACCTAATCTATAGTGCCACAACATAATTGCACTATCATTATTAGAACAACTGACAGAAAAAGAAGTTGGACTACTAGACACTAGACAATCGGATTGATGAGTTGAGCCTTGAGGAGGATTTGTAACCTCGAGAAAATAGAGCCCTGAGCACATTTTAACACTGCCAATCATCTTCCCCGACTCCAAGACCTGAAATTCACACATATTTGAACCAAATTTAGTCACGCAATTCAGATCTCGAGTGAGTTTACTAATGGACAATAAATTGCAATTCAAATTTGGCACAAGGAGAACTGATTCAAGTGTGATATTTTCTGATACTTTGATAGAACCTGTGCCAACCACTTTTGAGAATGAACCATCGGCTATCCTGACAGTTAGGTGCTTATCACATGGGCTGTAAGTGGAAAATAGGTTCTCATTTCCAGTCATATGGTCTGAAGCTCTAGAATCTATAATCCATGGATTTGGCATCTCCTTTTTAACAATGAGAGCGCTTAAAAAATTACCTTTTTGGGCTAAGGACCCTGTACCAACCACAGTGGAGGTTTGGGCAGGCAATGACTGGTTGAACAAATTCTGTAGAATGTCTAGTTGTTCCTTGTTGAATGGAGTGGATTCGGGTGAATGTTTGTCATCCACTAAAACAAGATTGCCCTATCCCTCTTTGTCATTGGCATGCCGGGAAGACTTCCAATTTGCTAGTTTACCATTGATTTTCTAGCAAGTGTCCTTGGTGTGATCAGGACGGCGGCAGTGATCGCACCATGGGTGTCCTTTCTTTGGTTTGGTGTCATTAGTGTTGTAGTAGTTCCCTCCAACTGTAAGGGCTGAGCTCTCAAGATTTGTCACTGATTCTTGAGAGCCCATCATGATTTTCTTTCGACTCTCCTCTCTCCGGACTTCAAAAAAAGCCTCCCGGATATTAGGTAGAGGTTTGGATCCCAAGATTCTCCCTCTTACTTCATCAAGATTATTATTTAATCCAATCAGAAATTTATATATTCTCTTTCGTTCAATGATCTGTCTATACCTGATTCCATCACTTGGACAGCTCCAATTGTGCTCCTCGAACAAGTCCAATTGTTGCCAATAGCGGTTGAGGGTGTTGAAGTATTGGGATACTGTTAAATCTCCTTGGCGGGAGTCATGGAGAACACTCTCCACTTCAAACAATTCAGATGTATTCTCATTGTTGGAATATGTTTCCTTGGCAACCTCCCAAATTTCCTTTGTTGTTCCGTAGAGAAGAAAGTTTTCTCCGATTTCATTTGTCATGGAATTGATAGCCATGACATGACCATGTTGTTCTCGGAATTCCAGATTTTGAATTTCTCATCATTCTTGTTTGGCTTGGCAGTCACTCCATTGAGATAATCATCATTTCCCTTTCCGCATATGAACATCATTATGGAGCGGGACCATTGGAGATAGTTGTTCTCATTCAGTTTGTGTCCTGTAATGGGCATGAGATTACTATCTCCACTGCTGTTACTGGAAGCCATGGCTTCCTAGTTGGAGGTGATGTGGGACACGGAAGCAAATGAGTCACTTCTCACGTATTTGGTCATATGAGGGAATTAGGGCTCAAAGAATGCTCTGATACCATGCTGAAAGTAGAGGAATACTTCATAATTTTCTGTATCTAAAAACGAGTTACATGATCCCTCTATATAGAGGCCGATACACCTAATTTCTAGGGATATATACAACTTACCTAGAATAGGATTAAACCTATCTAAAACAAAAAGTAATAAAATAGGAAATAAATATTTATGGATTTGGTAACAAGCTACCAGAATCCCTACAAATATGGAAACAAAATACTGATCTGTTTAGCTATAGATCTCCTTAATTTCAGCCCTCTAATCACGCAGACAGATCAGCATACAAATTAAACTCCTAATAATTCTACAGTCTTTGTTCCCACTTCCCGCAAAAGTAGTTAATCGCATTGAGAAGTTACAAAGGGATTTCTTGTGGAGCGGTGTTGGGAAGAGTTCAAATTTCATTTGGTTAATTGGTCAACAAATTGTACTCCAATTTCCGGGAGAGATTTGGGAATGCGATACTTGATGACTTTCAATCAATCTTTATTGGGGAAATGGTTGTGGAGGTTCCAAAATGAAAGGGAGCCACTTTGAAAATCGGTTATAGACTCAAAATATGGAGTCTTAGGAGGTTGGTGTTCAAATGAGGTACATGGCTCACATGGAGTGAGGTTGTAGAAGTTTATTAGGAGTCATTAGGAGACATTTAGAGGACATGAACATATTGTAGTGGGTGATGGTGCTCGGGTCAGATTTTGGTATAATAAATGGTGTGGTAGTAATCAAAGCCTTATAGACATGTTTCCCGGTATATTCGAACTAGCAAGAGAAAATGATGTATCAATTGTCGATCTTGTGGTCCTCTCTAATGGCCCCCCTCAATGGAATATTGATTTCATAAGGGCCGCCCAAGATTGGGAGATGGAGATTATTTTAGAGTTCTTTGGACACTGTATTCATTTAGTATCCCAGGAAGCTATGAGGATAACCTTCTTTGGAGTCATTCTAAGAAATGTATTTTCTCAGTTAGCTCATTTTACAAAGTCTTATCTAGTCCTGGTTTGGCCATGTTTCCATGGAAGAATATATGGAAGACAAAAGCTCCTTCAAGAGCAGCTTTTTTCGTATGGACATCAGCACTAGACAAGATCCTTACTATAGATAATCAAAGGAAACGCCACGTAATTTTGATAGACTGGTGCTACTGGTGCTACTGGTGCTGTATGTGCAAAAAGCATGAGGAATTAGTAGATCACTTACTACTCCATTGTGAGGTGGCCAGGAACATGTGGGATGATTTTTTCACGCGGCTCGGATTATTATGGGTCATGCCTCTTCGTTTGGTGGACTTCCTAGCAAGCTGGCGAGGCCTCCAGGGTAACTCACAAGTGGCATCCATTTGGCGTATGGTTTCTATTTATATGTGTTAGTGTATCTGGAGAGTGAGAAATGTAAGGAACTTCAAAATTTGTGAGAGAACTTTAGAAGATCTATTAATTTTCTTCTATAAGCCTTTGCTTTTATGGGCGGGAACCATACCTTGTAACGGTCGTAATGTTCATGAATTCATTCTTTCGATTGTAACTCTAGCTAATCCCCCTGTATACTACCTATGTATTTGGGCTTAACCTATCTCTATAAATGAAATTTCCATGATTACCTCTCAAAAAAATTTAAAAAAAAAAAAAAAAACATAGGAAATACAACCCTCATGCCATAGAGGATTGAACAAATGACCTCACTGTCTACCACATGCTTATGGGAAGAGGAGATGTTACTAGGTCCAAAAACTATTCGCATGACTCACATAAATCACCTAATAGATAAACCAGAAAAGGAAAACAGGTACTTCAACAAAAAGTTTGATAATTTAGCCAAACTTTGATGATGATACTGCTATCAAACTACCAAAAAGATGCACACTGCCCGAAATAAAATGTAATTTTGATCAATTTTAACTGCAAGGAAAGACAACTAAAACATCAAAGGTGTCGGCCACAGAATTGTCTATTTTTTGGGTGTGTCAACCTTTGAACCGAGTCATAAAAGCAGCTGCAAGTGCTTTGGGCATTTCCATGAGCAGAGCATCACTCAAATACTCAAGGCATAAGCTGCAAATGCTACTTCAATATAACTTTAGGCACCTTAAAACCAACTTATTCTGCTTCACAAAATATATCTTATGTCACAATATAAATAGAAGAAAGTTTTTTTCCTATCACACAAAAGTCACCAAATAACCATAAAATTTCAGATGATAGCAATTAATTACAAGATGAATCTTCCCAAAACTTTTTTTTGGTCGGTAAAGAAAAGATACCTTTTTCCCAAATCTTTTAATAACCAATGTTGCTATATCATTTCTTTTTTCCTTGATCAAAGAAAAGAATATACGCAACAAGGAAATCCATTCAAAGAGAGAGAGAAGACTTCCTTACGAGTCCTAAGCAAGAATTTACACCAGGAACTTATCATGGGGATACCACAGCTGTTTACTTTCTTTCAGATGTCCCAAGCAAAAATAAATTATAATGTATGGCACACTACAAAAGATGAGAAGCAAATCAACGCACCATTTGGCGTTTCCTTTCCTTCTAGATGCCAAAATATAAAAAAAAAAAAAAAAATAACAAATTGATAAAGTACACTACATAAGACGAAAAGTAAAATCATACATCTTCAAAATGAGAACATTACAACATAAAATGTGAATCAGCATAAAAAATAACAAACGTATGCTCAAAGAAGGCTAAACAGAGCTGCTAAGCATAAACATAATTTATTTTGAGCAACTATTAGTTGAATGTGCTATTCAACAATGCCCATATAATTATACACAAACTGAGTTTCATAGCCTAATTAAAGACCTCAGCACTCTGAACACACCTAGATATTCCTTGGGGCAAAGGTAGAGCACTTCTGCTCGTCTGATTAGGCAGGCCATTTGGAATATTTTGTGTCTGATTCTGGCTGACCTGATGCTGAGACTGTTGCTGCTGCTGGACAATAGCAGACTCATTCGTTGAAGTTTTCCCAACCCCTCCTTGATTGGTAGTGTTGGGACCTTGTGTAAATTGAGGTTTTTCCGCTTGTTGAGAGAAACCACCATTCCGTTGTTGAAAAAATCTGTTCGAAGAGTTGTAGTTGTAAGAATTTAATTGCTGAATCTTCTGAAGGACCTCTTCCACAGGAGGTGGAGGACCGGGCAGTTTTGCATGCCTGTACCGACAGTCAGGACCATTTGGACAAAAACCCAACTTGTACCTGCAATTACAGAGTTTTGCAGTTGAGTGCATACACCTTCCATGCTTTTATTACTTCAAAGATGCTTTGCCTCACACTATATACAAAATTAACCCCAAAAGAAAATATAAAACATGGTGCATAATAAAGCCATTTTTACAACAGAATGATTTCTAACATTTGCAGTACAATGTCATCCTTATGTGTGTTGTGATTCAAAATCAGACCACGACACATAAACCAGAAATCTAGAAATAAGATAAAAATATTCAAACAAGAACTACCATACAACAGATTTCATACCTTTTCTTATAAGTAATTGCATTCCATTTGTAGGAATAATCCTAACAATATGAAGGATGCAATAAATACGCCTATCAAAAAGAATTACAACTGTCTACCATAGGAAAATGATTTGTGCAAGCCACATGCAAGTCTTTTGAAAAAAAGCGGGACACACTCAAAAAACCCCACTTTTTATGATGGGTGCCACTTGTTTCTCAGATGGATTAAATGAGGCTTGCATGCCTGGATTGTATCCAGTATTACTCCTATCTACTATAATGGAAAAAGTAATAAGAAAATCATGAAAATTAAACCCGCTAAGGTCTATCAAGGCTGTCCAGAGGAAAAGGGTTTTGAGCTCCCCTAGTGTTGTCCGTTTGCAATCCATATGAGATAAATATGAACTGTTTGCCACACTGCTGCAATTTGAGAGCTACCGCCCTGCATTCACCATGGGTAAAATGGGTCCACTAATCTGTTGGGCACAGCCCAAGGCTAAGCAAAACCTCGTTCTTTAAATCATTTACTTCATCCACTTAAAAGGAATCGCAACACCGCCCTTGATTAATCCCATTATTTATATAACACCCACATTCATCAATCACCACGAAAAATAATGACCATAACATATCACTCTCCGAGAAATAAAAAACAAAGGCAACAGCCTAGTAAAATGAAGCATGAACAAAAGGAAGGAACACGTACATGTTACACTCCTTGATATCTTCATTGCTATGCTTGTACACGCAATCCTGCTCCCGGCACTCGCCGTAGAGCCGGAAGAAGCGGCAGATGGGCATCCGCGCCTTGTCGTACTGGTGGAGGAAGCCACAGGCGTCGCCCTTCATGCAGAGGCTGCGGAGCCAGTGCCGGCACACCGTCTGCCGGAAGCCCCGCCGCCCCGCCTGATGATTACCCCCCGCGGAGGGGTCAGCCACTGCAACGACAGCCCCAGGTCCGGCGGTGGCCGCGTTGGATCCCCCGAAGGCAGTATCGGAGTTGATTACATGGGGCCCCGAGGTGGCGGCGGCGGAGGCGGCGGCAGGAATGGTGTCGAGACCGCCCTCAAAGTCGAAGCTGAGACCTCCCTCCGAGTCCTCCATTGAGGAGATTTTGATTTTCTAGCTTGTATGAATATTTATCCGTTAGCTGGTTACCGAATTAGGGTTTCGGAAAACGTTTGATTTGTTAGAGACTTGCGGTTAGAGTTGCAGGGTTTTGCTTTTAAAAACAGTTGAGAATTGAATTAAGAAGTCAAATCTGAATATCTGATAGCAGTTTGTGGGTTTGACGACGGAGCAAAATCACGATGATCATGCAACTCGTTGGTCGGTCCCATGAAGATTTTTTTTTTTCTTTTTGATAACCCCGGTCTCTCAAAAGGATTTTTTTTTTAGTGACGCTAGGGACCGGTCCGGCTATCCCCAGCATCCAAAGCAGCCCAACTAAATTGGGCTGCTTGATGATAAAAAACACATAAAAATAAAATTAAAAATATAATTAAATTAAAAATTAAAAATTAAAAATATATTAAAAATATAAAATGAACAAAACATAATAAAAAATACAATAAAAACATAATAAAAAACACAATAAAAAAATAAAATGAAGATGAATTTATGAGGGATTCGGCCATGGAATAAACGGAGCCGCCGCCGGTAGCGGGGGCGGTGTCGTCCACCGCCACCGGGGGCGGCGGGGCTGCTTTTAAGGAGGGGGGCAGACGGGCTGCCCCCCAGGAATTCTCTTTTTTTTTTTTTCCTCCGCGGTCGACAAAGGAATTGTTCCTAAAGAACTGATGTACGGGTCCGAAACGGGTTGAAGGCTGCCGGGGGCACACCGGAGCTCGCCGTCTTAGGGATGAACTCACCTGAGTCCGCCGGTCCCGATGGCGGGGGCGGTGTCGCCCACCGCCACCGGGGGCGGCGGGGCTGCTTTTAAGGAGGGGGGCAGACGGGCTGCCCCCAGGAATTCTCTTTTTTTTTTTTTCCTCCGCGGTCGACAAAGGAATTGTTCCTAAAGAACTGATGTTTTAGTTTATTTTCTGCTTTTATTTTTGGTTATTTTCTTTGTTTATATAATATTTTATTTACCGTCTTTAGAGTTGCCGATCTTCTGTTTGTCAGACATTTATGACCATCACGCATCGGATAGATGAAGTCTACAGCTGTCAATCTACGGAAGGGGAGAAAAAAAGAGCCTAAACATGCGGGCATTGCTCTCATACATCTGAGGGGATGCATATAACCACCACAAGCCGCCGCACTTAGAGAGCAGCTTCTGACTTCCATTATGTCCTTTCACTTTTCATTTTAATGCAACGCGTGCTCCTAATAGACTGCCACAACCAATAATCGCCATATTCCAGTGTATTGGTTCTTATATGTTACTACTTCCAATAACCAGTGATTATGAGGATATGAATATAATAACCTTTTTCGATTGAAATAAATTAAAAAAAAAATGCATCACACCTTTTTCAACTGTAGCTTTTAATCATAGGCTTATAGTTTGTTTATCAAATTATGTCAAAATCGCTTTTGGACGACTTCCTTTTAGGAGAATTAGACTGGAGTCAATTTATTAGATAGCCCGCTTTTAATTTTGCTTTTTATTTTGAAATAATTGTTTGGAACTCTCACCCCACTAAATATTGTATCGTTATATCTCGTAATTTATCTATAAAATGCTAACTTTCAAAGATAGAGAAAAAAAAATATAATATTTTGGTATCGATATTATTTTATGTATCATTTTGAAATAATTTATACATAAATAAATTATATATATAACTTATATTTCAAAATAATAGTTCATATATGAATAAATTATATATAAATATATATATATATGTAAATAGTTTAATCTAAATTATGATTAAAAAAATAACAAAAAATTAAAATATATATTAAAATGCCAAAATCCGGTATGGCCAAAACATCATTGACTATAGGGGTATAACCGATTTGGTTCAGTCTGATTTTGGCTAAAATATAGAAGCGAATCGGTATTACCAATTTTGTAAAATGCAAAATTGATTACGCCTAATTATCCCCAAAATCAATAGTATCAGTTTTGCCGGTTTCGATCCAATTTTTCAATTTTAATAAATTGTAAATTTTTAAAACAAATCTGTTTTTTTTTTAATATGGTTTAAAAATTTGCTTTTTGAAAAAAATTCGTAGTTTATTATAAAAATAGGTTAGACTGATAAAAAATTGTTATATAAAAAAATATGTAATAAAAAATTGTCATAAAATAAAAAATTGTCATATAAAAAAATTGTTATATAAAAAAGCTATTTTAATTTCATGTTTAAAATTAAAATTTTATTTTATAAATATTACAATATTATTTATATATGATTGTAATTTATATTTTATGTATTATATATACAAATTATATATAATATAAAAATATATTATATATAATATTTAGAAAAGAATTTAACATATATAATTAATAAGACTGGTCTAGTTCAGTTCCAAAACGATCGGAATTGGACTTACCAGTTTTGTATTTCTAAAAATTGATTTCAAGTTTGATTGATTCAAATCTAGTCTAACTAGTCCAGTTTGGATCAGTGGTCGGTTATCAATTTTTTGATTTTTTTTACACCCCTAATTAGTTAGTACAATCAAAATATCAGTTAGTATATATCGATACAGTTGATATTTATTTTGATATCAAACAGACATGCTATATGTATCCTCCAACTGGCCAATACGGTATATACTGATCGATACGGTACAATATTTAAAATATTGATTAGAACGCTTAAAAATTTATCTCTTTTATAAAAAATAAAAAAATTTATTTTTCGATAGACTGTACTCAATTTTAAAAAAAGTATGCAATTTTTATATAACTCATAAATATATTTAGAGAAGTGTTACGAAACACACTATACTTTAACCCACCAGCTATGCTAGCCAACGTGATAAAGTATTTGGACTTTTTTTTTATCTTTCAAAATTTTGTGGGATATTTTTCATCCTTTTAATTGACAGAGTGGATGGTACGTTAAAATGATAGGTTAAAGAATAAATTTTTTGTTACATTAAATTTTTTTTTAATTATTCTTAAATAAAAAACCGCTTAAAGAATTTTTTTTTACTTTAAAATTTTAAAATATTAAAAAAATGCATGAAAATTTGGATCATTTGGAGGGTTGATTATCATTTTCCAAATTAAAATGATATGTGGATTTAAGTGTGTAATCGGTCCGATTCGATCCGATTTTGAGTAAAATTAAGAACCGAACTAGTATCACCGGTTTTACATTTCTTAAAATCGATTACGTCCCGATTGTCTTTCAAAATCGGTAGTACCAATTTTATCGGTTCGATCTAGTTCCAGTCCGATTTTTCAATTTTAATAAATGTTAATTTCTAAAAATCGATTTATTTTGTTTGTTTTTTAAAAAAAACTAGTAAAATTATGTTTTATTATAAAGATTGTAATCCATTACAAGAATTTGTTTTAGTAAAAAAAACTATTATATAAAAAAAATTACATCAAATAAAAATTACTATAAAATAAAAATTGTTCTATAAAAAATTGTTCTATAAAAAATTATGTTTTAGTAAAATTTGTTGTAAAAAAAATATGCATTAAAAAACTGTTTAAAAAAATTGTTTTATAAAAAATCTACATTATCTCATATATAATTATAATTTATATTATTATATATAAGATAGAACATATTATTTATATTATTATATATAGGATAGAACATATTATATAATAATACTAAAAAAATAAAACAAATAAATAGAACCGATCTGGTTCGATCCGGTCCAGTTTTTAAATGGATGGAACCGGACCGATATTATCCAGTTTTTCAATTTATGAAATCGGTACAAGATCGGAATAATCTAAAACCAGCATTTTCGGTCCGGTCCAGTTCGATTTGGGTTGATTCTCTGATTTTCAAGTTTAAATTTACAACCTTACGTGGATTGAATTTTACCCTTTATCCTTTTAGAAAAAAATTAAATATAAATTTATCAATAATTAAACTATCATCAATCGATAAGTACGTAGAGCATATAATCTAAATATTTAAAATAATAAAACTTTGTTTGAATCTTATCTTTTAAATTAAATTCCATCATATAAACAGTTTACTAAATGTGCATAGACTTATAAACATAATTCTTCTTCTATCAAATAACACCACGTCTATCATGATATACAATGATCAAATTATTGGTATTTGTTATAAGACATGAATGATATCCCGCTAATACCCCAAGTAACAGAGATTGGAATAATACAATCTCGAGTAGCCCCATTTGTTTTACCAATCCAAACCCAAATCTCTTGAGAGGAAGAGTTGTCGATGTACAGGATTAGCGGAGCCGTTGTAGCAATGTAATTTTGCATTTGAACTCTAAACGACGCCTCTAAAAGCAAAACATTATATATCATTAACTACATGTTTAGAATTTTAGTAGAAAATATTATTTTTAATTTAAATTTTATAACTTATAATTTAATATAATAAACTCTATTGTTAAAAAACTATTTACTATTTAGATTTCATATGTTTAATGCACTTTTTAACATTAGTTACGATAAATTTTTAAAATATAAAGTTATTTGCAAGAGATTTTTAATAAAAATTCTAATTTAGTTTTTTTTTTAAGTTTTTTTTTAATTTTTTTAACCAATTGTAGTATTTTTTATAAAATTATCAAACATGTCATTTTTTTAAAATATTTTTAACTATTTAAAAATAATTTTTAAACCTCAAAACACAATTTCAAATTTTTTCTAAGTGCTGCAAAAGGAAAAATCAAACAACACAAACTTCAACTTGCATGACCACTCGACTAAGAGTAACTAGTCTGGTCGAGTTTGATTTTGGACAAAAAACCAAATCAGTACTACTAATTTGTATTTTTTTAATTCGATTATGTATTAGTTATTTTCAAAATCGATAGTACTAATTTTTTACTTTAAAATAATTTATATTAATCTATCAGATTATTAGTATATATATTAATTTAGTTATAGTGATTAGAATAATTCTATATTAATATTTGTTATAATAAATGTAATTTTTTATCATTATATCATTGATAATGACAGTATTAATACTAGTATTACATTTTTTTTAATAACATCAAATATTATAGAGCAAAGGGATTTGCTGCTATAGCCATAATTACAACTAGAAAAAGGCAACTAAAAATTAAAACTACAACTACAAACAGAAGCAGTAGGAATTATATAAAGGAAAACTACTATTACTACGAATACCACTACCGATTACTACTATTAAATCAGTATTTTATGTGTAATTGTTTATATAATAATTTATATATAAATATAAAGAATATTATTAATAGTAATATAGTATTAACTATTAATATTATGCTATGAGATGTAAATTATAGCTAATTTGCATTATATACTAATATATAAAATATTATATATAATATATAAATTTATTTTATATAATATTAAAAATTTTAATTTAAATATATATTATATTGAACTGGTCCGATTCGATTCGATTTTACAAAGCTTAGAATCGAAACAAGATTGAAACTGACTGATTTTGACATTATGATAACTGATTCCTGCTATTAACCCAAAACCAGACCGATTCTACCAATTTGAGCCGATTTGATCCGATTTTTAATTTTTTCTTACGCTCCTACTTGACTCCCCTATCCCATGAGTAATGTTATTCTAAGATTTTTATACTACACATTGTCTCTACACATCACAACATAAATGTTAAGATTTGATTTGTAAAATTAAATTTTAAATTTTATCTTTCAAATTAAATTATAATACGTAAGTGTACAATGTATAGTGTAGAGACCTTGAAATAGCAATTACTCCTCCTCATACTTCTCAATTTCAAAGATACCTGATTTTTCAATTTCAAAGATACCTGATTTTAGGGTGATAGTTTGAGGAGAAAAATGCAATTAGTTGTAATAATAACTAGATTCATGAAGTCTCACCATCTTCATTCAGCTTCTTCAATAGCTGCGTTCTTGTAGGAAGGGCATACATCTCTGCAGCCACGGATTTCCTGATGACCCACCCATGGTGTGGAGCATATATATACCTGTGCATAAGCCTTTGAAGTTGGTTCCTTTAGGGAGTTCCCTCTGCCATATGCTGATTAGAAATAACATCTTGACTAATCTCAGCACCAACTTTCAAAAAGAAATTTTTTGCAAATGCATTTCAGATAATCTCAACAAGTATAATGTTACAAGATATACTTCTTGTATCTATACTATAAGATCCACTTCATAATTCTCTCGCTCTTAAAGGCTAGTTTGGATAATAAAGTATTATTTTTTGCATTTTTTTATTATTATTTTTACTATTCAAAATTATATTATTATTTTTTATTAATTTTTTTTACTAATATTCACAGAATAATCATCTCATTAACCAAATATAATATAAACATTACGTAATTCATATCCCACAAGATGAGCCTAAGGTATTAAATTTTAAATTTCGCAGGGTAAAACTTGCAACTCTACTTCTTTGATGACGAACTTCAAAATGAAATTAATATTTATCGTAGTCAAAGGTAACAATAAGAAAGCCGATCTGAATAAATCGCAATTTGCAAGCTTCAAATATCAAAACTCTCGTTTTGCATTAATATTTTATTGTTATTTATAAATCATCTTATTATTATTCATATAATTTTTTATATTTTATTTGTGTAACCAAACGAAACATTAAGAAATGTCAACCCATAAGTATTCATTTCAACACCATGCATGGGTGCATGTATAACTGGATTGATATTCAAGCAATAAGTTAAGAACGTAGAATGGATTTAATTCTGTTGAATTTTTCATATATTGATCACTGTAATTGTACAAGTTAAATAGACTTTACAGAGAACAAAAAAGGAAACAAAATAAATGGTGATTGATCTAAGTCCTAGAATAAAGGTAATTGAGCTAATTTATCTAATTTGCTGATTTTGTGCAAAATAAATATTTATAAGATATGTATAGCTATCAATACTTCCCTTCCAGTTGGCGTATGGAGATCCGTAATGTCTAACTTGCATGAAAAATAGTGGAAAAGATCGTGGCCAAGAGCTTTGGTGAAGTTGTTGGACACTTGGTCATGTGAGGAGGTATGACTAACTTGGAAAAGGCCAGAACGAATCTTATCAGAGACGATGTAACAATCAATGAGAAATTGTTTGAACCAAGTGAGTTCACAAGTAGTAACAACCATAGTCTGATATTCAGTTTTAGCAGATGAGCATGCCACAATAGTTTGTTTCTTGGTGCGCCAAGAGACTGGACTAATGCCTATCTGAATGAAGTATCCAATAGTAGAATGGCGAGTGGTTGGGCAGCTGACCCAATCAAAATCAGTGTAGGCGATGACATGGAGGTTGTTGGAAGCAGTGAAGAAGATGCCTTGGCCGGGGCTGCCTTTTATGAAGTGGAGAACTCTAGTAGCGGCAGTTATATGAGGAAGTCGAGGGGCATGCATAAACTGACTGAGGATATTAATGGCATAAACAATGTCTGGTCTGGTGATAGTTAGATAGATGAGGTGGCTAACAAGACGACGGCAAATGCTAGGGTCAGGAAGTAGATCACCATCTTCAGTGCTGAGCTTTAGGTGTTGTTCTATGGGAAAAGAAGCAGTCTGAGCACCAAATTGTCTACTGTTAGAAAGAATATTTAGAGCATATTTATGCTGATTGAGGAAAATGCCAGTAGGAAAACGAGCAACTTCAAGGCCAAAGAAATACTTCAGCAGGCCAAGGTTTTTGGTTTTGAAGTGAGTAGAGAGGACTCTTTTGAAAAATTCAATTTGAGAAATGCCGTTGCCTGCGACTAAAATGTCGTCAACATAAACAAAAACAAGAGTGATGCTGGTGCGAGTGACAAAGGTGAATAGAGAGTAATCGACCTGAGACTAATGAAAACCTGCATCAAGAAACACAGTAGTTAGTTTAAAAAACAAATTCTGGGAGGCTTGTTTGATGCCATATAGGGATTTTTTGAGACGGCAGACACGAGTCTTTCCTTTAGGATAATATTCAGGTGGTAGGGTCATGTAAACTTCTTCGTCAAGATTGTCATGTAAGAAGGCATTGTTGACGTCAAGTTGATGAATGATCTAGTGTTAAGTGGTAGCAACTGCTAATAGACATCGTACAGTGGTCATTTTAGCTACTGGAGCAAAAGTCTCATGATAATCAAAACCTTCAATCTGAGTGTAGCCTTTAGCAACCAGACGAACTTTGAACCTCTTAGTAGAACCGCCGGCTTTGAGCTTGGTTTTAAAGACCCATTTGCAACCAATAGGCTTTTTACCAGGGAGAAGAGGCTCAATAGTCCAAGTAGAATTGTTCTCAAGGGCACGAATTTCAGAAGACATAGCTTCATGCCAATGAGAGTGTCGAGTAGCCTTAGAATAACAAGAGGGATCAACACAAGTGGTGAGAGCAATTAAATAAGAAACATGTGAGGGTGAAAAACGGGAATATGAAATAAAAGCAGTTAAAGGATGTGGAGTACCTGAGACCGGTGGAGCAGTTGATGATGTAATGGGCTCTGTGTGTAAAGTATGACAAATGTAGTCGTGGAGATAAGCAGGTCGAGTGATTGTGCGACGAGGACGAGTGAGAGGAGGAGGAGGTAGGGAGGGCGGTGGTGATGTAAGTGGAGTGGATAAAGGCAGTGGTGATGCAGGTAGGATGTATAAGGTAGTGGAGTTGTCAGGAGATGAGTTGGGGGTAGCTATAGGCTCAAGAACAGGAAAATGAATGATGGAAGTGGAAGGAGTAGATGTGCCAAATATATTTTGAAAATGAAAAGTGACATCGCGAGAGAAAAAGATGGATTGAGTGTCAAGGTTGTAGAACTTATATGCTTTATGATTGTTGTGATACCAAGAAACACACATTTTGAGGCACGAGGAGAAAATTTGTCACGATGAGCATGAAGGGTTTGGGCATAGTAAAAACACCCAAAAACACGTAAGTGATCATAATGGGGTGCTTTATTAAACAGTATCTCAAAAGGAGATTTATTTTGGAAAATGCGACTAGGGGTACGGTTAATGAGATATGCAGCAGTGAGAATACAATCGCCCCAACATTTTAGAGGTAAATGAACTTAAAAACGAAGACTGCAAGCAAGATTTAGAAGGTGCCGGTGTTTACGCTCTGCAACACCATTTTATTGAAGAGATTTAACACAAGTACGTTCATAGATGATGCCATGATCCTTGAGATATGTTTGAAATTGATGAGAGAGAAATTCTTGTCCATTATCAGTTCTAAGAATTTTAACGTTGGTATTGAATTGATTTTGGATAAGAGCGAAAAATGCATTAAATGAGTATAAGTTTTTGATTTAAAATGCACAAAATATATCCAAGTAGTGCGGGAAAATCATCAACTATTGTGAGAAAATAATGAGCCTTGCATAGAGAAGAAGTATGATAACCACCTCAAATGTCACAAAATATACAATTAAAATGAGAAACAATTTTATTAGTAGAATTTGGAAAAGACAATCTAGGGTGCTTAGAATGAGCACAAATGTCGTAATCAGAATTAATACAAAGAGAATTGAAAAGACTCGGAATTATAAAACTTGAAAGATGATCTAGACATTGATGCCAGAGTCCATTGCAAAAGCAAGAGAAGAATTCGAGTGGGACACATAGAGTCCATTGCAAATGTCACCCGTTCCAATCGGCCTCATCAATTGTAGGTCTTGAAAAAATACAAGTATTAGAAGAAAAAAGAATAATACAAGAAGTCTGAAAATTAAGTTGAGAAATAGAAAAGAGATTAAAGGAAAAACGAGGGATATAATAGACATTTGATATAGTGAGAGAGGGAGAAAGGTGGCAGATCCCAATTCCCTCGGCATCAATATCTTCCCAATTTGGAAGCCGCACGAAATGGGGGAATTTTAGGGCTTTCAATTCGGCAAAGCAGGAGTATTGATGAGAAATATGGTGGCTCGCGCCACTATCCACCACCTAGTGGTGGTTGCAGTCGAAGGGAGAGGGAGAGGGAGGAATGGAGAATGTGTTACTGACGAAATTTGTAGTGGAGATTGAAGAGGATGAACTCGCCGGCGCTAGGAGGGTGAGAAACTTCTAATAGAGTTCCGGTAAGAGGCCGGAACAGGGCTCGACTCCAAGGAGACTTGATTGGCCAATGGTGGAGGCTGACCAAGGATGGAAGGCCGTGATTTGGATCGTGGTTCGCGACCCAATGGGTAACCCACGATCGTCTAGCACCTTTCGCGGGTGTGTCCATCTCTTCCACAAGTGGTGCACTTGTAAGTGGGTTTTGGGCGGCTGGTGTTACCGACAGCCATGGCAAGGCTCTCGGATGGAGTAATATTGAAGTGAAGTAGCCACTGTTGTTTCTCTTGGAAGAGGATGGAGAACACCTTGTTGATGGGAGGTAAAGGATCCATTGCCAAAAGGTGGGTTCTGAGATGTGCGAAAGAGTGTTGAGACCAAGGAGAAACTGAAAGACTTTCTCATCTTCGCCTTGCTGTTGGAGGTCCTTGAGGTCTGTACTGCTTTGAAGATGACCAAGTTTACCACAAAGTTACTTGATTTGATTGTAATATTCATGGACAGAATTTGTTGTTTGTTGCAGGGAAGAGAGGGCTCATTTGAGATGATAAATTCAGGCATTGTTGCCATAACAGAAGCGGGAGGATAAGTCTACCCAGACATCACGAGGTTCAATGTGATATTCAAGGGAGTTTGCAATAGATGGATTGATAGAGTTGAGAATCCTGATAAAAACCATATCTTTATTTTGATTCCATTAAGGGTTTTTGGGTGATGAGAGGTCAGGAGGTTTGAGGGTTCACTAAACAAAAACCAGTTTGTTTTTTGCATTCTGTACGTGTCATAGCTTTCTGCCATTTGGAAAAATTATCACTAGTGGGGAGTCCATTAACAAGGATGAGACTGGGAGAATCTGAGGGATGTAGAAGACATGGTGAGGTAGTGGGTGGGTTGGAATTGTCAGCCATGGGGTTAGGGTTTATGGACCAATTTGGCTTGATATCATGTTAAGAACGAAGAAAGGATTGAATTCTGTTGAATTTTTCATATATTGATCATTGTAATTATACAAGCTAAATAGATTTTACAGAAAACAAAAAAGGAAACAAAATAAGTGGTAATTGATCCAATTTCTAGAATAAAGGTAATTGAGTTAATTTATCTAATTTGTTGATTTTGTGCAAAATAAATATTTACAAGATATGTATAGCTGTCAATACAATTCGTCCGGATTCTATCAGCATCATATTACAAAACTTATGTCATATGTGATACGAACATTTTAATCAAAGAGTAGTTCTCCATCCACATATATGAGGATCTCTACAAAGATCCTGTCTAATATAATTCATTTTTGTTTTCTATTTTTTATGCAATTTTTAATACTTTTGAATATATTTTTTTTTAATTCACAATATTATTCAATAAACTTATTTAATTACTAAATAAAAAAACATTTGCGAGATCTTTCTCAGGAAAATCCATAGATAAGAAAAGTAGTTATTTTTACTCAAATCTCTTTTTTTTTTTCCTTAGTATGGTTTTATGGAGAGGAGAACCCTTCCAAAAAAGAAAATACTAGTATGCTATCTAAGGTCTTATTTATTTTCATAAATGGTATGAGATAAGGTAATATAAAAATAAAAAAAACTAAAAAAAAAATATTATTATAAAATATTTTTTTAAATACTAGTTTTATTTTAGAATTTAAAAAAATCATTTTAGAAATAAAAAAATTTTAATTGTTTATTTTATTTTATATAAAAATTTGAAAAGTATAATAATAAATTTGAGATCAAATGAGATAGGATGATTTGAAAAAATAAACCAGACTTAAGTTTAATTGTTAGCTTATTTATTTTAATTTTTTTAAAATGTTATTAAAAATTATCACTATTGATTTTTGTTTTTTTGTTTTTATGTTTTTATGTTTTTTAAATATTTAAAAAATACATATTTCTTAAGATTGAGTATATTAACATTACCATTTCCAAAAATTCTAAAAGATAAAGGCCAAATCCAGGCCTAAGAGCATTGGCATTTATGCCAATGCATCTTCATATTTTGGCATTACATCAGTAAAATCGTTTGTGGTAGTCAAACTAACAAAACTCTACAAACAAAAGAGGTCGTCGTCGTGAAGGAGAGCTCCGACTCTGTTTCTCCTTCGTTTCCTTTCGTTTTTTTCCCTTCTTATTTTTCTTGTCTTCTCAGCTATTATGTAGGGATTCAATTTTGATGGTGGTTTTCGAGTTTTGGAGGCTGAGTAGGTTGGTTTGTGAGCTTTGGGATCCCTTAGGCCAACACGCACAGTGTCGTCGCTCTAATAGTCTACCAATCTTGTCATCGTTGGAAGGTTTTGTGGAATGGCGATGTGCGTCCTCCTCATGCGCAGGAATCGAATGAAGTTTCTTCTCTTTGTGGTCTTGTTTTTGGTGGATCAAGCTGGCTGTTGGTGGTGCAGTATAGATTCGGGACAGGGAAACTCCTAGACCGTGCGACGATCAACTCCTAGAGTAGAACCCACGTGCCACCACAGATAACCTTGTTGTTGTTGTCATTTTTCTTTTTTGTAGTCTGATTTTGTTGATTGTTGTGTATATTGTTTGTATAGAAAAAAAATCATATTGAATAAATAGTATTCCGAATTTAAAATTCGATGGAATTTAAGTGCTCTCCTCTTTTAGAATATGAGATTTATGTATGCTGCCTTTTAACAGTCTTTTAGTCTCACAGATTTTGATCTGTTGAGAATTAGAAACTATTTTTCAGTATGTTTTTATATAGTTTGTAAATTAAGTTCACTCAATTTATATGATACATTATAAGCTTCAATTTTTTGAGTTAATGAAGTTAATCCTATTTCTTAAAAAAAAAAATTAACAATACTCTACATATCTCTTAAAATAAAAAAAAAAAGACAAAACTCTATGAGTCAGAGTAAACTCTCACTTCTCACTGTCCAAACGTAATCAATATCTAAACCAATAATTATTATGTGGTTAGGGACTTTTTCTGCAAAATCTAAATATGAAATAGCCATTTATTTGTAAAGAATCAGAACTTAAAATATTTGTTAAGAATAAAAGATTTGTGGTGAAAAATATTTCTGTGGTATTTTATCGTACGAGTAGAAATATTTTTCTATCTAGTTAAATAAAAAGTAATAATAAAATAGTAAATAATAGTCCAAAATAATGAATAGAAGTAAAAAATAGGTGAAAAAATAATAAAATAATAAAATAATATTCTAAAAATATTTAAAATATTTTAGTAGCCAAACCTATCCTAATCTTATAAAAAATAGATAGGATAGTTTTGTGCATGTATTGAAAAAAATATATATTATAATATTATATTATAATAAAAAAAATATTTCAATTAAAAAATAATATAATATTATTATTTTAATTCTTAAATCAATATGAGATTATATTTGAATGACTTTGAAGTTTTGTTTAGGTTTAGAGATGAGTTTAGTTTATTTTTTAATATTATTATTATTTTAAATTTAAAAAAGATAAATTGAGATTTGAAAAAATATATATAAAGATTTATATTTTATATAAGAAATTAAAAAATATAATAATAAAATAAATATGAATTAAAATGAGTTAAAAGGAATTTTAAATTCAAATCAAAGCAGACTCTTTAAAACAAAGCATCTCGTTTAAACAAATTTTGACTTTAACTTTGATTTGACGATTGACAATGCTGCAAAGAGTGAATTTATGTCCTCTTTTCTAAAATAAATCATATTTGCAATTTATATAATTATTTTGAATATATATATATATATATATATATAACTTATACAAGAAAGTATATGTATCTACTCCAACCTTCAACTACTGAAATTTTCTTTTATTGATAAGAAAATTTTTATTTAGAGATAAAATATTTATAGGATATGATTTGATTTATAAAATAAATTTTAAATTTTAAATCTTATAAATTAGATATTACCAATTAAGTGACGTAGAATGTCTACCTACACATCATCTTAAAAACAAACTAATTAGACTAAAATAAAATAATTTTTTCGATAATTTTTAGCTTCTTAATACTTGTTTGGGAATGCTAATCATTTCAACTCAATTTATCTTAATTTCCTTCCAAACATTAATCAAAACACAAACGATTTTCAATTTTAATTTTTAACATTAATCTAGTCATTACGATTTTATTAAATTAAAAAATACAAATTTTCCAAACTTTAAAATAAAATTGTAAAAAAATTATATTCTACCAATATCTTGATTTTATTATATTTCTAATCAAACTTTTATTTTTCATTTCTCAAATTCTAATAAAACTCAAATTATTTTATTATTATTTACAAAAATTTTATCTCATTTCATTTTCCAATCATCCCCACAACGTATGGATAATTTTTAAGCAGAGTAATTCCGATTATAAATTATATTACTTCATTACTTATCAAAAATTAACGTGTGAATGCAGGAAAATGGCAAATAAAGTTGAAGAAGATGATCGTCAGTCTCAAGCATCAGCTCAAAGCGTATTTTGAGCATGTCGATCCCGCGTTTCACTCTAAGGAGGTTTCTCGAATGACTTCCAGTTCCAGCTTTCCTTACAACATTCGCCTGTATCTCCTTCCAGCAAGGCCTTCAATGTCCCAATCGACTTCGATGCCTCTACAAGATCTTTTACCTGAAATCAACTCAACTCAAACTATTGTACATTATACGTATACTAATATGAGTAATGTTATATGTACGCAATTTTGTATATCTTTTATAGAATTGATGATAATGTAACAATAATATCACGTCAGTTAAAATAGGAAAAAAAAATTAAAAATATGATAAAAGAAAAAACAAAATCAAAATCTCGAATAATTAAATTAGATAATGTATAAAAATAATATTTATATAAGACATGTATGCTTTTCAAAAAGCATACGAGCCATGTGCAAAGAACATTTTTATACAAATATATATATATATACACATATAAAACTCTACATATATATGCAGTTTTTTATTTTTACGTTTCTGACTGACTATAAAATAATTATTTTGGCAAATCACAAATAGGTAAAAGTAATTGTATGTAATAAAAAGATATATATTTATGAAAAATATTAAATATATTTGAGAAAAACTTACAAAAAAAATTATTATGATATGTTAAAAATTATAAAATTTAAATTTTAAGTTTCAAAACAAAACTAGTCTTAGAAGTAAAAATCTAAATAAAAATATAAGTATATATGTAATACTATATATATATATATATAAATAGTCAAGGCGGTTGTAGGTCGGACGTCGGAGATGGGGGATCTTATTCTTGTACCTTTGCGACGTAGTCCCTCTCAGCGAACCTGAAGGCGATTCCCAAACAGCCAAAGAGAGGGGAGATGAGAGAGCAGGCAGCGAAGAAAGGCGCGAGCTCCACGTCTGCGTTCTGGGATTAGTTTACAGTGACCGCGAATTCATTGAATGCCTTCGATATTTCGCTCAAGGGCTTTCTCGTTGTCTAGGCCGTACGCCATTGGCCTAGTATTTTTTGTGCTGTTTAGAATATTAGTATTGATTTTATCAAAATTTATCATAAATAATTGATGAAAAATATAAATATATATATAATACGTCTAATTTGATAAATTACTATTTAAAAGTCAAGAAAAAAATATTTTTAATTAATTTTTAATAATTAATTTTGATAAAATTAATGTCAATACTTTTAGGTCTCATTTATTTTTGAAGATGGAATGTTTTGATCTCAACTCATCTTAAATTTATTATTATATTTTTATATAAAATATAAATTTTAATATAAATTTTTAATTTTTAAATTAATTTTTTTAATTTTAAAATAATAATAATAATAATAAATAATTTTAATTTAATTTAATTTATCCCAATTTATCTTATTTCATTTTTGAATTCAAACGGATGTTAGACTCTTTTGGCTGGCTTTTTGTAGAGAAGGCGTGGATGACTTTGTTGGACTGACAATACAAAGTAAAAAGAGCCGATAGTGGTCCCAGACTCCCCACTTCTCCGCAAAGAGGGGTGGGAAACCATGTTCATCCTGATCCGAGGTTGTTTCTTGACTGACTTCCTGCTTGTAGATGCCTACGGCGAGTAGGTCTTGATTTGTCCCTATTATCAGCCAAATTCATCGTTTAATACCGTGTAGATGTATTATCAAGAAAATTATTATAGTATTTACATAAAAATAATTTTATAAATTAATATAATTTTATAAATTTATTTTACAAAAAAAATAATTTTATAATCCAATAAATTATATAAAACTATATTAATATATGAGATTATTTTTGTATAATTAATATATTTCTCATTTACCAATACCCATGTTTACAAGCCGATCTGTAGTTTTTGACATTTAAAAAAAAAAAAAACTATGAAATTTATATGAATTTTTTTTTTTAAATGTGTAAGACTTACATCTTAATACTATAGTCGTGCTATGCTATTGAGGGTGTAGACTGACAAATTCTCCCGAGAAAGCTTAATGCTTTTTTTCATATATTTTTTTATATCTTTAATTTATTTTTTTTAAATTAATCTCATTTTTCAAAAATACAAACAAAAATTATATCAAAACCCATCATCAAGACAATTAGCATTATTCTAAAATTATATCAAATATTACTCTAAAAAAATTAAGTAAATATTATTGAGTTTACGTATTATTTTGTAAATAAATATTAAAGATTTAAAAAAAAATGTTGAAATACACTCATCATTAGGACATCAGTCCCAGTAGCGTATCCTCATCAGAATAGTGATGCAAAAAAAAAAAAATTGAGTGTTGCTAAGCAGACAGCCAGCAGTGACCGATGGACGTGCCGACAAAACTTACTATTTTAATAATTTTTTTTAATATATTTTAATATTTAAAAAAATACAAAAAATAATAATACACTAATAATTATTTATTTAATCATAAAAACATTTTTAAGAAATTAAACATGTAAACTACACAATAAAGGTACATAATAATATTATTTAGAAAAACGTCAGGCTAGTAATCTTCTGAATTCTATCGATCATTGGCATAATAAAGAGGATAATGATAGGCTTCATATTATCTATTTGCTTTTTATTTTTTATTTTTTTATATAATAGTTAAGAAAATAATTATTAATAAAATTATATATATTTTTCATTTCTTCTTAATAATTAAAATTGTTAAAAAAATAAGTAATATTATTCATTATTCTCTCATCATCTTATAATATAATATTAAATAATTAGAAATTATTTATTATATTTCACTTATTAATTTATTGTCTAATATCATATTACAAAATAATGAGATAATGATAAATAGATTTATTTTAAAAAATATATTTAAAAAATAAAAATTTCAAATACGCTCTAAATTAATAAGACAATATAGCGTATTTGAAACTTTTATGCACTAATTAAAAAAAATAGTAAATTTGAGACTCATGAAAAAGTTACTTTTTTATACGATAGATTCTACTTCTCTTTTTTTTTTTTTTTTTTTTTTATAAATAAAGTACAGAAGTTACACATTCTAGTATTTAAAAAGTAATATTGTCGTTAAAAATGTTTTTTTGTGCATTTACGAATGCAAGATTGTGATTTGTTTGCGTCTAATCGTTCAATAGATACCTCGATTTGGTCCTGCTTGGATTGAAAAGTCATTTGAATCCATTTAATTTCATAACAATTTATTATTATTATTTTTTTAATTTTTATACAAAATATAATAAATTATTCAATTTTTTCATATATTAAAATAATAATAATATTAAAAAATAATATTCTAATAATATTTTATTCAATTTAAAAAATATATATATTCTAATAATTTTTTATTCAATTTTTTATTATTATTAAAATTCATGATCTTATTTTATCTAATCTCATTATGTAAACCATCTTATTTTATCTAACAATAGTATTAGAATTGTCTTTGACTTTATGCATGTAGAAGCTTTCATGTTAATAATAAGGCCATCGTTTCAACGAAGTGTTGGTCATTAGAGCAAATAAATGCTTCCAACAAATACTAAGGGCCTGTTGAGATAGTAAGATAAAATGATATAATTTTAAATAAAAAATTGATTATGACCAACGATGCAATGAAAGTTTGTGGTAATGTTTTCTTATGGTGATTGAACTCTCATGGATTGGCATGGTCATGTTGCTATTGATTTATTTGATTATATTAAGCTATTAATCATTGGAAAATTATATATACAATCTTATAATATATAAGTACTTACGCACACTCATTTTAAAAATATATCTATTATTACAACAATAATTTGTCATGTAAATTTCGTATCTTCTTATTTTTTTCAAAAGGAATGCATAAGGTTTACACATTTATGATTATGTTGGAAGAGTTGTGCTAGGTACACATGCCTTTGTATATGCAGTGGAGACGCACTGACGTGGCATCATCAGCGTACTATTTTTTTTAAAAAGGACAAAGTCGAAGAGAAAGAGAAATGAAATATGAAAACAGCACGCGAGAGAGATTTGGAAAATAAAAACTATAGTCGTCAACCATCGTCCATATCGAAGGATCTGCTGTTGTTGAAATCAAAAGAAACTGCTGTCGAAGGAAGAATCCTGAATTGGGATATGCCGTCGAAGAGTTTTATGGAATCGCAAATTCCAACCTGTGATGTTGATTCCCAAATCTCTCCGACATCGCACCAATTCCCAAATCCCAAATTTCTTCTTCTTCTTCACACCTAATAAGACTTTATTTGATATGCAATATTTCTTAAAGGTTCATTTTTTCCATCTTAAAACCCGTGATGTACATCATGAGAGATTACCTCTACCATAATATATGTCTTCAAAAATCACACACTCCACACTTATGATGTGGTAAACTCGATCCGGTCCAATACTTGATTCCTCTCGTTTCCTTTGTCTTCCCTATCCCCTTGGGTTCCCTCCCCTGTTTTACAAACACAACTCTCTCCCTAGCTTTCTCTCTCCAAACCCACTCATTTGTCGTTGAGTTCTCTTGTCGGTCGTTTGCCATCTACATGTTACTTTTTACACGTACGGCACAAAACACTGAACGCCCATCCATGGAAGAAATACCCACACGCAATAAAACTCATATATGCAGAGCCAAAGCCACCCACACTAACAATTAGTTCTTCATTGAAGTTGAAGGTTTTTGTTTTGATTTCGTCCAAACATAAGAGGTGGAGCCAAGTGCAGAACATGCAACGTTTTATTAATTTGTCCACGTCAGTTAACGTGTACACAATGACATGTACAAATATCATTTTCCGTATTGGAATTGTGGCTTGATCTTCTGTTGAAAATTTCATTCTAGAGACTTGACTCAATCCTAACTCGATTATGGCTTGACCTTAGCTCAAACGAACTTTGGCTCAACCTTGGCTTGACCTTTTCTCGAGTGCACTTTAGACAGATTGTTCATTCAATACTTGCTCGAGCAAATGTCCGAAAAGCCTAATCCCTATGCCATTTCGTATAGAAACATAATTTTTGTACAGGAACTACACAATGTTGTGGCCAAAACAAAGAGAAAAGTGATAGACTTTTGGGATCGATGACTTATTTTTGATTTTTCTATTGTACTCTATTTTTGTAATAATAAATTCCTTGAGATCAATTTTGCCAATAAAAGTAGGCTTGTTCATGCCGAATTACATAAATATTTTTTTTTTTGATTTTCAAATTTTATTTTGTTTGCTTCCAATATTATATTTCAAATTAGCCACTACATATCTAGTTAATTCCAACATAATGGTATTAAAACGTCAGACTTTATGCAAGATCTTGAGAGAATATTTTGAAAGATGACTATGACAAACTTTGAAGTAGAGAAATTTGATGGTATGAATATTCTTAGTTTATGAAACATTGAAATGAAGACTATTGTGACAACAATGCTTGGCAAAGGTCTTGAATGAGAAGGTGTTGGATGAATTTTTTATACTGACAAATAAAGTTGAAGAGAAAGCATATAGTGTTATTATGTTGTATCTCTCTGATGGATATTGCGAGAGGTCATTAATGAAAAGACTGACACTAGTTTTTGAAAGAAAATTGAGAGTTTGTACATAAGAATTATTATAAAATTGAGGAGTATTAATATTAAGCTTGATGATAAAGATTAAATATTAATTGTGTGGTGTTCATTACTAAGTTTATTTGATAATTTTGTGAACTCGATGTTATATGGTAGAAATACTATTTCATTGCCAAATGTAAAATCTATTTTGAATTCAAAAGAGTTAATAATAAAAGTAGGTATACAATAAGCAAATAATCAAGCCCATGACTTGTTTGTGAAATGCTTTTCTGGTGGTAGATTCGAGAAAAGAAGTTTAGAAAATAGTAAGGATAATTCTATTAGCAGTTCAAAATTTAAGAAGAAAAATATCAAATGTTATTACTATTATATGTTTGATCATCATAGGAATGAGTATTCCAAATTAAAGCACAAGGAGGAAGGTAAAAAGTTTCTCAATTGTTGTCAGCGAAGAACAATCTAACCTCTGTAATATTTTAAAATTTATCCAACAAATTAAATTATGTATGTCAATATTTTAATAGGTGTGCTCTACCTATAAACTTGGGAATAAAATTTGTATTATGATTTGGTATTCAAGAGTGGGGTTGAATGCGATGGCCTTTTGGTACAACTCCTAAGAAAATTCATGCCCACAACTTCAAGATATTATTGGAGCTGGCCTAGTTCCCATCTTTCTCGTTGATCCGCCTTTCCTATTTGTTTGTCGAGGCTAGTGTTCCATGACTGGGAGGCCATGACTTACATAGAATTGATGCTGAAATGAAAGGTCGTGGCTTACTAAGGATTAATGTTGAAACAATGATCAATCCTCGAATAGCTTGAATTATGGAATATTTTGTTGTTAATCAGGATGTTTTCTTACGTTCTTTTTCTATTGCATTTGAGAAACTGTGAACTTCAGGTGTTCTAATGACGTTAGGTTTGAATGTTGAAAAATGTTGAAAAGAATTATGAATAATAGTAAAAAAATAAGTGATAAATAATAATAAAATATTGAATAATAATAAAAAATAATAAAAATAGATAAAAAAATAATAATAAAATATTTTTAAAATGTTTAAAAGCGTCTTGCATGCCAAATATAATCTTAAAAGTTGTACTTTTAAAAGGTGCTGATATAATTTTAGATTATCTGAGTTAATTTTTGATTAGTGATTTTTGAGAATCCAATTGAAATTTTTTTTGAATAATAGAGATATATATTTAGTGTTTGAATGTATGAAATAAGTTTAGACATGTTTAACTTTTTATGAAAAGTTAAAAAAATAATAAATTTTTTCAATAATTGGTTTGAAATCAAGCTCAACATCTAATATAGGTTCCCATCTGGGGTCAATTTGTTCCTAACCTTAGGAAGGATTTATAAGCTTTTCAGCTTTCTCGATTCTTTCATTTTGTCGAAATCATCAACTACTTCAGGTAGAAATTCTCTTTTTCGAGGATATTGCGTAGGTTTGAGAATAGATTTATATGAATGATATATAGTTATTAACTTCTTGTATGTCTAGTAATAAATGAAAAAAATATTGATAACTGTGTCACATCTTATTTAATAGAATGAAAGTAGACTAATAATACGATATGAAATGGAATTCCTAATGTTATGTGAAGAAGGCGCTATCTTGGAAGAAAAAAAAAAATTAAACTTCTTATGTGCTATATCAATTATTATTATTATTTTTTAATTCTCTAAATAAGATCAGGCCAGAGAAGTGCTGGGGTACTAAACGTTGTCAAATTAGAACTAATTATGTGGTACAATCCGTTATATGGGTTAATATTACAATTTACAAATATACGAGAGGATGTTGTAAATTTATTGATAGCTAGAATTACTATTTGAAATGAATAAAAAAAATATAAAAAATTAGATAAATTGATATTAGTATATTATAAAAATCATTAGATTAAAAAAAAAATTGAATTTTTTTGATGTATTTTAAAGAAATGATATACGAAAACCATCAGGATTGCTCTTAGTGGGAGATGAAAAATTGACTCATGATTTTACAAGAACAAAACACCATTGTAATAAAAATAACAAGTCAGCTTCATTTCTTAGGAATTAACAACTTCAACCATCAAATTTTCATATATTAAACAATTAAAGGTTGTTCCACCTAATGATAATAATGTCTTTAAACCATCCCCTGGCGTGGGCTTGATGTTTTGGTTTTTAGACGAGGTGGGTTGGGTGGAAGAATTGTAAGAAAATAAAATGTTTTTTAAGTTTTAATTTGGTGGAAAGATGGTCAAAAAAAAAAAAAATAATGGTGGGAAGACCGTCTACTCAACCATTTTATTAAGTAAGATGTGATACATTCGTTGAATCATCACCATTAGATGATAAAAATGCATCCAATAAATGATCATTCAATGGTTATAAATGTGTTACATCTTATTTAGCGAGATAAAATGGAGATGATAATATAATGTATATAATTTTCTGTTTGATTATTAAGTTATGTTTACTGCTAGTCTCTGCAGACACATTTTAACTTATCTCAAATAAATAATTAATTAGAACTATTATTTTTTTAACTTCTCATAAAAAGTTAAACATATCTTAATGTATTTCATAGATTCAAATTAACATTTTAATCAATTTCATATATTCAAACACATCTAGCGAGGCTTCAAGAATACTATTATTTACATATCAACTCAAATTATTTAAAATCATCTCAATGATCAAACACAATCTAAAACTCACCACTTCAGTATTTACAAATTAGTGTAATTCAATCAATGGTGATTCAACATTTTGAATTACTAGCATTTATTTTTCGTCCACTTCAATTATTGTTTTAGGGTGGCATTACAACCATTGAGGATTCTTATAAGGAAATTCTCTTGATAAGTTGTCTTTATTTTTATTTATTTTTTCATATATCTTTGTAATCCTCTTAAATATTTTAAAAAAACTCACAATGGTATTAAAAAATATTTATTTAATTATTAAATTAAAAAAATTGTCGAGATCCATTATTAAGATTTCTAGCATTTCCCATTATTTATAGTTTGAATGCCAAACAATTTTCAGAATGAATAATGCTAAATACAATATTAGAGTACGTAGATTCCGTGCATTTTTTTAAAAAAATATATCTTACTAGAAATATGTATATATATATATATTAATGTAGATCTAAGTTTATCCAAATTTTGTTTTAAATGAATAAAATTTACATATCTTGTAACTGTAAATATCTCAGATTCTTGGAAGCTATTCTTCGAATACGGAATGTTTGTCTATTTTTATTTCTTCTGTTTGATTAGGCGTTAAGGTAATCAAGCTACATGGGTAAGCTTGCATATTTGTTAGTTAGTGAGATCTTTTTGGGAAACGGAAAGCCAAAAAACACCAAATGCAATTAATGATGGGACATGCGTAGATGGATTTTAGTGACCTTTGCCTGAACAATCTCCTTGGAGTGGAATTAAAGAGCGTGAAAAAGGAGAGAATGATTTGAAGACGAGAGGATTCGAAAATATTTAAATAACTTCTTACTATTTATATAATTTTTATATATTATATTTTTTATTTTTTTATTTTTATCAAATATTTAATATATAAATAATAAATAAAAATTTAAATTAGTTAAAAAAACAAATTCAAAATAAAAATATTAAAAAATTAATAACAAATTAAAAAATAATAATATATAAAAATTAAAAAGTTGCATAAAAGTAATTAAGAAGATACAGAATAACTTCTTTAATTGTTTGGAATAAGATAAAATAAATTAAAATTAAAATTAAAGTATAAAATATTTTTTAATTTTTAATATTATTTTTATCTTAAAATTAAAAAAAATTAATTATTTGTTTTATTTTATATAAAAATTACAAAAATAAATTAAAATTAAATAAATTAAAATTAATTATAAAAACAAACGAGATCTAAAGAGAAGAGGGTGGAGGAGATGTGAACAGAATGTTGGTCAGCTGTGTTATTTGAACAGTGCTAAAGTGAAATTATTTGGCACGTAAGTTACAGAAATCATATTTGCAATTTAAGGTGTGCTAATGTCATATATATTTTATTATAAAAATAAGTAAATTTGAGATTTATATATAAAAAAATTAATTTTAAAGAAAAATAATATTTAAAATTTAAAATGTGCAAGTTCTTGCACTCCTATTAAAAAAATAGATAAATATAAAACTTGTATAAAAAAATTAATTTTTAATAATAGACTCTATTTTTTTTTTTGTCAAAATAAGTTTTTAGGATTTGTAACTTTTATAACCGAATTTAGTGTTACTTTTTTTAATATTCGATTCTATTTTTTTAAAAGAAAAACGCACAACTTACATCTTTTATAATTATATTTAATATTTTTTTAAAATAAGATTTTTTTTTTTAATTAGAAGAGAGAGTGAAATTTTCTGATAATTGCCGAACTATATTTAATATTATTCTATAATGTTAACTTTATTTGATTTTAAATCATTCAATTTCAATTTGTTAATTTTTGCATTGAATACCTGTTGAGTTACGGGCCGGGACAAAATGTCTTGTTTATCTTCGTTAGATTTGGATTGTGTGAAATAGGTTTTGAATGTGAAATGAGAAATGCTAAACCTACATACGATATCCCTGACTGGGAGTTTTTCATTTTTTATTATTAATTTTTTAATTTAATAATTAAGAATACATTTGTTCCATTAAAAAAAAAGACTTGGATTTTGTGAAATAGGTTTTGATTGTGAAATGATAAATACTAAACTTACATACGGGATTATCGATTGAGAGTTTTTAATTTTTTAATATAATTTTCATAATATATTTTTTAATAATATTTTTATTTTTATGTATTTTTTTAAATAGATAAAAATGTTAAAAAAATAAATGATAAAAAAAAAAAGCCTAGGCGGGATCCCACATCTATAAGTTTAGATGAAATATCATATTATGATGTAAGTAAGTATATTATCTATATTACTTAAACAATAAGATATGATTTAGAAGATTTAAAATTTAAAATTTAACTTTCAAATTAATAGACTTAACTCCTTTTATAAAATTAATTTAATAAGAGAGATTTGTAAATTACTTATAAATATGCCAAAGAGCTTATCTAAAAATAATGTGAAATTTATTTTTTAATATCCATTCTCGCGTGTATGCCAGTATTTTTTTTTTATTATCGTCACGAGATAAGTAATGTGGGTCTATATTTATCCTGTGGTAGGCTCTGATACTATAAAAAAAATTTCATGGACCTAACTTATTTCGTTAAATTGATTCAGCAATAGTTGATTGCACATTAGAGGTTTACACATTACTTATAAACATGTTCAAAATTTTATCTACAGATAATGTAGAATTTATTCCTCAACATAAGATATAAATTTCCTAAAATTGAAGGATTCTAAAAGTTTGAATTGAAAAATGAAAAAGTTATGTCCCATTTGAATTCTAAGATGAAATTAGATGATTTTAGATTAAAGTTATAAATTGAATAAAATATTGTTAGAATATTATTTTTAGATGAATGCTACTCATCATCCTACACCACACACTTTACATATTTTAAATTTAAATTTATTATTGTTGAACTAATTGAATTATTCTACTTATCATCTATACATCACATATTTGTTATAGGAAAAATGAAGAAATTAAATAAAATTGGTGAAGTGTGTGATGCGTGTGAATGACAAAAGAATTATTTTGTTTTTTAATATTATAATTGTTTTGAGATTTGAAAAAGTTAAGTTATTTATTATATTTTATATTAAAATTTGAAAAAATAATAATAATAAGATGAAATGATTTGAATCCAAACCAAAGTTTTATTAATCCATTCAAACAAGGAAAGAAATGAGTTGAAAAATATCTAAAAGATATACATATATGATTTATATTACAAATATGATAATTAGGGATGTGATTGGTCCGGTTTGATCCGGTTTTAGACTAAATTTAGAACTGAATCGGATATATCGGTTTTGTATATTCAAAAATCGATTACGGACCGACTACTCCTATAAACCATTATTTTCGATTTTGTCAGTTCCAATCCGATTTTCCAGTTTTGATATACCATATTATATATAATAATATATAGATAATATATTGTAGTATACTATAATATGTATTATAATTTTATTATACTATAGTGATATATTATAATATATTATCGTGATATAGTATAAGCATAATTATTAATACAATAATATAATTATAGTGATATAAGATTTTAAAATTTAATATTGTATTAATTGATAATTTATTATATAATACAAAATTATTGTATTTATAATTATATACTATATATAAAAATTATATATAATATAAGAAATTAAAATGTATATATATGAATTGAATTGGTCCCATTTTGTTGTTGAAATTAGATAGATTTTAATGATTTTGAGAAAAATAAAATCAGTACCGAATCGAACCAAACTTGGTACTGGACTAAATCAACCAATTCGGTTCGGTTTATCGGTCCACTAGTTTTTTCTTTACCCCTAACAATAACTATAATTTAAGATTATTTTAAATAATATATTTTTGATTTATAATACATCAAAATTGATAACGTTTCCTAATCATTATATTGCACGAGGTCTTTTAATCAGCTAATATAAATTATAACCATATAATTTAATTAAAAATAAGTTTGATTTTATAAAAATATTTTTTATTTTAATATAAAATTATCAAAAGATTATAAGTTTAATAATTATAATGCATAATTTACACTTTAAGTGCTGTTATAAAATGTATCTGATACTATGTTAAGTTTCACTCATTGCCTACCTACGAAGAGTGTGGTTTTGAATAATGATAGTTTTATTATCATTTTATTATAATTATTTATTTTTTTACTTAATGATCAAAGAAGTAATCATAATGAAATATATTTTAATTTTTTTTAATAATTAAGAATGTTAAAAAAATACTTAAAAGAAAATAATAAAAAAATTCAAATACACTAAAAATAATAAAGGAAGGATAAAAAAATAATAAGTCTATTATTACCCTTCTTTTTAATAGTGGTTTTAAAATTTTAAAAATAAAAAAGTAATTAAATAATAAAACAATAATACTAAAATATTTCTACATATATAAAAAGATGACAAAGAAAAAAAATCATAAATTAATGTGATTTCATTAGATTAATTAAATTTATTTTATAATAAAAATAATTTTACAAATTATATTATTTATATAAATTTATCTTTATATAAATGATTTATATTTAAAGTATTTATCGTAATATTATCACTATTCTAAAATAATCATAAAGTAGGACAGGTATGGGCATGGTACAGGTAGACAAGTGTCAATGAGACTCGAGAGTTTGAAAAAACGCTTAAAAAAAATAAATAAAAAAACAGTAGTTTTAAATAGGGCCAGGGTGTGTCTGTTTCCGCCAATTCCTGTCGTCGTCCACTCGTCAGATTAATTTAACGTTATCTTTTATACGCAAAATATTTTTTCTTATATATTTCAAATCATAAACTCGCCCTTCGCTAAGCGACTTTAGCTGAGCTCCTTTCCCAAACTTTCTTTGCTTATTGGTTGCTCCAGCACTCTCTCTCGTACACTTTTTCCTTTTTGGTTCCACGCCTCGTAAACTCCTCATGTTTCTCTTCTGGATATCAAAATCCTAAAGATGCTTCTCGGTTTCGGTTTCGGTTTCTTGCCTCTCCAGATCTGAATTCTGAAGCATTATTCTTGTGTAATTTTTGCTCTCTTTCTAAATTTGAATTTGTGTTCACATTTGTGCTTCTTGCGTCGCTTTTTTCTATCTCTTTTGTGTTTTATTTACAAGCGTTTCTCTGAATTAGATCGACTTGGAAGCTTTAATTTTGGGTTAAAGAAGCTGCATTCTTGCACAGATCCACTTATGGTTTTCTGCTTACGAGAGTAGATGTGTCGGTTCTGAAAAATTTCAATATCTTGATAAGTTTTGGACTTGGTAGTGGCTCTAGCTATATCTTTAGTTTTCTTCTTATAAAAATGTAGTTTGAACTGAACTTTCATCTAGTTCAGAAAGCTTGAGAAAATGAATTGGAATTTTACGTTTGGCAACCAAAAAATGATAATGATCGCTCAGCTAACTAAATAATTGCATAGGGAGTCGAGTTGTATTCATTTTGAAACCAGTGTGAAAAGAAACTTAAGACTCAAACCAAACAGCGTGTTGGTGAAATTTTCACTTTTGTTTTGGCTGTTGGTGGATCAGGTTGTTAGTTTCAATTTGCTTGAGCTGTTGCTAAGAATCTAAGATGGAGGAACCCCTTGTACATTCGGGCGAGGATGCAGTGGAAAAGCCCCAAATGTCAGAGAATCAGGGCTCTGCTGGTTCATCAGAAACTGCAAAAAAGGTTTCGAAAACTTTAAGACCTAGTCTTGCATCTGGCTTAAAGGTCTCGGCCGCACCGGTTCCTGTTAGGAAGAGATTGGAGTCCAAAGCGGGTCTGGACTCTACCTCGTCTGTGATGAAACCAACTGTAAGTGCATCGTTGAAAAGTTCAAATGGCGTTCCGGCGGCAAGGCGAAACAGTACGGGAGGTTTGCCCGAGAGGCGGCAAAGCAATGCTGGTTCGGTTGCGGGGAAAAACACTACTACTTCTGGTTCGGAAACGGTTAGGCGGTCTCTCCCGGAAGCTAGAAGGAGTTCGATGTCTTCGCCTGTTACCAAAACTTCAACGAGAGCAAGTGTTTCGGAGACTAGAAAGTCCGTTCCTGTGTCACCAGTTGGTCGCAGTCTGAATACTTCGACTGGGTCCGATGTTGGTAAGCGGGGAATTGCGAGGAAGCCTTCAGTTAAGCCAGCATCATCAGCCACTTCTTCTTCTTCTAGAAGGGTTACTTCTACCTCGTTGGGCAGTAGTGGTAGCAGTGGGATTAGGAAGACGGTTTCAATGATTTCTTCCCCATCAGCTCGGTCACCTTCAGTTTCCAGTGGATTGAGAGCTGGGTCTTTGTCGTCATCTCTAGATAGGAGCTCGAGTTTATCTGGACGGCGGAAAGCGGCAACTCCTGATAGCCGAGATTCTAGGCTCATTGTCCTTCCACACGTGGAGATTAAAGCTGGTGATGATGTGGTAAGCACCATCTGCAAAACTCTAATTTGTGCTCGGTGCTACGACTGTAGCTTAAATAGGGGTCTATCTAAATAGAGAAATTCGGTTTACTTTGAAGGGTAAAGCTGCTCAACATTAGTTTGCAGTATTTTATTAGCACAATGCTTCTCCCACTTCAGTATTATGGTTCATTCTCATGGTTTCTGAAATGAATGTTCATCAAATATTACATATCAGAGATAAAAGCTTTTCATTCATTGTTTATGGTGATTTGTTTATATCAGAGGTTGGATCTTCGAGGTCATAGAGTTCGCAGTCTCAATGCTAGTGGATTGAACTTGTCAGCAAATTTAGAGGTAAATTGATCTTTTATCTGATATATTATTACTTAATCCTTTAGTGAAGGAAGATTCCTCCATTTGATAGTTAAATGCCTTGTTAATATTGAGTTTTTGAAGTCTGTGTTAATGTCTTGTGGATTAGCTTCTATGCCTCAAAGTTTGACCCTTGAAATAGCTTCATAATGGATGCTAAACTTATCTCCTGAGTAATGTAGAGGTTTACTTGCATAGGGTTACCAAATGATTGGTTTTGCTTTCAATCAACTGTAATCTAGTTGTAGCAGTGTTCTTGTAGAATTGGAGCTTCTACCATAAACATAAGAGTCTTCTGAAGCTGGCTTTCCGTGAAATTCTTTGTTGTCTTGAAATATTGATTTTAAGTTACAGAGAAGAAAAGTATGCAACAAAATTTGAAAAACCATGTCTAAGATCTTTTTTAATAAGAGAAATTATCTCTTGATTATTTCACTACTCAATAAAGTGCATTTGATGATGGAAACTTTATTACTTTCAGAAATAGAGGGATACTGTGGTTGTTTCCTGGAGCCCTTGCTTTAGTTATTTTGAGATTTCTTATTTTCGTTTCTGTGTTATATAAGTAAAACCCAAACTATACCCAACTTGGAACTGTCTCAAACTAAATAACCAGAGAACTACTTCATAACTCAGAACTGTCTCAAACGAAATAACCAGAACTACTTCAAAACTTAAAACTGTCATAAACTAAACTATTTTTCTGTTGTGTCTGATGACGGTTTTCTAGCATGATTGAACAAAAGGGTAGTGATAATCCTCTTTTGCAGTTTGTGTATCTCAGAGACAATCTCTTGTCTACATTGGAAGGAGTTGAGATACTAAAGCGGGTGAAGGTTTGTTATTTCAAGATACATACAGACACACGCACCCACACACACCAATTTCAATCTTCATTCTATTCAGTGAACATTTTTTTTTTCCCATAAGGTAAAATAGTAGTCATCTAATTTTGTATGTACAATTGCAAATAAATAGCTTGTGATTATTGGCAGTACTGTTTCTTCACAGGTTCTTGATTTGAGCTTCAATGACTTTAAAGGGCCTGGTTTTGAACCTCTTGAGGATTGCAAAGCTCTACAGGTATGTGTCTCATATGTATTCATCTCTGAATTACAATGAGTCGGCACTCGTTGGAGTTATCAATGCAACAGGTTCTGCATGTTTATTATGTTATTTTTTTTTGATAAGTGCATGTTTATTATGTTATTACTGGTGCAGCAACTCTATCTTGCCGGAAATCAAATCACATCACTTGCAAGCCTCCCACAGCTTCCAAATTTAGAGGTATGCCTTTCATAAGTAGGTGTCTCTCTTCTGTATGCTCTGTCTATCATCGTCATCAATAAAATTCCTTATTACTCGTCAATAATGCCAAAGTTTCAGGTGGTTGAAAGCTTAAAATAACTGGGTATTTTTTCCTCCTCTCCCCCTTTTCTTTTGCAGTTTCTCTCTGTTGCTCAAAATAAGTTGAAGTCTCTTGCAATGGCAAGCCAACCTCGACTACAGGTTCTTTCTTGGTATTATGCAAGCTTATTTCTACCTCCATATCAATGCATGGATTCATACTTTTACAATTGTAATGTAGGTATTAGCTGCCAGCAAAAACAAAATTTCAACTCTCAAGGGTTTCCCACATTTACCATTTCTTGAGGTTAGTTTTGCAATTTTGCTTGTTAGACTTGCTGCATCATAATTAGTTTCAAAAGTAGTATTTCATGCCCTTGTTTTAACTGAAGTAGCCTTATATGGGTCATTAGCACACTTTTTCATCACATAGGATATTCAATGTGAATGTGATACAGACGTACTATAGTGAGCTAGGTTAAAATCACCATCATAATTTTCACTTATCTACAAAACATTGAGAATGGTAGATTCAAGAAGTTTTAGTTGCATAACATTGCAATTTACAGAAATAGAGAAAAGGGATTTGAATGACTAATCAAGAGTTTAGATAAGGATTTGTAGGGCTTGTGGATGAAGGACAATTTAAAGTATCTCGATTGTCCAACTTTTCACCTTGGGAATCTTGGCTTCCATCCCTTTGAAATTGGATTCAGTGTTTAAGCAATTACCATGTTCAAAGAGGAGCTGTAGAAGCTTTGTTCTGGATATGCTGTTTCTGAATCTGATGCATTTAATGTCTTGACTTGCAACTAAAGCAAAGCCAGTGACTATCAGTTTCAGTTTACTGTTTTTCGATTTAAATTCATAGATATGTATATGTTTATGTTCAGATTGTAAAATATTTGATTTTATATGTACCACAAGTGGTACAAGAGTCAAGGATACAATGCGAGGGATTCATTATGTGGCAATATCTTACTTAATTACTGTCTACTTAATATACAAGCATATAATTTATGCTTATACTTATGAGTGTTATGTCATGCTGCAGCATTTAAGAGTGGAGGAGAATCCTATTCTTAAAATGCCTCACTTAGAAGCGGCTTCCATTTTGCTTGCTGGTCCTACCTTGAAAAAGTTCAATGATAGAGGTATTTGTAATATATTTATGTTTTGGTTTTGACATGTTAACTGTGTTGTCTCCTTTCTTATTTTGTTGTATTTTTTATTTTTCTAATGTGGTCACTCACTTTAGTGTGCATCTTACTTTGGAAATATCTTTAAAAAATTAATATTTTTCTTGTAGCTTAATTTCTACATAATTTTCATTTTATGTTGATATAAAAACTCAGATCTATCCCGGGATGAGCTAGCTTTAGCAAAGCATTATCCTGCGCATACAGCTTTGTGCATTAGAGATGGTTGGGAGTTTTGCCGTCCAGAGCATGCAGCAGGTGCATAATCAGGAAATCCAGTTTTTTCCAAAAGCTGCTTTGTGAGCTTTTATCAATTGTTTATAGCATCATATATGGGTTTCATTGTGTGTTTGGTTTTGGATTAATAAGACAGGACTGTCTATTTTGTTTAATTGGTATGGGATGGACAAGTTACAATTGTAAGGACATGTTTGGCTTGTCCTTTCATGAACTCCTTGTATCTCTAAATTAAGCACGCATAGGGTTGCTCTTGTATATGTCCCGTATACTTGGGCTTTTGCCTATTTTTTTAATCAATAAAATCTTGTTTACTGATAAAAAAAAACTTGTAAGTTCATGCAATGTGTACATTGGGGAATATAAATAGCTCCATCACATTTTCGGTTATAATGTTTTGTATTTGAGATTTAATGAAATGCATGATGGATGATATGAACATTCAAAACTTCCTCTCAACAGTAAAACTAAGTAACAGGCCTCAAAGCATTTAAAAGTCTATCTAAAAGCAATACTAGATAGCGAAGAAGCACATTCATAGTTCACAGATGATTTCTAGAGGGAAAATAAACTCTTTTCCGTATCTATAGTACAAGTAAAGTCCAATCAACATCGTGATACAAAAACTAGGGAAATAGAAGTTGTCTTAAAGATGATCACCTATAAAAAAAAGAAGTCGTCTTCAAGATGACCCAACTGTGACAGCATCCCTGCCTCCTCCCTCTAGGGTTTTGGAATATTCACGGTTCCTAGTGCATTATCTTTGTCACTGATGCTGCTAAAAATTGTTGTACATATCTTTTGAAATTCAGTAAACCAAGTTATTTTGCTGTCATTGGTATACACCATAATTTATTGATTTAAGTTGGAAACTTTAGCTCTACTTCTTCATAGTAGCTGCAATACTTTTATTTTTATTTTTTATAAGTAATAACCTTTATTGATTGAATGCAACTAGGCAAAGTCCATGTATGTAGGAAGTATACAAACAAGAGACCTAGTTACACTCTACCAAGCTGAAAATTAGTCAAAAACTCATGATCATTTATGTAGTAGCTGCAAACACTCTAGTAGCTGCAATACTTTAATGAATATATAATGTAGTAAGAATCCAAACAGACTTTATCTTGCTATTTTCCAGTGAAGTTCATTTTTTTGATAAGTAATGAAGAATTTATTGGTAAACAATAATGGGCATGCCCACGTACATAGGACCTTTTTCAATGAACTTCATAATGTTTGAAAAACAGACGTTTTTAACATTTCATAGTTTCCTGTATATTCTGTTGACATTTACTGTGAGTTCCAACAACAATTATCTGGAGAGAATAGTTGATAACTTTATATTAATGAAAATATGTATTGGTAATTCTACACCTGTGAATCGTGATTGTGTTTTCGGTGAGGAATACTTTTTCATATCTAAAATGAATTTTACATAAAGGTTCTAGCATGTGGTATGAGTTTGGCAATGCTCAATTTAACTACATATTCTGTGTGAGGATAACTGTGCAAATAATCGAGTTATATATTTGTTTATAAATAATATTAATGAACATGGAAGTTGTAATTTTGCATCTGTGATTCATGGGCAGAGTCAACTCTTCGCTTTCTTGTTGAGCAATGGAAGGATCATTTGCCTTCAGGGTACCTGCTCAAGGAAGCTTCTGTTGATCAGCCTTTCGAAGAAGATGCTTGCCACTGTCACTTTACTTTTGTCCAAGATAGCACATTGAGCACGGATCCACACTTAGTCTTAAGCTATCAATGGTTTGTGGGAGAGAGAATGCTTTCAGATTTTTCTGCAATTCCTGATGCTACTGGAGAGGTAATGAATAATGGTCCTATTATTGTATTTGAACTTTTACTCATAACACAGATGCACCCACACATTTTAACTTCAAACTTCTGTCAATGTTTCTTTGTTTATGTTGTGCTGCATGATGCAATGCCAGGTTTACTGGCCAAAGCAAGAAGACATTGGTAAAATCTTGAAAGTGGAATGTACTCCCCTACTTGGAGAAACAAAGTATCCTTGTATTTTTGCCCTATCCTCACCTGTTTCACCAGGTATACTCTTTCTTTGTCTTTTCTGAGATTGAATTTCATTTTAGAGGTTCATTTTAGTCAATCATAATTTGCTTGTATGCATCTCTAGTGGCTATTGGTTGGGCTATGCATGTGCCTGTTTCTGTTAATTAAATTTTATTCGTACTTATTTATTTTTGATAAGTAAAATTTTATTAATCAAAGAAGAAGGCAAAGCCGATTACAAAAGAATGGCCCATCAAGGTGGCACATTGGATACAAGGAAAAATATAATTTTATTCTTATTTATAAACAAAAGGTCTAGTTTTTTTTTTTTTGATAAGTGCAAAAGGTCTAGTTATTCATCTGTTCGTTGTGATATTTCCCTGACTTCCTCTTCAAGGATTTTTTTATTTGTTAAAATTTTAGTATTTTAGTCATGCTGTACCAGCTCACTAGCTTGCTTTGGTCTTCTATCTGCATGACTACATTTATGTCTCAATAAGTAGAAGAGTCTTCAAGGATTTTCTTATTTGTTGAAATTTTAGTATTTCAGTCATGTGCTACCAGCTTGCTTTGGGCTTCTAACTGCATGACTAATTTTATGTTTCAATAAGGAGAAGAGTGTGGTGTGATAAAAGTAAAAAGTAAATTGTTTGCCTTTTTCCCTCATGGTTATGTCAATTTTCTTTTTTGTATATATCTCTTTTATGGGTTAAACTCTCAGTCCAAATATGTTATCTAGATTTGTCCTACTGTTATTGCTATGGTTTCCCCATGTGCAACTTGTATCATGCTTTTTGTGCATTTTTTCTGGTTTAATTTTCCTTTCACTTTTCTTATCTTGCAAAGGAACTGGAATTCCAAAGGTTGTGAACCTTGAAGTCATTGGGGAATTGGTGGAGGGAAATACCATTAAGGGTTATGCCAAGGTTGCATGGTGTGGTGGGACTCCAGGGAAAGGTGTTGCTAGGTGAGTTGCATTATTAAAATCATTACACACATTTAATTCCACACAACTATTCATATTAATTTACTGATTTTCATATTTGATTGCATGATGCATGTATATATAAATTGTCGTGACAAAATAATACACATTTTTCAGTTGGTTAAGGAGAAAATGGAACAGCAGCCCCGTGGTAATTACTGGAGCAGAGGATGATGAGTATCGCTTGTCTATAGATGACATTGATTCAAGTTTGGTTTTTATGTATACACCTGTAACAGAAGAAGGTGCCAAAGGAGAACCTCAATATAAATACACAGATTTTGTAAAAGCAGGTGTGGGGGGAGTAAATCTTTTTTTTTTTATTCGTAATCTACTTTTTAAATTTACCTTGATCAATTTGTCTTCCTTTTAGTGGAACTTTTGACTGTCCTTTGTGAATATATTTGAATGGCTTTGAAACTGCTTTGAAACTGCAACTTAGTCCTTCAATTAGGTTGTTTTACATTGTTATATGCATGTTGGGGTTGGAGATTGCAGAGTGCTCTTGCTAACCAGATATACTCTTGGATTGGTGTTCGTTGCTCAATTGCTGCCTCTTCAGGGACCAATGCAAATTCCAGGATTTGCTTGGCAAGTTGTTTGTGTTTTTTCAGTAAATTTTTAAGAAGCCCAGAAAATATGGCACAAAGAAAGGCAGTTTACAGCACCTAAACAAAGGAATACAACAGCACAATGAGCTGGGGCAGAGACCCTGAAAGTGATGATCTTATGTTTACTTTTGTTACTGGTTTTCTTATCTGAAACCCAAAAAATAACTCTTTTTGTGGAGGATTTTAAAAGGAGAACATGACTCCTCGTAGTAGTTCTTTTGATACTGCACTATGGAGGAAACAAAATCCAACAAGTAAATTACATGATCTATTAACATTTTAGTTTGAGGTCTGTCCGTGCAAAAGAGATGCTAGGTTAGAAATAGCTACAGAATGTAGGGTGTGTTGATCAATTGGAGGTCTAAGATAGAGTGTTATGATCTGCAAAAGATGAGCTGACTGAGGAACCATTTTACTGCTACCTACCTACACCATCCCATTCTTTATCTTATCAATTCTCAACCTTGAAAGATTCTTAAATCTTATTGTAAATATATTGAAGAGGTGCTTAGGCTCGAACTTGTAGTTGATGGTCATCTGTCACTATGAGAACTTGAGAGCTTTCTATCAAATTGGAACTTCCTTAAGTAAACATACTTACCCCTTGTTCTGCCTGGCTGGAAGGAGAAGAGGTGAATGGTCCCATCCAATACGGATACAAATTGGCCTGGAATTGAATTATGGGTCTTCTTATCTGTGCTTTATTTGGAAATAGCGATGGTGTATTTTCTGTGGTTGCATGTTTTTCATTTTTTGTTTGATAAGAGACATGAACCTGGTGTGTTTTTAACCTGCTGCAACACCCTCGATATGTTCTTACAGGGAAGGAGGTTTCATGTGAGCTAGAGCTCATTATATGTAGCTGTGATTTTTGATCTAGTTAATGCTTGCCATCAAATGTAGCATAGCAGTCATCAATTTGAATTGGATTTCATAATGTTTACCATTTAACCTTATTCTGTTTTTTTTTTTTTTTTATTGAATTTCTTATTTTTGTATTTCGTGTTAAAACCCAAAATGAATTTTTGGATGTTATTGATCTTGTGTCGTGATGGCAGCTCCTCCTTCAGTTAGCAATGTCCGAATCATTGGAGATGCTGTTGAAGGAAATACTGTCAAAGGAGTTGGTGATTATTTGGGAGGAAGAGAGGGTCCCAGCAAGTTTGAATGGTTACGGGAGACTAAGGATACAGGGTTAGTACAAACGCATTTTCTCTTGGCAAATCTCACGTTCTCCTGAGGTTTTGCTGCTTGCATGCTCAAGGAATTATGTTTCCCATGATTTTGTTTTATAGATCATGTTTATTATGGGCCTAGATCATTTATAATTTTAAGCTTTTTGTTTCTTACTTTCCTCTTTCAGATATGTTCTTGTTTGTTCTTTTGTTGCATTTAAAATATTATCCTATTCTTGTAGCTCGTGTGCCTAGCCGATAGGCCATGAGAATTTTGTAATTGGCTTTTGCCCTTTGGTTAATAATATTTTACTTATAAAAAAAAATTATCCTATCTAATTGTGTTTTAAATTTAGTGTTTTTTAGATTTCTTCATCTTAACACTGATATGAACCTTTTATTCCCATGAAAATGACTGATGTTCAATTAGTTTATTTCATTTTACGATTCAGATCTCCACCCCCATTAATTTGACTTCTCTTGCAGAGACTTTGTACGTGTGTCATCGGGTACACCTGAGTATACCTTGACAAAAGAAGATGTTGGGCGAATCTTAGCTTTTGTATATATACCCACCAATTTTGAAGGTTTGTTCATTGCCCTTCCATATTGTAGAATGTTCTATGTTAACAATATCGATTTCTCACAGATCATTACGTAATATTATAATTGGTATATCTTTCAGGGCATGAAGGAGAATGCGTATCAATAGTGTCTCATGTAGTGAAGCAAGGTACCTCTTAGTGCGAGCAACATTTTGAGTCTTATATTTGCTATAGTGTCGAGGTACTTATGTTTCAATAAGGGTAATGTGTTTTTGTCATATAAGAAGTAGTATATGTAGGAGCCAACCACACTCTGGTAGACCATTGCCTTTTCTTGTTCCTTCGTACAATTCCATGACAATTTGTTGCCCAAAAGAAGTTAGTGTTGCCTTCTTAAAGTTAAAGTGCACGTTCCACTAGATTGGGTCACCAGACACCTCTATGAGATTTGCAATTGATGCTTCCTGTTCACACGTAATCTTGAATACTGTAGGAAATGTGTCCTTAAGAGCTCGATCTCCACATCATAAATCAAGCCAAAATTTTATTATAGATCTATCACTCATCACATCTCTATTGTGTTGAGTAAATACCCCCAATCCTCTTCGTATGTGCTTCCGAACTCCCACTCCATACACCCATTGTACCTCCCTAGTACTCCATCCCCCCCCCCCCCTTCTCCCCCCTCTCCCTCTCCCTCTCCCTCTTTCCCATTCTTAAGATCAATCACCAACTTCCATAAAGCTTCCCTCTCCATGTTATATTGCCACAATCATTTTTCAAGAAGAGCCTCGAGTTTCTAAATTGAAGAACAAATCTTATCCCATTTGACTAGGTGGAACTTAAACTCATCACCCAACCCACTCCAAAGGAAATCACGCTGGTGTTTCTTTTTTTAGATCGCTACACTAGTTGGGACTATGCTCAAAGATAAGAAGTGACTTGGAAAATTGGATGACATGCTCTTGATTAGGATGGTCCTACCACCTTTTGACAAACAGTCACTTCCAACCAGCCAATGTATATTCAATCTTTTCTATTACTTCATCCCATATAGATTTAGCCCTAAAAGAGGCCCCCAAAGGAAGGCCAAGGTATTTCATGGGAAGTGAGGAGACCTTACATCCAAGAATGTTGGCCAATCGTCGGTGGTCATGAATGTTTCCAGTTGGGGCCAGCTCCGACTTGGATAGATTCACCTTCAATCTTGACACTACTTTGATGCTAATTAGGAGAGGCCTTAGATAATAAATCTGATTTTGGTTTGCCTTACAAAATACCAAGGTGTCATCTGCAGATAACAAATAAGAAATGTTAAGGGTACCCCGATTGGTGTCATCAATCGAAAATCCATCCATAAAACCATCGTCCACCACAACCGACTTCATCCTACTAAGTGCCTCCATAACAATGATAGAGAAGTGGGGACAACGGATCACTTTATCTTCAGCTGCACGAATTGTTAAAGAAACCAACTAGACTACCATTCTCCAAAACTAAGAACCTTGTAGTCAATATGCAGTATCTAATACATGAGCACCATCTCTCCCCAAATCCACACCTCTCAAGCAAGTATAATAGAAAGTCTCAGTTATCATGGTCATACACATTCTCCATATCGAGCTTGCATAGAACACCCAGTTCTCTTGACTTTAATGTGCTATCTAGACATTCGTTGGCAATTACTACTGGATCCAATATTTATCTTCCTTTTAGAAAGGCATTTTGGGGTCTCAAAATAATCCTCCCCAAGACCTCCCCCAAGTGGTTTGCTAAAACCTTGGAGATAATCTTATACACTCCATTCACAAGACTAATAGGCCAAAAATCTTTAGCATTCACAGCCCCGACCTTCTTTGGAATAAGCGCAATAATAGTGATATTGAGACTTTTCTCAAACTTACCAAATGAGAAAAATTCCTGGAAAAGCTTCATCAAGTCTTTGTTCACCACCACTTAACAGGATTCAAAGAATTCCATAGAGAAACTGTCTGGACTAGGATGTGAAAAAAAAAAACAAGATAAAGACGGTTTATTTGAAAGTATCTCCCGGAATTGTTATTAAGGTGGAGTATTTTCTTGATGTACATCCCATAGAGAAACCATCTGGACTAGGATTGGAAAAAAAAACAAGATAAAGACGGTTAATCCGAACGTATCTCCCAGTATTGTTATTAAGGTGGAGTATTTTATTGATGTACATCCCTCTAGCCATTCAACCGTTCCTATATGCTTCCCTCCGTTTCTAGGTGATATACTTGTTCAAAAGTGATAAAATTAGAATATAATTTCTATTTTATGAGAACCAGTTTCGCCTTTGGTTTGCAAATCTTATTTGCCCTTTTGCATTTGTTGACTACATGGTGTGGTCAGTATTGTTAACCGTAGTCTTGGTCCGGTGACCAAATTTGTTTGTGGACAGGGATTATTAGCCTCTTTAGAATAGAAATTAATCTAATTGAGCCAGGTGCATAAAAACAAGACCCCTCTTTCTCAAATTATCCTACATTAAAACTTTCCCACTAGATGCTATCCGCCCAAAGAAGGCAACCTTAGGTGGCACGTTACTTTTCCAAACAGGCTCCCCAAGGAACGAAATATGATTTTGGCTTGACAATGCCTTATACATTGGCCATACAGAAAACTTCCGATTCCCAGTCTTCATACACATCATTCTATCAACCTCATAATTACCAAATTGCAAGGTAGACAATAAGCTGTAAAAATCAGAAATAGTACCAATTTCCCAATTATGAACAGCTTTACTAAAATAAACATTCCACAAAGGGAACTCACTAGAATGATCCAGAAACTCAGACACCAAAGCCTCCTCATTAAGAGCCAACCTAAAAAAAAGAAGGAAATGTGGTCTTAAGGGCTGAATACCACACCATAAGTCATGCCAAAAGCTGATCGTTGCATCATCACCAACCTTGAATTTAATAAACCAAGTAAAATCCTCCTATCCATTTCTAATATTCTTCCACAAGCCAACACCATGCACACTTCTCACTTGATTTGAACACCAACCCCCTGGCAAACTTCCTTAATTCAATCAATAATAGTCTTCCATAAAGACTCCCTTTTTTGATGATACCTCCATAACCAATTCCCATGAAGTGCCTTATTAAAGATTTTTAGATTAGTTTACTCTGTAGGGGTGGGTCTGAAGGGCCCTGCCTTGGAGAGATTCCCCGATATTAAAAGAAAAGAGATTCTCTGATTAGAAAAATTGGTAATTTGTCATGTGATAACCCCTTTGAATGATAAAGGGATTAAAATTTATGGTTGGGTTTGTACAGAGGCTGCCTTTTCCTTTCTGGAGGGAAAAAAAGTGGGTGGGGGTTCAATGGTTGTGGTGATCCTATCTCCCTGCTTTTTATTTGAACTGCTTTTTGTGAGGTGAAATTGTTAATTGTTGCACATTTTTCTTACACGGTATCTTATACTTGTCTCATTTATTGAGAATTACATAAGGAGGTCTAGATGTTGTTTTACTTGATACTTTTTTGAGTTGGTGCTTGATGCTGTTGGAGCTGCTGTATTGATCACTACCTACATTTTCAATTTTTGTCCATATCTTTCGGTATCCTTGTTTCTGATTATCAATGGCAATGTTTTTAGTTCTCTTTGGTTTTATGCATTTGCATAGGCATCATTTTTTTAATTTAAATCACAGCCTTGTTGCTTTCATCATGGTGCATATTGTTCTTAACTTTCTCTTGTGGTGTTGCAATCTTTGTCGAAATTCCAGCACCGCCCAAGGTAACAAATGTAAAGATAATTGGTGAATTGAGGGAGAACAACAAGATAACTGTAACTGGTATTGTTACGGGAGGAACTGAGGGTTCTAGCAGAGTGCAGTGGTTTAAGAAAAGATCACCCATATTGGATGGTGAGAGAGATCTTGAAGCATTGAGTGCATCCAAGATTGCCAAGGTATGTGATGATTATTTTCGTAAGCATGTGCATCTGCTCTTTTTGCTGTAATATTTGATAGGGTCTTTGATGAGCTTGCACTTTGTTTAGGCATTCCGCATACCATTAGGTGCTGTTGGCTATCACATTGTTGCCAAATATACTCCTATGACGCCAGATGGTGAACCTGGTGAACCAGCATATGCGATATCAGATAGAGCAGTTGAAAGTGAGTAAACGTCTTTCTTTTTCAGTTAACACTCCTTGAATAGAAAATTCTCTTGCTTTGTAGCATCATCGTGCCCAAAACCACATTTTTAAAAATATAGTACTCTTATTTATATTTTATATTCTTGCAGCTCTTCCCCCAAGCTTGAATTTCTTATCTATTACTGGTGATTGCACTGAAGATGGAATGTTGACTGCATCATATGGTTACATAGGGGGTCATGAGGGGAAAAGTAAATACAATTGGTATCTTCATGAGGTACACACGTTTTTCTGATAAGTAATGGTTTATGTACAGTATAGGTGCCTTTTTTTGTGCACTATAAAAGGAGAAAGAGCTTCTTGGTAGAAACATATTCAGAAACCATTTCGTACACTTCGATGGCTATTGCATTCTCTTTGCAAATCATAAGAATTCCATCTTATAAATCTTCCATTTGCAGGATTTGTTTATAATTGCAAAAAGATTCTGCTCTAAGGCCTCATAATTTTCATATATAGCTATTGTCTTTTTATAAGTTCTTTCTCCCCTGTGCCTTATGTGGTATATTTGGCTTGAGAGGAACAGCCATGGTTTTGAAGATGGAGAACGCACTTTGTGAGAGATTGGTGATTTTTTCTTCCATACATTATTACTTTGGGCATTTGCTATTTCACGTGATGGGGCATGTTTTCATTGTTTTTTTTTTTTGTAGTTCCTAGCTTGCAATTACGTGTTCTCTCTTGTAAACTCCTTGTGTACTTGGGCTATACCTAATTACTTGGTTGGATAAATTTCTTTTGAGAAATGCTATTTCTCCCAATAAAATCTCCCGAGGATTTCTGCCGATAACATTTTTTAAAAAATATTTTTTACTTAGTTATTAAGGAAGTGTTTTTTAATGATGTAGTTATTATTATTATTTTTAAAATATTTAAGAATATAAAAAAATGAACGAAAACATATTGTTTGGTTCTATAATGAAATGCCATTGCAAATCTCATCTTCCCCTTATTCTATTGATGTTCAAATTTGATTTAAGTTGTTTGTTCTTTTTATTGCTTGGAGTTAAAAAAAAGAATTCAAAATATCTACCAATTACGTTTTGAGCTTGTTTCATGCAATAGTTTGGTTCTATCAGGGAACATTTTATTAACGATAATACTTCTTGTAACCAAAGTATACCAGGGGAATTTTGTAATAGTTATTAGGTCACCATTGATCTTTGTATAGTATATTATTGACAGGAAGGTATAATAACTTTTTTCCTCTAATTTCTTGTTCAAACCCATCATTTTACAGGTATCAGAGCAGGATTCTAGGGTTTTAAATTCTTGTTTAGCCTCTTTGGATTATATTTTTAGGTCTTTGTTTTTATACCCCTTTATTATGCTTTTATTTGTTGGTTTTTGGTTGGACTACTTTGATAGGAAGCATTGTAAAATTTATCAAAACAAAGAAAAAAAAGAAAAGGAAGCATTGTAAAAACTCACATAGGCTGTGCTGTGATGTAGCTCTAAACAAGCTTCTCTTGGTAATCAGAAAGATTACTGTATAGAAAAGAAACTGTAGTGCATGTGGTGATGGTTTAATGTCTTCAACGGTTCATTGATCTTGGTGATGGTTTTGGTTGTTTGGGGTGTTTTGGTCGGGTTGCCAGGGGTCACCGTGGCTGTAGATTGGCGTTGTTACGAGTCTTCCAATTCATTTTGTGGTATTATTGGTGTTTCCTGTCGTCTTTGATGACTGGATGGTGCTTTCTGGTGGTTCCCGTGGTCTCCAGTGAATATAGAGGTTATTTCTAATGGTTCCTGTAATGTTCGGTAGGGTGTGTGGTGGTTTTTTGGGTGGCTTGTGGTCAGCGTTTGCCTTTGTTGGTGGTGACTGTGCTTCTCTGTTGTACACCATCCCTCTTGGTGTTACTGTGGAGTTCTCAGGTATTATGATAATTGCCTGTGCCAATGTCGTTAGTGCCGATTGTCTTTGTGTTTTTTGAAGTGCAATTTGTGTGGTGGTTGTGAGGTTCTTAATGGCTGTTTGTGATTCTCAGTTATGTGTTTGTCTTAGAATTGAGGGAGACAAGGGCTGTTTGGATGCAAGAGGTCAGCTCTGGGTTTAGTTGATCCAAGCTCAGGATTTTAATTTTGATTCAGTTCACTCAGTTTGGCCCACAGACTTGGGTTAAGCCTTGCCCATAGTCGTCATTAGATTTGGTCCGAGCCAAGCTAGATTTGACATATTGGGTCAAGCCATGTTTGACATACTGAGATGGTGTATTTAGAGGGAGAGGAATGGCCGGAACTTCTAGGATCGGAAGCACTCCATGGAAGATAAAAAACTTTTTCTATTAGACTATATTTATGTGGGCTATTGTTATATATTTCAATGGTCTTTGTTCTCATGAATTTCTTGTACCTATCTTGTGTTCCTAATTAGGCGCATTCTCTTGTATACCACTTGTGTACTTGGCCTGTGCTTGTTTCCATATTAAAACATCTTTCTTATTAAAAAACATATTAATAAAACTTACTTATAAAAAATGTTATATATGCTCCAGCTTGAGGGTGTGTGTTATGGAAAGTGGTGTTACAGGTCATATACTTCTATCAACGAAATTGTATGGGGGGATTTTTGTTATAAATATAGGTCAACTTTGATCTCTATATGCTATAATGTTGACAGGAAGGAAGAATAATCTTCTTCCTCCCCATTTCTGTTCGGACCCTATTTTTTACAGTTTCCAAGTAGATAATCCTTCATATCACAGAAGTTTTTCATATGTTAATACCTTACACTCAGACCATCATTCTAATCTGAAGTATACTTCCTTTTGGTGTCTGCAGGTTGAAACTGACTCAGGTTCTCTTATACCTGAGGTTTCAGGACTGCTTCAGTATCGTATTACCAAGGATGCGATTAATAAATACATTTCCTTCCAATGCACTCCAATACGTGATGATGGGTTTGTTGGGGAGCCAAGAACTTGCATGGGGCAGGAACGTGTTCGCCCAGGTAATATTATCATCTTTGGTTCTGAAAATTATATTGGTAAAATCATATAGCCTTTATAATTATGTTCTTACATAAAAATGATGCTAGAACAGGCTTCAAATTTTTGAAAGATGTAGAATGTAAGTGGTTTAGACTTCATAATGATTGGGGAAATTAGAGGTAAAAGTGATATATAAACAATTTCCAAGCTTCAGAAATTTGTGAGTTGAGAAAGCTTTTTTAATAAGCAGAATGTGAGAGTATTACCCATTATTTCTTGGCTTTCAGTCAAGTACATCTTGCCAAAACAATGGTGTGCTATCGATATAGAAATATCAAGGTTAGTTTAGTATTAGACTAACTGTTCAATTGACCAGATATATGCAAGCTTAATCTCATTCTCTGTACTTGTCTTTTTTGGAAATGTATTACACTTGTGCTAACTGGACTCTTCTCAGTGGATGTGCATTCGAGAGCAATGCATAATTGCATATCTAATACCCATGCAATATCATATCTTACACAGGACTATCATTTTAGAGTCAACATCTATAGATTGTATGTGACGGTTGGCCGTGAACTGTGCTAGATACATTCAGCATTTGTGATTCATTGTCATGGTGGTGATTTTGATCTTGGGAAATTGTTTTTGCATGATCGTTAGTCACCAATATGTATTTATTTGTCATGTTCTGGTTTGAATATGAATATTTGTACAAGTTCTGTGTGTATTCATGGTGGACATATACAAACTAGTCATCATGTATAAAGTTGTGATGGTTGTTTATATTTGTTGCCTAAAATTTGTTTCTTATTCTGAGTGCCACTTGATGATTAGGAAGCCCAAGGTTGCTTTCTTTACAAATAGTTGGAAATGCTATTGAAGGAACTCCACTAAGCGTTGGAAAGAAATATTGGGGTGGTGAAGAGGGAGATTCAGTTTTCCGCTGGTTCCGGGTATTTTTTGGTTAACATTTTTGCAGTAGTTAATATTACCATATCCTACCTTGCAAATCCATTACTGGATAGAACACCTGGACGCAACATTGTCTTATACAGGAATTGTACTTGTAATTGGCATTCAAGCGCCACTTATAAAAAAAAAAAATGGCATTCAAGCGCCAGAAAGTCACAGTTCCTTGAAAAACTGTTATCAATTGAATTTCATTTTTCCTCTCCCTTTTTGCTGTTATTTAACTGCTGCTACGTTTAATTAACAATTTTATATATCTGCAGACTAGTTCTGATGGCATACAGAGTGAAATTAAGGGTGCAACTACTGCATCATACAAGCTCTCAGTTGATGACATTGGCTTCTTTATTTCAGTTTCTTGTGAACCTGTAAGAAGTGACTGGGCTCGTGGTCCCATTGTTCTTTCTGAACAAATGGGACCTATAGTACCAGGTACTATGTTAATATCTTCTGGTTTTGATTATTTATATTGTCACATTGTTGCCTAATGTATTCTGCCTGAAACTTAACTTATAAAACAATTGTCTGAATTAACTTATACGAATTTTATTATGTGATGCAGGCCCCCCTACTTGTCAGTCTCTAGAATTTCTCGGGTCAATGATAGAAGGCCAACGTGTGAGCTTTATTGCCTCATATAGTGGAGGGTGAGACATTTGATTCATGACCTTATATATTTGATAAGGACAGTTAGATGGGATGAGATGATCTGTGAATAGTTGTGAAATAATTTGTGAATAGTAGTGAAATGGTAAGATGTTTTGGGAAAGGAGAGAGAAAAAAGTTGAATAAAAATATTATAAAGTTAGAATATTTTATAATATAATTCTTTAATATATATATGTATTCAGAATTTGAAAAAATTGAATTATTTTTTTGTATTTGTTTTTTGAAAATTTGGAAAAATTGTTATGATTAGGTAGTGATTAAATGAAAAAGTTGAAGATTTAAAATTGAAAAGTGTTTGTGTTGTGTTTGGATATTGAGATGGGATGAGATGAGATGAAAGCATCTTCCAATCCAAATGGGGCCGGCTTCAACTCCTAGCCTTACTATTGTGACTGTTAGTCCTGAAGTGGAATTCATTGTTTGTGATTCAGGGAGAGGGGAGATTGCTTCCATGAATGGTTTAGAGTGGACAGTTATGGCGTACGGGAGAAAATCAGTACTTTTGGTTAGTTTTATGGAATATATGAGATGAGATCTTTTCAAATAACTATTTAGAATTACAATATTACTTGCTTAGAACTTTCCTCTTGCAGATTTTGTGGATTTGACTCTTGAGGATGTGGGAAGATCCATTGAGCTTGTTTATACTGCTGTACGCCAGGATGGAATGAAAGGGAGCCCTAGGAGCATTTCATCTGACATAATTGCTCCGGGTTAGTTGAACATTTGTTTTTTAAATTCAACAGAATCTTCCAAGAAGTTGAAGTGGTCGTTTTAGTTTGACAACTTATAATCTTTAAGGGTGTTGGGGCAAAATCAAACAAGGTTTTTCCCATACGAGTGGCCTATTCTGTCTAAGGTTTTGTTTCTTCTTTTCTTTGCTTTCAACAGCTGATCCTATCGGAGTGGACCTGGAAATTCCTGATTGCATTGAGGACAAGGAGGTTATCGCACAAAAATCATATTTTGGTGGACAAGAAGGTGTTGGACAATATATTTGGTATAGAACAAAGAATAAACTGCATGTATCTGCACTAATAGATATAACTAGTGCTTGTGAAGATGCTGTGATATGTGGTAAAACATTGTAAGTTCTGAATAGAGTTGTTATTCTAAGATTTTAGAAATTCGTATCTGCATCTTCAAAATGAATGTTATGGTGAATGATATACAATGGTGGCAGAACTTATATACCATCCCTTGAAGATGTCGGGACCTACTTGGCCTTATATTGGGTGCCTACTCGTGCTGATGGCAAATGCGGGAAGCCATTGGTTGCAATATCCAACTCTCCAGTCGCCCCAGGTACAACTCTAGTTCTTTGCATGGGATCAGAAATTGTTTCTTATTTTATTAGCTAGCTTGAGGACCTACCATTTATATGTCTTACTGGTTGTAATATGATTTAATTTTAATTGGGTGATTGGAGGACTCTTTTGTAGATTTTGTCAGTAGTGTGCAGAGATTTTGGTTATCTCTAAGCAAGTGATAAGCTCAAGTGGTTCATTCATTATAGCTGATTTTCCCCCCCAAGCAATACCTCCTTTTCTTGATCTATTAAACTGTTAGCTTTTGACCCTAGTCAAACCGAGGCATTTATATGTTGTTTTATTTTGTCTCATTATTTAATACATTTAATAAATAATGTGGCAGCTCTTCCAGTAGTTTCTAATGTTCATGTCAAGGAGTTATCTTCGGGTACGTATTCTGGAGATGGTGAATATTTTGGTGGGCACGAGGGATCAAGCCTCTTCAGCTGGTATCGAGAAAATAATGAGGGCACTATTATTCTGATCAATGGAGCCATCTTGAGTAACTATGAAGTTACTGATTCAGATTACAATTGCCGGCTATTGTTTGGGTATATATTCTGCCTCACTTTTTTTTCTGCCATCTGTTGGCTGGAAGAAAGATTATTCAGAACTACATAATTTATAACATGCTCACTTTCCATCCAGGATTTTTAAAGTAGGAAACATAATCAATATCCTCTCTCTATTTGGTCAAAGCAGCTGTGATTTTGGTTTTGCTTGTTTCTAGGAGGAAATGTTTTGAAATGAAATATTACACATGTTAGAAAAACGTTCTATTTATTAATAGGTAGAATAGTCAATTAGTTTGCATGCCTGCAACAAAGTGGTGAGGTTGATATATTGTTGCTTTTAAGGTGTTGTTCATTCAATCTGCAACAATGACTCCCCTAGATGGATCTTTTTCCAATCAAATGGACATCATAAATGAAGTAGCTTATTTCTCATGCTTATATCAATTCCAGAAAATAAAACTTGCTGTTGTTCATCATTAGTAGTGGGAGCAGATAACTTGTAAGGAAGACAACATAAAAATCTCACTTGGCAGATACTTGTGAATATCAAAATTAACCTTTGTTTGATTAGCTGCATTCCAATGCATGTAGTGTTCACAAAAGCTGGTCAGCCTCTTTGGATCTGGAGTTTTTTAAGGATCAAAGCCAGGCCTATCAGATATAGCTAGGCGATGGGTTCCTTGCAACATATTCTTGTTACCTAGATATGATGGTTATATTTATTTACCTCATCCTGGATTTTCTCATCCGAATTGTATTCTGTATCAGTCTTGATGATCCAATGGGAATCTAGTATGTTTCTTATAGAGCATAAAAGTTTTTGGTATTCTCAAAATTTTTATATTCACTTTGCAGATACACTCCTGTCCGTTCAGATTCAGTTGTTGGAGAACTCAGACTATCTGAGCCAACTGATATTGTTCTCCCAGGTAAAGACTTTTCCGTGTGGCTATACATAAGTCCGCCCCCCTTGCAACACAACTATTTGAGGAATACCATGCACATTTGTTGTTTATGGTGTTGGACTTGCATATTACATTGTCTAAAATCACTCTGTCAAATTTGGCTGTATTTCATGTCTCTCTTTACACTCCCTGTTATTGGCTAATTGTATCACGAAGATACAATGGGACTTCCTTAGTTGGGGCTTAAGGGAAGAGGCAACGTATCATTTGGTGAGTTTGTACAATATATTTTTTCCAATCTCTGAGGGTTGATTGAGATTTCGGAATATGCTTAGGTTTAATTGTGTTAGCGGGGAAGTGGCTTTGGAGTTCCAGAATGAGAGACCCATTGTGGAGAGCAGTAGTGGTAGATTCCAAGTACAGAAGCATGTGGGTTGGGTAGTGTTCAAATGAGGTCCATGGACCCCATGTGGTGGGATTAGGGAAGAATGTAAGTTGAATTTTGGGTGAATTTTTCTAACAACCTCAGATTTGTGGTGGGATATGGATCCAGGATCGAATTCTGGCACACTCTCCTGATTTAGGGTTCTCTTCTGTACTTCCTACATCCTAGGATTGCACCCCTTTGCGCTTTTCAATTGAAAAGCTATTACTTATAAAACAAAAAGGAAAAAAATATTTCCATGGACTATTACTTGGAGAAGACTTTTGATTAGAATTTGTATATTGCATTGGCTTCCAGAGCTTCTGAAAGTGGAGTTGCTTGCTCTCACTGGAAAGGCAGTTGAAGGTGATGTACTCACTGCTGTTGAAGTGATTCCAAAGAGTGAGACTCAGAAATGCGTTTGGGGCAAGTACAAGAAAGATGTCAGATACCAATGGTATGGTGCTACTTTTGAGTATCCAGTAACATATACGTGTCTTTGCATGATATTTTAGAAGTTACAATAATATTTTAGAAATTACAATGTTTTTATTTTTTATTTATTTTATTTTTATAAGTAAACAAATTTTATTGATCAAAGAATGACATGGCCAATTTCAAACATAATGCCCTAACTAGGTAGGCACATTAGAAGCAAGAAAGTCTTGGAGGGCCATGCCCTGAAAATCCACGGCAATGGCCCAATTACAAAGGGTTCTAAAAAATAAAATTTTGAGCTTCTCCAACGATTTTTCCTGGTCTTCAAATGTCCGCCCTTTGCGTTCCTGCCACAAGCACCACATAATGTATATAGGTATCATCTTCCTAATTGCTTTAATCGGTTGCCTGCCTCTTACGTTTTGCCCGCTAGCCAAAGTTGCCTTAATGGTCTTTTGGCATAACCCAGGCCAAATCCACTCAAACGTTAGAAATTTCTATGTATTGAAGGAAAATAGTTGTTACTTATCAAAAAAAAAAAATAGTTGTTGAACGAAATGAAGCTATCTAAATAATGTTCCGTCTATCATGTAAGATTCCCAGACTGTCATTTTGCTGTTTGCATCAGATCCTGATTTTGATCCAGTCTCTTATAAATTTGTGAATCTTTGTGACTAGTTTATTTAGCTCTTGTAATAACACTGCATTGCCTATGGATGACACGAGGGATATTGCAGGTTCATTTCATCAGAAGTGGGAGATAGGAAATCCTATGAACCATTACCTACACAGTGTTCTTGCTCTTACAAGGTGAGACTTGAGGACATTGGCCGAAGCCTGAGATGTGAATGCATTGTGTCTGATGTGTTTGGAAGGTCGACTGAGCCAGTATATACTGAGACTGTACCTGTATTGCCAGGTATTTTTTTTTAACATATTACTGTGAATAGACTCTTGAACTGTTTTCTTCCATACTTAATGGCACATTAACTTTCTTTCACCTGTTTTAGCAAAATATTGTAAGGTGATAAGTTTTTACTGTTTTTTTTTGATGAGTACTAGGCAGAGCTGAAGGTGATAAGTTTTTACTGTTTTTTTTTGATGAGTACTAGGCAGAGCTGAAGGTGATAAGTTTTTACTGTTACAAAGGTGTTGTAGTATTACTTAGTAAATTCACTTATCAAAAAAGTATTACTCATTAAATTTTACAGAAAAGGTTAGTAGTATTTTTGAGTTGATACAGCAGAAAGATGTTGTAGTATACATGATCAATATTTCTGGTGAAGGAGATACAAGCTCATTGGTTCACAAACTTGATCATTCCCACAATATGGAGTCATTAGGTCTCTTTGAAAGTGCATTTAGAGAAACAAGGTACCTTCAAAATTAGCTTTTCTTTTGTCTAGAAGGCCGGTTTAGATAAGATCTTAACAACAGATAATTTGAGAAAAACTAGTGGATTGGAATTCTATGTGCAAGCCCAATGGAGAAAGCATTGACCACCTTTTTGTTATATTTTGTGTTTAGTGATTTATGGCCGAATGTGATCTCCAAATTTGGAATTGGGTGGGTTATGCCTCAATGAGTGGAGTTGTTGGAAGAATCCTTTTGGAAGTCATAAGAACTTAGAAGTTTGGATGGTGGTCTCCCTATATTTAATGTGGTCATTTATTTAGAATGCAATGCCTGGATTTTTGAAGGTCAAGAGAGGATGGTGACAGAGATTCTCTTTTATTGGATGTTTGGTCATAACAGCTCCCAAGCTTCTAGTTTTTCAAATTTCATTGAGTTTTGCTCTTTTTTCTTCTATCTAGTTGGGTGTTTCCCTCTACCTTTTAATGAAATTGCTCTAATTTTTCTTTTTGATAAGTAAGCAAGTTTTATTAATTAAAGAATTGGCAAAATGCCCAGTTATAAGTACAAGAGGCCCTAACTAAGTAGGAACATTAGACAAAAAAAAATCATGCAGGTCTACGCCATTAAAGTCCATGGTAGTGGCCCACATATATAGAGTTCTAAAAAAGAAAAATTTAAGCTCTTCCCCTAATCTCTCATTGTCCTCAAAAGTTCGGTCATTACGCTGCTATCATAGGCACCACATAATGCAAATGAGGATCATCTTCCAAACTGTTTTGATCTGTTGAGGGCCATGGATAGAAGTCCAAGACACCATAGTTGCCACCACTGATTTTGGCATAACCCATGCTAAATCTAATATGTTGAAAACCTTGTCCCAAAGACCTTTGGCTGTGTCGCAGTGTAGAAGCAAATGATTCACCGACCCACCACCACATCTACACATACAACACCAATAAGCAATAATGACCCTCCTTTTCCGTAAATTATCTATGGTGAGGATTTTGCCTAAGGAGGGTGTCCACACAAAAAAAGAAGTTTTGGGGAGGGGGGGCTTATGTCTCCAAATCCGTTTCCATGGGAATTGCTTGTCTTGTTCTTGTGTAAGGACTTTGTAGAAAGAACGTATTGTAAAAACCCCTTTCCTTGACGGTGTCCACCATAAGACGTCTTCATGTTGATTGTTTGGACGAACATAGTACATGAGGTTGAAGAAACCTTTGAAAGTGCTTAACTCCCAGTCTTGTGCTGCTCGGTTGAAGTTTATATTCCATATTACCCTGTCATCCATAAATCCCATAACCTCCTCCACCGTTGCCTCTTTAGCACTCGCAATCTGGAAAAGTGTCGGAAAGGAGTCTTGTAATGTACTTGTGCCGCACCACAAGTCCTTCTACAATCTGATCCTAGAATTTGTGTCCACTTGAAACCTTGAGTAGCTAAGGAAAATCACCCACCATTTTCTAATGTGTTGCCAAAGCTCCACTCCTAATGTGTTGCTTTTGTATTTGTCCTGTATACTTGGGCTATGCCTATTCTTATCAATAAAATTCTTATTAATTGATAAAAACCTCTTTACTACATTTTTTCTTTCTTATTATTATAATTAGTGTTAACTCTCTCAGTTATCTTCTTCAGGATGGTATCGTCAGGAATGGTTTTACAAGTTTGAGTTTTCTTTTCTATAACGAAGTATTGCTATGTGGAGCGTTGTTTCAGAATCCAAGGTTTTTAAGGTGAAGAGGGATGGACATGCAGTTGTTATTACAGAAAAAAGTTTGAAAGTTGTCCAAAGTTTGGTTGAGTTTAGACACCTCTCTTTGGTTGTCTAGAGCTTTGGGTGCCGGAAACAAGGCGGGGGGCAAGGGCTACTATTCTGCACATCGGAATGGAAGCAGGGGTTATACTTTCCAACGTTGCTTTAATGCTCGTGGTCCATTCATGTCGTTGGAGGAATATGGTGGGGGCCGGAAATGCATTCTTATACCAGGGGACAAAAATGGGATGGCCTGGGCGAGACTTGCAGAGGTGTTGTTGGAGGCTGGTAAGATTGCGACGCTGAAAGCTAGTTTAGCCTCTGGTTCCAGAACTTACAGGGAAGCGTTGGTGCTTCCTCACGTTGCGTACAACTTAGATCAACCGTACTCTGAGCCAGTCAGCAAAGATGGGCGTGAAAGGATCCCTGCAATTGTGCATGATAGACGTGACATGGAGAAGGCTACTGGGAGTCTGCCACAAGTAAGCTCAGAGGAAAGGGGTTGGCAGAATGCTTTAATTAGTTTGAGGGAAGAGGTGATGGGTGTGAAAGAAGAGTTGACTTTACTTATGCAGGATCTTACGAATTGGACTGTAAGGCTTGAAAAAGTAGTGGGCTTGGGCACTGGAAAAGGCCCGAGTAATGGGCAGCATTCACGTCGACTTTCTAGGTAGGATAAGGGTAAACGTAAACTTGGACTGGGCCGAGCCAGCCCAGTTCGAATCTCTCCCAAGCGCTGGAATCAGAAGCCCAGGAAGCTTTCTGCCTCTAGTATGGAAACCGGGTCGACTTCTTGGTTGGGGAAGAGGCCCATGGAGCCTAGGCCCGTCGTCGCTGTTTCGGCACACCAGTCTGATGATTCCTCCCCTAAGGCGCTGACTTCCACCATAGTTACTTTTTGCTCGTCAGACGAAACTAGCTTGCCGGTACTGCTATCTTCGATCCTACACCCCAAAGTAATGCATGAGCCAGAAGTCACCGGACCTCCACAGACTTTGTCGCCGGAGGCTTCTGGGCTGTCTCCCGGTATCTCGGCAAAGCTGGCGGCTGTGGGGTTGAGTCTGGCTACGGTGATCCCAGCTTCATCTCCTGTTCAGTTAACGGCCCCTGTTTTCTCATCTCCATCTGAGAATGAAATTGGAGTAGGAGCCATGGTCTTAGTCTCCTAAGGAGGGAGAGGATGTTCCGATTCCTTTAAATTCTCTGCACCTTAAAGAATCAAATTGGATTATTCAGACAGCTTGGAACATAAAAAATATAGTAGGTATTTCTTATGTGGGCTTCGAAGCTGAATTTTTGGTACTCCTTACTGCTGTTGAGGCAGCCAGCTCCGAACAACACAATCACTCAGCAAAGAAGAAGGAAAAAGAACTTCAGAGACTCACATGAGACATGAACGATGATGGGGGAGATGGGTGCTCTAGTCGGGAACGTGTCAAAGGAAGGGGCAAGAAAGTTAGTCTACGAAGCCAAAAATAATTTCATGGAATGTTAGGGGGTTTCATGACCTTAACAAGCGGCTTCAAGTCAAGAATTTACTTAGAAAATGGAAAGGAGATGTGATTTGTCTACAGGAAACCAAGCTGTAAAGTATATCTATTCAACTAGTTCATAGTTTATGGAGGGGATAGCATGTAAGGCGGTCTTTCCTCCCAACAAGAGGTGCCTCGGAGGGAGTTTTAGTATTGTTTGATACAAGGGTGGTTGAAAGGGTAGATGAATGTGTGGGTGATTTAACTGTTGCATGCTCTTTTGTGAATTTAGAGGATGATTTTAAGTGGGCTTTCGCTGGTGTCTATGGGCCAAACCTAGACCTGGAAAGAAGATTTTTGTGGGACGAGTTGGTTGGTTTTTTATCCTGGTGGGAGTTACCTAGTTGTATTGGGGGTGACTTCAATGTAACTCGTTTCTCAAGTGAAAGGTCGGGTGCTGCTTGCATCTCAAGGCCTATGCGGGAGTTTTCTGATTTTATTGTAGAATAGGAGTTGATGGAAATCCTTCTAATGGGAGGTACTTTCCACATGGTCTAACAACTGTGAATGCCCTTCCTGGTCACAGATTGATAGGTTTTTGCTTTCCCTAGAATGAGAATCTCACTTCTTGGATGTAGTGCAAAAGAGACTGCCTCGCTTATGTTCGGACCACTTTACTATCATCCTAGATTGCGGAGGGATCCAAGATGGTAGAAGGTATTTTAAATTTGAAAATATGTGGCTTAAATCTGATGGTTTTGTTGACAGAGTTAGAGCTTGGTGGACCTCCTACAACTTTGAAGGACATCCTAGTTACATCATGGCAAAGAAACTGAAAGCGTTAAACAAGATTTGAAGCAATGAAATGAGCAAGTATTCGGCAACGTGTATTAGCAGAGAGTCTCTCTTATGGAGGAACTTCAAGCATTGGAAGGGGAAGAGGAAGCCATAACTCTTTCTGTATTTGAGACTATTCGTAAGAATCAGATCATTGCTGAACTTGAAAGAGTCACCCTGTTGGAAGAAATCTCATGGCGTAAGAAGTCAAGAGCACTTTGGCCTTTGGCTTAAGGAGGGGGACAAATGCACTAAATTTTTTCATAGAGGCTAATTCTCATAGGAGACACAATACCCTTGACACTCTGATGGTCGATGGGGAATCATCAACAGACCAAATGACTATCAAGAACTATTTGGAACAGTATTATCAACAACTCTTATCTGAAGAGCACAATTGGCGACCTAGGGTAGATGGTCTATCCTTTTCAGTATTAGATCTTCAAGCTACAGGTTTGTTAGAAAGGCCATTTACTGAAGAAGAGGTTTGCAAAGTTATCAGAGGAATGAATGGCGACAAGGCCCCTGGCCCTGATGGATTTTCTTTGGGTTTTTTTCAAACTTGTTTGGAGGTTATCAAGAAGGATCTTATGCAAGTATTTTATGATTTCCATTCCAATTCAAGGTTTGAAAAGAGCATTAATTCCACCTTTTTAGCTCTCATTCCTAAAAAGTCGGGAGCTTTGAACTCTAGAGACTATCGCCCCATTAGCCTTGTGAATGGAGTGCATAAGATCCTATCAAAAGTGCTTGTGAATAGATTGAGTATGGTGGTGGATAAGTTAATTTCAAAACCCCAGAATGCTTTTGTTAATGGAAGACAAATCCTAGATTCGGTATTAATAGCTAATAGATTAAGAGCATCCTCTCAAACCTCCCCACTTACTTTTTGTCTTTATTCGCGCTTCCCACCAAGGTAGCTAATCGCATCGAAAAGCGACAAAGAGATTTCATGTGGAGTGGAATGGGCGAGGAATTCAAAGTTCATTTGGTTAATTGGCCAACAATATGCACTCCAATATCTGTGGGAGGCTTGGGGATTCTTCGCTTGTTGAGATTCAATCAAACTCTGTTGGGCAAATGGTTGTGGAGGTACCAAAACGAAGGCGATGCCTTGTGGAAGTCAGTCATTGATTTCAAATACGGAGTGTCCTGGGGTGGTTGGTGTTTGAATGAGGTTCAACTTTCAAGGCATACATGGGGTGAGTTTGTGGAAGTTCATAAGGAAGTATTGGGAGTCTTTGAGAGGTCAGGAATTTCTTGTGGCAGGGGATGGTTCACAAGTCAGTTTTTGGTATGATATTTGGAGTGGAGGTACCTCTTGCCTCAAAGACTCTTTCCCTACTATTTTTGATCTCGCAAGAGAAAAGGATGCATCGATAGCAGATCTAGTGGTCCTTTCTCATGGCACCCCCCAATGGAACATAGAGTTTGTGAGGGATGTCCAAGACTGGGAGATGGAGTCTAGAGATGGAGTCTATTCTTGAGGGAGATGGATATTCTTCCCTCAAGATCCTTGGAGACACGTGGTATAAGTTGCAATGGAGACATTCTAAGAAATGTATCTTCTTAGTTAGCTCTTATTACCATATTCTATCTAGCCCCAGAGTATCCAGATATCCATGGAAGAGTATTTGACAGACGAAAGCTCCATCAAGAGCGTTTTTTTTTTTTTTGTGGACAACAACTCTAGACAAGATCCTCACAATAGACAACTTGAGGAAACGCCGTTTAGTGGTGATAGACTGGTGCTGTATGTGCAAAAAACATGGAGAATCAGTAGATAATTTACTTCTTCATTGCGAGGTGGCCAAGAAGTTGTGGGATGAGTTTTTCACAAGACTTGGCTAATCATCTTCACTTGGTGGATTTTCTAGTTAGTTGGAGAGGTATCCGAGGTAACCCACAGGTGGTGACTATTTGGCGTATACTTCCTATCTGTATGTGTTGGTGCCTATGGAGAGAGAAATGCAAGAAACTTCGAAGACTGTGAGAGAACTTTGGAGGAACTAATACTTTTCTTCTATAGGACTTTACTTTCTTGGGCGGGAGCTATTGCTTGTAACGAACTTAGTGTCCATGAACTTCTTTCTTCTTTGTAATATTAGCTAAGTTTTCTCAAGTATACTTTCGGTATACTTGGGCTTAGCCTTTTTCTATTAATGATATCCTTTTGATTACCTATAAAAAAAAAATTAGTGTTATAATATTGATAGGGAGCCTATCATATTAATAAAACTTATCTCTTACCTATCAAAAAAAAAAAAAAAATGATATGGAGCCTATTTCGATTGGTTTCAAGAATTAATTTAGAAATGATGTAATTTAAAACGTTGACATGGTCAATGTCATGGTTATAATTCTCTTGCGTCATGCTTCTGTTTAAAGATGTCTGGATGTTTAAGATTTAAGAATATTGTTCTCCTTGTGCAAAATCAGCCGTTTTTAGTTTCTTCACGAAAGTATTGATGTCTTCGTGGTGTTTGGATACACATAAAACACATAAATTGGAGATTATATCAGAAGGCAAGCAAACTGACATTTTGGTGGACTAAAATCATTTAATGGTGTGGAAGTTTACTTTTTATGTTAAGTTCAATTGATTTTTAAAAATAGATTATCCTATCCAAAGCATAATCACCACACCACATCCTTCCAAAATCTAATTCTAGTACCCTCACCTGCCACAAAACGAATATGATTTTCAAAACATGGCCATCCCCTCCTTATAAACTTCCATAATCCCACACCATATCCCCTCCTCAACTCATTGGAGCACCAACCCCCCCCAAGCAACACCGCATTGAGAGTCAATAATTTCCTTCCACAATGACTCCCCTCCAGTGATATCTCCATAACTATTTTCCCTATAGAGCTTTATCAAAAGTTCTCAACTTACATAGACCCAAGCCCTCATTTGGAATTGGGGAACAAATTGTCTTCCATTTAACTAGGTGGAATTTCTTCTCCTCTCCCATATCCCCACCATAGAAGTGCCTTAAAAAGTTTCTCAATCCTATTTGCCACTCCTGCAGGCATAGGAAACAAAGATAAAAAAAGTATGTACGGAGATTAGTTAAGGTGCTTTCGATTAGGGTGAGTCTACCCCATTTCGATAAATACAACCGTTTTCAACTAGCCAACCTTTCCTCTATATTCTCCATAACTCCATCCCAAACGGCTCTAGCCTTAAACATTGTGCCCAATGGAAGGTGTATATATTTATTGGCAAAGAAGACACTTCACAATCTAAAAAGCTCGCTAACCTGGTGATATTAGGAACCCCACCCACCGTAACCATCTCAAACTTACCAAGATTCACCCTGAGCCCCGACACTGCTTCAAAACATAGTAATAGTGCTCGTAGAGTTTGGATTTGACTTTTATCCATTTCACAAAAGAGTAAGGTACCGTTTGCAAATAAGAGATGTGGGAAAGGAAATCTCTATCAATGGAACCACTAATGCCATTAGCCATCTAGAATTCAGAAAGGAACCTCTATCAACGGTGGTCTTCACCATCCGGCTAAGTGCCTTCTTAACTATAACGGACATGAGAGGAGACAAATGGTCTCCTTGCCTCAAACCCCGATAACTACAAAAAAAGCAAATAGGTGTGCCGTTAGCTAGAATCGAGAATCGAGCAGTGGAAACATAATGTTGCATCCAGGTGATCCACCTATCACCAAAACCACACCTCCCCAGCAAGTATAAAAGGAATTCTCAATTCACGTGATCATAAGTTTTTTCCATATCAAGCTTGCAAAGGATACCTAAACCTCCCTCCTGCAATCTATATTCCAAACACTCATTTACAATAAGAACTTAATCAAGGATTTGTCTTCCACGAATAAAAACTTTCTGCGGCTTGGAAATAATTTGTTCCAACACTGGACTTAAATGGTTAGAAAGAACCTTTGAGATACTCTTGTATACACTACAAACTAAGCTTATCGCGCGAAAATCCTTGATAACTGATGCCCTTTGTTTCTTTGAAATGAGAGCATAAACTTTGCATTAAGGGACTTTTTGAACTTTGGGAAAGAGTGGAATTCATCAAATACCTGCATAATGTCACATTTCACAATATCCCAACAAGTTTGAAAGAAACCCATCGAAAAGTCATCCGAACCCAACAATTTGTCCTTAGCCATACCAGAGATGATCTTGTAGATCTATCTTCATCAAAAGGTCTCTCCAAACAACTCGCACTCTGCACATTTGCCTCAAACGACAAAGCATCAAGTTTCGGTCTCCAAGCTGGTTCTGTGAGAAGGTTCTCATAATAATGCACTCTATGGTTTTCTAGATCGGAGGGAGAAGAAAGCACCTAGGTACCTGAATGTAACAACTCGACAACATTGTTGTGCCAATATGAATTACTTAATTAGCCACTTTATGAAATTTTTTTGTACAATTATCACCTTCTTTCAACCAAAGGGCCATGGATTTTTGTCGTCATGAAATCTCTTCCGACAACATTATCCTCTCCAAATTAGCCACTACCATACCCTTCCTCACTAACTGCTGCTCCAAGATATCTCCCACTAATTCCCTTCCCTCTAACACCTGTAATTCCTCCAAAAGAGTCAACTTCTGATAGTCGATGTGACCAAAGACTTCTCCACTTTTTCAAGTTTTGCTTCAAAGCCTTCAATTTACATGCAAGGATGAAACTAGGTGTACCAACAACCTGATACACTGACCACCAAGCTTGTACCATCTCCACAAATCCATTCTTTGTTAGCCACATATATTCAAAGTTGAAATACCGACGGCCCCTATAAATGCCCTCACAATCTAGTAAAATAGGGAAGTGATCTGAGCTGACTTGGGCCAATTACTTCTGATATAATTCTGGATAATGGGCTTTCCACGAAGAAGAGACGAGGAATCTTCCAATTTCGACTAAACCCGGCCATTTAAGAAAGCGGGGATATGTATTGATGGATTGCTATTATATGCGCAAAAAGAATAGAGAATTAGTGGATCACTTCTTATTGCACTGTGATGCTTTGTGATGAAATCTTTGTAGGGTTGATGTTGCTTGGGTTATGCCTGCGAGGGTGGTGGATTTGTTGGGTTGTTGGAGAAATATGCAAGGCTGTCCTCGAGTAGTAGCAGTGTGGAAGATGATCCTGTTGTGTATTATGTGGTGTATTTGGTTGGAAAGAAACGCACGTTGTTTTGAAGAGGAGCTTACAATGGCGGAGCTGCAGAATTTTTTTATTCACACTCTTCTGATTTGGTTTTCAGTTATTATATTAATTGGGAACAATGTTCATGATTTCTTGTCTTAAATTTACTGCTATTAGAATGTATTTAGGTGTTCTTTTAAATACTTCTTGTGTACATAAGCCATGGCTATTTCATTCAAATCAATAACGTATATCTCTTACTTATCAATTTTTTTTATAGTTAGTTTGAATTTAACTGATTCCAGATATTTTGTTTTAATCATGATAGTTTTATTGTTGGTTTTTGTTTTAGAAGCATCAATCCTCTGGTCATCTCTATATCTTGTTTCTGTCAGTTTAAGATTATTTTGATTATTTGTAGGGATTCCTAGAATAGATAAGTTGGAGATCGAGGGGAGGGGCTTCCACACCAACTTATATGCTGTTCGTGGAATTTATACTGGAGGAAAAGAAGGCAAAAGTAAAATTCAGTGGCTCAGATCAATGGTTGGAAGTCCTGATCTGATCTCTATACAAGGTGGGCTAAATATTTATGTTACCACCTAGGAGTTCACATTGTGCTATTTAGAGGCAATAACATTTTTATTTGTCATTTATAAATTGCCCAGTCAATTTATGAAAAGAAAAGTTGATAATGCTAAATTGAATTCAATGATAAATGTCATATAATAATACCAAAAATGAAAAGTAATGATAATGTTGCTTTGTAGCACTAGTTATTATTTAATAATAAAGTAGTGTCCATTTCTAGTCCCAACTTGTAACTAGGTGTTCTCTTCGTGTACTTTCTGTGTAAGGGCTATGTCAATATACTTCAATAAAAAAAAATAAATTTACGTATCAGTTTTTTTCTTTTTTACAAGTATCCTATAAAAAAATAATAATATAGTGAGATAGTTGACAGCTTATGCTTTGAAAATTATATAGCGCATATAATTTCAGTCGGCTAGTAAGATTTTTGGTTTGGTCTTTGTATTGTACTGGCTAGACAGTAATCACTTATAATTTCATATAAATTCATAAATACCAAACGGCTTCCAATTTCGAGGAATAACTTCATTTTTTTTTTTTTGTAATCGTGTTTCTTATTTGATGGCGCCTATAAAAGCACGTTACCTGACTAGAATGACTGAGCAAAGATAATCTGTCCTAACGTGAGAGTTTGAGGCTTCTTTAAAATTTTGGAAACAAAATTTTTCTCATGGAATTTTGGTATCAAGACTTATATCCTTGTGCACATCTCCCCTAGATTTTAATTGATCTTTACAACCACCATAATTTTTCTTTTTCTTCTTTTGCTGTGATCGAAATAGTTTGTTGTGTTGGACCTCCTTTGTTTCTGATTTGCGGAATAAGTATTTAAAAAATCCTAATTTTCATTGTCCAATCTCTGATTGTAAAAGATTCATTGCAGGAGAAATAGGAAGGATGTATGAAGCTAATGTTGATGACGTAGGATACAGGTTGGTGGCCATTTACACTCCTGTAAGAGAGGATGGTATTGAGGGAGAACCTGTCTCTGCATCAACAGAGCCAATTGCAGTTGGTAATTTGGAACCCTCACGTTTCTTTTCCAAGAAACTCAATTGCTTTGCAAATAACTTCTTCTTTTAGCTTTTTGTGTTCTCTGTTACTCATGATTTATTTTTGTTATTTTTTGTCATCAATTCTTGTAGTGCAGGCATGATGTTCGCACTATATTTATTTTCTCTATGTTTGATCTGATTGAATCAGAAGCACAGTTGTGGTTATCTTTAAGTCCCTTATTTGACCGAGTCTATGAGTTGTAAATGCAGCATGAATCGATATTCTAACTTGTCAAGTGTTGATTACTGGTAATAGGTTGAACTTTTTTTGGAATAGGAAGCATTTCTGGAGCTGAACATTTTTCTACTAATGGTTGCATAACAAGCTTGATGCGTGACATGTTTACTATTTGCTAACATGTCTTGACTTGTATTTTTTTTTTGTGTCTTGACTTGTAATGTTCCATTTTGTCCTCTCACTTATTATAATTTATCTAGACCACGTGAAAGGAAAATATTTTTAACCTTGGTGATTACATGGCTGTCCCTGATAAGGATGTTAAAAAAAAAAACTGGAAAATCGGTTGGACTAGATCGGATCGAGCTGGTGGGTTCAGTCCGGTTTGTCAGCAGTTGGTGCAGTACCAGTTTTCATATTGTGAAAACCGGTTTAAAGCGAACCAGATCAGTATATATATTTATAATGTTTTATATTATATTATATATTATATGCTAAATTATTGGACCAGTATATATTTTTACAATTTTTTATATTATATGCTAAATTATTAATTAATATGACATGAAATTCTAATCTTATTATTCAAGTCTAGTAATCTTATAACAAACTTAATATTACATGTGCTATAACACAAAATTAATCTTAAAATATTAATATAACATTTGATATACATATAAATTTTAATTTATAATATAAAATTAATACAGCATAACATTTTAATCTTAAACAGATTAATATCAAGTTATTAATATAAACTTTTGATTTATATATATATGTATGTATGAAGGATATATACATGTTTGGCATAATAAATTATAATATATATTCTTTTTATAAATATATTATTACACATTTGATCATATATATCCATATAAAAAGTCTAGAACTTGTATAGACTAGTTAAATTCAATACTATACTATTATGTGTTAATTATTATAAAATAATGTACTTATGCTATAATATAAATAGACTATTAGTTGAGTATATGTAAGCATGATATTATTACTAACATAGATAATCTGTAATACTGGAAAAATTGGATCAGAGTGGACTGAAACCAGAAAGTCTGGAAGTTCTGGTTTTGGTAGTGAATCGGTCCTGTCGGTTCTTAAATTTCAAAACTGGTGTATACCCCTAGTCCGGTAGAACATATGTATATATATATATATATTTAAATTTTCTAAAAAATATAAAAAACTAGACTGAAATGGACACTGGTTACACCCCAAGTCCCTGGGATTGGAAATATAGATATGTTCTTGTCCTGTTCAACCTGAAAGGTCTGTTATATAAATAAAAAAGGTCATTTTTATTTGGGAATCTATCCCACATACTTCCTTAATAGCGGGATTGTTCTTTAAAATTTTTTAGTACAACATGAAGTGGTTAGAGCTTGAGAATTTCGCTGTCTCTCTGTCTCAGTGAACAATTAATTTGTGGCAACAACAATCACCAATATTAAGAATTTAAGTTCATATTGGCAACATGCATATTTGTCAAAATAGTTGTGTCCAATGTTAGGGAATAGTGTAATTCACTAAAGTTTGAAATCATTTTCTCATGCATCAAACATCTACCATGGCGAGGTTCTGCTTTTGGGTTGCCTTTAGGCCTAAAATGTCCAATCTTTTGCTTCAATGATTACCTCTAGTGAGTCTGATCTATGGATGTTGCCTGAAAGATTTTGGTTCAGCAGGTCCTATCATCCTATCATCCTGCCATCAATGTTTTTATTTTGTATTACATTTGCTTGTAGAGCCTGATGTTCTTAAAGAAGTGAAGCAGAAGATTGATGTTGGGTCTGTGAAGTTTGAGGTAAGATTCTTTTTGACTCTTATGCTGGTTTTGATTTCCATTCGGCTTAGTCATATGTACTGAACCAAACTCCTTGTCGCAGTTAAAGAACTCTGGAATTTCAAATTTTATGCTGTTTGGATTTCCTGTAAAGTTTGCTGTATATACTGAAGTGCTTGTTGCAGTTAGGGATGTATGAATAATTGCATCAACTGATGTATTTTTCAGTTTTTTTAGTTTTTTTTTTCCTGTTATATTTATAATAATGCAGATGCACATTTAAAAAAAAAATATAAGCAAAGCCCCCCGCACAGGAAGTATACAAAAGAAAGACCTAAATACATTCTAGGAAACAGAAAGCAACAATAGAAAGTCATGAATGGAAGATTCGTTAAATACCGAAGTAGAAAACCAAAACAGCAAAGAGTGCACAAAAGAATTACATATTTGCTCCAAAGAACGCTCCTTGTCATTAAAACACCGTTCATTCCTGTCCATCCAAATGTACCACATAAGACACAAAGGAACCTTCTTTCAACCGCACTAGAACAGCTATGAAGCCCATTCCAACATGCAAGAAGGTCAACCACTCTCAAAGGCATCACCAAATTCATTAAAAATAATATCAGTCTCCCAAATCATCCAGAATAATATCATTTATTTTTTTCCAAATCATAAATTTACAATATCAGTTATTTTCCTACGTCATATTTATGCTCATTCTTACCTTAGTAAATATCGGGTTTCAAGTTTGGAAGTGATTCTAATTTCAATTTTGGATCATTTGGGAGAAAATAACTGATTATGTTTAATGATTTTGGAGAAAATAACTGATACCCTCATATCAATTTGGATATGCACCTTTAGTCTCGATTATATGATGAAACTAGCCGTCATAATTAGTCTAAATTTTTTCCGGCATCTCAAAGCCAAGCCGATTCTACAAAAGATGCCGTCCCACAAGGCCCTTGCCACCTCACAACGCAAGAGTAGATGATTTACAGTTTCCCATTTTTTTTACACACGAAACACCAATCTATAACTAGAATACCCTGCTTCCTTAAATTATCCAGCATCAAAATGTTCCCAAGAGAGTCAGTCCAATTGAAAAAGGCCACTTTGAAAAGGCACATGAGACCTCCAAATACACTTCCAAGGCCAAGAATTACTATCTTGAAAAGTCAACAGCTTATAGTACGAATGAACAGTGAAATTTTTACACCCCTTAGATGTCCCCAACATTCTATCTTTATCATTACCACCAAGCGTCAAAGAGTATGAAGAACTGAAGAAAGCTGAAACTTCATCAATACAAATATCCCACTGAATTGAGCCATTAGAACAACAAAGCAAGTCGGAAACAGTAGCACACCGATCTGAGGCCAATCAAAAGAAAGCTGGAAACACACTATTGAGGGCCCAATCACCACACCAAATGTCAAACGGATCCTTGATCCATTGCCAACAGCATAACTAGAATAACTAACAAAGCTCTCCCAGCCATTTCTAATGAACATCCAAAGTAGTACTGTTTTTCTTTTTTTGATATGCGAAGTACTTTTTCATAAAAGATTTCGCATAAAACAGTATGTATAGATTGTGCCCCGTATAAAGGCAGACACTCAGGAACCATCAAACAATATTCCCCTTCTAGAACCTTACTAAATGACAACAGATAACAAATTCTAATAAATGGGTGGACTGGCCCAATGGACTACATGTAAATATAAAACAAGCTACTTGCAGGATAAAAGCCCAACCCAACAACAGACTTAATGAAAGATAACCCAACACACCCTTCAGCCCACTAGCTCACCCTAACTTCAGTAGAACAAACCTTGCCTTCGTCTTTTCACTTCATCTTCCCGATTTGAATTGCGCTGGAGTGTGACACCAAGCAATTGATGTTGTGCACCACCTCCACTAGAACCAACTTTGACTTTCCAAGGTTCACCTTAAGGGCTGCAACAGCTTCACAACATGATAACATAGAGATTCCTCTCTCTCTCTCTCTCTCTCTCTCAAGCTCTCTACCAGCCAACCTCCTAGATTAACAGCTTTTACTCGAGATCTCTTGAGTGCAAGTATGTGGTTTTAGTATCTACATTATTATGGGTCATCATTCGGAGGTGGTTATAGAATCTAAAAGATTCATCATTTCAAATGAAGGGGGGGCGCTGTTGTGTCATTGAGAAGAGCTGGAAGGTTGTACAAAAGACTCTGCTCGGAACTGCCTCTGTGCAGTGGCTTCTCAAAGTGTTTGAGGAATGTCTCACAGTGGGAAAGAACAGAGATGTTTTTTCAGCTACTAGGGAGGGTTATAGTAGTCTCACCGCCCAGAAATGCTCCAAATACAGAGGTCGTTACATGGAAGTTAGCAAATATAATCAAGGGGGTAGGAGGAACGTGCTATGCTTTCTGGAAGGAGATGGGGGTGGTGGAAGATCACGGATGAGCTCTTGGCTTGGCGTAACCACAAGGGAGATTTTCACGCTAACAACATTCGGAAGCCCAAAAATGAACGATGGGAAAGTGGGGAATCCTCATGTTCGTTTAAGGAGGTGTTGTCCGATGGGCTGCCGGAACAGTCTACGTATGCCGGTTTTCAAAAGAAGGTGACCGTTGGCAACCTTAAGGGAGATAGGCAGGACGTCTCGAGCCTTATTACTGTCAGGTCGGAAGTGTGGGAGCTACACAAATTTTTGAGGGATGTACAGGGAGATATATGGCAGTTGTAGAGGGACATGGCCCCTGCACTAAAGCTTGTCGGTCTATTTTTGGATGGTGAAGGAAAGCGCATTTTAGAGGGGCTGAAAGACAAAGGTTTGGGCTAGTGTGATGGGGCTGGGCCCTCAAAAACGGGGCAGGGCCCTCAAAAGCACAAGTGGAAAAAGAATTGGCGTTGGCAGGCCAAAAAGTTTGCTGATCCAGCCCATTCCTCCGGCCCTTTGCTTGGTAAGGAAGGGGCCTTTGCACTTCCCACTCCAGAGAAGACAAATGTCGGGCCTTCCAGCCAGTTGGCCCAAAAGGGGGTTTCCTTACCGACCTCGGCTAGTGGGTCTGGACCCGGTCTCACCCAAACCGGGTCACCCAAACCCAAACTTGGTCTCGAGATTTCATTTGCCGACTACCTCCAAGACATCGGTTTCGTGCTGGAAACGTAGAAGTCCGGTGGTTCGTCGACTCCCTACAAGGTGGCACAAACTTAGCCGATGAGTCTAGTGGTTCGCTCTGATGACCCGATGGCATTGGTGGTAGGGCCGGAATATGCTTTGGTAGCTTTCGGATTTGGTTCTTCAGGGGCCGCTCAGACCATGCCATCTGATCTGGAATGGGTGGTGGAGACACCTTACCAGCGAACACCACTAGGCTACCTGATTTGGATATTGAGCAGTCGGTGGACTCTAGGCGGGATTTCTCGAACTCTGAGAATCTTATGCACTCGGTAGAGGACTTCTCGGATTCCTTACAGGGGCTGGAGGATTTCTTCGTTGATGAGGAATTCCATAATCCTAATCCTCTTAATTATTTTTTTCCAAACCAATCTGATTGGGTCTTGCAAACGGCTAAAGGTATTCACCAATTGGTTGGGATTAGGTGTGAAGGATACGAAGAACAATTTATGGCATTACTCACTGCTATTGAGTCAGGTTATAACAAAAATCAGAGAGGTAATTCAAGGCAAGCTAGAGAACTTAATTGGTTGACTTGGTCTTTGAATCTGGAGGGTCCCTCATCTAAAGGAAGGGTGAAGGGAAAGGGGCCGGCCTTTACCCAATGAATCCAAAAATTGTGTCGTGGAATGTTCGGGGCCTTAACAAAGTAAACAAACGCCTTCGGATACGGAACTTACTACGGGAGTGGAAGGCGGACATTGTGTGCCTTCAAGAAACTAAAATACAATCTTTTGATAGGAGCCTGGTGAGAAGTTTGTGGAGGGGTGTCCATGTGGACTGGACTTCTATGGCTTCCTCAGGGGCGTCAAGAGGAATCATCGTGCTTTGGGACCAGAGAGTGATGGAAAAAGTGGATGAACATATTGGTAGGTACACAATGGCTTGTTTGTTCAGATGTGTTTCTAATAATTTTGTGGGCTTTTGCGGGGGTGTACGGACCTAATGCTGATGCTGATGCTGATAGATGCATTCTGTGGGAAGAATTATCTGGGCTTCTTAGTGTGTGGAATTTCCCTTGGTGCATTGGTGGCGACTTTAATATAGTTTGTTTTGCTAGCGAAACTTTTAGTAATAGAAGAGTGAGGCTCGTTAGTCTGGAATTCTCAGAGTGCATATCTGAATTAAACCTAGTGGACCTACCACTAGTTGGGGGTCCAGTTACTTGGTCTAATAATCAGACTTGGTCGAGGCTAGATCGCTTCCTCATTTCTCCGGAGCTAGAAATTCACTTTCCAGATATTATGCAGAAACGTCTTCGGATACGGAACTTACTACGGGAGTGGAAGGCGGACATTGTGTGCCTTCAAGAAACTAAAATACAATCTTTTGATAGGAGCCTGGTGAGAAGTTTGTGGAGGGGTGTCCATGTGGACTGGACTTCTATGGCTTCCTCAGGGGCGTCAAGAGGAATCATCGTGCTTTGGGACCAGAGAGTGATGGAAAAAGTGGATGAACATATTGGTAGGTACACAGTGGCTTGTTTGTTCAGATGTGTTTCTAATAATTTTGTGGGCTTTTGCGGGGGTGTATGGGCCTAATGCTGATGCTGATAGATGCATTCTGTGGGAAGAATTATCTTGGCTTCTTAGTGTGTGGAATTTCCCTTGGTGCATTGGTGGCGACTTTAATATAGTTTGTTTTGCTAGCGAAACTTTTAGTAATAGAAGAGTGAGGCTCGTTAGTCTGGAATTCTCAGAGTGCATATCTGAATTAAACCTAGTGGACCTACCACTAGTTGGGGGTCCAGCTACTTGGTCTAATAATCAGACTTGGTCGAGGCTAGATCGCTTCCTCATTTCTCCGGAGCTAGAAATTCACTTTCCAGATATTATGCAGAAACGTCTAGATCGACTATCATCAGATCACTGGCCGATATTGCTAGATTTTGGAGGACTTCGGAATGGGAGGCAGTACTTTAAATTTGAAAATATGTGGTTGAAGTTGGACGGGTTTGTTGAAAGGGTAAAACAGTGGTGGTCCTCTTACCAGTTTGATGGCTCTCCCAGTTATATCTTCGCTAATAAGTTGAAATCTCTGAAAAACGACTTGAAGATGTGGAATTTGCAATCTTTTGGAAACTTAGGGGAAAACAGGAATGTGTTATGGAGGGACATCCAATAACTAGATAGGTTGCAAGAGGAAAGACCTCTCACTCAGGATGAGCAACTACAGAAGATATCATTGGCTGTAGAACTTGAACGAGTGATTCTCATGGAAGAAATATCTTGGCGACAAAAATCAATAGCTTTGTGGTTACAGGAAGGGGATCGTTGTATGAAATTTTTTCATAGAGTTGCAAACTCTCACCGTAGAAATAAAAATATTGAGGTGCTTAAGATTAATGGTGTGGAATGTACAGATGCAAGGGTTATCCGTAATCACATTGACAACTTTTATGAGAACTTGCTGATGGAACAGGAGGATTGGAGACCTACTCTGGACGGTCTAACCTTCGATACTACTCAAGGTCATTCAGAATATGGTTAAAGATAAAGTGCTAGGTCTAGATGGTTTCTCGATGGGTTTCTTCCAGGACTGTTGGGAAGTAATCAAAAAAGATCTCATGAAGTTGTTTCAGGAATTGTTCTTCAGTAAAAAACTTGAAAAAGGTCTCAACTCCACCTTCTTGGCTCTCATCTCCAAAAAGGTGGGGGCCATCGAGATTAAGGACTTTAGACCTATTAGTTTGGTTTGCGGGGTGTACAAGATTATTTCAAAAGTGTTGGCAAACTGCTTCAGCGAGGTTGTTGGGAAGATGATTTCTAAACCCTAGAATGCTTTTGTGAAAGGCAGACAAATTCTCGACACTGTCCTCTTAGCAAATGAATGTATCAATAGTAAAATGAAAGCTGCTGGTAAGGGGATCATTTGCAAACTAGATATGGAAAAGACATATGATCACGTCAATTGGGAGTTTCTTCTATATATTCTAGGTAGATGCGGTTTGGGGGAAAGATGGAGGTCGTGGATAAGGTGATGCATTTCTACTCCAAGATTCTTGGTTCTTATAAATGGTTGTCCTGAAGGTTTTTTCCCTAGCTCTCGCAGTTTGAGACAAGGCGATCCCTTATTCCCTCTGTTATTTGTTTTGGTTATAGAAGCGTTTAGTAGGATGTTGTTTGCCTTGGTCGATAATGGTTTGGTAAGTGGGTTTTCAATTGGAACACTAGTTAGAGGTTTTGCTAATATATTTCATTTGTTGTTTGCAAATGATACTCTGGTTCTATGTGAGGCGGAGTTAGGTCAGGTGCGAGCCCTAAAGGCACTTCTTCTCTGTTTTGAAGCAGTGTCGGGACTGAAAGTGAACTATAACAAATCAGAGATCGTCCCTATTGGTGATGTTCATAATGTGCAAGAGTTGGCTGGTTCTCTCGGGTGCAAGATTTCTGCGCTCTCTTTGACGTATCTGGGCCTACCTTTGGGTTCACCTTCAAGGGTGGCTAGAGTCTGGGATACTGTTTTGGAAAAAAGGGAAAGGAAGCTAGCAGGTTGGAAGATGATATATTTATCTAAAGGGGGTCGAGTTACTCTTATTAAAAGCACTCTTTCAAACTTACCCACCTACTTTTTATCTCTCTATCCTATCCCGGCTGGGGTAGCAGCTCGTCTTGAGAAGCTACAACGAGACTTTTTGTGGGGTGGTTTGGAGGAGGAGTTCAAGTTCCATCTAGTCAAATGGGAGAGGGTGTGTCGTCCCTTGGCGGAAGGTGGCTTGGGTATTCGTAACTTGAGGACTTTTAATTGGGTTTTGCTTGGTAAATGGTTGTGAAGGTACCACCAAGAACTAGAAGCCCTTTGGAGAAGGGTTATTGATAACAACTATGAGGAAGCTTGGGGAGGGTGGAGCTCCAATGAAATTAGGGGATCATGTGGTGTAGGGGTGCGGAAAAACATTAGAAGTGGGTAGGAAATTTTTCATCAACACACCAAGCTCCTTTGTGGTGCAGGCTCAAGAATTAGATTTTGAAAGGATGCCTGGTGTGGGGATAGAACCTTGTCTGACTTGTTTCTTGTTCTTTTTTAGATTGCTTGTGCAAAAAACATCACGGTGGCAGAGGCTATGGAATCAGATGGAGGACGTGTACATTGGAACATCATCTTCAACCGGGCGGCACAGAATTGGGAGCCAAACTCTGTTGTGGATTTCTATAACCTTATTTACTCCCAAAGACCGTATCTTCATCATCCAGATGGTTTATGGTGGTCCCTTGCAAGGAAATGAATCTTTACAGTTCGCTCTTTCTACAAGGTGCTCAATCAAGGTACTGATACACGGTTCTTGTGGAAGAAAATCTGGCATCACAAAGCACCACCGAAAGCGGCCTTCTTCGTTTGGACAACTTCCTTGGAGAAGATCCTCACTACGGACAGCTTGAGGAAAAGAAGAATTATTGTCACTGATTGGTGCTGCATGTGTCGCAATGGGTGAGAATTGGTTAATCATCTCCTCCTACATTGCGAGACAACTAGAGTTCTTTGGAATGAGGTCTTTCGTAGAGTGGAGTTAGCTTGGGTCATGCCAGAGAGCGTAGTGGCAACAATGGCTTGTTGGACCTACATTGGGGCAAGCGTCAAATCAGAGCTATATGGAAGATGATTCCCATATGTATCATGTGGTGTATTTGGATGGAGCGCAATGATAGGACTTTTGAAGACAGTGAGATCCAAGGAGGAGATGCTAGTTTTATTTTATAGAATTCTTTGTACTTGGACCATTGCCGTGGATTTTAATGGCATGGATTTACATGATTTCCTTACATCAAATGTGCCTTCTTAAAAGGCAGCGGTGACACTTGTAATTGGCTTTTGCCTTTTGTTCTAATAAAATTTTTATTTATAAAAAAAAACATGATAACATAGCCCTTAAGGCTTGAATCTGACCAGATCCCCATCACAAAAAATGAGGGTGCGATCTTCAAAAAGATGTGAAAGAGTAATGGACCCATTAACGACAATACCAGCCGCAAAACCTGAAAGGTGCCCCTCCTAACAGCAACCTCCACCATACGATCCAATGCCTCCAGAATAATGACAAAAAGGAAAGGGGATAAATGATCCCCCTATCTCAGACCACGTGAGATATGGAAAAAACCAGCAGGATTACCATTAACTATTACCGAGAAACGGGCAGTAGAAACAGAATGTCGAATCCACGAACACCATTTTCCCCAAAACCGTATCTCCCAAGCACATAGAAGAGGAAGTCCCAATTCATATGATCAAATGCCTTTACTATATCAAGCTTACAAAGAACACTGGGAGTACCCTCCCTCAAACAACTATCTAGGTATTTGTTAGGAATGAACACTAAATCAAGAATTTTTCTTTCCGAACAAATGCATTTAGGGGCTTAGAGATGATTTGCTCCATCACCTTGCTCTTACAATTAGCAAGAACCTTCAATATTATCTTGTAAACCCTGCTCACAAGATTGATAGATTGAAAGTCCTTTAACTCTTAAGCCCAAGGTTTCTTGGGGACAAGAGCAATGAAAGTGGCATATTCTTTTCTTAAGCCCACATCCTCGAAAGGATTCTTTTCTTAGACTGTTTCCATTTTTTAAAGAACTTAAGGCTTGGTTTAAAGGTCAGCATGGTTTTTCTTTTTTAGCTTTTATGGATCTGTTTTCATTATTTTTCTCTTTTCCAACCATGGAGGTTGATAAAAGTGATCAAAGTAATTGATGATTTTCTGGACGTGAAAACAGGAGGATATTAATTTAAATTGTTGTTCCCTTTCTTAGTTATGTCTTTTCCAGTATTTTTTTCTTCATACTGGAAAAGAGAACATGGTTTTGATGTTGGGAAAAAGCTACTTCTGTGATGATTTTAAGAACAGATCATGGAAACTCTCAAATCAGTTTCTCAGGCTTTTTTTAATTTGTATGTAGTTCAGATAAACCCTATCAAACTTTGACGTCTACTGCCTGGGGTAACTCATTGTTTTGGAAGCAGTAGTTCTCCTGTAGAGAGAGAGTGCCAGCATTATGTGCTCTTAGCACCATTCACCTTGAAGAGAGGAAGCTAAATGTAATTATGAGAGTAGATTACCAGATGCATAGGGGTTTAGACAGTCCATCTCTAATAGCGTGATGAAGTCATAAATACCCATGGCTCAGATTAGACTCCTTTATATTGACGCACATGGCACCACTTAATCAGTCAAATTTTTGACCCCTTTATTAGGGGATATTCATCTCTTATATCATTTGAATACTCTGAATGTTAATCTGATAAAAAAAGAATATAGGGTTCTTTGCATATCCGATGAAACTACATTGGTTCATAATAACGAAAACCATCTGCCCATAAGGTTTGACTGTCCTCAGATGAGAATAATAAAGCATAAGTATCAAATAGTGTTGGATCGATTGTAATTTTCAATTTTCCTTTATTGTTAATTGTGGCGTTATTAGTTTTTTGTTTTCCATATCTCACTGTTGGCCTCTTTGGAAACAGGCATTGTGTGACAAGGATCGATCTTCTAAAAAGGTTTCTTTCAATGTTCTCTTTGGACATTTCTTCTCTGTTTATATAATATGCTGGGAAGATTAACATAAATAAACTATCTCTGTTGTAATGTTGCAGGTACCTTCAGTGGGGACTCTCGAGAGAAGAGTCCTAGAAGTTAATAGAAAAAGAGTCAAGGTTGTAAAGCCAGGGTCTAAAACTTCTTTTCCAACAACTGAAATTCGAGGAAGTTATGCACCTCCTTTCCATGTAAGTTTGTATCTAATCTCTAGATGCTTCAAATTCTCATACAGTGAATTTTGTCAATTGGCTTAGACCTTTTTTTAATTCTATTATTCTACTTGCTTGTTTGCTAACAATAATTTTAAACAATAATTTCATATATATAGAAGATTATATTTCTTGGGAATTTAGATAAGGTAGAGAGGCAGAACATGGTACGTGGGGCTGATCGGCAAGTTGCCGAAATGACCCTTGTTGACCTGAATTTCAAGACTTAGTTTTGTTGTATAGGTTTGATAAATGTTTTAACACACGTATTTACATCTGCAATTTTTTTTTTGGATAGTTAACCTAAATACTCTGGCAATCTAAGGTTTAGTGATGTATCAGGTGGAGCTTTTCCGAAGTGACCAACATCGGCTTAGAATTGTAGTGGACGGTGATAATGAAGTAGACTTGATGGTGCAGTCCCGGCATCTGCGTGATGTTATAGTGCTTGTGATCCGAGGCTTTGCTCAGAGATTCAATAGTACATCTCTCAATTCTCTCCTCAAAATAGAAACGTAATTATAGTTAAGAAGTGTAAAGTGAATCGTTGAAAATATAATCTATAGGTTTTGAGTCGTGCATGTCATCATTCTCTTTCCTTTTCTCTCTTCCATTTTCGCATCATCAATGCTTGTTTTCCTTCCAACATTGTAAGCTTTTCGTGTAAGTGTTGTGCTGTTGTCAATGGATGGTTGTTCTCCCAATCATTATGTATTACTGTATCAATTATATTACTGTTAAGATACTTACCCTAGATGTTCATTGTTTTTCGGCACTTTGTACGCTCTTAAATATGGTGAATGTAGTCTCCGACAATTTTAGTAGGCTGGCATTGCAGCTCAAATAAGATGGGCCCCTCAAACGAGGGCGCAAGGAATTTAGGGGCAATATGGAAAGAGACTTTAACTCTTAAAACAATTCATTTACAAAGAAACCTGTGGAAAGAGACTATATTTCCTTAATGAACAAAAAATTAAACACACGTCTTAAACCAAAACTATTTATGAAACACCCAGAATGACCATAAGATGAACGCAACTTACATGACACCTATTTAATAGGAACTTCTCTAAAACACGTTCGATCTATCCTTATAACCCTGAACCAGTCCTGGATGGCAATGCCCCCTCTTCAACATTCTTCCACTGTGAGCCATTATTGCTAGCGTCCTTGGCTGTGTCATAAGAAGCATGCAATCCAAGAAGGAAATAGTAGACCAAGATGATCAGTGTCCATACACCAAACCTTGTGAATGATGCTTGATCTATTGACCCAAGAAGGAAGGTGTTAATGGCGATCGACAATGATGGTAGCCACGGCACCAATGGCACCCCCCACATCTTTGGTTCCCTTGCCTGTGGGACGAAAAGCCAAATCCCCATGGTTCCAACCAACCAAATTGGACCAGTAATAGCGTAACCGATCCAACCATCAGGGGTAGTTGCCCAATATGCAGCAGTTGCAATTGAGGATACAAGAATAAGCAAGAGAAACACAGAGAGCTTGATACAATTAGCTGGTGTTGTGATCCCACTAGCATAATACCGGCGAACAATGAGTGCAAAGGCCACAAGCATGAAAATGAACAGTGTGGAGATGGAAAGCAGGTTGGAGAGAATATCAAGCTTTGTGAAGAAGGCAATGATGGCAGTGGCTGCAAGCATTACCACCGTGGCATTGACGGGAGTCCCGGTCTTTTCATTGACATGGGCAAGCCATGGCGGTAACATGTGGGTGCGTGCAATATGCGTGAGATATCGAGCCTGACCAACTGCTCCGACCAACAAAACGGTTGTCATGCCCTTAAGTGCACCTGCTGCAACAATGTACTTAGCCCATCCCATCCCCACAGCTTCAAATGCAATCGAAAATGGTGCATCTTCGTCTACATCTTTGTACGATTGCATGAGGCACAACGTCACTGCTAACAAGCAATACGCCAATGTAGTAATTGCCATTGAGCCGACCAGACCAATAGGGATGTCCCGACTAGGGTTCTTTGTTTCTTCCGCCATGGTTGAGACTGCATCAAACCCAACATAAGCAAAGAAAAGCACAGCCGAGGCCTGGAAAATGCCACGGGCACCATAAGGAGAAAACGATGAGTAATTCTTGGTATCAGCTTTCATTAGGCCTGCAATGATGATGAAGAGAATGACGGCAATGTGGAAGATGGAGGCTATGTAATTAAAACGTGACGAGCCTTTGGTGCTGAGGACGGCAAGGATGCAAATGATAGCAATGACGACAACGGCTATGGGGTCGAGATATTTGTAGTCAGTAGAGAGACCATCGGCGACTATGCGGAAATCGTTAGGCTTGTGGTTGCATAGAGTAGCAAAGTAGGATGTCCAGGAACGGGCAACGGCGGCGCCGCCAATCACATACTCAAGTAAGATGTTGCCAGCGGCAATGAAGGCCATGAAGTCACCCAGCTCTACCCTCAGGTACGCAAATGATCCACCTGATCGACAAACATAAAAAGACATTCTAGTTTCCAGTTTGAGATCAATTTAGTACAACTAGGAGTACCAAAGGCGGTAATGCTTCGTTCAAACTGACATGTTGTGGTTAAAAATATGCAGATACATTAAATTTATTCTATAAACGGCCAGAAATTTACTACTTCATTTATTTTTATAAAACTGATATAGAAAAATATAATTGATTATTTATATATCAGAAATGCTAAATTATTTGACTAAATCTCTCGATTAAATCTGCCGATACAATTGTCTTTTTAATTTTGTTTATTTAGTGATTAAAAAAGTGTCTTTGAAATGATGTTATTTTTTTTTAATTTTCTTAAAAAAAATATTTAAAAATATGAAAAAATGAATGGAAAGAAATTTTTTTTAAAAAGTAACAAAATGTTATTCTTTTTATGTGCAAACTCGTGCTACAGACTTAGTTGAAATTGTAGCACTAGCTAGGAATAATTGGTTACTGATCAGTAAGCCAGCTTGTCACTGTCATTATTAGCAACCAGCTAGCTCAAACGTTTCTTCATAATTGATTATGACAATTTTCTAATTTTTTTAATTTTTTGGCTAAAACATGCAGATGGCGGTAGCAAATTAGCAATGCATTCATGCAAAGATGCATATAATATGGAGATTTTCTATGAACCTAAAATAGAAAAGGTTTTATGGCACATACAATGCCAATTTGTATCAATAATTTTGTCTTTTCTTCCCTTGATCTGTACTTGATGATGATGAATGGGTAAAATACCCACTAAAATACGAGAAATGGAACTCATGACTCACGTACGTACAATATCATGATCCCAAACACATGGAGGCACTATTCCAACAAATAAATAATAATATAAAGAAGATCACGTACTAAGTAAGGATGCATATATTATAATATGATTTTTAAAATCTAAATTTAAAATTTGTTTTCTATTAAATTAATCCATATAGACGTGTGTATTATAAAAAAATTACTCATTTGCAGTTAATTAATTTTAATCAAATTTATAAATAATTATTTGATTATAATTAAATGATCATAAAAATCTGTTTTTTTTTTTTTTTTTTTAGCGGTGGTGTAATGGTTTTCTAATATAATTATTTAAAAAAATGGGATGCGTGAATGGACTGGTACGAATAGTTAAGCGTACGGGTACGTACCAGCGACGGGTATCTCCACGGCGAACTCGGTGTAACAGAAAACGGAGAGCATGGCCGAGACGCCGGAGACGACGTACGACAAGACGACAGCCGGGCCAGCGTGTTCCTTAGCCTCGAGGCCGGTGAGGACGAAGATGCCCGCACCTATGACGGCGCCTATACCGAACCACATGAGATCCCACCAATTGAGCGTCTTCTTCATCTCGTTCTGGCTCTGAGCCTTCACCTCCACCAGCTCCTTCTGGTCCATGGACCGGGTCAGGATTCGATCCTTTAGCCTCAGCGGAGTCTCCATGAGCGCCCTCCCGTAATTTCCCCAGCTCCGAAACGACTCCTCGGGGAGAAAATCGTCTTTTGAGCAGGAACACCCCCTCTTCCTGATTCCTAATTCATCGCCTCTGTCCTCTACTCCCATTCTGTCTTTTCCCACCAAAAAAGCAGAGAAAGAACATGAGACCCAACATATACAATAGAAAACAAAACAAAGAGTTTTTTGACTCCACACGCTCTCTGGTATAGTTTCCGGCGAACCAGTCGGAAAAATAAGAGAAAATGGATTAAGCTTTCTCCATGCATGCTGCATGCAGATCAGATGGCATTTTAAATGACACAAATTGACCTCCGATTGCAGATCGATAATATAAAACAAGAGAGCTAGTTTTGGAAAAACAAGAGAAGATTGTAAAAACGCATGATCAGATTCAAACAGAAAATAAAAATCAAGCCAAAAGAACATTTCAAAATTCTATCATTAATCCAAGTGAACGTAATGGAGGAAAGCGAGTACTAGTTGTATGAAGAATTCGATGAACTTACTCTGAGAAAGTGTGGATTCAAGAGAGAGAGAACAGTTAGGCACGAGAGTTTCTCCGGCGACGGTGAAGCGTTGGAGGCAAATCACAGAGAGAGGGAGAGAGAGAGAGAGAGAGAGAGGGGGGGGGGTCAGAAATGTCGAAGTCCTTCCCACAACGCAGGAATTCGGAAATAAATACAGGAGGTTATGGAAGTTAGAGTGCCACGTGTCAAGTACAGTTGGGTCAGAGATAGCTGGAGTGACAGCCCATGCAGCAATCTAAAGTTAGAAATTTCGTAAAAATATTATTAATAAATTAATAAATTAATAAATTAGATTCCTATATTTATATTTCAACAGAATCTTTCAAATTCTCTGAAACGAAAATTTCGGTTTGACAGCTTAGACCCTATTGTTTGGAATGAATTCTTCAATACTTGTACGGTTGATGAATATCGAACTGATCTTCCTCCATTTTAGGTTCAATTCAATCACGGTTTAAGATGGGAAAATACTTGCACATATATATATACATATATACACTCAAACACACATATATACATATATTTATTTACATACATTGTAAGTCAAAAATATTAATTAATTACATTAGGTTGAGGCTTTTTTTAAATAAATTTGTCATCATTCATTCATTAAAAAAAAATTATATTCATGACTAGATATATTTTGATATGTTCTCGTATCAAACATGATATCATAAACTAAAATAATGTATTTGAAACTCTGCCGGCATGCTATTTTCTTTTGTGATAAATTTGATTTTTACTATTGTTAATATTCTTTATAGAATTAAGAACGTTCAAAAGACAACACTTTTTGCCTAAATAGAGGTTCAACCTCATACTTCATAGAAATAGAAGGCTCAACCACTACAGAAAAACATTCGAGAGATGATTTTTTTTTTCTATTAACAGTAAGGAAATAAAAAATGAAAGCAATAAGATAGATATACGAAAGGACATATTACAATTTAGACTAACTCCAATAGATTTGAAATATGTGATGGCTTATGAAAACAACACACTTATTTCTTTTTAACTTTAAAGGTCTGGTGGTGGCGAGTCCTATGTTTTGGCATGTATGTCGAAAATAGTTGCTGGAAGTTGTGGCACGTGAGAATCATGCGCAGATGTGGACAACATGGGAGGACCACGTGTGATGATTTTTACAAAATCACTATTTTCCTTTGAATGATTTTCGACTTGTAAATTTGTTTGTGCCGTGTTTCTCAAGAGTTGTCAGAAAGCTATATATTTTTTTGGCCTTTAATAAAGCAAAATATAGATAAGCAAAAGAAACCTTGATAAATAATGCGGTTGAATAGAGGAAAGAGGGAAGAAGATGAAAGAGGAGGAGAAAGCTGAGGCCTCCTCCCAACCCTCCCGCAAATCAAATTTGGAGCCCTTGACAATAGTTAGAAGTTGAGCCTACATAATGAGAATATTTGAATTGGACTCAAATTAGAGAGAGAGAGAGAGAGAGAGAGAGAGAGAGAGAGAGAGAGAGAGAGAGAGAGAGAGAGAGAGAGAGAGAGAGAGAGAGAGAGAGAGAGAGAGAGAGAGAGAGAGAGAGAGAGAGAGAGAGAGAGCAATGTCAATACTAAGTACGTACAAAAAAGCAATTATACATTCACGTGAGTTTCTCATATGTACTATACTAGTTTTATTTTTGTGAGCATATATAAGTTTGTTGTGAGCATATGTATAAACTAGAAATGCTCACCACAAACTTATATATTCAGGTGACTAGTATATATAAGTTTGTTGTGAGCATTTCTAATGTATAATAACATATAAAGTACTATGATATTGATCGATGAACTTTTTAATTGATCAGCGGTTAATTTAGGTTAAATTGATCATCTTCATGTTTTCCTCTTGATTCTATGTAGTTGGCCGGACACGATTCATTCCGATATATATATATATATATATATATATATAATGTAGTAGAATTTTGGAATTTCGATTCGTGGATTACTACTTGAATGATAATTAGGAATTAATGGGGTTAGCAAATTAAAGCCTTCCACAAATGGCAAATCCATGAAAGGAAATATTCTACGGCCATTCCTTCTTTTCCTATTTGTGGCTTTTATTCATTTGATCAATTCGCGCGGTGGTGGTTTGGATTTCATTATATGCATATATATATATATATATATGAATAATAGGTTTAGAAAAAAAACAAAAAAGCGAAGAAATGAAAGTTATATTGCAACATTTGATGATCAGAACCTTTCCATTTTCTGATAAATATTGTTTTTTTAACATGATTTAAATCGTCATTTTACATCTAATGAGAAATAGGCCGCCGCCGGCGCGCGTGATATAAACGATATATATCATGAACTTAATTATTTATCATCATTAATCTCTTATTTATCAGGATCACAATCAATCTCGAATTATTAATTGGTTTATATAAGAGGAAATTATCTTTAATTTTACTGCAATATCCATGCATGCATATTAGGTAAATTAAACTCGATCATCACTCATAATTAAATATATAAGAGAACATTTAAAGTTACAGAAGCCTCTAACTTGTGGCGGAAATCATATTGGCCGGGCGTACGTACGTAGAATTCATATATACAAGATTAATATGAACGTACGGCCATATTATGAGGAGCTAGCTAGGAGGTGGAACGATCTAATTGGCTCCCCTAAATTAAGGATTTTCGAAATAGGTATTTACCATCCAATCACTGCAGCTATTTCCGAACCATTGAATTCATAATCACTGCATATATTGGCACTGAAAAACAGAGAACTAACCCAATCCATTACGGCCAGTTTTCCCCTCCCTTTCTCCGACTTTCCCACTAGTCAAACACATTACAAAAATCTAAAATTAAGATTTAATCTAAACCTTTGTGTGTGTAAGAAAATAAATACATTTAGGCTCAAGAATTTCAATTTCTAGAAGATAAACCAGCCAAGCCCTTAGCAAGCGAGAGAAAATAAGAGATGAATGGAGAGACTCACCGGCGTTGAGAGGAGGCGAGACGCACTTGGGTTGAACTGATGCGTCGGCAACGAGAAATGGCCAACCAACAATGGAGAAGAGATATAGAGTGTATTGGCGAAGGAGGAAAAAATAAACGCGGGCAACAATTTGTGATTTCCCCTTACTTTATCAGGTTAAAAACATTTATTGCGGCGGTTAATAGTCGCCGGAATAAGTCCTTTAAATGGCCACTAAATCTTTTGCGGCAGCTTAGAGTGTCAATTTGTCCAAAAGTTGTCGTCATAAAAGCCTTATTACAACAAATCTATTTACGGTAGAAAAGGTCGCTGCAATAAGTTCTTTTTGTGGCATTTTTTTTAACTTTGGATGGATGGTTTGTGACACCCTCAACTCCCATGTATAGAAACACGGGAATCGAGGCGTCGGAATGCTGACAACTTGGGTCACGCACTCCTAACGTTAAGTGCTAAGTGTGTGAACACGTGACATGCATAAATAAAAGCAGCGGATATTTAAAATCAATATCTAAGTACTAGAATTTTTTAGAAATATTTTACAAACTAATTTAATATAAATTCTCTAGCAGGAGATTTAATACAATCATCCGAAAATCAAAACATAAAATACTTACATAAAAATGGAACTTTTCCCAAAATAATAAATTATAACATAATTACTCTAACATTGAAGTCGTCTCCTCAGGCTCAACTTCCTTGATCTCTACATCTAAAATCTACGACGCCAAAAATGACATCGCAGGTAAGTACAACCCAAACAAACTACAAGATATAAAATGTATTCATGCAACAACAAAACGCATGAACACGATACCATATGCATGAAACTCAAAATCATCTTCCTCAAAATAAATAAAATAAACACACGCCAAAATCTCATTTTAGCTCAAGATAAATTCTAATAAAAACATCCATCATTTTCCAGAAAAAGATATCCGTAAATCCATTAAAACTACAACAATTTTTTCAGAAAATGGTCCACGTAAAACCAATTAATACAATAGACGGGTATATTATGCGGGACTCTACCACCCTCCCTACTTACCCCCATATTCATACCAGTCATACGGGCGTTACGTATCGTCGTCCCCATAATGACATAAACACTCCAATCACATTGGGTGTTACGTATCGCCGTCCCCGATATGACGTACATACCAACTATAATGGGCGTTACGTATCGTTGTTCTCATTATGACATCCACACACTAATCATATTGGGTGTTATATATCGCTGCCCCCAATATGACATACACACAACACCAATCATAATGTGCGTTACGTATCGCCATCCCCGATATGAAATACATACATAATGACCATAATGGACTTATGTATCGCCGTCCTCGTTATGACTCAGTCAAAAACTATTAAAATCCATAAACCCAATAATCACATTTCATATTAAAATCCAAACACCAAATATATATATGATTAAGCGTGTAATTACACAATGTAAACACCAACACACAAAATACCCAACAATTAATAAATTCCAACATCAACCAAGAAATTCCAACGTTAAACAAATTCAATATTTGTCGATACAAAAATATATTTAAATCTTAAAATTCATTTGGAAAATACTTACAATACGCTTGATAATAATTTTCGAAGATAGCAAAATTATCAGAAAGCAATCCCAAGCCTCCACCAACAAACATACTGCTATTGTAGCGCCCAACACACCATCGAAAATAAAACACCATAAATAAATAAGTTTTATTTTCGAAGATAACTAAAACAACTAAAACAAACGTATATGACATCGCATATTTAAAACAACTTAATTAATAACAAATATTGTGAACAATATTTAAACTCTTAAAACGATCATAAATAATTTAAAAGCAATTATTATTTAATCACACTAACATTTGAATGTAAAATAAAACAACATAAATAAATTACAAACAACTTGTAAATTGATTAAACACATAAAACGAGTAATAAAACTTATCGAAAGTATCCCAAAGCGATGAATACGGCAAGTAAAATGATGATTAAAACACTATTAAAATCTCACATGAAATTTTCAGAAGACAAGGGTTGGAAGAGGAGAAAAACTCAAGTCTGAGTAGTGGGGAAATGAGAGCTCAAAATTAACCCAAATGGAGGGTAGAACATGGCATTGAGAAGGTTTTTCGCTATAGATTTTACGTAATAGTCGATGGCCATTTTATAGGCTGTAAAGCTCATGTTTTTGGTGGGAAAAAAAATCATGGGAATTACTTCCAGACCTGAGCCAATACAATGCAAGTTGTAAAGAAGGAGAATCTTTAGTTTTTTCAAATGAAAACTAGGGACAAAAATAAGCTGGACACTCACAGTTTCAAGCTCTATTTGGGTGCGTACAACATCAATCAAAACCAAAATTAGAGGGGCAATATTCCTCAAAGTACAGGGCAATCAATGGAACACCACATGGATGAAATGGAGAAGAGAAAGGCTACAAAACTCGAGCTGGAGCATCACGGGTAAACAGGACAAAACAGAGGAAGAAGAAGAAGAAAAGAAGAAGAAATGAAGAAGTCGGTGTGCGGGAGAAGAATAACATCTGGAGTTCATTAAACCCATCTAAAAACGTCACTGTTTGCTCCAATGGAAGGAGTCAATGCATGTGAAAAAGGAGTGGCCTGGACTTAACTAACTGAAATGAAAATAAAAGGCAACAGTTGAATTAAAAGAAAGGGCTGGTTTTAAGAGCTAATGGGTTGGGCTTGGGCTTAAAACCCAAAACAAACTTAAACTAAACACGCCCATATATATATATATATATAGTTATAAGCCCAAATAAAAAAACACTTAAAATAAATTAATTAAAACACATTAAATCAAGATAAAATAATCTACAATACTTTAATTTAAATACCAACTTAATAAAATAAAGAAATTAAATTCAAGCCTTAAAATAAATGCATCACAATAATTTAATAAGAGAATAAATTAGCTTACAATTAAATCATGAAAATAATTTCTTATATGAAAATGAAATATTCCAAATATATAATCACAAGCACAATAAAATAATATTAATATTAACCAACTCATAACACTCAATATTTATATTAACAAATAAAACATATTTAATATTAAAATATTAAATTACATAAAGAGTAAAATTACGAATCCTCACATGGTTCATAGCTGAAACGTGTAAAATGACTATTTGCAACATTTTTCTTGCCTGATGGAAATAAAAAGAACCACAAAACCCCATCTTCCATGTAGTGCATTCTTAATATATATGAACATGAGCTATTATCTTTAGAATTAAGGGGGCTTAGTCTCCTTGATTTAATTATACCAGTCATAAACTTATCTGGTAATTTTTGACTTTAGAAATAATCCTCTATTGTCTTTTTTGTATATAAAAAGAAAAGAGGTGAAAGTTAAAGTTTTACTAGTGGAGAGGTTTTTGTGGGTATTGTTGGGGTGAGGAAAAAGATTGTGTAATTGTAGCAATTTTTCATATAGTGCATTTTCTTCTCTGGGTCTGATAGTTTTTCTCTTGTTTTGAGAGTTTTCCACGTAAATTTTTGTGTTGTGTTTATTTCTCTATTTTTCTTGGCATTTTGTCAAAAGTAGATCCTGGTTGAAAAAATTCAGGAGGTCCAGATTTCTAACAAGTGGTATAAGAACCACTAGGTTCTTTTGGCGGGGTTAAGTTTTGGTGTGGTAGTATGGATACGTTTGGTCTAAAGAGGTTCTGCCTATGAGATTGAAAATTTTAAGTATGTCCGTTATGACCCTCTAGTCTTTCTTGAAAATCTTGAAATTCTGTCTAAGAAATATCGATATTTCTTGGAAACTTATTTAGTGGGTACTATTCATTTCTACAGTAAAATTCATCGAGGCAATGTCAAGAATGGAGGTAGAGAAATTTAATGGGAGAATCATTTTTGACTTGTGGCAAGTGCAAGTCAGGGATATTTTGATTCTATTAGGATTACACAATGCGTCGATTAACCCATAAAGTCAATAATTTACTAGAGGTGTGGACAACCTGGGTACGTCAAGAAAAATTGTCAATAAGAGGTGGAGCCAGTTCGGCAAAAGGCCCCAAGTCAATAAATGAAGATATTGACAATGAAACTAACATTGTATCTTTATTCACAAAAGACGATGTTTGTTAAAAGAGACATGTACATCCTCATGACATGCCGCTAATTCTAAAATTGTCATGATAGAGGATGTGTTAATGTTAGCAGTTCTACAAGTTTGTACACATACATTGGTTTGTCATTGATGGGTGTGTGGTGTAAATTCATGTCAATGACTGATGAATTTATAGGAAAGTCAAACATGAGAGTTGTACCATAATTTTTCATCAAGGTTATTTTTCGACATGGGCTAAAGTGAAATGCTTGAAATTGGTTTATTCTAAGTGAGTATGCTTTTATGGTTGAGCATAATAGCGAAAGTTATGAAAATCTTCATGGTGGTGGAGCGTGGCTGTAGGATCGGTCAAAATCGTAAGGTAGAGATTGTTGGTGTTGCTTCTTTGTAATCCCACATTGGTGGGATTTGTAAAAGGGGGCAAGGCCAATGCCTATTTAAGGGGGCTTAGCTTCTTTGGTTTAATTATACCAGTCAGAAACTTATCTAGTAACTTTTGACTTTAGAAAAATTATTCTATTGTCTTTTTTGTATGTACAAAGAAAAAAAGGTGAAAGCTAAAGTTTTACTAGTGAAGAAGTTTTTATGGGTGTCGTTGGGGTGAGAAGAAAAATTGTGTGATTGTAATAATTTTTCATTTAGTGGATTTTCTTCTCTGGGTCTGGTGGTTTTTCTTTTGTTTTGGGAGTTTTCTACGTAAATTCTTGTGTTATGTTTATTTCTCTATTTTTTTTTATATTTTGTCAAAAGTAGATCCTGGTGGAGGAAATTTGGGAGGTCCAGATTCCCAATACATGACAGCTGTGGCATTAATGGGTGTGCCTGTCCTTGGATCGACTTTGGCTAAAAACTGGGGAAGCATATGGCTGCGGGCAATCACTACAACAAATAAGAGCAGTTGCTGCGTTTTTTGTAGCGGGGAGTCAAAATTGGCCGCAAGTTGATGGATTTAATTTTTCCATTTAATAACTTACGATAGGAACAGAGGTTGCCGTAATTATCAACTTATTTGCTGTGGTTTTAACCAATTGTTGCGGCACTTTAATGGTCTTCGCACAAAAAGAAATCATCCCAGGTGACTTTTGATTGTTGCGGCACTTTTATTATTCCTGGAAGAGGTTTGTTATGGCACTGTGTGTAGTCTCAGCGTATTTTACCTCTCTCTCGATAGTTCAACCATAGCATGTGAGAGGAGGGAGGGAGGCAGAACGGAACGGCCCCTTCCCACGCTGTGCCTTTGCCGCACTGCTAGTGCGCCGCCACCTCTTCTAGCAAGTGTCTCTCCCTCTCTCCGTTCGTCTCTCGTTCCCTCTCTCTATTCGCGTCTCTCTCTCTAGTTTTGATCTTGTAGTTTAATGCAGTGTTCATCAGTTGTTCTTGAAAAATTGGAGAAGATCTAGGGTTTACACCGAAAGCCCCTTACTGAGGATGTAGATCGTGAGGTTTTCGATTCACACAAGGTATAGCCTCCTCTCGTCTCTTTATTTTCAAATGGTGGAACCCTAACTTAAATCTCCTCAAGTTGAAGGATAAACATAGGTAACCCAATTAATTTCGGTTTCCATTTTTGGGCATTTTCATTCTACAGGAAATGGTAACCTAGGGTTCCAAAGGTGAAAATTTTGTTTTGCTTCCAGTCGAGATAACCAAAATTCCATTTTTGTTTCGCAAATATATGAAGTGTTTTAGTTTATTTATTTGTTTGTTTTAATTTCTATGTGTTCCTACTGATCTAAGTATTTATTTGCTTCACCTATATCCATGTTTTATGTCAGTTTCTTGTGATTTTGTTGAAGTGAAAGATGCGCATCCTGCTTTTGTAACTGAGATGTCAAATAAATCAAAGTTTAAATTTCTGTAGCCAATTATAATTGTTTTAATCCCCATGTGCTAGTTTAAAGTTTTTCTTGGATATGGTAAATATCCAATGAATTTTCCTAGAAGCCAGCATATGTTAAATATTGAAGAATGTTTTTCTGCGAAAATGCTAAGCCAACAAAGCAAAATTAGTGCGTTCTCTGTTTTTTTAACAATAACAGAGAACATGATTTATTAATTCTGGTGTAATTAGCTTATAATGACAGATTTATTAATTTTGGTTGAAGTGCCAATTAATTCCATATAGTGTAATTGGCTTCCAGGTACTTGTTGTTGGAAGCTTTGACAACTTAGCTTGCAGCTTTGTCAGAGCGTACGTCCATTCTTTTCCTTCCTTTTAAGTCTTTGTTCATGCATGCTTGCAAAAAGCATCTTTTTATCAATTATACCAAATAAAGGAGAATTTTATTATGAATGACATTTATTGTTATATGGTACTAGCTTGTGTGGCTCACCCAATGTTTGGCAATCCAGATTCCATTTACTTTATAATTTTAAGTTCTTGGTTATGTGATATGTATCTTAGAATTTTGGTCATTTATGATTCTTACAGCTACACGGCCATTGAGATAGATGCAACTTCAAATAAGAATCCAGAGCAGCGTGCTCTTCTTGTGGAATCTAGAAGGTGAGCTTTGTTCATTGATGATATTTTGTTAATTTCATACATTGGTGTCCTTTTCCAATCATTTAAAAAAAAATATGTTACCATTCAATGTTCAACTAAACTAGCACACATCCCTTAATGTATTATTTTGGTATGATGTCATGTTTGATAGGGGTACTTCTTGTAATGTATCTGATTATAGATGCAAATTTCTCTAATGCATGAATGATGGCAATTTTCCTTAAAGTAGCACACATAGGCGCTGCTCTTGCATATGTCTCTTAAAGCAAAAAGAAAAAAGTAAAAAAATGTCTCAACTCGTGAAAGCATCGAAGACCCAAAGATCTAATTCATCCCTGGTAATTGTGACACTCATTTAATTTTTTGGGAAAATAATAAAGGGTGTTGACTTAAAGGACTGCCTGCTAAAATAAATGACTGTTATATTGTAAGAATTTGCATATAATCTCATGGGTGGTCACTCCATGTAAAATATCTATGTATGTCTTCTAGATTTACACATAGATGCATAGTGTTCAGGTTCATAAATATATATTGAATATTAGCTTTGATGTGAAACTATGTCATGTTTTGTTTTTGATTGGCCACTTTAGTTTCCTAAGGTTGAAAGTCTATATGGTGAATTATAGCTACATCTAAGTATGTTGTAGGCTGCCTAGGATTCAAATTGTTAGTTATTTGCATTATCTGTTTGGTTGTATTTTAGCACTACTACTGAAGATGAAATTAAAACAATTTAAATGGTTACTCATTCATGCATTTTCTAAGATGAGATTTATGCCATTGTTGTGTGTTTGAATATGTCAGTTTTTGAAATTTCAATGGCAGTGGTTGACAGCTTATATGCGTTACTCGAGACCCCAAATTACTACAGGACTGCTGGCAAACAAAGAAATAACAAATATGGATATTACATAGTTTGAGATCATGTATACCTAAACTAAGTCAGGACAAAGTTGAATGATCATGTGTATACATGGTCACTCAACTTTGTAATATCGATTCTGAAATTTTTGAGATATTGTTTTCAGCATGAATGTAAACCAGTACTAAAGTCTTCTCTATTGTATTAGGAGGTGTTATATACAATTGCATATATATTATAAAATGAAATTTATTCTCTGTGCCTGATATACACAATATCGATATATATAGGCCTTGCTGTCCAATTTATATATATATATATATCATATGCATAACCATATCCATAGGTTTAATAAGCTGACATATGAAGTGCAATACATATATCATGTGCAAAACTAGATCTATGTCCAACGATCTACTTAGATCATTTAAGAAATTTAATTATAGGAAAATTAAGTCTAATAATTTGAGGGTTCAATATATAATATATGATTGCAGGTGGGTTTAATATGGTTTAAAATTCTCATTAAAATTTAAAGGTTAAAATTTTTCAATACATATAAAAAACTAAAATTTTGGTTCCAATATGCTAATTTAATGTAATTGTGGGGGAAAATCTGGTTCCAACATGCAAATTTAAGCTAACGTACACGCACAGAGGGCACCTATGTAATCATCAGCATTTAGTCTGATTTAGGAGGGAAGCAAAAGCAACAGTTGTTTGGCTTGTATGTTTCAGCATGAAGATCGCGGTAAAAAGGCAGGAAAATCTCTAAGGTAAATTTTCGGCGTCTATGCTACGAGCTCAAAACTCCAGCTGAAAATGTTTTACCACGGTTTCTTCATGAATTGCGACGTTAACTGTTTTCAACAAAAACTGGTAAATGTTGTAATGAAGGTGCGTGAGATATCGAGCCTGGCCAACGTCTACGACAAGCAAAATGGTTGCATTGCCTTTCAGTGCTCCGGCAGCAACTATATGTACTTGGCCCACCCCAGCCGGATGTTGCGCACAAACAATAATATCTAGAATCATACAAGATGATATTTAAATGGTTCAGCAATTCGTCTACTTCCACTGATACCAAATATACAAACAAATATCACGTTCCTCTCTAATTTACACACGTCTCTACTCCTACCAGAGCTCTCCTTTTATAGGAGAGGTTTTACAAGATGCAGCAGCCAAAATGGTAGGTGAAGAGTAAGTATAGCCAACGTTTGATTTTCTGCATTCAAACTTGGACAGTGCCTTGGACGGTGCAGCCATTGTTGAAGCTTCTTGTGGACGGTGCAACCATTCCAGAACATCAAGCTTGGTGTTCACACTTTAGGTGGCTCTTTCAACAATCACCCCCTCCACTAAAGTGTGTCATACTAGGTTGCTTACAAACTGATTCGTTCTTCAAATAAATGCACCTCCTTATTTGACGTGAGAGATTTCTACTAACAAATGCGCCATAAGATGCTAAATGCACCCAAAAGTACCAACGCACCAAAAGGTGCTCAGCAACTTGCAATATCCAAGCAGTGTTGGAACTTGATCCCTGTAATGACTTTCGTCAACATATCTGCTAGATTATCTTCAATGCCAATCTTCTGAAGTAATATGTCCTCTTCTTCTAATATTTCACGTACAAAATGAAATCGGACATCGATATGGTTTGTTTAAGAGTGATACACTTAATTCTTGGTCAGGTGAATTACACTTTGACTGTCACAGTAAACAGTAACCTCTTACTGTTTAAAGCTCAAATCTGTTACCAGTCCCTATAACCAAATGGCTTCTTTTACGGCTTCTGTTACAGCCATATACTCAGCCTCTGTGGATGACAATGCAATCGTAGACTACAAATTCGATCGCCAACTAACGGGTGCTCCAGACATAGTGAACACATATCCAATTGTCGATTACCGTTTGTCAAGATCACCAGCATAATCTGAGTCAACGTATCCAGTTACTAGACTATCTTCACTCTTCTCAAACTTTAAACTAATATCTACGGTCCCTAGAATATATTGTAGAATCCATTTAGCCGCATGCCAATGTTTCTTTCCAGAATTATGCATATAACGACTGACCAAATTGACGGCCTGGGAGATATTAGGTTGTGTACACACCATGGCATACATTAGGCTACCAATAGAACTTGCATACGGGACACTCTTCATCATCTTTAGAAGACTGCAATGCGCTGAGTTTAAAATATGGGGTCATTGGAGTACTCACCGGCTTCGACTTTGAGTCCATATTGAAGTGTTACAATACCCTCTTCAGATATTATTTCTGAGTAAGGTGAACTGTACATTTCACCCTATCTCTGCTCATTTCCATCCCCAATATTCTCCATGCTTCTCCTAGATCTTTCATTTCAAACTCATGACTCAACTGAGTTTTCAAACGATTTATCTCTACCTTACTTTTACATGCAATTAACATATCATCTACATATAAAAGCAAATAAATGAAAGATTCATCTGTAAGTTTTCTAAAATACACACAATGATTGTATTGGCAACGAGTGTATTTCAAGTCTATCATAAAGCGATCAAATCGCTTGTACCATTGCCAAGATGACTGCTTCAATCCATAGATAAACTTTTTCAATCTGCAGACCCAATTTTCTTTACCAGTTTCTTTAAACCCTTATGGTTGAGACAGATTAATCTCCTCTTCCAAATCATCATGCAAGAAAACTGTCTTTACATCAAGTTGTGCTAACTCAAGATCATTTTGTGCAATCAAAGCTAGCAATATCCGAATGGATGAATGCTTCACAACAGGAGAGAATACTTCACTGTAATCAGTTCCCTCTGTTTGAGCGTAGCCCTTGGCTACCAATCTATCTTTATATCGAATTCTATTTTTAGCAATTTTATCATCTTTCTGATTAAAGATCCACTTACAGCCAATTGACTTCTTTCCTTGTGGAAGTAGCACAAATTCCCAAGTTTGTTTCTTATGAAGATACTGCATCTCCTCCTTCATCGCCTTTATCTATTCATCCTATTCACTGGATTGTATGGCTTTTCTGTAAGTGGTGGAGATCTCACCCTCTTCAACTGATAGTGCATATGTCACATAGTCTACATAACTCTTCTTAGCCTATTGGTTGTTATTAATTCAATTTGACTTGGAGGTACTGTGACTGGACTATCAACCTCCTCTTGTCTGTCTTCTATTTAATCATTTGGAGTAATAAACTCCACCTTCTGCGAATCACCGGGTGTTTCGCCATCATAACTGCCTTCACGGGAATCTTTATGCTTATGTGACCTAAGCATTTCAAATTCGTTGAATATAACATCTCTACTGATGATTACCTTCTTAAACTCTATGCACCAGAGTTTATACCCTTTTACACCAGAAATAAAACCCAAGAATTTTACTTTCTTGGTATTAGGATCAAGCTTACTTTATTTAGCATGATAGTAAGCAGGACATCCAAAAACGTGTCAAGAGTTATAATCAGTAGCATGTGTACCTTTCTATATTTCAATGTGTGTCTTCCTGCCATTGGCAGCTGCGGGTAGTCTGTTGACGAGGTGGCATGCATATGTTACAGCTTCAGCCCAAAATTTCTTATTGAATCTAGCATTCAGTAACATACACCGTACTTTTTCTAACAAAATACGATTCATCCGTTCTGTCACACCATTCTGCTATGGCGTTCCTCGTACCGTGAAGTGTCTGACAATTCCCTCTTTCTGACATACTTCCATGAAAGGGTCTAGAGTGTACTCCCCTCCATTATCTAATCTGAGCCGTTTGATTTTTCTGCCGGTCTGAGTCTCAATCATATTCTTCCAAACAAAAAAGATGCTCAGCACTTCATCTTTATTTTTCATCGTATATACCCACACACGATGAGAATAATTATCTATAAAAGTTACAAACTAATGCTTACCTCCCAAAGATGCAACTTTGGTAGGTCCCAAAACATCGGAGTATACATAGTCAAGTATTTCTTGTGTATTGTGAACAGTGATTCCGAACTTGATCCGCGTCTGCTTCTCCAATACACATTGCTCACAAAGAGAAAATTTACCAATGTTGGCACCTTTGAGTAATCCTTGCTTTACGAGTGTTTGCAAAACTTTTTCTCCAGTGTGTCCCATACACATATGTCAAAATCTGGTAGTGTCAGCATCAGTCTCATCTAGTTTCTCACAACCTGTAGAAACTCTTTCATCAACAGTATTTCCTTGCAAGAAGTACAAGTTTTCTCGCCTCAAACCTTTCATAGCCACCTGAACTCCTATTATCACTTTGAGATTTCCATCTTCAATAGTGATTTTGAATCCCTTTGAATCTAGAAATCCTAGTGAGATAAGATTTTTCCGCAAGTCCAAAACGAACCGAACTTCAGTCAGAGTCATGACAGTTCCATTATGTAACTTCAACCGAATGTTTCCTATCCCCTGAGTCTTACAGGCACTATCGTTGTCTATAAGTACTACTCCACCTTTAATCTCTGTGAAGTCAGTAAACCAGTGCCGATTGGAACATATATGATAGGTACATCCGAAATCCAAAATCCATTCATCGGGATGACAAATGAATGTTGAACCTATCAAAGCAACGTCTAGATCTTCATCTCTATCTGCAACATTGGCTGTGGTGGTTTAATTCTTCTGTTGACCTTTCAATTTGGGACAATCCTTCTTCCAGTGTCCTTTGTTGTGACAATAGGAACACTTATCTTTAGCGAGTTTTCTGCCGACTGATGAATCACATGATGTGGCCCGAGTTTTTGATTTCTTTCCTGGATACTTCAACTATGTTCTCCCTCTTGCTGTCAACGCTTCACTTGATGTATCTAGTTGTACCTGCTTATCTTTTCTACGATACTCATTGCTAATCAGAGAACTAGATACATTATCAAAATTGATTTTTTCTTTCCCATACAATAATGTGGTAACTAAATGATCATATGTATCGAGTAAGGAATTTAACAAAAGTAAATCCTTATTTTCATCTTGGATTTCAACATCCAAATTTAATAAATCAGTAAGAATCTGATTGTAACTATTCAAATGTTCGAACATACTAATACCTTCACAAAATTGGAATCTGAATAGCTTTTTCTTCAATTGCAAATGGCTCTCAATGCTCTTCTTCATGAATTTATCTTCCAATTTCTTTCAAATTTTGTTTGCATTTGTCTTTTTCATGACAAAATACTTCTGATTTTTTGTAAGACACAAATGGATTGTACTACAAGCTTGTATTTTAAGCTTCCTCCAATCATTTTCCGTCATTTCGTTGAGTTTTTCTTCCAATGCTAAATCCAACTCTTGTTGAATCAAAACGTCCATCACTTCACATTGCCACATTCCAAAATTAGAAGTTCCATCGAACTTCTCAATTTCAAATTTGGCATTTGAAACTGTGGACCTATGCCTTAAACTGCTGGCATTTCCAGAGTTCTTATTTTCTCCAATACCTTCCATATTAATTTAAAAATTTTAGAAGACAAATTTTAAAATTCTAACCATATGGATGAGTCCAGAATGATCCAAATAGTTGAAAAGCACTATTTGATCGTCAAAATCAGACTCAAAATAGCTTAGATCAAGCCCAAAATCAGATATGGAATTCAGACGATCCAGATCTGTCTGGCGCATATGATACACGCGCTGAGGGTGTCTGAGGCGCGTGGGGTGCGTGGCTTACACGCGCGGAGAAGTGAGTGGGGTGCGTGTGGGCTCGTGGTTCCACTCGCAGGGACACTGCAGGGTGTGTGTGGGCGCGTGGTTCCACCCGTTTTCAACTTCGACCGGCGTGTGGCGGTGAGTGTGAGGGTGTGCTGGCACGTGGCACGTGTAAGTCAGTCGTCTTCAACCTCCAGCTATGAATGGGGTGCGTGGGTACACACTTTGAACTTCTACCAGAGTGTACGGGCTCCTCCGACGTGCGTTTTTTATTCCATTTGCGCCTACGGATTCTTCTCGATGCAAGGAATAGTCTGGAGTTGTCAAAAATTAATTTTGACCAACTTTATTTCTAAATAGTGCGAACCAAAGCTTTGATACCATTTGTTACGCATAAATAATACTATCCAGAATCACATAAGACGATATTTAAGTGGTTCAACAATTTGCCTACGTCCACTGGTGCCGAATTTAATATATTTGTATTAAATTACAAATATACAAATAAATCTCACGTTCCTCTCTAATTTGTACACGTCTCTATTCCTACCAGAGCTCTCCTTTTATAGGAGAGGTTTTACAAGATGCAGCAGCCAAAATGGTAAGTGAAGAGTAGGTATAGCCAACATCAAATTTTCTGCATTTAAACTTGGACGGTATCTTGGACGGTGCAGCCATTGTTAAAGCTTCTTGTGGGCGATGCAGCCATTTCAGAACATTAAGTTTGGTGTTCACACTTTAGGTGGCTCTTTCAACACTCGACGACTTGGAATGCAACAGAATATGGAGCATCTGTATCAATATCAGTGTACGACTGCATGAGGCATAGAGTCACGGCTAGCGAACAGAAGACCGAGGTGATAACCAGCATCGAGCCAACAAGACCTATAGGGATGTCTCGCGCTAGGTTCTTAGTTTCCTCGGCCATGGTTGAAATGACATCAAATCCAACATAGGCGAAAAATAGCATAGACGAAGCATGAAAGATGCCTCGAACACCAAAAGGGACAAATGGGGTGTAATTCTTGACATCGGCTTTGGTAAGACTAGCAATGATGATGAAGATGATGATGATGATATGAGCAATTGAGTCGATGTAATTGAAACGAGAAGAGCCCTTGGTGCTGAGTACGACGAGGACACAGATGGCGGAAATGACAACAACGACAACAGGGTTGAGCTTTCTATAGTCCTTTGGGAGAAAATGGACTATGATACAGAAATAATTGGCTTTGTAATTGCAAAGAGTGGCAAAATATGATATCCAAGAACGTGAGACAACAGCGCCACCAATCACATACTTGAGAAGGATGTTGCCGGCAGAAATAAAGGCCACAAAATCACTGAGCTCTACCCTTAGGTAGGCAAACGAACCCCCATAAACACACGAGCACTTTCAACTTTATTAAATTATCATATAAAATATAAAATACAAGAATTCTTCTACTCATCATCACCTTCACCTACACAACACAAGCACAAAATTTTTTTTTTAGTTCTTTTTTTCTAAATTTATTCTTCTTAAATTAATTAAATTCTTCTACTTATTATCCATATATTAAATATATAGTGTGAGGAGTGGAGAACTATCAATAGAATTTTTAAATTATAATAAATAATATAATTTTTTCGAACTCTAAAATAATAATATTATTATTATAAATAATATTTTAATAATATTTTATTTATTTTTTAATTTTTATTTAAAATTATTTCATTTTATTTCATTATTTCATCTTATCCGTTGAAAGTCTTTACCTGCTTACCGGAATTTCCACGACAAACTCGGTGTAACAGAAAACAGAAAGCATGGCAGAGATACCGGAAAATACGTAAGACAACACGACACCAGGTCCAGCATGTTCCTTAGCCTCCTTAGCCTTAAGACCTGTTTGCACGAAAATACCCGAACCGATAAGCCCACCCACTCCGAACCAAATAAGATCCCACCAATTGAGTGTCTTCTTCATCTCATGCCCACTCCGAGCCTTCACCTCCACCATCTCCGTTTGGTCATGGGACTGGCTTGTGACCCTGTCTGCCAACCGCCATGGAATCTCCAATAGTGCTTAGGAATAGTTTTCCCAACTCTGGAATGAGTTCTTGGGAATATGAGAACCAATTTCCGAGTTTATGAGGGGCCTTATTCCTATTATGACTTGAGAGCCCGTCTCGCTGCTTCCCTCCATTCTAACTGAAACTGAAACTGAAACGACAATTAAAAATTTCTTTATTATGGATAAATTTAGGTACAAAACCGTCGATCGATGGCCCAATAATGCATTAATGTTATTTTATTTCCTTGTTTTTCCGAATGGGAACTAGGAAATTATGAAGAAAAAGTGATCCTTTATATGTGTGTGCTTATCTCAGCACGCAATAGTTTCTTTGAATATTTAAACTAAATCAGAATGTAACGTATTAATAATATATATATATATATATACATATATGCAAATCTAGATAATACTTTATGAGAAATGATACGTTTACACCCTTGTACCACTGTTTTACCACTACGTGATTTTAATTTATTTATTTCGTTTTTCTATTTTCATCGGCTGCTACGGATTATTTTTATAAAATCTTGTTTAGATTTAGAAGTGATTTTAATTCATTTTTATTTTATTATTATAATTTTATAATTTTTTATTTAATATTTTTTTTTTATTTTTTTAAAATTTTAATAATTTTTTTTAAATTTAAAAATAATAATATTATTAAAAAATAAATTAAATCCATTTCAATTTATTTAATCATTAAAATTTTCTCTCAATTTTTTTCTATCATTAATGATGAGATTTGTTTCTTGTGTCAGAATATGTAAGAAACTCACTTTTGCTTTAGCCGTCTTTCACCTCGCGCCAAAATGTGATATTTTCAACCCTGTAATTCTCTCTCCTCAGCTCTTTCTCTCTCAAGTTTCTGTTCGTCACTTTCATACCGAGAACGGCATTTGTTCCCGTTTCAGAAAATTTTTCCGTTTAATTTTATTGGATTCCCATCGTCGAGCTCATTTGGAGCCCAGACAACAGAGCCTAGGCCCTACACCATCGAACTCATGACCACAAACCTCCATCATGGCTCTATGTCAGTTCAACTCCAATGGTATGAAAAAATGAGTTATTTGTGAAATGAAATTATTAGTTTTGCTTGTATAATTAATTTAACGTTCACAATGATTTTTTGGTGCATTTTGGACTTGTACAAATGAATTTAATTTGTTTTATTTTTTGCTTATACAATCGGTTATATATTTTTCACAATAAACTGTATGTATATTTTTCTCTAGTATAAGTGAAATTAATTTATTACTGTAATTTTTTTTATTTGTAATTAGTTGAATGTTATTTACAATAAATCAAATTTGTATTTGTCACCTATAACAGGGGGGAATGTTTGATTTTGTTCTAATTTCAATTCTGACTTTCGTAGTTAAAATCATTTATGTTTCTATGGCTGCATGCGGATGTGTGCATTCTTTAATGTTGGTTGTTTGATTTCTTTTTAGTTTCTTTTATCTGGGCTGATATAAATCAAGATTAATGGAAATGATAAATTAACAACTTCAAATTTGCCTATTATGAAATTTAATAATGTACAATGTGTGTTTTTTGTATATGTATCTTGTATTGATGTTAATTGATTATTTGGACATGTTTCTTTCATTTTTTTCAAGGTTATTAATATTATTTTCTTTATCTTTATTTGTTATATTATGTTTATGTTGGGGATAAAACCAAATATTGATCTTGAGGATGTTGTTGAAGAGCCGAGGGGAGGGAATGTCATTTTTATCAGTTGAGGAAGTAAGGGCATACTACACGAAGTATGCAAAACAAGTTTAGTTTGGAGTGACAAAGCCAAATTCTAAAACCAAAGTCGATGGAAAAATAAGATATTTCACATTTGCCTGTGTTCGTCAAGGCACATTTGTTAGTAAAGCAACTAATATTCTTAAACTGAGACCAATGGAATATAACGGATGCAAGGCAAAAATAAATGCCATATTAGGTTCCGAGAGTGAGTTTTGTTTGACCTATGTTGTTCGAATGAATAAATTGAACAAGGCATTTTATGAAATTTTACCGATTGCAGGCACATCAAATGAAGGTTGTGCCAAATTAATGACTCAATTAGGTAAGTTGAAGTTGGAGTGGATTGAGGTCCAACTTGTGCATAATAACCATTCTACTGAGTCATTAGGGGTGAGAAAGGAGTCTGGTAAATTAAAAAGTCCAGTTGCAGCTCGCAATAAAGGTAGGCCAATTTCTAAAAGAAAACAATCATTGACTGAGAAGGTAGTGAATCGCATGAAGGCAAGGAAGACTCAACGGATTCCGGTAAGTCAAGTAGTTTTTGTATTTTGTGTTTCTAATTGTATTTTATATCCTACTGATATTAACTACAATGTCTTGAAATTTTTAAAAGAAGAATAGGCCACACCAAGTTACAATCGCTGTCACAGATGTTGGCTTACCTAACCTGCTCGAGCGTGACTTTCCTCTAGCCTCTAGTACTGCTCAATCGACTGTGGTAGTATTTGTTTATTTGTGTTGTTTAAGGAAATTAATTTGAGGATATTAATTTTAGCTATCTTGTCTCCTCTTGATAGGTACAACCATTTTTGCAATGCTTAGACGATGATAATTATTTGGCTACTCCTACATATCAGGATTTAAATGTCGATATCCGTACGTATATTATATCAATTATGCTAAAATTAACTTTTCTCAAAATAGTACAATCATTAGTGTAATATTATATTGCAGGTTTAGGATTGGAGATCTGTTAAGTTCTCATTTTACAAGGAAGCTGTTAAATTAAAGTAGTCCAGATGTACTTATTTAGAATGGAAGGTAGATATATTTAAAAAATATTTGATAGTTTAATTAAGCTGAACAATCCCTTGAGTTTATTGTATTGCTAAGTGTGTTGATGTCTATGTGCAGGCTTAAGTTATGTTCCTTTTGCTGATTTTGGTGTAAAGGCTAGTGGCATTCACTGTGATTGGGAGTTTTGTGCGCAACCTAGAAGATGATTATTTTTGGTTTGCCTTGTATTCATTTTCAACAACTGGTTTTTTTGCTTGTATTTAAGAGCAGTCGAAAGTGTAGTGCAAAAAATGGAGTGGCAAAAAATTGATATTTGGTTTTGTTTATATTGCTTATAGTAAGGATTTTTATTAGGAACAAATGAAGATAGTTTACTGGTACATTTTGGTTATGTTCATATTGGTTGCCAGCAAATAGTCTATTTTGTATCGTCACAGTTTTGATGTAGTTTGGACATGGGGTGATGCTCGAGTGCGGTCGGGTTGCACTCTAGCGCCTTTACAGTCCTCTTAATTTCTTACAAAAAAACACAATAAAAAATATTTAAAAATATAATAAAAATACAATAAAATAATAAAATAATAAAATAAAGAAAACATAATAAAATACGCAATAAAATAAAGATGAATTTTTAAAGTAAATTCGGTATCACCCAGCCCTTGCCGTCGTCGCCGGGGTTGGCGACACCACCCAGCCAGCGGAAGGAGCCGGCGACCTCATCCCTACAATGGCAAGCTCTAACGACCTCTAGTATGTTCCCGGTGGCTTTAAGCCTATTTTGAAAAAGGAGAAAGTTAGGTTGGACCAAATCCCAAAATTTGCCTTTGGACATTTGAAGCTGCATTCGAAGGCAAAAAATGTCCTGAATTTTAAGCTTTTCGTTTATTGATGCATTTATTTTTTCAAAATTTTGAGTTCAATTTCTTGTTCAGATGAATAAAGCAAGCAACCTTATAGAAAACTTGCTATGAGTGTCGAAATGTGCTCATGGTTACGACAAATTTTGGTACTAGAATATGACAAAAGTCATGACTCGTGCATGGTTGGTTAAACTTGATTATCATGTAACCATTTCTGGAGGTTCTATACAAGAAAACAGTCATCATGTAAACAAAGCGACAATTGAGGAGAACATGTGTATTTACAGCTGAGATTTTTGAAAGAGAAATGTTATTCTTTCTGGTGGAATGTATTCCGATTTCTATCTCATTTTCATTTTTCTAAAATTTTTTATATGATTTTTAAGTAAATATTTTTAAATAATTACTAGATTTTTTTAAATATCTTAAAATATTTTTTAAAAATATAAAAAAATAATAATATTATTTTAAAATATTTATTTAAAAATTATATAAAAAACTAAAAACAAAATGAAAACAAAATGGCAGTGGAATACATTTCATCGAGACGAGCAGCAGCTTCCTTTCTGAAAACAGATGAGGGGAAGTTCGGCCAAGGTCAGAGAGAGAGAAAATGAAGAGCCCAACAAAAAATGAAGATTGAGTTCAGATTTAAATTTTGAGATGATATAAGTTTAGTTTATTTTGTAATATTATTATTATTTTAAAATTTTAAAAATATATATTAGAATTTAATAAAAATATATTAAAATTTAAAAAATGTATATAATAATTTATGTTTTATATAAAAAATTATAAAAATATAATTATGAAATAAAAATAAATTAAGATGAATTATAATAAATTTTAAATATAAATGATGACTTAAATGAAAAAAAAATTATGATATAAGTTTGAATTTAAAATTTAATTTTTTGTACATCACTCTGACACAAAGGTTATATCAACTTAAAAGTTATATCATTGCATAAAAGAAGTTTTGCAAAAGTAAACCGTAGCAGCTGATGAGCAGCGAAAGAATAAATAAAAATTAAAACTACGTCAAATCAATGGTAAAACGGTGGTATAAGGGTGTAAACGTATCATTATTCATACTTTGTATATGTGTTTCAGAGTTTGGTTGCTGAGCAAAGAAAGAAATGAGACTACCTTATAATTAACTGATCCTGTCTTGTTTTCCGTTTTCAGAAAACGTACGTACGTACGAAAGATTAGCCTCTCAAGTGACTGGTGAAGGGAGTACTGCCGAAGGCTCCGTTGATGATTGCATGCAGTTTTACTTTCTAAGATTAAGTAGGAAAAAGGACTAGCTGGCTGGTATTTGGACTCAACTTGATGATCACAATCTCTACAACGATCGATGATCTATTCCCAAAGATTTTGGCAGCAGGCTGGACGTTTATGATCACAGATATTGCTTCAAACTTCCGGAGATAAATTGAGCATAAATTAATACGACGTTGATTCCCACTTGAAAACACACACACTCAAGCTCTTTTTATTTTTTATATTTTTAATATATAAAAACGACAGGAACCTTGTCGATTGTATTCGTGCAGCTGTGGCAGGCAAGCTAGGATACCGATCCAAGGGCTGGTGGATTAAATTGTCGTTAATAACAAGAAATATCTATAGTTATATATAAGAAAAAAATGATGGGAAGTATATATATTTAAGATATTTTCTCTCAAAACGATATTATTTATATACTGTTCATATGAGAGGAAGTATCTACACTTATCCAAGTTATGATCCAAGTCCAATCACTAATATAAACAAGAGTTTCATAATATAATATAATATAATATAATGATCCAAGTTGTGATATTTTTACCCATTAATTTTTGAGAGATTTATAATTAGAATGGTTCTTTTATTTTACTTTTTTTTCATACTTTTTCAATATTATTTTTATAATAACCACATCATTAAAAAAAAAAAACTTTTTTAATCATTCTATAAAATAACAAAAAAATAATTGTCGAGATTTCCACGAGAACTCCTGATGATATGTAAAAGTAGCGCATTTTTGTTCTAAAATGATTCTAAAATCACTTGATCAGGAGCTGGAATTAATGACGCTTGTGAAACTGCCACAGGACTACACAATTCATCAGTATTCGGGGTAATGCAATATGCATTGACTGAGAACGAAAGATCAGAAAAATAATGGCGGAGATATCAGGAATGTAGGGTCAAACCCAGGGGAGGAAAAATCATATATTTGACGACAGGGATCGGTAATGACAGCTGAAAGCAAAGTCATGTTGACTGTCGGGTATCCCCAAGAATTTTTTCTAATTTCTTTTTTTCCAATCCTAAACACAAAACCCTCCCCCAAAAAAAAAAGAGATATTAGTCGGTAATAAATCACATTAAATGATAAATTCAGTGAAAGTGTAATAAAAAATAATGATAATCTTTCATACTACTCATTTATTGTTATAAAATTAAAAAGAAAGCTACTACTATTGCAAGAGAAATGTAAAAGAAACTCTCTGAAACTTTCTTCCTTCTCTATATTTTCTTATGAATTTCATTACAACTGAAACCCATATTTATAGGCGTTGAAATTACTATGCAAGTTACTATGCAAGTCACTATGCAAGTCACTATGCAGATTTAAAATAATAGTGGTGGGGTCATTCACATAATTTAGTGGTGGGACAGGGGGCGGCTGCCGACGTTCGTTTATAACACTCTCCCTTGAATGACCACCCATAAAGAATCTGCCTCGTTAAAATCTTGCCAAGGAAAAACCCAGTGGGAAGAAAAACTAATGGCGAAGGAAAAAGAGTACAGTCTCTTTATGTATCCACAAGTGCTTTAAGATTGCCTCATTAAAACCTTGCAAAGGAAAACCCAATGGGATAAAACCTTAGCGAAAGAAAAAGAGTACAATCAGCACAAGTTTTCAGGACTTTTACTCCCCCTGGAAAGTATATGACAATAGTTTTTGAGTCTTCACATTTTAATATTCTGCACAATTTTCTTGAATGTCGCAGTTGGTGATGTCTTCGTGAATAAATCTGCCAGATTATCACTTGATCGTATCTTTGATATATCCTCATTTGATTTGAATGATACAAGTAACATTATCTTCGGATAAAATTGTTGAGCTATCAAAATACCACACTTTTCTTGGATACGTTGAGTCATTGATCTCAGCCAAATATACTCTCGACTTGTTTCATGAATTGCAATAATCTCTGAGTGATTTGAAGATGAAAAATAATATCTGGTTGACAAACTTAATAGAAATCTGATACCTGCAATAATACTTAAACTCCCCCTGATAATATGCGTTAGTGTTTTAAGTAATAAGCAAATATGATTTCAGTATATATAACAAGTTAAGAATTCAAACACGATCTCCAACTAAATAATGCATTAGAGAGAGTATGATAATATTTTCATCTAAAATTTTCTCCCCCTCATTCGGCGTTATTAGGGAGAACTTGTTTATATACGGTGGAAATAACATTGGAAACCATCTATGTATGATAAAAGCTGTAAAAGCTTTGAGGTTTAATATTATCGGTTCAGCGGAAAATCAAATCCGCTTGACATTGTGGACAAACGAGATCTTGAAGAGATTTGAAGGTTTGGGTTGTTGTTTAAATATACATAATTTTACCATTGGTTTACTCCAGCAAAAAGATTTCGCATTCCTCATAGATTCAGTTGTTGTTCATCCAAAACGATATTATGTCTGATAGAAATTCTAATGTCCCAGATTTAAACCATGAACCTTTTATACCTCAACCACTTATATTTTCTCCTGAGGCTGTAAACACCATGATAGGAGCAGAGATATATCTATCTAGTAAATCTGATTTTGAAATTGTTGCAGCATCAAGAACCCTCAGTGCTCAATATGCTGCTTCTCTTACAACCATGTCACAGAGGCTATTGGCGAGAATGAGTGAGGTTGATCATCTTAAAAATCAAATATCTGAGTTGCATCAAACGCTTGCAACTAAAGATAGAAAAAATAAAGATTTAAGACAAGAAAACAAGGAGCTGAAGAAACTTGTAGACTGGTATTCTCGTGACCTGAAAACACGAGTAGAAGAGCTGGAACGAGAAAGAGTTCAGATACAAAGTCAACAACAGCAGCTAACAGGTTCAGCGTTTACAAGAAAATAGGGATAGCTGTAATTAATCTCGCTGGCTTTTGAAATTATGCATCCAACATATCTTGTAAAGTGAGATTTGAAGAGATGATGGTTTGTCTTGTTCTTATTTCCATTTCTATAAGAACCGTCTTTAGCTTCATTTAGTACGCATCAAATCTTCTTCTCATATCTATAATCCATCTGTATTTGTATTCTTATTCTACAAATTTCCAATGGCTCATCAATTTCCTTTTACTATTTCTCACAATCAACATATGAGGTATCCTTCACCTCAATTACAAGTTGATCATGCATCTTCCGCAGGTGCAATGTTGCAGCAAGCAAATGATCTGGCTAATAAGTCAGATCGTGAAGCTGTTTATGAGCTGGTGACTCTCGGCACCCGATACTCCTCCTCTATTGTTGGATTTTCCAACCGATTACAATCCAAAAATCGTGAGATTGAGGAGCTTAACGAGAAGGTTTCTGTACTTCAACGACTCGTTCAAGAGTCTGACAGAAAAATTACAGACTTAAAGCAAGAAAATAAGGATTTAAAATCCTTACTTGCCTCTTCATTTCGACTGCCTAATCCTTTAGATAAGGATGGTATGTTGCTTTATGAAGAGCAAATGCATTTGAGAGATGAGGCTAGAAGTCTCAAATTCTTGTAACTCATCTATGAATTGAATAATAAGATCTTTCCTTTTCAAATGCATTCCTTGAATTTATAGCAACCCTTGTAATCTTTTCAAGAGTTCTAACAAGGTAAATCATCAACGTAAACTGCAATAATGACGAATCCGGATTCTGATAAAACACATGGACATATAGGATTATTCTTAAATCCTTCTTTCAATAGATACTCGTTGATTCAATTATACAACATGTGTCCGGATTGCTTTAACCCATATAAAAATCTTTGAAGCTTTATAAAGTACATACTCCTAAATGTACTTGGATTAGATGCTTCAAGTATCGTAATAATCAAATGATGCTTATAAATATGCAGTGACCACATTCATTAACTGCATATCTAATCCTTTTGTAATAACCAAATCAATTAAAAATATGAATGTGATTGCATTCATATCAAGGAAATATGTTTCCTCATAATTGCTCGGGTTTCTACTGGAAACCTTGTGCGACAAATTATACCGCATAATTTCATTTCGCATTACGCTTTCGTATAAATACTCACTTATATCTGACAAATATTACACCCTTTGGTGTTTGGACAACAGGTCCAAATGCATCTCGCTTCACTAGCGAGTTTAATTCAGTTTTAATAACTGCTTTCCATTTTGGCCAATTAATTCTACGTCGGCATTTTTCGACGCTTTTTGGCTCACTTTCTTTATTACTTCTGGTAATATCAAGTGTTATCATATATGTTGTCGACAACAGTTTTATTTCTATCCATAAATTTTCCAGTACTCATGAAATGTAATGAGATCTCATTGTTCCTCTTCAGGGGAAAAACATTTCATGAAACACCTCTACAGGAGGTTCCTCTTCAGGAGATTTATACTCTTCAGGAGTTACACTCTTCATGAGTTACCTCTTCAGGAGTTACCTCTTCAGGAGGTTTCCTCTTCAGGAGGATTATATTTTATACAGAAAATACGGTCTCTTCATGAGCACCGATTTTTATTTTTCTTGTGCACCAATAGGTCATCAATGCTTCAGGTGTATCTTAGACTCATTTATTGCTGTTTTAACAACTCGTCCTTCAAGGACTTCAATTCTTGCTTAAGCATTAACAGCAGTAATATATGATTTTACAACACCTTTAGTGTCAGTAAATACATCATGTAATTGATTTGCAACACTTTACAGATAAATAATCCTCTGAACTTCTGGTTCACATTTATTTGTAAGAGGATCAAATTTAAATAGGGTTTTATTATCCCAAGTAATTTCTTGTCGTGCTTCGGGCACCGATATTTCATTATTTTAAAATATGATGAAATATTAATAAACTTATATATAAAAACTTAGTATAAATAAATCAAGTGCTTGGCCGTACAACAGGTACGTGACTACTGTTTAGTCATATTACATCTATGACAAACATCTTCATCTTTTTATGAAGAATTATTCTGAGGGCTTTTACCCTTCTCTGAGTTTGATCACTTCTGGTGATACGATATATTTTTATCATTTTTAGTGTTGTCGCTTTTGGGACCAACACTTCTATAATTTTTCTACCACGTCTATGCCCTTAGTTCCCGTTCACTTCTGGGAATTGTGTAAATTCGATATCATTAATAGGACGTAACTGGTGTAACAAAAACTCATTATTTAGCTCAATCACTTGAAGACAAAACAAAAGTTCAGAATATTTGTTGAACTTTCACTCTCGATATTGCTACTGCAGGAGCACATTCGAGGTATGAAAAATAATGTCTTCTTTATATATCATCATCAGTGACATTTTCACTGTATAATTTTAATATTGAGCTGATTTTAAAGAGTGCAGAATATTCAATACCACTTTTAAAATCTTGCAACTTCAGGTGCAATAAATCATAATGATCTTTTGAGAGGATTACATCTTCTGGTGCTTATATCACTCTCTTAATTTATTTCACATAGTAAGATGATTTTTCATCATGAGATACACAGCACGGTCCTTCAGGGACACATGGTTTTCTTCTATGATTGTATCTTTCAAGTTCATCATCATATCTAAATAGATCTCATCAAGGATCCTGGATAAATAACATTTTTCAGAAATATCAATAGTAATAAATCTCAATATTTGACATTATATTACAAAAATAAATTTGTGAATTTAAGAAATATATTCACATTATCATGAGAATAAAAATAAAATTTTATCAAGTAATATTCAGAAATATTACCTTTAATATTTATCTCAAGAACTGCAAATAATATATTGAAAAACTTACTTGAAGTAGAAGACCATTAGCTTCAGTATCGGTAGAATCTCGTGCTGATAACGTGTTATAAAACTAAAAAGAAAACTACTACTATTGCAAGAGAAATGTAAAAGAAACTCTCTGAAACTTTCTTCCTTCTCTATATTTTCTTATGAATTTCATTACAACTGAAACCCATATTTATAGGCGTTGAAATTACTATGCAAGTTACTATGCAAGTCACTATGCAGATTTAAAATAATAGTGGTGGGGTCATTCACATAATTTAGTGGTGGGACAGGGGGCGGCTGCCGACGTTCGTTTATAACATTTATAAGTCTTTTTATTTTTTATTTTTTATTTTTATTTTTATTTTTACTTAATAATTAAAGAAGTAATTATTAGTAAAGTTGTATATTTTTTTTTAATTTTTTTTAATGATTAAGGATGCTAAAAAAATATTTAAGAGAAAATAATAAAAAAATAAAAAATTTAAATATACTATTGAGGAGTAAAAAAGTGGTAAGAGAGTAATAAGTCTATCATTACTCTATAATAAATACTCTCTATTTATTTAATATCATATTATGAGAAAATGAGAGCATTGATTATAAAAATTAGAATGATTAGTAACATTAATCATACTCAATCATCTGTGGTCCATTAAAATGATTGGTGTCCATGTATCTAGCCTGCCTAATGGGGGCAGGGGCAGAGAGGGCCAAATCCTGCTTTGTATTTTTCCTACTTATATATTTATATATGAGGACTGTTATAGCCATAAAGAGATTTCATAAAATCAATTCCACAAACTGACATGATTTTATATGATCTGATAGGTTATATGAAATCACATAAGTTTGTAGAATTTATTTTGTAAAATCTCTTTGTGGCTAAAGTATTTATCTTTATATATATAAACATAAATATAGTTATATATAAATATATATATTGATCAAATTATGTAAATATAAATATATATTACAATTTATTACACTTGTTCAAAAACTTTGCACTAACAAATTTAAAAATTATATAAATTTTAAATTATAGTTATATTTATAAAGTTTAAATTTACAATTTAGGTCTAAAATGAATTTGTGATCACTTTTAGACTTGAATAAGTTTTAAATCTACTGGAATATGGAATATAGTTTATTTTTTAAATGGATATGAAGCGGGACGAATTAGAAATCCGTCCAGCAACCCCAACAAGGCGGGATGAAAACCCTTCCTCCGCCCCCAAATGTAGAAGCATTGCCAGTAAGGTTCACACCTGCTAATGCAGAACCTGTAGCAGAAGAGCCAGTGCCCTCTTCCGCCACGTCCTTCAACTCTGCACCATCCTTCTCCATCCTCCTCTCCCCAGATGCCTTTGCCTTGTCGTATGAAAAATGTAATCCGAAAAACAAATAGTAAACCAAGCTAATTGCGGTCCAAATGCCAAACCTTATGAACGATGCTTTATCTATCGATCCAAGAAGAAAAACATTGATGGCAATCGATACTGAAGGCAGCCATGGAACCAATGGTACTCCCCAAAGCTTTGGTTTTCTTGCCTGTGGAACGAAAAACCAAAGCCCCATTGTCCCGATGAGTCAAATTGGCCCAGTTATTGCATATCCAAGCCAGCGATTACCAGTACTTTTGCCCCAGTAAGCAGCAGTCCCAATGGAGGACCCAAGTATTAGCCCCAGACGGACAACGAGCACGACACAATTAAGTTGGTTTGTCACTCCACTAACATAATAGCGGCGGAAAAGAAGTGCAACAGCCACGAGCATGAAGATGAACAACGTGGCGACTGAGACAAGGTTGGCGAGAACGTGAAGCTTCGTGAAGAAGACAATGACAGCAATGGGGACGAGCATGCTAGCCGTGGCATAAATGGGTGTGCCTGTCCTTGGATCGACTTTGGCTAAAAACTGGGGAAGCATATGGCTGCGCGCCATGTGCGTCAAATACCGAGCCTGGCCGACAGCTCCAACTAGCAAAGCGGTTGTCATGCCTTGAAGTGCTCCAGTAGCAACTATGTACTTGGCCCATCCCAACCCCGCGGCTTGGAATGCAACAAAATATGGAGCATTCGTATCAACATCAGCGTACGGCTGCATGAGGCATAGTACCATGGCTAGTTGTTATACCAAGGTGGTGACCACCATCGAGCCGACAAGACCTATGGGGATGTCTCGAGCTGGGTTCTTGGTTTCCTCGGCCATGGTTGAAACGGTATCAAATCCAACATAGGCAAAGAATATCACGGCCGAAGCCTGAAAGATGCCTCGAACACCGAAAGGGACAAATGGGGTGTAATTCTTGACATCAGCTTTTGTAAAGCCAGCAATAATGATGAAGATGATGACGATGATATGGAAAATTGAAGCGATATAATTGAAACGGGAAGAGCCCTTGGTGCTGAGGATGGCGACGACACAGATGACGGCAATGACAACAACGGCAATGGGGTCGAGCTTTCTGTAGTCCTCTGGGAAAAAATGGACTATGATACGGAAATCATTGGCTTTGTAGTTGCAAAGAGTGGCAAAATATGATGTCCAAGAACGTGCTACAGCAGCTCCACCGATCACATACTTGAGAAGGATGTTGCCGGTGGCAATGAAGGCCATAAAATCGCCGAGCTCTACCCTTAGGTAGGCAAACGAACCCCCTAAAACAGAGCAACTACTTTACACATGATCATGATTTAGTCCGAAAAACACAAAAGATGATAGATATTGTACGCAAGATAGATTGAAAGTGATCTTTTACCTGCTACAGGGATCTCCATAGAAAACTCAGAGTAACAGAAAACAGAAATCATGGCGGAGACGCCAGAAACAACGTAAGACAACACGACAGTAGGTCCAGCATGTTCCTTCGTCTCAAGACCCGTAAGCACAAAAATACCCCGAACCGATAACTACACCCATTCCGAACCAAATAGGATCCCACCAATTGAGTGTCTTCTTCATCTCATGCCAGCTCCGAGTCTTCACCTCCACCATCTCCGTTTGCTCATGGGACCGGCTAGTGACCCTATCAGCCAACCGCCATGGAATCTCCAACAGTGCTTGGGAATAGTTTTCCCAACTTTGGAATGAGTTCTTGGGAGTATAAGAACCATTTTCCGAGCTTATGAGGGATTTTCTTCCCATCACTTGAGAGCCCGTTTCATTGCTCAACTCCATTCTAACATGCACAAACTGAAACGACGACTATAAATTTCTATATCACGGATATATTTAGGTACAAAACCGTCGATCGATGGCCCAATAATGTATTTATTTTATTTTATTTCCTCGTTTTTTAGAATGGGAATTAGGAAATGAAGAAAAAGTGACCCCGTATGTGTTTGTACGTGCGCTAAACTCAGTGCAATAGTTTCTTTGAATTGATAAAGTAAATGAGAATGTAACATATTACATATAATATGCAAATCTAGATAATACTTTCTATATGTGTTTGGTTGCTAAGAAAAGTCATGAGGAAATGAAGCTAGCTTATAATTAACTGATCCTTTCTTGATGATCATGTTTTCCGACGTTCTCACAAAATGTACTTACGAAAGATTAGCCTCAAATTGTGACTGATGAAGGGAGTGCCGAGGGCTCCGTTGATGATTGTAAGCAGTTTTGCTTTCTAAGATTAAGTGGGAAAAAAGGGCTAGCTAGGTGTTATTTGGACTCTCTTTTAATTTTCTAAATTTCTCGAAGAGCCAAACAAATTACTTATATAACAGACACATACGAATCAACTTGATGATCACAACCTCAACAACGATCTATTCCCAAATATTTTTGCAGCAGGCTGTTATCAGATGCTTCGAACTTCCTCTGGAAATTTGAGAGTGGAGGTAAAGCATAAAATATGACCTTGATTCCCACTTGAAAACACACACCATGAAACTCTATTGTTTTACATATAAAAACGACAAGAACCTCTGTCGATTGTATTTGTGCAGCTAGGATACCGAACGGCTTGAAGATTAATTTGTCGTTGATAACAAAGAACTACCAAGGCCAGCTCAATAGATTTTGAGGCCTAAGATAATAAATTAAAATGAAATCTTTTTTTAGACTTTGTAGAAATAGATTGAAACCATTGAACTTAACAATCATTATTGACTTTCTTAAAGAAAATTGCAATGTCTATATAATTAAATAAAAATTTATATTATTTTTTATAATTGTTAGCATCTTTTTTTTTTTAACCGTAGAGTTGAGAATTAATCTCTTCAATTTTTAATGTTAACGTCTTTTTGTTTAATTTAGGTAATTAATTTTTTTTTAAGTTTTTTTTAAGTATTTTCTTTTAATATTTTCTAGGTCTTCTTCCACTGTGGGGGCTTAAGACAATAGCCTAACTTGTTTTATGAAAGAGCTGGCCCTACCTATCTATAGTTTTATACAAGAAAAATGATACATACAAATATATGGAGAGAGAGAGAGAGAAACACTAAGTCCAACCAATATAAACAAGAGAAATGATAGATACAGTTATGAAATTGTAAACGACGTACAGTTGCTTTAGAAAAAAATGAATATATATGGGACCCACGTGAAAAAAGTTAACTTTTTTTTAAAACGACTGCACGACGTTTGCAACTCCACGACTGTATTTAGTATTATCCTATAAACAATCCCATTGAAGGTATATGTAATATATGATCATCGCGCGAAGCTGAGATTTTACCCTCAATTATTACTATTATTAAGAGACTTATAATTATTAATCATTCTAAAATAGTGTCATGTACACTTGACTTGAAAAGGAAAAAAAGCAATGATAAAAAAGAAATCAAGATTTTTCTAGAGTAATAATTAGAATTAAATGTTATGTACAGTCAACACAATAATCAATACATAAAATACGAAACTCACATGAAATGTATTTATATATATAAAAGCGGAATCAGGACATCCGACTTGGCAGACAGACCGCATAAGTCGGATAAAAAACAACTACTCATACCGTGTTAATCGAATTTCCAATTTTGGATTATAGTTTTGTAAAATGAAATGCACCTTTTAAAACTTGAAGCAGTGGAAGAACGTTAACCAAGGTGATTAACCGTTTTCACTCTACTATAAAGGGCTGAAAACAGAAGGACATGCCTCAATAATTTTGAACATCAATCTCAATAACCAAAGAAGACATGGGCCAAAAAATCTCGAAACTTTAATCCCGTTTATTTCCAAATTTCTTGGACGCATCTTCGTCTTTGGTTTCCGTCTCTCCCTTCCTTCTTCTTAGGTTTCTCTCAAATAACCGATTTCAAATTCATTGGTCATGGCAAATTTTCAATGGAAGATCCGAGCAAGCACTACAACGTTGATTCGGAGAAAGCCCCCACTTCTTTTCTCTATTATGTTGGCCTATAAGTCTCTGTACCCTCTCTCTCCCTAAAAAGAAAAAGTTTTGAACAATACATAGAAATGAAATGTCAAAGAATTGAATGGAGTGTTAGGATCGGCGAAAGCTAACAAATAATATAGAGATCGGAATTTAACGTAGTTCGACCAATTTAACCTACGTCTACACACACACAGAGAAGTTTTTCTATTAAATAACAAACCAATGATTTACATGGTTTCACTCAACTCTTACAGCAGAGAGTGCTTCTAATCTTACAAATAGACCTCATTGGAGACACACACCTCTCCACAATCTTACAAGTATTTATAGAGGAAATAAATGGTGTGAACATGTGAAATGACGATGGAGAATTCAAGAATTTTGGCGCCTACATTCTTGAAGCTTCAGCCGGCACCTCACTTCCACAGCTTTCCAGATCCTTCTGCAGTCTTCATTTTGTGTTTGTATTTTACTGTCAGTCTGCCAACATATTTGTTGGTGTTTGGTGTTGAATATTCAACAATTCTCCCCCTCAACACCAAACGGAGAACATCCTGACATCTTTTAGTTCAATGTGCATAACCCAGCTATGTTACTGCATAGCTCGAGTTTTTCACATGTGACCACCTCTGTCATCATGTCAATCGGATTCCCTTTGGTGTGGATCTTCTCAAGCTTTAAAAGTTGTTGCTCCATTACTTCTCGTATCCAGTGATAATGAATATTAATATACTTTGTTCGGGAGTGATACATCGAGTTTTTACTCAGATTAAGAGCACTTTGACTATCACAATAGATTCTATACTCTTTCTGACTGACTCGCATTTCTTGGAGGAACCGCTTTAACCACAACATTTCCTTTCTTGCTTCTGTTATAGCAATGTATTCTGCTTTTGTTGTAGATAAAGCTATACATTTTTACAGTTTGGACTGCCATGATACAGCTCCACCTACAAATGTGTAAATATATCCCGATGTAGATTTCCTCCCATCAAGATCACCTATCATATCAACATTTATATAGCCATCCAAGACTGAGTTAGCTCCGCCATAGCACAAGCACAACTTTGATGTACCTTTAAGGTACCTGAGAATCCACTGAATTGCTTTCCAGTAGTCTTTCCCTAGATTTGAAAGAAAACAGCTCACAACTCCAACAGCGTGAGTGATGTCAGGTCTGGTACAAACCATGGCGTACATTAAACTTCCTACTGCTGAGGAGTAAGGTACTATAGCCATTTCTTAAACCTTTTCCGATGATGAGGGACACGAACTCTTACTCAATTTGAAGTGATTAGCCAGTGGAGTAATGACTGACTTTGCTTTCTCCATGTTGAACCTTCTTAGTATTTGTTCAACATACTTTTCCTGTGACAGCATAGCTTCTTTTTCTTCCTGTTACGAGTGATCCTTATGCCCAAAATCTGTTGGGCAGGTCCTAAATCTTTCATATGAAAGACTTTGGAGAGATCCGCATTTAGCTTGCTGATGATGGACAAACCTTTTCCAATAATCAGCATGTCATCAACATAGAGCAATAACATCACAAAGTTACCTTCTGAAAGTTTTTGGATGTAAATGCACTGATATGCAGCAGTTTTCTTGTAGCCATGACTCATCATGAATGAGTCAAACTTCTTATACCACTATCTGGGAGCCTGCTTCAAACTGTAGAGGCTCTTTTTCAGCTTGCAAACCAAATGTTCCTTTCCAGGAACTTTGAAACCTTCTGGATGCTCCATGTAAATCTCCTCATGAAGGTTGCTGGAGCCAAGACTCGCAACCAATTTGAGTGCCACTCGAATTGAAGTCATCTTCACAACAGGTGAGAATACCTCATCAAAGTCAATTCCTTTCTTCTGCTGGAATCCTTTGACAACCAAGCGATTTTTATGTTTCACCTGCTTGCCATCATTTTTCAGCTTGAACACCCATTTGTTTCTCAGTGTTCTCTTATCTTTTGGAAGTTCCACTAGCTCATAAGTCTGATTCTTCTGCAATGAGTTCATCTCATCCTATATAGCTTGCATCCATTTGTTGTTATCTGAATGAAATATTGCCTCTTGGAAGTTTTCTGGCTCCCCCTCATCTATAAGAAGAATATAATATGATTCCGGATATCTTCGAGACGGAATCAACAATCACCCTCTAAAGAATTTGTCCTGCTGAGGTTGATCACCTGACAACTGTAGAAATTTTGTGGTTTCTGATGGAGAAGGTAACTGCTCCCCCTGCTCAGTATTGGTTTCTCCGTCTTCAGCATCCTCTTCTTCTTTTGGAGAAACTTCTTACCTATCTTCAGTGTTTGAGGCAGACTGAAGTGGTGGTGAACTAGGAGCTGGTTCTGAAGCACTTGGAGTTGTTTGTTCTGATTAAAACATCTGGTCTTCATGGAACACAACTTTTTTGCTTCTAATGACCTTCTTCGCTTTTGGATCCCATAATTTGTATCCAAATTCTTCATCTCCATAGCCGATGAAGATACACAAAGTAGACTTTTCATCAAGTTTCTGTCTTTTCTCCTTGGATACATGTGCAAATGCTTTGCACCCAAATACTCTTAGATGAGAATATGAAATCTTATGGTCTGACCACACCATCTCTGATACTTCCAATTGAAGTGGAACTGACGGTGTTCTGTTGATCAGGTAACAGGATACTTTTACTGCTTCATCCCAGAACGTCTTAAGCAGCTTAGCCATACTCAACATGCATATGGTTTGCTCCACAATAGTCCGGTTCATCTTTTCTGCCACACTATTGTGTTGTGGGGTGTAAGGGACTATCTTTTCCTGTCCGATGCCATGAGTGGAACAGTATTCTCTGAACTCTCAAAAAGTGTATTCTCCTCTATTGTCTATCTGGAAGCATTTTAGCTTCTTGCCTGTTTCATTTCTAACATGGCATGGAAGTTTTTGAATTGCTCAAAACTTGATCTTTCCTTTTCAGGAAATACACCCACACTTTACGTGAAGCATCATCAATAAAAGTAACAAAATATCTGTTACCTTCAAGTGATTTAATTTCAAAAGGGCCGCAAACGTCAGAGTGTACCAAGTTCAATAACTCTGATTTTCTTCTAGTAGATGTCTGGAATGAAACTCTATATTGTTTACCAAATAAACAGTGTTCGCAAGGATTGAGGGGATTACCTTTATTTACTGTGATCAATACTTTCTTTGCAAGCGTAAACAACCATTTTTCTTCCATGTGACCAAGTCTCCGATGCCACAAGTTTGGTGAAGTATCATCTTCAGCTACGTTGAGACTGTTTGCACATATCTTAGCATTTGATTTGTACAAAGTGCCACAGATATGTCCACGTGCACCAACCATTGTTTCTTTCTTCAATTTTCAAGCATTATTGCTAAAGATGCTCTCGTAACCCTGTTGATCAAGGGTTCTTATAGATATTAGGTTGAGCCAAAGATCAGGTACATGCCGAACGTCATTTAGCACCATAGTACAACCAACGCTAGTCTTTATTCTAACATCTCCAATGCCCACGATCTTTGAAAAACTTGAATTTTCCATCCTGACTGTACCAAAGTCTCCTGCCTTATAATTACTGAAGAAATCTTTGCAGGGAATAGCATGATAAGATGCTACTGTATCTATCACTCACTCTATTTCCTGGCTTGAAACGTGCGAGCAAGATTCTTTACCAGCGGAAAGGAGTACACAATCTCAAGAAAGCGTTACTGCGGCTTCGCCTCTTTCGTGCTTTAACTGACTACTAGGCTGATTCTACTCCTTCTGTAACTTTCGGCATTCTCTTTTAAAGTGGTCTTCAATACCACAGTAAAAACATTTTCCCTTATTTCGCTGTCTACCGTGACTTTGGGATCTCCCTTTGTTTTTACTCCTGTTCCTTTCTCGGCTTCTACCTCTACTATTTATCTGGTGCATTCTTTCTGTTACAAAGGTATCTGTCTGATCTCCTCTAACCTCCTTTCGTCTAGCCTCTTCATTAAACAAGGCGTCTATCACCATTGACATGGCGAGCTTTCCATCTGGAGCTGAATTACTGAATGAGACCACTAGCATTTTCCAATTATCTAGTAGGGAACTGAGAAGTAGTAAAGACTGTACTTCATCTCCGAGCTTAAAATCTACGAATGTAAGTTGATTTACGAGATTTTGAAACTCGTTCGTATGTGCGGCCACTGAGATGCTGCTTTTAAGTTTTAAGTTGACAAGGCGTCTCATTAATAATGCCTTATTCTGAGCAGTTTTCACCTGGTATATGTTTTCCAACTTTTTCCACAGCTGATAGGCATCCGTTTCTTGTGTAACATGGTGAAAAACACTATGATCAATCCACTGCCGGATCTGACCAATAGTTTTCTTATTCAACTTCTGCCAAACTTTTTTCGCTACATCAGCTGGTTTTACGTCTTTCTCTTCAATTGAATCGAAGAGATCTTTACAATTCAGGAGATTTTCTATTCGAGGCCTCCATAGTGCATAGTTTGTAGATGTTAGCTTGATCATCGCACTTGCTCCTGAATCATCCATTAGTTCGGCCTTAATCTGTGATTTGAGTGACATTTTATCAACGTTCGGAGTTGAATTTCAACAAACAGAGCTTGCCGTTGTGTTCGGAACGGTGAAAAACCTTGAAAATGACTCTGGTCTCGTTCCAAAACTATCAAAATTACTCCGAAAACCTGAAAAATAATAAAAACGAAATATTCTTTTAGAAACGAAATATTCCTTACAGTCAACAGAATATTCCTAAAACGTCACCGGAATATACTTTCCAGCCACCGAAATATTCCTTCACTGGCGATTGATTGGATCAAATAGTGTCACCGGATTATTCCTACGGTTACCAAAATATTCTTGCCGTCGACTAAATATTTCGACGGAATATTTCTCCTCCGATAGGGTCATTGGACCGGACCACGAACCAGGTCAAACCAGTTACGAATCGGATCACCCGGTATGGATGGGTCCGAGTCTTCTTCTACCCTGGCGCGCGCGTGGGGAGCGTGATCGACACGTAGAGTTACTTGCCAAAACTGTCTCGGCGCGTGGGGTGCATGCAGTGGCTACCGGTGTCTGTTCAAGACAAAATTTTCAACAGAATTTTCGTCTTGAACTTAGGAATCTGATAGTATCCTCCAAACTTGATTTCGATCAAGTTTTAATATGGGTCTCTCAAGAAAATTCACAATGTCAGCCTCCTGCCGTCTCTAATACCACTTGTTGAGATCGGCGGAAGCTCACAAATAATATAGAGACCGGAAATTAACGTGGTTTGGCCAATTTAGCCTACGTCCACATAAACAGAGATAAATTTTTTTATTAAACAACAAACCAACGATTTACAGTAGTTTCACTCAACTCTCACAGCACAGAGTGCTTCTAATCTCACCAATAGACCTCACTAGAGACACACACCTTTCCACAATCTTACAAGTATTTATTGAGGAAATAAATGTTGTGAACATGTGAAATGACGGTGGAGAATTCAGGAATTCTGGTGCCTACATTCTTGAAGCTTCAGCCGGCACCTCACTTCCACAGCTTTCCAGATCCTTCTGCAGTCTTCATTTCATGTTTGTATTTTACTGCCAGTCTGCTAACATATTTGTTGGTGTTTGGTGTTGACTATTCAACATGGAGAAACGAAGAAATCTCAATGTGTAAATCTCTTATTCTTTTTTTTTTTGGCTGCGCTTGGCCTGCGACAAGATATTCGAGAGAGAAGACCAAATCTCACAAATCTTGCATTTAAGGAGACATGAGAGAGAGAAATCAGGAAGTTGAAGTTTTATTTGAGTTTAGAAGAGGAAAGGCAGAGAAAATTGCATGAGGATGAAGCACAGAAGCGCGAAGGTAAATTAATTCCGTTCAACACAACGTTTTGTTATCCGTTTAACAGAGCACATGGCGACTTAGCATCAACAGACGTCCCTGCTACAAAATCTCCAATTGCACAATAGACTTGCTGGAATAGTGTGGAAGGATCTCGAACATATTCATTGACCAAATATATGCATTTTTGTAAATATTTTCAATTATATTTGTATCTGTAAAATAGGATTAAAAGGTCTATAAGTATTGTATTGATATTGGCCTTGGTCATTTCGTATTGTACTGAAAAATAGGTTAATCATAAGGTTGGTCAATAAAAAATCTTCTTTGCAGCATTATAGCAAGTAGGTGTTGTGCGTTCCTCTTTTAGCTTTCTCTTTACTATCCAGGTATAAGTTTGCAAAGATAAGGGACTCCCGAATCTTGATAGTGACAAGCCGAGGACTTATCATGATGGACTTTTGGGGCTCGGCCAGAAATCCAACCAGGTCTTTTATGGTAATATCATTCTCACTTTTTACTTTTCAAACACCAATCAGTATTATGTAGATAAATAGACATACATTCAAATTTAATATACCGTGTAAAATCGAACTGCCAAAAATATATTCTATATATAGAGAGTTTGACTGAAGTTGATCCATTTAAATATAATTTGTGTTAGATTTTTTTTCTTTGAAATTCAACTAAAAGATTTAAATATAGTTTTATATATGTAAAATATAAAACACAATCGTATCGCATACTAATTATATTTATTTTATATTATTTTAAATTGAACAGTTACTCTTTTTTTAAACTCAATTATTTTGATATTGTAAATTAACCATGAAAATTAGTAAACTCTTTTATATATGGATGTTCTATTTTATATATATTTTTAATAATTTTAGTAGTGATTATGTATATAATAAACTATTCAAATTTATTTAAATATAATTTGAATAAGATTTTTTTTTTAAATTCAACTAAAAAAATTAAATATAGTTTTTATATATGTAAAATATAAAATACATTCGTATCGCATACTAATTGTATTTGTTTTATATTATTTTAAATTAAACAATTATTTTTATATATAAATTATATTTTGATATTGTAAATTAACCATGAAAATTAGTAAATTAAGCTCTTTTACATATGGATGTTATATTTTTTATATAGTTTTAATAATTTTAGTAGTGATTATGTACATAATAAACTATTAAAAATTATAAAATTTAATATAAATAACAATCCGCACATTGCGCGGGTTATAGGCTCCTAATATATAAAATACGAAACCACATAAATTGAATTGAACTGAGAAATGATAAGTGTACAAGTATTGTGTAATCTCTTTAAAAAAAAAGTAAGTAAATACGAAACTCACATAATAAAAAAAAAAAACTAATTTTTTAATAGTTGACCGGCCCCACTGTATATAATATTACGTTTTAAGTATTACATGAGCTACGGCCCATTTATATCAATTAAGGCCATAATAATCATAATAGTAAAAAGGATAGATGACTAATCGTTGATCATAGTTCATAGTTCACACCCACTGCCCGGTACTCCTTTCCTCTTCTCCATATCAAGCTTGGCATATGAGAGAGAGAGAGAGAATCATCCATGCTCCATTAAAATGCTTGGTGTCCATTACTTATCCAAAAAAAAAAAAAAAATGCATGGTTTCCATGTATCATGCATAAAATCATCAATATACGATCTCGAAGTTCCAAGAAAGAAACCTCAGTAACCAAAATAGTACAAATTTGATTCTGGAGTCTGAACTATGTATTTATAAAACTCCCCCAAAAGGACTGTGATTTCAAAATTTCTAGATTAGTCAGTGGAAGAACATATGCAACTTTTAGCAAGAAAGACGGACAGAAGAAATGAATGTGACATTTAAACTACCAAAGATTAATAGAGAAAAGGGGGGAGAACGAAAACTATAAACAATAGATGAGAAATGAAGTAAATTACCGTCCAGAAATGCATTACACTGACAACTACGTGAACAGAGTTACAACATCTCTACGGTATCCTCTTACCATCAAAAGCCTGGGGACATTCTCGACCAACAAATCCATGTACTCCATGTAGAAATATGCCGGGTGGTTCACTGGAGGTGGCGGTAAGCTCACAAGCACAACTGCAGCCATTCTTGAGTACCTCAGTATTGTTGAATTCAGCTTCAGAGTCGTGTACAGAAACTTTTCCACCTGCTGCTCATTCACAACAACCGGCTTTCCATCAGCCATCAGTGGCGTGCTTTCTCTCTCAGCTGCTTCCTTCATCTCTGTTAAGTATCTAGCAATCCGGTGCTGTGCATCTGTAAATGCCTCCAATAATTCATCTTGCTGAGACCCACCCTCTAATTGTTGATCCCATGATTTCATCGTTACAACAATCACTTCAGCTTGCATCCTAAGATCATATAGAAACTTCTTCACGTCAGTCTTGAGCCCCTCTGCATCAGAATCCTCCTCTGCTATGCAAAAGACTTGAATCTTACAACTCTCGAAGCTCTCCTTGGTCAGAAGGAGCTGAGAGAGGAGAAGCATGAGACCACCATCTCTCACAATCCAATACAAATCTATTGTACCATATTGTCTCTGATATTCATTGGGCCATTCGTCAAGACCTTTAACAATAACTACTGCCTTGTTTGCAACAATGCAGTCGTTTATTATTCCAACAAAGGTGGCAGGTATTTCAGTTAAGTTTTCACGACGCCATATTTCAGGGTACCGCATCACCACAATGTTTGGTTTGAGATTGCCGAGGCCCATGGTTTGGACAATGCCACGGAAGCCCTCAGACATACTAGGTGCTACAACTATCTCGGCTACACCTTCACAATGCTTGTAGTCGATGTATGTACCTAGCTGCTTGCAGGCAGCCTTGGCATCTTCAGCGAGTTCATGATAGTCTCCATCTAGAATGGAGAAAAAGATGGACATTCCCCGTCCCTTTTTCTTCATGCAGTTTGCAAAGTCGGCAAGTTTTGGATGGCAAGGTACGTTTTCTGGCAGTTTCCCCCATGGCCTGCAGAACACCAGGGGGATAGGATACCAATTTTTCGGGTGCACTTGGCTTGCTGCAAATATGTTGTAAGAGTTCAACAACAAATGAACATGCATGATACATACAAGGACCAAGTACACTCATGCAGAACATACCCATGCATGCATGATACATATACAGACCAAGGAATGCAAGCCCCATCCAATTTTATAGAAAACAGCACACAGAATCTCCTTTATGCAGTCAGATATGCAGACCATTAATCATGAGTATTATAACTTGGTATAATCTTTTCAGAAGCATACGCACCTCCTAGTGATCGAAGACTGCGAAGAGCTAACTGGAAATATGCACTCTTGAAACCATCACCCCAGTCCCCAGCCTTTCCTTTGATGCTCACATAATAATATATAAGGCTTGCAAGGGCTAGAGCTACTATAGTAAATGACCAAGAGATTAAGAACATTATCACTGCATGCAAAAAAAAACACATAAACATGATGATCAAATGCACCTAAGTCAAACATATGACAAAATAGGTTTGAACTTCATGTGGCATTTTTAAGCATTGTATCCCTTAAACATGCAAATTTATCTAACATTTTTAAGCCCACAATTCCCCAAGAAATTCTACATTTTATCTAATCCCTTCAATAAATGAACAAGATATTTTTCTGAAAGCATCTACTGCAAATAACGGAACATATTTGGCAAATAGGCATATTAAAGTGAAGGAGATCCCAACTGAAGCATGCACATCAACAACATAATTTACAATGAGAATGTCGAAGGCTCAACAGCTAGCACCAAGGACCTTTCTTGCCAATGCTTTCACTGGACCCATTTTGGCTTGCCAAAACCTCATTTATAGACAACGCAGCGATAACTAGAAAAAAAAATACTATATATGACAAGGAAACACACCTATACAAAGTGATGCTCCAAGAAGAGAGAGGCTCCAGTGGTGAAATTTCCACCGAGGACGCCAGCTGGGAGCATCTAGAAGATCCAGAAGGAAGCAAGATAAGTTCACACCCGCATAACACAGAAGATAAAACATTGTAACAGTTGGTGTGATAAGATCCAGGTTCCCAATTACGACACACCCAATACAGATGAACGCAGTAAAGAGGGTAGCAATGTGAGGCTCACTGCCATCTGCAACCTTGAAGTAATTAAGGATAGGAAGTATTTCATCGTTGGCTATTGCTGCAAGAAGGCGCGGGGCACCTGTCAGGCTCTGAAGAGCAGCTCCTAATGTTGAAAGAATAATTCCCACGTAAATGATGGCCGGAAAAGGCCAAGCAACTGTAGCTGTAAGTAGCCTGCAGATAATTCCGTTTCAGCTTTCAGGCAGTCAAAGTAGTTTATTACTTGACCGATATTCATCAAAATATTTTCTTGTAAGCGTACACATTGACAAGGGGGGGGTTAATGAGTGGGAAGTGGATGAAGTTAAGGCATTGCTGATCAAACTTTACAGCTCAAAACTGTTGTTAGGGAGAGAGGATAGACAGCATGCTGTGGACTCCTGCTGGAAATGCTCAGTTTTCAGTTTCTTTGTATTACAAAATTCTGTCATGTCATAGTCGTGTATTTCCATGGAAAAATATTTGGAAAGTGAAAGTTCTTTCCAAGGTTGCTTTTTCTGTTGGGTGGTATCTTTGGACAAGGTGTTGACAACTGTAAAAGGAGAGGTATGTTTATAACTGATTGGTGTGTTATGCGCAAAAGGAATGGAGAATCAGTTAATCATCTCTTTCTTCATAATCATCTCTTTCTTCATTGTGAAGTGGCAAGATTCTTGTGGAATGAGGCTTTGAGCTGGATCGGTTTACTTTGGGTAATGCCCAAAGAAGTGGTGGATTTATTGCTAGGATGGAAAGGTTTGAAGGGCTGTAAGAAGGCGGCAACTGTTTGGAAAATGATTCCCCCTTATCTTATGTGGTGCATATATGGCTCGAAAAAAATGGGAGATGCTTCGAAGATAAAGAGCGCTCGTTGGATGATCTTAGGGATTTCTTCTTGAGCACCTTGGATTTTTGGGCCAAATCTTTTGTATTAGAGGATAATTTTCAGATGATGTTTTAGTTTTCTGGGGTTGTTTTCTTCTTTTTTTTTTTGGAAGACGTAGGTACTTCTTTTGTATACATCCTGAGTACTTGGGCTTATGCCTATTTCTTTGGAATAATTTCTTTTGTTACTTATAAAAAAAAAAAAAAAGCCATTGACAAATCAGTACCAAAGCCTGAATCAATACTGCTTGTGTATAAACTCAATTACATTCTTTGTGGCATAACATTCCAGAAGACAGAATATTCTACAATGTTGCAAAGATCATTCTTCAAAGATGACGATCTAACCTTCGACAAACTATCTTCCAGTTAATTCTTGTATTCTTCATAAACCATGTCAATTTAAAACTTTCAAACCTGACAGCTTCTATGAACTCAAAAAAATTTGTGAGCAATGATGGAGAAAAGCTCAAAAAAAAAATTGCAAGATGCATTTTTTTGGGGTTTGGTGAATGATTAGATTAAATATTTTTTTTGAAAGATGAAAATTGTTTTGCATGTAAAAGATAGTTGGATTGGAAGTGAAGAATTTTTCTTAAAATCCCAGAAGTTTTTCTCAAAGAACACATACCGCGATGGTATGTAGAAGAACTTTTCCAAACCTCCTTCAAAAAATCCCAAGATAAGAAAGGGTCAAAACCTTGAAGAAATCACAGAAAATAATGAATTAAAAATAAAAGGGTTCTAAAGAGAAGAAGATCCGGTGACATGCTAATAAGCTTTTCTCCTTTCAAAAAAAAAAAAGAGTTGGGCTCCAAGTAGTAAGCCTTCCCACCTTATCATTTTCATCCAACTTTATCCCAAGACTTCAGTTCTTCTCATGGATGTTTAACTCTGGCATGGCATTAAAGCAAGTCATCCTCTTGAAACTGCTCTTTTTTTACCTCCTTTCATTTTCCTAGGTCCTATTATGTGCTTTTCACCAATGAAAATTTTCACAAAATAGAGAGACACTTCTCTTTCCACAACAACCAATATGTTTGTCCACTGCACTCAGATGTGTTCAATTCTTTGTACAAATCAGTATGGTTGGGTGATTTAATGGATGAGTATTTGCCCTTTGGTTATAGAATTCTCATGAAAAGTTCTCTGCAGCAGTTTGTTTACATATTTCTGATGCAATTATGAAGTAAAAGGGTCTCAAGCTGAGGCCAAATTATGGGTAAAAAAGATGATACTGCTGGCCAAGATTTTAAAAAGCTACTAATTCAGAAATTGAGAACTTCAAAATTCTTTTTTCTAGCTCATCCTTAAAAATACTCCTCATCTTTCATTGCAGTTTCTTCTTTCCCTTAGAAACACCTACAGAATTGTACCCATGACCTATTCACTTGGTGCATATTGGAACAAGATGCCAACTGGCTTCATTTCAGTTCACTTTTAAGTTCCTAACCAGTTAATACATGAAATATAAAGACAGATGCCTCGAAGGTTTCGGGCTTGTAAATTTGCCCACAACTGAATACAAACTAGTGCTGAAATTAAATGAAGTTTTCTTACATATCAAACACTAGTGATGAAAATAAGAAGAAAATATGTAACCATTGGTATGAGATGAGCGAAAATCTAGAATCAAAGGAGTGCACAAAAGAAACGTAAGTAATGAAGACAAATTAAAAGGAACATAATACCTGTCCGCCAACAGCTTCTTTCTGGTTGCGAGGGCTCCAAATAACAACACAGAAACTAAATACATTGCAGTAGTTGTTAAAGTTGCAGCCAATGTCCCAATGGGAATTGAACGCTGGGTATTTTTCAGTGAAGCTGATCGATTTGAACCTGCCATAATTCCCGTTACAGCAGGGAAAAAAAGACCAACCAATCCACTGAAAAAGGTAAGAAAGTAAATATTGTTAGAAAAACCAACAACCAGTAAAGCTATTCAATTAACAATGAAAGATAAAAAGGGGCTGCATGACATCTTTGGTCACTTAGCATTAAGGGCAACTTTTGGTGGAAAGGAGTCAAATACATCAGATTATTTGCATTACTACTACAGTTCTAAAGATCTATGAAAACATCCCACCTAAACACAGCCATAATTTTAATTTTTTATTTTTGATAAATACCTCGACAAAGCAATAATTTTGAGAGAATAAATTCAAATGATGATGTGCGACCTTGCCCAGGCATATCAAGTGACATGTAGGTAATTGCAAACAGAGATGAGTCATAATTAGAGATACATAATCGGGAGGCCCCACAATCCACCAAACCTTAGAGCTAAGAAAATCCTAAATTGATCTTGTTGAAATAGCATCAGATCCCTAAACAATATAATCCACACACCAGACATATGTCTCATTACATTGACTCAAGTTTCAATTATAAAGTCACAAAAAAGTAGTTTTATGGCTTACTGGAAATTCCAGTATACAGTTCCTTCAGGATCAGGAATTCCAGCATCATTAGTATTCTGATAACCTGGCCTCCAATTTTCTTTGAAAGTTTCCAAACTCAAGCCCGTGACTCCAACTGTACCAAATATTGCCAGAGATATCATTTATCTGATCCCACTAGCAAACAAATTCAAGAAAAGGCAAAGGACAAACAAGCATGAGCAGGCAAATATATAATAAACAGCAAAAGTGAAGGCTACAAATGTTAAAAGGTGTCATAATACTTAAAACATAGACACATACTTGTAACTTATACAAGCCACAAACAAGTTAACCTGATCTGATCAGCGAGTACATCTGCCTATAAAGTAATTGGTTTTTGCATCATCGAGATGCAATGGATAACCACCAATGTGAAGAGATAGAACAAATAATATCACTGGCTGGTTGGGTGAGCTAGTGCTTGAAAATCTGCTCCACCCAACTCAACCCAATCTGACTCAACATGTCAGCTTCCAACACACAATGGCTTGATAGTTAGAAAACTTTTTTTTATTGTCACCAGGTGTCAAGAGAATAAAGTCACAACTAATCTCAGGGATGCACAAGCCCTTGGCAAAGAGTTTCTGGCAAGTGCACCTTTGGCCTTGATAGTCAGAGGACTCTTTTCACTTCAGATGCGTGTGGGATCAAAAGGCAATAAATGAGGAAAGAAAAAGAAATTAGACAGCCCAAACCAGTCTTCCGCAAGCTGGCTTAAAACTCCAGCTCAGCTCGAAGACAACCAGAAGATTCGGTTTGGCTCAGAAGGGGACTCATTTCCAAACCATGTCAGCCAGAAGGCAGAAATAGGTGATGTTTTCTAAGCCGATAGAGTGAACACCCATACCTCCCCAAGGGTCTAAAGCGAGCCAAGTAGACAATCAAGTCCGATAAAAACTTCCACAGCATAGTCAACATTGTGAAAAAGAACCAAGAATAGACATGCAACTTATGATATGACCATTAGGGTACAAAGAAATAGCCCATGGTTACTTTTTCAATTGAAAGAGACTGCTGAAAAGAGAAATCAGGAAAAGTAGTCAGATGATCTTGACCCGAAAGGCAACTAAGCCAGAAGGCACCTCAACAGCAAGAGTGGGCACGATATTAATGCTAATAACTATGAGATATCAGGTGTCTCAAGTCTCCCAAATAGACAAGAGTATCAGTGTAAGAAGTCCACAATGACATCTTTTTTCCAGAATCGCATCTAATTTCTCATATTTGAATAGGTGGTGTCTTCAAACTGAGACACCAAGAAGGAGGCACAACAAGATTAAGACCCTTGATAAAATTCCACCAAAAGGCTCTTTGGCATGCCTATTGATGATTTCGACATAAGAACTGATGGCATTACCATAATGTACGCAAGTCTTCTTTTGCAATAAATCACATAGTGTAATGCCAAATAAGTCCACATAGGGAGGAGGAGGGGGGGGGAGAGAGAGAGAGAGGTCATCTGTAAATCATGAAAATTAAAATAAAATAAAAAACACTTACTGGCAGGTTTATCCTTCCTTGCCAAAAAGATCCCAATGAAGATGCAGAACAGCGAGAAAAGAACGGGTATAAGGATAGCAGGTGCAACCCGATTGATGATTTTCACACCACCAAATACAATAAAGCATAGAATGATAGTCACAATAATCCCATAAATTTGCAGGTCATGTGAACTTGGACTTTCTACTGGCTCAACTGATGTGACATTAACATTTGTGATGGTTTCTGCATGGACAACATCAACAAATATATAAACAAATTAAGACAATGTACACTTTTTAATATCACTGTATGTCATGCTTGGCTTATCAGTACCAACTACCAAAAACAACTGTTAACAAGTCCACTATAAAGAGTGTGAATGTCATAAAAAGCAAACATATGCATATATAGAATAAGCTCCACAAAGGTATTTGTGCACACAATAAGGGCCAAAGTTTATTATAAGGGAAAGATCTTTGGTATCATAATTCAACAAGGTCAAAATTCTGGAATGATCCAAAAGGCACAACCATTTACGTGGTAAACAATCTTTCCATCTGTCATGAGGAGAACGGAAGGAGGTATTATAAGGGAAAGATCTTTGGTATCATAATTCAACAAGGTCAAAATTCTGGAATGATCCAAAAGGCACAACCATTTACGTGGTAAACAATCTTTCCATCTGTCATGAGGAGAACGGAAGGAGGTATTATAAGGGAAAGATCTTTGGTATCATAATTCAACAAGGTCAAAGTTCTGGAATGACCCAAAAGGCACAACCATTTACATGGTAAACAATCTTTCCATCTGTCAAGGAGAAGAAACAGTGGACTCATAATTATCCCTATACCAAGCTGGACCTATGCATGCCGATATACAGCAACATTGGCATCATGCTACAGTGTCAGAGTTTGCAATGACAGTACTCTATTACCACACAGCCGTAGTTGCTAAAAATGTAAATAGACCAAAGCACTCAAAAGCATCATTGATCAACAATTGGTTTGAAGTCAAAGACTCAAGAATACTATCCTTTTTTTTTTAATTAAAAATAGAGTTTAATTAAAACAAGAAACAGGCATAGCCCAAATACACAGGAAGTGTACAACTGAGAACACCTAGTTACAGTTAGGCGCTAGAGCTGGATACAAGGAGGCTCAAGAATATCATCTACAAAAAGACGCTGAAAATTCGCAGCAAAAACTAATGGTAACCTCTAAAAATCCCAGCAGCAGGCACAGCTTTCAGAAAGGTTTCAACAGCTCCCAACACATACCTAGAACCACAAGCAAATGAAAGCACAAAGCAAATGACTAAACTGTATTCATAAAATAGGCAAACTGTACTTATCAATAAATAAATAAAATAGGCAAAGCAATCAAAAGTAGAACAATTATTGCATGCCCAAACTCCATTCTTCTCAAGGATTTCAACTTTCAACCATATATATCATGGTGTTATCAGATCTAAGTTCATAGACTACACTCACAGAGCTCCAGCAACTGCATTGCCAAGGAAAAAACATAGTCCAATGCTAACTCCAACTTCTGGACCAAGGGCACGACCAATGAGATAGTAAGGTCCTCCACCCTAAGAGCAAAGTAAATAAACTAAGATCACTTGGCATTAATTTGAACGTGATCTATCTGGTGAAAGTGAAAAATCACCTATAGAACACAGTAAAAAATGTGAAGCAAGTGAGTTATCATTCCTGAGGTATATTATCTTATGAACCATGCAATAAACAATATAATGAAGCAATACGCCTGAACTATAAGCTAGAAATTATAAACCAAAAGCCTGTGCAATATACCCGGAAACACATCTAGAAAATGTTAATCGAGCTCAGCCGGCTTCCTCAAAATAGGATACTCATCCCAACAAGCAAGGAATTGAGCTTTAGAAAACTTTGCGCTTTAGCACATCCATTGTATTAGTCTGCGCTTAGCTTATCTAATCCAGGTTTTATCTGCAATATGCAGTACCAATATGAATTGAAGAAATCCCATTATAAACTATTCAATAAATGTGATTTTTCCTTTCTCACAAGCGTCGTAATGATCTTAGAACAACATGACATCTCCTCTCCCATATATGAGAGTTGGAAGGTCAAGTTACAAGTTTAATCCCACATGGGCATGAGTTGTATCTAATGGTAGTAAATAGAAAAACTTCCAAATTCCCTCGTAACTTTAGAAATAACAAGCTATCCCAATGTATTCCTCACTCACACATGATAACATATTAACAGCCAACAAGTTAGTTATGGAGAAGCCCTCGTGGACAATTATTCTCCAACATTGGCATCCAAAAGATAATAAAGAGCTATTCTATAGCATGCTTAGTAAATATAATCGGAAGAGCTAGCCATTTTTTCTTCTGTCATGATTTATAGTCATCAAGCCAACTACATTAAGACACAAGCAAAGCTAATAGGTTGCTTGCAAACAATCTCTACCTTCATTGCCCCATTAGTGGCAATAGCACTCAGTGATATTCCAGTCAGAAAAGTGCACAAACCACAGAAAGATACCAGCAACAGCGACTCACCTATGCCAGCCATACCAACAATCCTGCAATTATAAAAGAAATCACTACGTGTAGTTGGCCTAAAGAGAAAAGGCAACAAACTAAATTCAGATGTTTACAAACAATACAGAAAGATATACAGATGAAGATGCTATTACAATCCATATTAATAAAAGATAAGTCAACATAGCACATTCCAAGTTACAAATTATGTATCTAAGTAGAGAGAGAGAGAGAGAGAAAGAGAGAGATCATAATATACCATGTCTAGTATCTTGTTCTCTTCTTTTTTCCTTTCTTGTCAACCAAAAGGCTGAAAACAATCAGGTAGGTTGCCCTCTACCTATTTACAAACAAAAAAAATTCTGTTTTCAAGCCAGTGTGTAGAGCACACCTAGTAAAGTCTTTACATGGCATAATCTGATTTGGAAGATAAATTTTAAAATTGAATCTCACAAATCATATCTTACCATTTAAGTGATGTGGATGGTGTGCCCTGCACACCAGCTTGAGAATAGAATAACTCTTAACTTGAACAAGAAGGGTAACTAAACAAAGAACAGGAACTTCATAGGGAGTCCACCACATCTTACCTACCTCTTGATTTCTTAATGCCATGAAGTAAAATAAGCTTAGGAATTCTAAAAAGATGCCAACTTCCCAATCACAGGCAGCCCTGAGGAAATTAATGTTCCACTGAAGAAAACCAACCAAAATATCCAAAAACTCAGCTACCGAGGCCTCCTAGTCACATGCAATCCTATATATAGCAGGAAATGCACTTGAAGGGTCCAATCTCCATGCCAAATACCATGCCAGCATCTGATTCGGAAGTCATCCCCTCACACATCTAACATGTCTGAGAAAATGCCCCCTATCCCCTTTCTATGTTCTTACAAATTTTTTGTAGTAATGTTCTAATGAATTTTCATATTCAGTATATTAACATTGTGAACAATCATAAGTTGTGCATTTAAAAAAAAAAAAAATATGACCCATCATTTCCTATCGAAGGAGTTGCATTTTCAATTAGGTTCACCCACACTTGCTGGGAAATAAAACGAAAATGCACTAAATTAGGTTTAGCTCAATATATATGTAGATATAGTTTGTGAAGAAACTGTTCTTACAGAATTTCAAGCAACATTGCTTATCTTAAATTAGAAATAGCATTGGCAACTGAGAATGATTATACTCTCAACTTATAATTCTCTATACACAACCTAAATTACAATGCAATTAGGGCATAAGAAACATCAGGTGATATGAGAGTCACCACGAAAATCGGATGTAGTAGATAATTCCCAGTATGCTCTGCAAGCAGGGGACAAATACACCCATCAGGGTACCTTGTTTGAGATCAGCACGCTGCATACAGATGCAGATCAAAAGACAAAAAGGTATCAGAATAATAGTATAGTGCAGTACCAAAGGTCAAGGAACCCAAGATCAATGAGATACAATATACATAACCAAAGTCAACTTTCAAGCATAACAATTGCAACATATGGCAAAACAAATATCCATCCAGTTCACACATAAATTCAATCTTTAGAAACAATTTGCACCAAGTTTCACTCACCAAACAAGGTTCTTTTTTTTTTTTTTTTTTGGATCGGTAACCAAAAGGATTTCATTAATAGAAATGGGCTAAGCCCAGGTACCCAAACAAGGTTCTATTAAAATTAAGTCAAGGAAAGAAAGACCAGTCATTTACCTATATCATACTCTCTTAGTTTAATACCACAATAAGAACCTCAAGGATGTTCTGAACTTCCATTGGTTAGAAGAATAACATGTGTTTGTTTAATTTGGAAATTATTAAGCTGCTCTTTTATTTTTTTTATAGGTATTAAGCTGCTCTTTCAAATCATCAAATGAACAAACCATTTCTGTCAAAACAAACCATACCCCAACAAACAGAAGAATAACTTGTGCAAGCAAACAGTAAACTGCTCAACAAAACAGCATATACCTTTGGCTGCCCATTGGTAATAGAGACATCCTCGCCATCTCTAGGACTTGAGGGTGCCAGAATTGGTTCCCCTGTCATACTGGAATATAAAACTTAATCTTAACATCATTGAACAAAGTGATAAAGTAAATTCAGAAATAATAGGGAAAAGCACAGTGATAGACCTCTGAAGACCAAGGATATTGACAAGAGAATCAAAACCAAACAATTCCAGTTTTGACTCTCCCTGAGGTCCATTGGCTTGCCCATGTGACGGCAAAGACACTTCTTTCAAATCTGTATTCATGGTTGCCTCAGTCCCCGCTTTGATTTTTCTGCCACACAGATAAAAGAGATTGGGTAATTCTTAGGTAAAATTTAGCACTCTTAAGTTCTTTGAGTTCTCTTTTGTCAAAATGTAGATAAAAAATCAAACTTTATTACTTAATAGATCTAGGTCATATGATAAAGAGAACTTCTACTTTATAAGCAGGTGTGGAGAATACAAACTTTACACCATTGTCATGGTAGGATATAATTTAAAAGAGATTTAAATTAAAATTTCTCTTGCAAATCGAATTTTGCCATGTCAACAGCATGGAATGTGTGCTTTACAAACTGGCTTACAAATAGAGTTTTTCTAAATATGTAATGGGTATTCTCCTTGTTTGTCTGCGAGTTAAAAATTACAGATGGATGAATTGAAATAAAATAAACTTGTGACTTGAAAATTATAATTTTTTCTGTGTTTTAAAAAAGAGGAATAAAAATGAATCCTATAATAAAAGGGCATGAAGCACTCAGGTCACTTCTGGGGGAATGCGTAGGAGGGATTAAAAAGATCTTCCAAAACCAAATAATGGACAGGTGGATCTGAAATGGTTGCTCCGATGCATACAGTAAAAAAAATTGATAGATTCTATGATAAGCCAAAAACTAATCAGAACATTACTGTTAAATAGTGAGTTCAGGTCCAAAGGTAGAACTCATACAAGTGTTTATTTCATAACTTCATATATACCAAATATGGCCCTGCAAAATAATATGTTTCTGGCTTCGTTTGTTTTCAAACCTCAGTTTTACTATTTACAACTTAGTTCGTACTTTCAACTCATCTCAACCACTCATTTTATTACTATTTAAATTCAAACGGAGCTATACCGTCCACCTTTAAGGCTAGTAACTAGTACCAAGCGGAACAGAGACTCACTTCAGATGAGCAGTTAAAGGGAAACTAGCCCTGTTTGTTTTCAGGGACTATCTTATCTCAATTCTTCTTATCTTAAATTTATCATTATACTTTTTTCAAATTTTCATATAAAATAATATAAACAATTCAACTTTTTCAAATTCTAAAACAAAACTAATATTAAAATAATCTATTACAATAATATTTTATTTTTTTTATTTTTTATCTCATTTTGTCTTATCTCATTTCTGAAAACAAATCAGACCTAAGTTTAAGCAGTAAAACAGATTCTACACACGAAGAAATAAAATTAGAGACACCAGTTCCATCACACACTGTCAGTGACAGTTGCATGAGCATCATTACACGTTATGGAGACAACTTGCATTGTAATTCTTTTCACTCAGAATTCAAAAATATATCTAACAAATATACTCATGGAGAGAGAGAGAGAGAGAGAGAGAGAGAGAGAGAGAGGTGATACTTGAGGGAAGTTTGGCGATCGGAGAAGGTGTCGGAGGCGGGGGAGGAAGACCCAGGATCCATGGAGGACATCTCGAGCACGGCACGATCGTTGGCCACAACAGGCCGGTACATGCGTCCGCCTATTCGACCCGGGAATTCTTCATCCGCGCTCTCAATACCGCCATTGTCCATTTCTTCCCGCTTCTGCTTCTACTTCTACCTACTTCTTCTTCGGATCTAGTTAAGTCCCAATTCGAAAGTATACGAACACGAACAGATCCAAAAATGAATCGAAGAGAGATCTAAGAGCAGAAATCCGATATCAAATTGATAGTTGATTTAATTAGTATCGTGAGGAATTCAACAGAGAGATAGAAGTATTGGATTAATTGGAATTGAAGAGGAAAACCCGTATACGAGTTTAGGAGAGGAGGAAGAAGATGGGCTCTTCCTGCGTTCGGATTATTCAACTTCGGGCGGTGCGGCAGAGCAAGTGTACCCCTAGTGGATTTTCAACTTTTTTATTTTTTATTTTATTTTTTTCTTATTTTTTTATTATTATATAATATTTTAAAAATATATAAAAAAAAATATCAATATACTATAATTATTTCTTTAATTATTAAATTAAAATATTAAAATATTAAAATATTAAAAATATTAAAAATAAGCATCAAAATAAGTAGGCATAATAACTTATTCTTCCACTTTTATAAGTTTCTTTAAATATAATAAGACAAAGTTTATTTACAGTTTCAAGTCATTTAAAATAAAAAATAGATAAATTTAAAATTATATAAAATTATTATTTTAATAATAAGTTTTTATATTTTTAAAAATAAATATGTAAATCTGGCATTCCTTAAGATTTGTTATGAATTATTAGAGGCGGTTTTCGCCCCCTTAATTATTTTGTAAATAACCTCACTACTATTATTTTAAGTCTTGCATTGTAACTTGGATAGTAATTTCAACGCCTATAAATATGGGATTCAGTTGTTATGAAATTCATAAGAAAATATAGAGAATGAAGAAAGTTTCAGAGAGTTTCTTTTATATTTATCTTGCAATAGTAGTAGTTTACTTTTTAGTTTTATAACACGTTATCAGCATGAAGTTCTACCGATACTGAAGCTAGTGGTTTTCTACTTCAAGTAAGTTTTTCAATATATTATTTGCAGTCCTCGAAATAAATATTAAAGGTAATATTACTGAATATTACTTGATAAAATTTTATTTTTATTCTCATGATAATATGAATATATTTCTTAAATTCACAGATTTATTTTTGTAATATAACGTCAAATATTGAGATTTATTGCTATTGACATTTCTGAAAAATGTTATTTATCCAAGATCCTTGATGAGATTTATTTGGATATAATAATGAACTTGAAAAATACAATCATAGAAGAAAATCATGTGTCTCTGAAGGATCGTGCTGTGTATCTCATGATGAAAAATTATCTTACTATGTAAAATGAATTAAGAGAGTGATATAAGCACCAGAATATGTAATCCTCTCAAAAAATCATTATGACTTATTGCACCTGAAGTTGCAAGATTTTAAGAGTGGTATTGAATATTTTGCACTCTTTAAAATTAACTCAATATTAAAATTATGCAGTGAAAATGCCACTGATGATGATATATAAAATAAGACATATATTATTTTTCATACTTGAAATATGCTCCTGCAGTAACAATATCGAGAGTGAAAGTTCAACAAATATTCTGAACTTTTATTTTGTCTTCCAGTAATTGAACTAAATAATGAGTTTTTGTTACACTAGTTACGTCCTATTAATGATATCGAATTACACTATTCCCAGAAGTGAACAGAGCATCCTTTCAAAGGAATTAAGGGCGTAGACGTAATAGAAAAACTATAGAAGTGTTGGTCCCAAAAGCGACAACACTAAAGATGATAAAAATATATCGTATCACCAGAAGTAATCCAACTCAGAGAAGGATAGAGGCCCTCAGAATAATTTTTCATAAAAAGATGAAGATGTTTGTCATAGATGTGGTATGACTAAACAGTAGTCACGTACTTGTTGTACGGCCAAACACTTAGATTTACTTATACTAAACTTTTATATACAAACTTATTAATATTTCATCATGTTTTGAAATAATGAAATATCGGTGCCCGAAGCATGACAAGAAATTATTTGGGATAATAAAGCCCTGTTTAAATTTAATCCTCTTACAAATAAATGTGAACCAGAAGTTCAGAGGATTATCTATCTGCAAAGTGTTGCAAATCAATTACATGATATATTTACTGACACTAAATGTGTTGTAAAATCATATATTACTGCTGTTAATGCTTAAGGAAGAATTGAAATCCCTGAAGGACGAGTTGTTAAAACAGCAATAAATGAGTCTAAGATACACCAGAAGCGTTGAAGATCTATTGGTGCACAAGAAAAATAAAAATCGGTGCTCATGAAGAGACCATATTTTCTGTATAAAATATAATTCTCCTGAAGAGGAAACATCCTGAAAAGGTAACTCCTGAAGAGAAAACTCCTGAAGAGTATAAATCTTCTGAAGAGGAACCTCCTGTAGAGGTGTTTCATGAAATGTTTTCCCCTGGAGAGGAACAATGAGATCTCAATACATTTCATGAGTACTGGAAAATTTATGGATAGAAATAAAACTGTTGTCGACAACATATATGATAACACTTGATATTACCAGAAGTAATGAAAAAAGTGAGCCAAAAATCGTCGAAGAATGTCGACGTAGAAATGATTGGCCAAAATGGAAAGCAGTTATTAAAACTGAATTAAACTCGCTAGTGAAGCAAGATGCATTTGGACCGGTTGTCCAAACACCAAAGGGTGTAATATTTGTCAGATATAAATGAGTATTTATATGAAAGCGTAATGCGAAATGAAATTGTGCGGTATAATTTGTCGCACAAGGTTTCCTGTAGAAACCCGAGAGCAATTATGAGGAAACATATTTTCTTGGTATGAATGCAATCACATTCATATTTTTAATTGATTTGGTTATTACAAAAGGATTATATATGCAGTTAATGAATGTGGTCACTGCATATTTATAAGGATCATTAGATTATTACATATATAAAGATTTACGATACTTGAAGCATCTAATCCAAGTACATTTAGGAGTATGTACTTTATAAAGCTTCAAAGATCTTTATATGAGTTAAAACAATCTGGACGCATGTGGTATAATTGAATCAACAAGTATCTATTGAAAGAAGAATTTAAGAATAATCCTATATGTCCATATGTTTTATCAAAATCCGGATTTACCATTATTGCAGTTTACATTGATGATTTACCTTATTAGAACTCTTGAAAAGATTACAAGGGTTGATATAAATTCAAGAAATGCATTTAAAAATGAAAGATCTTATCATTCAATTCATAGATAAATTATAAGAATTTGAGACTTCTAGCCTCATCTCTCAAATGTATTTGCTTTTCATAAAACAACATATCATCCTTATCTAAAGGATTAGGCAATCGAAATGAAGAGGCAAGTAAGGATTTTAAATCCTTATTTTCTTTCTTTAAGTCTGCAATTTTTCTGTCAGACTTTTGAACGAGTCGTTGAAGTACGGAAACCTTTTCGTTAAACTCCTCAATCTCACGATTTTTGGATTGTAATCGATTGGAAAATCTAACAATAGAGGAGGAGTATCAGGTGCCGAGAGTCACCAGCTCATAAACGGCTTCACGATCTGATTATTAGCCAGATCATTTGCTTGCTGCAACATGGCACCTGCGAAAGATGCAGGATCAACTTGTAATTGAGGTGAAGGATACCTCATATGTTGATCGTGAGAAATAGTAAAAGGAAATTGATGAGCCATTGGAAATTTGTAAAATAAGAATACAAATACAGATGAATTATAGATATCAGAAGAAGATTTGATGCGTACTAAATGCAGCTAAAGATGGTTCTTATAGAAATGGAAATAAGAACAAGATAAACCATCATCTCTTCAAATCTCACTTTACAAAATATGTTGGATGCATAATTTCAAAAACCAACGAGATTAATTACAGCTATCCCTATTTTCTTGTAAACGCTGAACATCTGCCGTTAGCTGCTGTTGTTGACTTTGTATCTGAACTCTTTCTCGTTCCAGCTCTTCTACTCGTGTTTTCAGATCACGAAAATACCAGTCTACAAGTTTCTTCAGCTCCTTGTTTTCTTGTTTTAAATTTATTTTTTCTATCTTTAGTTGCAAGCGTTTGATGCAACTCAGATATTTGATTTTTAAGATGATCAACCTCACTCGTTCTCGCCAATAGCCTCTGAGACATGGTTGTAAGAGAGGCAGCATATTGAGCACTGAGAGTTCTTGATGCTGCAACAATTTCAGGATCAGATTTACTAAAAAGATAAATTTTCTGCTCCTATCATGGTGTTTACAGCCTCAGGAGAAAATATAAGTGGTTGAGGTATAAAAGGTTAGTGGTTTAAATCTGGGACATTAGAATTTCTATCAGACATAATATCATTCTGGATGAACAACAACATGAATCTATGAGGAATGCGAGATTTTTTTTTGTTGGAGTAAACCAATGGTAAAATTGGTTATATTTAAACAACAACCCGAAACCTTCAAATCTCTTCAAGATCTCGTTTGTCCACAATGTCAAGCGGATTTGATTTTCTGCCGAACCGATAATATTAGATCTCAAAGCTTTTACAGCTTTTATCATACATAAATGGTTTCCAATGTTATTTCCGTCGTATATAAACAAGTTCTCCCTAATAACGCCGAATAAGGGAGAGAAAATTTTAGATGAAAATATTATCATACTCTCTCTAATGCATTATTTAGTTGGAGATCGTGTTTGAATTCTTAACTTGTTATACTGAAATCATATTTGCTTATTACTTGAAACACTAACGCATATTATCAGGGAGAGTTTAAGTATTACTGCAGGTATCAGATTTCTATTAAGTTTGTCAACCAGATATTATTTTTCATTTTCAAATCACTCAGAGATTATTGCAATTCATGAAACAATTCAGATTTGGCTGAGATCAATGACTCAACATATTCAAGAAAAGTGTGCTATTTCATAATCAATGATAGCTCAACAATTTTATATGAAGATAATGCTGCTTGTATCATTCAAATCAAAGGAGGATATATCAAATATACGATCAAGTGATAATCTGGCAGATTTATTCACGAAAGTATCACCAACTGCGACATTCAAGAAAATTGTGCAGAATATTAAAATATGAAGACTCAAAAACTATCGTCATGCACTTTCCAAGGGGAGTAAAAGTCCTGAAAACTTGTACTGATTGTACTCTTTTTCCTTCGCGAAGGTTTTATCCCACTGGGTTTTCCTTTGCAAGGTTTTAATAAGGCAATCTTAAAACACTTGTGGATACATAAGAAGACTGTACTCTTTTTCCTTCGCCATTGATTTTTCTTCCCACTGGGTTTTTCCTTGGCAAGGTTTTAACGAGACAGATTCTTTATGGGTAGTCATTCAAGGGGGAGTGTTATGAATTATTAGGGGCGGTCCCCGCCCCCTTAATTATTTTGTGAATGACCTCATCACCATTATTTTAAGTCTTGCATAGTAACTTGCATAGTAATTTCAACGCCTATAAATATGGATTTCAGTTGTTATGAAATTCATAAGAAAATATAGAGAATGAAGAAAGTTTCAGATAGCTTCTTTTATATTTCTCTTGCAATAGTAGTAGTTTTCTTTTTAGTTTTATAACAAGATTTTTATTTTAGTGCAGGAAGAATTTTTATTTTCTCACAACTCAAACGGTGGTCAATCGGTAGGAGAAATTTCTCTTCTCCAGCTCAAGTGAAATAGAGGAAGAGTGAGTGAGTCATATATGTATAATTGAGCTAAGGGAGAGTAGGCAAAAGTAGAGATAGAGGAATTAGAGCTTATGGAAAAAAATGAAGTTAGATGAGGAGGAGGAAGCTGAGATTTTAGACTTGGGAACTGAGGAAATGCCTAGGGTAAGTGAGGTTGAGAGTTGAAGTCTTATACGGAAACTTTGGCTGGCACGAACAATCAACAAGAAGGTCATAGCAGCTGTGTTAGGACTCCTTTGCGCCTTATTGAAACTTTTTAATATGAAAAAAAATAAAAAATAAAAATAAATAAATATATTTTATCATTATATATTATTTTATTATTTTTGTAAAAAAGAATTAATTAAAAATATGTAAAAAAAACTTTTCATTTAGGAGGCGCAAAGGATTCCCAACGCCGGAACTCTATATCACTATCCCTATATCAAAAGTATGGTGAATTAGTAAGTCGGCAATCTTCAAAGATTGTGGGTTTAATCTATATACCATCGCCTTTGCAACTCATTCTAATAAAGCTAGAGTTATGAACGGTAAATCTTTACTCTTCGAAAATCATTGTTTGTATTTAAAGACTTTGATGGATTTACTCAGCCTAACAAGATTCTATTTGATCAAGAAGTCTTTTGTCTACAATTCCATAACTTACCGTTAGAAGTTATGAACAAAGATTATGCGCAGAAAATTGGGGCATCAATGGAGAAAGTTGTTGAAGTGAAAGTGGATAAAAAGTATCTAGTGTAGGGACCGTTCCTTAGAATTAAGATAGAGTTGAATTTAATGAAAGTGGTGGCAAGAGGGAGAACAATAAAGACAGATGAACTATAGGTCCCTTTCAAATATGAAAAGCTTCCTAAGCTATGTTTTGAATGTGGCACAAGTATTCCTTCAGAGGAGGGATGCCTGGTGAAGAATATGAGTCAAGGGAGGGGTTCTATTGAGGAACAATTATATGGTTCTTGGTTGAGAGCAGGTCTTGGAAGGAAAGGTAAGTGGAGAACTTATTAACTTCCAATATCTAACTAGGGATCCAATTCAGAAATCTAGAGGCAGAAAGATAATGGAATTAGAAGAATTTAGGAGGATAATAGAGATTCACGAAAGGGCTGGATGATTGTAGAAAGAAAAGATAGTGGTAGCCCTAGGATGGAAGTCACCTCCAAGTTAGCAAATATTGACAAAAGAGATTTATTTAAAGAAGCACAAGATAAACAGATAGTTTTATACAAAGATTAACAGGATGGAGTCAAGTGATGAAAATAAGAAAGTAAGTAGGAAAAAGGGGTTAACCATTGAATAAGACAAAGGAAAACAGGTCAAATATCAGTTTAAGCAAAGATATGAGCCGAGGAGCCAAAAAATAGGGGGACAAGTTAGTGTTGAGGAATGAAATGCTAGTAATAATAATAGGAAAGGTAATTGGAAGAGAAGGGCTTGAGACCATGGGAGAAAAAGCAGCACCTAAGTAATTTATACAATGTGGAAAGAGAGGATGGGAGGAGGAGGAGGAATAGGGAAAAGAAAGGACTCTTGGAAAAAAAGTTAAAAAGGAGTAGTAGAGGGAGAAGCTTAAACTAGTGTTTGACTTGGCAGTTCTGAAATTATTAAGTTGGAATTGTCAGGAACTTGGAAACTCCCGAACAATTCAAGATATCTATTGTTTAATAGAGGAAAAGTGTTTCAATTTAGTTTTCATCATGGAAACTAAATTATATACAAAGCAATGAAACTGGTTGTCAAGAAAACTGAAGTATCCAGGGTGTTTAGTAGTGGATCTCGAGAAAGAAGTAGAGGTTTAATTTTGATGTGGAAAACTCACCTAGAAATCAGAATACAATCTTATTCAAGACACCATATAAGCGCCAAAGTGGGCAAGGAAGGTGGGAAAGAACAGTGGCTCTTTATAGGGTACTATGGGCATCCTGAGACTAACAAAAGACAGAATTCCTGGAATATCTTGTTATCACAAAAGCCAAGCCTAAATGCCTTGGATGGTATGTGGTGATTTTAATGAGATATTATCACAACATGAAAAAATGGGAGGTAGTAGAAGAAATGAATCTCAAATGTAGAAATTTAGGCAAGTATTGGAGCAATGTGGGTTGTTTGATATGGGTGAAGGGATCAAGATTCACTTGGTGTAATGGCCATGAAGAAAACAATTCACAAAGGAAAGGTTAGATAGAGGGGTGTCAGCTTCAACTTGGATTAACTAGTACAACAAGGTAAAGGTAGAGGTATTGGCAGCTAAGACCTCGGATCATAGGCCTTTATTTATCCATTGCTAGAAAGAAAAGAGAACTAAACAATAGAGGCAAAAAAGATTTAGATATGAAATGGCATGGGGAGGGGAAGAGGAATCCAAATAGAAGATTAAAGGCGTATGGTGCAGCAATGAGGGGCAAGGAAATAAAATGAAAATAGTTCAAGGGTGTTTAAAAAGTAGTCAAAGAATGCTAGCACAATAGTGCAGGTTTCAAGCCTCAGAAGATGTAAAAAATATTATAAAGAAGTCTGAAATGTTGCAAAGATTATAAGATAAGAATGAGCAGTAGCATGTCACTGAGGTTAGATTACTAAAATAGGATATGGGAATTTTGCTGGAAAAAGAGAACAGGAGGTAGAAACAACGAGCAAAGGTACACTAGTATCAATATGAAGACAAAAACTTTAGATATTTTCATGCATGTGCTACTCAACGATAAAAGCAAAACAACATTGAGAAGGTACAAGATACTGAAAAAAATTAGATAACCCAGGACGCTAAAATACAAAGAACTTTCAAAATTCATTTTCAGAATGTGTATGCATTTACAAACCCAAGAATGCAGGAGATGAATGACTGCCTACAATATGTTACTCCTAAGGTCTCAACAAAAATGAATCTGAGATTCAAAGCACCTTTTAAAGATGGAGAGGTACAAGTAGCTTTATAGCAAATGAACCCTTAGAAATTACCAGGGCTGATGGATTTGGAGTAGGGTTCTTCTAAGAGCATTAGGCAACTATAGGAAATAAGGTAACTAAAGCAATTCTTGATGTTCTGAATGGAGGCCAGGAGCTTAGCTCTATCAATCACACCTATATAATCCTGGTCCCTAAAGTTAGTATGCCAAAAACTGTCAATGATTTTAAACCTATAGCTCTTTGTAATGTGATTTATAAAATTATAGCTAAAGTCTTAGCCAATAGGTTGAAAGAGGTACTTCCAAGTATCATCTCCAAATGACAGAGTGATTTTATTCTTGGCAGATCTATAAGTGACAATAGAATGATTGCTTTTAAGCTATTGCATTCTATGAAGACCAGGAAACAAGGGAAGGATGGTAGTTTTGCACTCAAATTGGATATTTGTAAAGCATATGACAGAATCAAGTAGTGCTACTTAGAGAAATTCTGGAAAAGCTGGGATTTGAGGAGAGTTGGATCAGGTTATTGATGGCATGTGTAAAGTCAGTTTCATATGAGGTTTTAGTTAATAGGCAAGCACGAGACAATTTTATTCCAAGAAGAAGAGTGAGGTAAGGTGATCCACTATCATCTTACCTCTTTATTATCTGTGCTGAAGGATTAAGTGCAATGCTATCTAAAGTTTTTGAAGAAGGTCGCCAGAGTGGAGTTGCAGTTATGAAAGGGGGAACAAAAATCTGCTCTCTGCTCTTTACAGATGACTGTATAATTTTTAGTAGGGCTACTAGAGCAAATTGGATAGTTGTATATACAATAGATTCTAGAGAAGTATGAAAGGGCATCTGGTCAAGCACTAAATAAACAGAAGACTTCAGTCTTATTTAGTGCAAACATCAAGGAGGAAAATAAAGTTGAGATACATATGCTGGTAGCTTTAATGTGTAGGGATTATAGGAAGTATCGAGGCCTTCCAACAATAATAGGAAGCTCAAAAATTCAAACTTTCTCAAATATAAAGGACAGAATATGAAAGAAAATTCATAGTTTAAAGAATGAGCTATTGTCTACTGCGGGAAAAGAGATCATGATCAAAGATGTGCTTCAATCAATACCTACTTACACCATGAATGTTTTCTTATTGCCAAAAAATTGTATCGTGAGATCCATGCTATGTTCTCAAGATTCTGGTGGCAAAATAGTCAAAATCAACAACCTTTGTTTTGGAGAAAATGGTCTAAACTGGGTGAAAACAAAGACAAATGAAAGTTGAGGTTTAGAGATGTGAAGATATTTAATAAAGCTTTATTAGCTAAGCAGTGTTGGAAGTTACAAATGCATCAAGATACATTGGTAACTAAGGTTTTTAAAGAAAATTATTTCAGAAACATCCAATTTTCAGTGGCAAAGCTAGGTTGGCGACCCTCATATATGTAAAGAAGTTTATTGGTAGCCCAACACCTAGTGAAAGAAGGATTAGTATGGAGGATAGGCAACGGTAAACAGGTTAAAATCTGGAAAGGCAAATGGCTACCTTAGACAATTGACAATAAAGTTAGCTCTCCTATGAGTCAATTAATAGAAATGGCTAAAGTAGAGGAATTAATAAACCATTAAAGTGGGAGTTGGAATGAAAGGAAAATAAAGGAAATTTTTACTGAGAAAGAAGCCATTCAAATCTATAGCATACCATTAAGTAAAAGGGGAATGGTTGTTACAACAGCATGAAGATTTACTAAGGATGGTAATTTTACAGTAAAAAGTGTCTATTATGTTGAGAAAAAGTCAAAGAGCAATTGATGAAGGGGAGTGCTCTAATTGGTATGAGTAAAAAATGATGTGGAAACAACTTTGGGGTCTAAAAATACCTGATAAAACTAAACAATTCTTATAGAAAGCCTTGAATTCGATATTTCCAACAAAGGAGAATCTTTTTCAAAAGAAGGTAGCTAAAGATGCATGGTGTCTTGTCTATAAATATAAAGTGGAATCTATTCAGCATGTTCTTTGGGCTTGTCCAGCGACTTCAAATGTCTGGGCAGAAACATCTAGTGAGTTACACAAATGGTGCTATGAAGAGGGGGAGTTTATACACTTATGGTAGACAAGAATGTTGAATCTAAACCGAGACAAGGTGCCTAAGATAGCCCTAATCTTTGCTGCTTTATGGTACAGGCAAAACAAATGGGTTTTTGAAGACCAATTTGATAGCCCAAGGATGATAATTAAAAAAGTAGAACAAATGCTCAACTGTTTCAATGAAGCTGAAAATAACCTACATACCTGCAACAGGGAAACAACGCTGCAACAGAGAAACAAAAATTGAAAGGATTAATAAAAAATGGTAGCCACCTAAATACTCTTGGACATCAAAGATGTGTTGAAGAATCTGTTGGGAATTTGGACCACCCAAATTTCTCCCACTGGGATCTAATTTTGACAGAATACCAAGAAAATAAGAGAAATAAACACAACACAAGAATTTATGTGGAAATCTCCAAAATCAGGAGAAAAACCACCAGACCCAGAAAAGAAAATATACTATATAAAAAATTGTTACAATCACACAATTTTTCTCCTCACCCCAACGACACCCACAAAAACTTCTCCCACTAGTAAAACTCCAACTTTCACCTTTCTTTTTTTTACATACAAAAAGAACAACAAATTAATCTTACTAAAATCAAAAGTTATTAGATAAATTTCTGACTGAAATAATTAATTAAGGAGGCTAAGTCTCCTTTTATAATCACATGGGCTTGCCCCCTCATCAAATCCCACTGATGTGCGACTCCAAAAGGAGCAAACCCAATAATCTCTATCTTGCGACTTTGGCTGATCCCACAGTCACGCTCCACCGCAATGAGGATCTTCATAGCTTCCACTATTATGCTCCACCATAAAAGCATAACCACTCAAAATAAACTAATTCCAAACATTTCACTTAGGCCCATGTTGAGAATAACCTTGCTGAAAAATTATGGTGCAATTTCCACGTTTAGCTTTCCTGAAAGTTTATCAGCCATCGACATGAATTTCCACCACACACCCTACATCAATGTCAAATCAATGCCTGTGTGCAAACTTGTGGAACAACTAAAATTAACACATCATATATCATGGCAACTTTGGAATTAGCGACATGTCATGAGGATGTACATGTCTCTTTTTAACAGACACCGTCTTCTGTAAAGAAAGACAAGATGTTAGTTTTATTGTCAGTATCTCCATTTACTGAGTTGGAGACTCTTGCCGAACCGGCTCCACCTTTTGTTGACAACTTTTCTTGACATGCTTAGGTTATCCACACCTCCAGCAAATTGTTGACTTCATGGGTTGGTCGACGCCTTGTGTAATCTTGATAGAATCAAAATATCCTTAACTTGCACTTGCTACAAGCCAAAATTAATTCTCCCATCAAATTTTTCTACCTCCATTCTTGACATTGCCTCGATGAATTTTACCGTAGAAATGAATAGTACCCACTAAGTAAGTTCCCATGAAATACTGATATTTCCTAGACAGAACTTTAAAATTCCCAGGAAAAATTGGAAGGTCACAACGGAGACACTTAAAATTTTCAATCTCCTAGTCAGAACCTCCTTAGACCGTACGTATCCACACTACCACACCAAAACTCCACCAAGCTAAAAGAACTTAGTGGCTCTGATACCACTTGTTGGAAATCTGGACCACTCAAATTTCCCTCACCAGAATCTACTTTTGACAAAATACCAAGAAAAATATAGAAATAAACACAACACAAGAATTTACGTGGAAAACTCCAAAATTAGGAGAAACCCCACCAAACCCAGAGAAGAAAATATACTATGTGAAAAATTGTTACAATCACACAATTTTTCTCCTCACCCCAATGACACCACAAAAACTTCTGCCACTAATAAAACTCCAACTTTCACCTCTCTTCCTTTTACATACAAAAAGGACAATAGATGAATTTTATTAAAGTCAAAAATTACTAGATAAGTTCCTGATTGGTGTAATTAATTAAGAAAGACAGGCCTCTTTTTATAACTACATGGGTTTGCCCCCTCATCAAATCCCATTGATGTGGGACTCCGAAAGGAGCAAATCCAACAGAATCAACCATAATGGAGAGTTAAGTCTATCCTCAGAAAAGGTAACAAGGTGGCTTATTGCTTGGCAAAGAGGGCTCTACAGATTCAAGAAGATAGGTACTGGATGGAAGAAGTTCCTCATGAACTAATGACTATGGTAGAGAGTGAAAAATCTTGTAATGAACAATGTCCTAATATTAGTTCAACTTTGTAATGAGCTTAACTCAGTTTACACAAGTAATGAAATGTGATGTTGATGATTAAAAAAAAATTATCTTACTGCTAAAAAAATAATATATTTTTCTTTAGCATTGGATTATAATTTGTTGGATGCATCAAGTCAAGTGAGCTTTCCATGTTTTGTTATTTATGTTATTATTTTAGGTAAAATATTACTTAAATTTATCCCAAAATGTTATAAATTTTGTCAAATAATATATCCTATTTATACCCTTTCTGCATTCAACACAAGTACTTGTCATTTCTGGGATTGATCATTATTCTATTCTATGCCAACTAGATAAAATCTACTAAACAATATTATAATTTTCAAAATATAAAAATAAGCTTTCAAGTCCTGGGCATACGACCCCTCTTCCAAAAGAAAGGGTCCGATCCCCTCCCCCATCCCCAATATATCCAAAAAAAATATAATCCTTGGCATGATATGCAGTTAGGGCGGCAAATGATCCGAATCAAGTCGAATTTGAGTAAAGGATCAAAAACTCGTTTAGCATATTTTACTACTCGAACTTGATTCAAACTCGAAAAATTTTAGAAATTCCTGATCGAGCTCTACTCGTTTAACATATAATCTGATCAAATTCAACTTGAACTAGAGTATCAAAAATACGCAAGTTGATACGAGCTCGAATAGCTCGACTCGAGCTCGATTTAATTTGATACAATTTTTTTTTTTTTGGTTGAAGCACAAATGAGAATATTTCTCCTAATCAATTTAAACTAAAATTAGAGTTGCTTACTCTTTATAAATATTTAATATAATAATTCTTTTGTGAACTTAATACATTATTATTGTAAAGTATATAACAAAATATGTTACTTATACATAATAACATAAAGTAACAAAATATGTTACTTATACAAAGCATCAAAATTAATAAATATAATCCATAAAATATATACAACAAAAAATTATAAGTAAGAAATGAAAAATATATGTAAGAGTGTACTGTGTATATATATTTATATAGAAATATTACGAGTATTGCGACGAACTCAAAACGAGTCGAATTGAGTTTATACGGATCGAATCTAAATCGAGTCAAGTCGAGATTATACGAATTTTACTCGTTTAATATTCAAATCAATATTAGTTTTCATGAACAATTCATTTATTAAATGAATCGAATTCGAGCCGAATTTATACTAATCGAGTTCGAATTATTCACGAACAGCTTTGTTCATTTACAGCTCTATATCCAATCCATATCTATCAATGGAGCCCCAGAGCATCTGCAAATGGCATCCACAAGCCAGATAGGCTTTAATGTATCCTACCGTCCTACTTGCATCTCTTTAAATAAATGAGTTCTTTTTTTTAGTCAACTATATATTTTAGATAAAATTAGCATATTATAAAATATAAATTTAAATAGGATGAAAGTTTCTTAAAATATTTCTAAATAATTAATACACAATATAATATAAAATAAATAAATAAATAACTCTCAAAAAATAGACCAGATCAGAATCAAATGAATGATTTTCGCTCTATTCTCAATAAAAATAGAGATTGCTTTAAAATGAAGCTGGATATTTCTTTTTTCTTATTCAATTTTCACTTGAAATGAGAGCCTAAAAATTGCATAAATGGCTCGTTTTAACAAATTCAAGCCTTTAAAAAACAAGAAGCACTTCTTCATGCAAGCTTTTTGATTATGCACCACCAAGAAACAAAGAGGTGAATGTCGTCACGAGGCTTGACGACGAAGATGTATCATTATCTACCAATCATTCGAGGCCATATCAGAAAATGATAAAAAGGATAAATGAAACATAGTTTTTAACAAAAGCTTATCAAGTCCGTTTAATTTAAAAAATATCCCATTTTATTATTATAATTTTTTTAATTTTTTATATAAAATATAATAAATAATTTACTATTTTCAAATTTCAATTTAATTTTTTCAAATTTTAAAATAATAATAATAATAATTAATAATATTTTAATAATATTTTATTTAATTTTCAACTTTTATTTAGATAATCTAATCTCAACATCTAAATGGAACATAAAACAAACTTGTATACTTACTCGATTGGCATCAGAAGTCATAAACATATTGCTTGAAAAAACTGACTGCATGGAAGGTATTATTTCCCATGGTTGTTTACTCAAGGCTAGCAATTTTATGTAGAAAGCCCTTACAGGAAGGGAAAACTGCGATACTCTGCAAACAATGAACTAATTCAAATATTCGGCAAAAAAAAAAAAAGAGAGATAAGGTACAAATTACACTTTCTTTCCATCCATATCCCTCATACTTGGTTGAGTTTCGAAATCATAGAGAGTCAGAGACTGCATCTCAGTTTCTAACATAAAACAATAAAGTGGAACTACAAATGATACGAACTAATGGAGGAAAATACTACAAAATAATAATAAAAATTTGAAAAGTTTTAGTCATTATGAGATGAGTTGTTCTTGTGCTTTCCATGCCTGTCCTTCAACTTCTCAACCTTCCCATTACCATTACTCTGGTTGCTAACAGATTCAGCTTGAGCACTGCACATCTGAGACTTCAACTTAAACCCAAATTTCTTGGACACCCTTCCCCACTTGCTAGAACCCTCTGTGCGACCCAACTTCTCAATCTCCTGCCTCATGTTTGAGCATTCCTTCTCAAGTTCAAATACTCTCATCCTCATATTATCCATCCCCACCTTCAAAACCTGATTCTCCCTCACAGTTGTGGCCAAGCCTCCCTCATTAGATTCAGCAAATCCACTTCTTAACTGTCTTGATCCATCAAGATGATCTGAAACCAGAAAGCAGCCCGCAATGGAGGTCCTAAGCTGAAGCTGCTCAAAGAAGAGAACTTGAACTACTATTCTAAGAGGAAGCCTCTCATTCTGTGCAGCATGGGTGCAAGCTTCTAAGGAGAACTTCTGGCAGTCTATCAGCCTGCAGAGTTGTTCTCTTTCGGACTCTACCAACCATGGGTGTGACTGCATGTTTGACAACCACAGGGAAACCAGATAAGCCCAAACTTAATGAAAATGTTCATAATCTAGTTTGTTATGTCTTCTTCTTTTTCTTTATTCTTTTTTGTAATATATTAATATGTTCTCAACTTTTGGTAAATTCAGTGTGCAATGGCAACAATCTTGAAGCTTATATTGTCCAATAACAAAAAGAATACATGAATGAAAAACTGGGGACTTGGCAGAATGTAGGCCTATCTGGCTAAAATTTCCAGATGAAACCAAGTCCAAATGAAACTGACCCTGGTTTGGTCCTATTAGCTTGTTTTAGTTTCACAGAGAGAAGCAAAGTCCTGAGGATCAGCTTATCAAAACAGCTAAACTTCCACGAATCAAGAACCAACTATATAAAACGCAGGGCACATTCAATTAGAAGAAAAGAAAAGAAAAGAAAATATGATCTCCAGAAAATTTTCAAATAAGCCAAATCCTGTCAAAATTGTAACTTGACGCAACTGGATTTGAATTAAGACAGGTGATTCAGGTTGGATGCAGTCAACAACTGAAATTGGCTGGGCATTGGGTGTAGCGAGGTTGGGCCAAGATGTATGCAAGTTCAAATATGCTAGACTCCAGAATGCATTATTAACTATTCAATCTCAGGCTTCTATGAGACCATTAAATAATTAGTACCTTCAGATAAATATCTATTGCACGATAAAGTCCATCATCCAAGGGCCTGGCATAGTCAGGAACTGCCGCAGCAAGAGCCTGAAATTTGGGGAACTTCAAATTAACATCAGGGGCAACTTCTGCAAGATACCCATCAATTAGCTTAGCTACCATCGTGACTGGTGTCAATGAAGGTGACCCGATAAATTGACTATCATCAATTGCACCAGGGGAAGTCCCACCAGAAATCTGATCCATTGCAAGAAAGTGGTCAAGAATCCGTTGCACACAGTCAACATTGTATAATGTCTCCATGGAATACGAGAAAGTGGGCATCAACAGATTTTCCAGTGTAGCTTGATCAAGCTGCATCCCAATTCTTTTCTCCAAACTTGATATGCAAGCAGGGTTCACTCGAAGAATCATGGCTGTTCGAAGTAGACCAAATAGGAATTTAGTTGGCACAAGGCCCTTCTGCATTGGAAGTAGCCCATCAATCTCTTCCAGGAAAAGCTTCTGGTCTTCTTCTGATGGTGGAACCCCCAAAGCCACAGGTGCCAGACGATTACTGGACTCAATGGCTCCCTGATGCCGGTTCAGTCCTGGCAGGTACTTTTTTGCATAGCAGGTGAGGGACCCAGCAATGATCTCCTGTTTGATTCCACGAGTTTCCATGACTGAAATCAACCTCTTAAAGTGTGGCAAACTTAAAGTACATACATCATCATACCACCAATCTGAACTTGAATTCTTTGGTCTAGCCCCTGTACTAATCCCATTCCACAACATACTGCCTCCAGTGGCAAGCCACCCAGATAGGGTTGGGTCAGTACATGCCTTAGTGGCCAGCGACTCAAAGCACCTTTCTGTAATGTTAAGTTCTTCAGCATAGTGTAGAACATCATGGCATGTTTGCAGTGCCTTTAGTGAGTCTTTCCAACTTTGTAGAACTACTTGATTCAGGAAGGCCTCAGTCTGAACAATCAAATTGCCTTCACCATAGTCCTCTTTCATTTCAAGATGCTCCGCAGAACAGCGGAGGTACACAACATTTGAGGAAGTAAGTTCAAGTTTTACCCCATAGCAGAACTTGGCCACAAGTTCAAACGTTTTGGCCCCACCAGGAATGTCAGGAAGGTTTATGACACATCCTTCTTCTCCTTGTTTGGATGCTTCTGCAATTAATCTTTCCATAAACCCGCTTCTAGAGAGCAAAGGGAACTGCATTATTAATTATTAATAAGTGTAAGTATCTACAAACGTCATTGTCTGTTCCACCACCTAAACTTGCAAGGATATACCTTACAGCTGATATGAAAGCAACATAAAATTTTCTGGACAAAATAAAATGACATTGAACTTCACATAATAGAAAATTTAAAAGAAGTGCAGCTCAACAGAATCTTTGTGTTATGCTCATACACTAATCTCAAGTTTGTTTGCCAGCTTGAGCATGAAATCAAGAGAAGGAAATTTATGACTATGTAGCAAAGCATGAAACTGACTCAGAGAAACCAAGATTTGAGGTTTCGAACAGATGGAGATGAAAGAGGAATTACTAATAATTAAACCTAGCATCAACCTCTATGGATCAGCTCAAGTCGTAAGGGCCTTGGTCTTGGTGGTATCTCCAGGTCTAAGGTTCAGATCCTTTGGTGCAAACAATTTCTAGGGGCCATCAACGGGAAATTTTTCCTTAAATTACCCGATGTGCACTTACAGAAAACTCCTTGCTGAACCCTAGGATTAATCAGGATTTTTTTCTTGGACAGTTGGTGCCAATCATTAAAAAGAAAACTAGCTTCACGCTAAGAGACTATTGGAACAGTACTTTAAAATTGTCAAGGTTAATGGTGGAGTATGGATATACAAGCAATCTAAACAATCATTCCACAAAAAAAGTGAAGCAAATTAGAAAAAAAAAAAAGGCATTATTCAAGTAAACTTCAGTGAGAACTTACATCTCAAAAGAAACTATAAGTCAAATCAGAGTACCTTGTGAAGATGAAATGACATCTCCCCCACTTCAACAACAATATCACTCGGGAGCCCAGTCGTGCAGAACCTACAATCTCAGTCATATTAACGGTCATCTATAAAAAAAATTCCGGGAAAATAAGAATTTATAGACACACTCATGCACACACCATGTAAGTCAAGCCGCACTTTTGTGGTCAAATAGTGAGCTTTGGGTGCTATCATCAATTCAAAACTAGAAAAAAAAAATAACCATGTTCATAAAGCAACGACTCATTGTTTGGTACAAAATCACAAGTCAAGTATTATATAAGGTTAATATTTGCAGGAAATACCATTTGCTTTTATGTTCTCATTATTTCCAAAATCATAGAAAATACCCATCAAAACGGATAGAAAGCCATCTCAGAAACTTTCTTTTTCTATTTCCAAGAACACATATGTTAAACCTTTTTTTTATCAGTAAATAAGAATTCGTATAAAATAGGCCAGGCCAAGTACACGGGACATATACAAGAGCAACACGGCACCTATGCATGAGCGACTAAAGATGTTAAACGTTTCCTTATCGTAACTACGAGACAAAACATAAAAGGAATGTGAGTGTGTCATTGTGTGCATGCAAACACTAGCATACAATCATTCACGCAACTATCCCAGATTATTCTAACCATGAAACTACAAGAGGCCATATAAGCAAACCCGTGTAATACACCAAATGCAAGCACCTAGAGACTTCTGCAAGAGATCTATATCCACATGATATTTTGTTATAAGTAATCCATATCAACATGATATACTTATCAGATACCAGTCTTTCATCCTCTCTAACACTTCTCTGAAATGTGTACCAAAAGTTGGAAGATAAATTTGTACATTTGCAATCATGTCTACAAGCCTTTTTGTTATCTATATCCCTCTTGCCCAATCGTCACACATATCTTGTACATGTCTCTATGCTTGCTAGCAGTTGATCTTACATATGAGATTTCCTATGTCATAAACTTAATGGGAGTTTTTCATTGCTTTATTAATTACATTATTTGGTCAGTGAAGGGGCAAAAGGTTTAGAAGATGTCGCAGTTTCCCTTTTTTCTGATAAGTAGAAGAAGTGGCAGTTTCCCTGAATAAGAAACAAAAACACCGCGAGGGGAGGAATCAGAATGGAAGGTCAAATGCTCAATCATTTCATTTTGAGGTCAAAGCCAAACAGTTTTTACCATGCCTTGAGAACTTCTCACTTCCCATAATAATATTGACTATGCTCAAGTTACATAAACTTTTCAACAAAACCGAGAAGTTTGCTTCTTTCAGTTCATAAACTACAGAATCTAAAATAGCCATACTTCACTCCTTATGGTGCTTTTGAAAAAAAAATAAGAATAAGAAGTTGGGTACACAACCTGTACCGTAAATTTATTTAAAATTGGAAAATTACCGAATCTCAGGCTAAATCATGCAGACTGTGGGAGATTCCATGGCTAAAGCGAATGTAAAAATAAAATGCAACAACCCATCTAATGAAAAAGATTAGTTGGCAGAGTCAAATAAAAAATCGCATAATTTCTGTGATAAACAAACTGTGATGAAGTAGTCTGAAGTGCCCAACAGCATTAGGAAGCAGTAAAGGACCATCAACCTCAAGAGTCAAGTAGTTGAGCCATTCCTCGATTCATAGTATTCCCAACAGTCAACATAATTCACATATAGGATGATATCAGTCTTAGGGAGTCAAAATTACATACCAGGCCTGCCCATGCCGTTGGAATGCCTCAGTTTTGTTACCAAGTTTCACAGAAGCCATTTTCACAAAAGAAAAGTACTTCAAAACTTCAAGAAAAGGACCAAGCTAATGTGAAACCAAACCCTCCTTGGCCTCTATATCACACAGAAAACCAAACCCAATAAACGCTTTGCTTCAAACAGAGCAATCATACGAGCAGAATATAAACCCGGCTGATCCTTTCCCTTGAGAAACACTAAAAAAACCAAAACAAACCAGAAAAAAACATGAGCATCAAAACTCAAAATTCTCAAGCCAAGTCTATCAGAACCTTAAAACAGAACCACAATGTAGTTTCTTCTCTGACTTACCTGCCAAAAACAGCACAAAAAATTGCAGAATCACCCTAAATTTTCCAGCAAAACTGCCCCAAATCACTAGATGTAATAGAACAAAGCTAATCCCACGCCCTTCAAAAGAAGTCACCCAACCAGCATCCTAAATTAGGTCAACCCCTCCCATATTCTCCCTCCCAAAGACACCCAAGAAGATTCCAAATTTCAAGCCCCAAAAAGTAGGAGCAAGCCAGTCTGCTAAAACAACCATTCATGCAAGAGCTCCAGAAGCGTCTTTATTCCACATCGCTCCGAAACCAATCCCCCACGCACGCATGTGCGGGGTCCTTTGTCCTCGGAACGCATTCATTGCCTGTCTAGTACTTAGCTTCTGAGCATCTTTAAACAGACAAGACATGAGCAGTAACCTGCAAAACTTGGCCAGCATCGAAAATCAAAACTTTGATTTGCATTAATTAAGGAGAATATCGAGATTAATGACAAGCGTTGAAAAAACATCAATGATCTCGGCCCAGCCAAGCCATGTGACAACCTTGAGTGTCAGTTGCTTCGGTTGCTTAGAAAATAATTGATCAATTAAAAACTCAAGTACAGGACAAAGTCTCGGCAGGCGCATAATAATAAAAGAATTAGAATCATTACTGCTACTCTCCTACTAAAAATTTATTTGACGTCTCTTATGAATATTATATAAAATATAATAAATAATTTAATTTTTTTTAATTTTAAAATAATATATTAAAGACTTATAACTTTTATCTAAATCTTCTGAAATTTAATCTCATAATCCAAACAAATTTAAGCTTTAAGAGAGATTTGAATAAAAAGAATTTTTAATTCATTTAATTATCTCATTGTTATAATTTTCTTAAATTTTATATAAAATATAATAAATTTTTTAAATTTTAAAATAATAATAATATTAAATTTTAATAATTTAATAATATTTTATTTAATTCTCCTTCCATTTCAACTCACTCTTAACACCTCCCCTAAAAAAATTTTATGTTAATTTTGTGTACCATATTAGTATATTGTCCCATGCGAGAGTGGGGACCGTTCGTTTTTGTTTTCTTCTAGGTAGAACCGAGAGAAATTCTACAAAGGGCTATTAGATTTCTTGAAATTTTTACTCAAACTTGAAGAGAATAATATTTGTCATGTTCGATATACATCATGTCACTATTTTACTTTTATCACATTATATTGTTGGAACAATACAGACTGTTAAAAAAATATAATGTGGGAAAATTTGTTTTAAAACGCATTATAATATCATTTTTCTTAAAATAATATTTGCATTCACCAATATGATATGCACAAAAATTACAAGAGAATTTGGCTTTAAAATACAATAAAGTGTAGAACGAGTCTATTTGTCTAATTACATTATATACAAGTAAAATTAAACCCTAAATAGCTTTAAATTTTATTATTTAATTAAAAAATCAGAAATATATTCTCTCAAAAACATACCAATTCTCATAAGTTTTAAAAAAGTAAAAAAAAAAAAATTGAAAGAGAGAATTTCAAAATTAAATTTTGGAATATTCAAATAGTAGGATCATCTAATGGTAATAAATATGTCACATCTTTTATAATAAGATGAAAGTAAAATAATAATATGGTATATAGAATTTTTTATTACTTAATTTAAAACCAAAGAGATATGCTAAGGTGAACTCTCTAACATTTATTGACCATCTAATTTTGTTAGAAAAATTCATTCAAAAATTATAAATATTTAATTTTCTCGTTCTAAGGTTCTAAGCTTCCTAAATACAAGTATCAAGATTTGTTTACTAGCTTTTTGAGACAATTTAAGGATATTTTGAGACTCAAAATTCAATACCTTCCATATTTAAATTGAAGGGCATTGTCATTTTAAAATTTCTTTATTCCTTTTTTCATGACACGGAATATTTAGAATTTTTTCGCTAAATGTAAATCGAATCTGAGATTTGTTCCCTTTATATCGTTCACATCATCTTCTTTTAAATAAAATCTAAGTTGTTAATTAATCTCATGATTTAAAATATAGAATAATGTTATAATATAATGATAAGATGTGCAAATTTTATGCATTTATTTAAATAAATTTAAGATATATATATATATAAGTTAAGTTTTAAGTATAGATTATTTTTTTTTTTTTTTCAAAAAAAATTGTGGGATGCGTATCGATATAAATTGCAATTTCTCTCTTTTAAGATAATTCGATTTTAAAATCTTATTCTACGTTAAACTCGCATTCACCATCATTTCTTTGCATTAGATGTTTGCTCTTTATTTTTTCAAGGAGATGTTTGCGGTTACAATTGTAACATTTACATTTGTTAAAAGTACTCTCAATAGAGACTGTCTAATACATTTTCTTATATAATTTGAAATATTTACACCAAAATCTACGTCCAACGGACTCGTTACTAAAAGAAACTAATAATAAAAAAAAAAATTATCTTTGTGAATAGTGGACCACTACATCTAGCGATAACAAGAGGAAACATTGTAAATCTTTTCAAAATACAATGTGGAGTAACGAGTCCGTTGGAGTAGCGATAACCCTTTCTTTTAGTTTTGGTGGATCTTGGTTATGATGGATTTTTGGAGGTTGGAGTTTGACTGTATACGAGGGTGGGGTGGGGTGGGGTGGGGTGGGGTGGGGTGATTTTGGTGGATTGGAGTCAGGAGAAAGGAAAAGTGCTTGGGGTTGGATGTGAAGTCAGGAGGTATTGACTTCAAAGCTTTCGTCGTCGAGGGCTATGGCTATTATTTGCGGGAGCTTTCATCGCGTTTTAGTCGTTGTCAAAAGCTAGAGTTTAGCGAGTGCTAGGATTGGGTGAAGGGGAAGATGAAGATGAAGCCGCATATTCTTCTAGTTTTGATTTTTGATTTTTGATTTTCTTGGGTTGGCCGAAGTCGTAGACTGAGAAAGACGAAGCTATTCTCAGTAACAATTTTAAATGAATATTTAAAAGAATAAAAAGAATATTTAAATGATATAAAAAAAAATATATAGATTAGAGCATTTCCAATGGAGTAATTTTTTATTTTTTTTAAAATAGATTATTAAAACTCACTTTTTTTATTTTACTTATTTTTATAATATACCATCCATCAGCTTATCTATTTTTTTTCATATAATTTAAATATTATATTTTTAATTTTTGCTTATTTATTTAAAACAATTTCTCTAATATCTTCATATTTTTTTATATTTACAATATTTTTTTATATACAATGTCATATATTTCTGGTGTATTTTGTATTATTCTAATTTTATAAATTAAATTAAAATATAAATTAATAAATAAATAAAATCTCCTCGTTTATATAATAAAATTTTTCTGAAAGTATATTATATAATTGTAAAAGAATATTTTTAAAATACTGTTTGATATATTTTATAAATATTTATCTTGATAATTGTATATTCTTAAGGTGTGCATTTTTGGATATTTCTGTTAGTATTCATCTCTGAACTTGAAATGACAGTGCAGGAACTTAGTCATGGAGGCCGGCTAGTTCTGCTTTGTTTTCTCTTGATAAATAAATTATTGTTATGAAACACAGCTTGAATGCCGTACCAAATGTCACAACCTCAACGAAGAACTTAAGAGCTAAGAGAGTGAGTGATGAACGTCTCCACCAAGACGATGTAAGTTACTTCCATTCGTCCACTCTTTATGTTCTACATATGTTCTACGTGTTAGTGTTTGGCCTTGGTTAGTTGATGTCCAGGGGCTCAAAGTGCAAATAGCAGAAATAAACAAAGCAGGGTTTTGATATGGGAAAACGTGTCAAATAATATAAAATATTTTAAAAGATGGACAGTATACGTTATATATTACGAAATTATTGTTCATTTTTTCAAAACAAATTTATTTTGTTTACTTTATTAGAGTTACTTTTAGACCTTTTTTTTTTAAGTAAAATGTGATTAGTTATTTTATTAAGAGTGTTCTTAGTTGATGGATGATATATTATAAAAAAAATATAAAAAAATAATTTTTAATAATATATTTTAAAAAAATAGAGACTTTATTAAGAGTGCTCTAATTTCATTAAAATTAATAATAGAATTCATATATATATATATATATATATATGTATATAACAAAGGATCAAGAACTAGATAACTAGATAATTAGAGAAAATAATCTAAAATATGATACAGTTATGAGACCGCAGAGCCGACCAAATGCATGTAATGCTATGCAAAAATAATAATTAATAAAAATAATTTTGAACCAAAAGATTTTTCATTTGAATATTAAACTTACACAATTTAAACAAAATTACAAAATTTGAAATTCTGAAGGTTGGGAGCAAGACTTCTTATCAGAGAGAAGGGAAAAACACGCTCTGCCCTCAAATAAGAACTAAGGTCTCCTTTTATAGATGAAGGAGTCTTTACAAAAGTGAAACCCAGAGTAAATCACAGGTGAAATAGTAAAAGCAAAAGTAACTTTGCATCAAGCACCAGGAATGGATAGACTTGTCATTTTGTGCTGTCACTTTTGAAAAAGCAAAGTTGTCTGCACCGAAAGTATTTTATCTTCTTGTGCCGACAAGTTATCTGAGTGGACTGCCATTAGGGTTCTCCGAGATTGGGCAGAAAATACTCTCTATCATGTCCAAAAATATTGCTGTAGTTATCAGAAGCATCTGATTCTTCTGAGTCTTCACTATTGTTTTGATCGTCAATGGATTTTTTTAATAGCATCATGCTATTATGTTGTCCTTCGATAAATTTTTTTAATAGTTCAATCATATCTCTGTTCTGCTTCTTCTTGGAATCTTTCTTTGAAGAAGATAAACTTTCTGTATCTAAGTCTTTCTTTTTTGGCGAAATTGAAATCTTCTTATTTGAAGAAGTCTTCTTTTTTTACTTAGAAGATGAACTTGGTGTTTCCTTTTCTTTAATTTCAGGAAAAGGAAATGTTAACTCTGCTTGTGTTTTTGTTGAAAGAAACTCCTCCTGGTCCTTTAAATTGGGAACCGATGTTGGAAAGTCTTTCAAAACCTTTGTCACAAGATCTGGAGGGTACTGAAATTTATCCCAATATTTGACAAAAAAGTGACGAACGAGAACATCACCGTTTTTCTCGTAAGTCCATTTTAAGATCCATGGGATTTTATATCTAAAGCAAAAATGGATTAAAAATGGTAATTTGGCATTCATAGGGTCCATTTTTGTTGGAGCAACTGTTTTAAAATAAGTGAGAACTGGCTGCAAACTGTCATGATAGATATCTGGAATGAGGCCAAATTATTGCCACCATTGTTGAAACCATAGTAGAAATTTGGTTTTACATTTCTTATCAAAATTAAAGAACCAAGAATGCGATAAATCTGGAGTTTGGTAAAAAGGAAAATGGAGTCAATAATCAATATAATCATGATAATTATATTGAATTGACGTATCCGATATACTTTTAATAGTATTCGGATTGGTTCCCCATTCCTGTTGGGTCATAACACTAACCAGATAACAGTTGTGGGAAAAGATTTTTTAAGGATCTACTTTATCGTAGATTGGTTTTAAAGATATTGACCCAGTATGAGACAATATCGAAAGGTAAAATTTCAGATCTTTAGTTGGATTCCTAGGAATCCAATGCCAACCTGGGGAAAAATAATGAAAAGCTATTTTGAAAGGATCTGTATCTATCGAACTTTCGATATAAAACAGATTCTAAAAATAATTTTTCTGATAATTTTTTGCTTTGGAAGTAGCAGGCAATTTGGGTCTTGCCAATGTCAAAGGATTGGACAAGGGATCATGTGACATAGTTAATGCCGAGACAAAAGAATTGGGGTTTTCTGATTTAGGTATCATTCCTAGAACAGTGTATCTGTTAGCAACTTCCAGTGGGGAAGCTACTATTGGCAAAAATAATGAAGATGGAGGAGCAGGGAGAGCCGGGGGCCTCTGGGAACTCTCTAGCTTCTTTTTCTTACTTATTTTTTCTGTAAGAATTCACGGGTAAGAAACTTAAGAATCAAATTTTCAGATCCTTTAATATATTCAATATTAAAATAAAAAATACTTAAGATAGCTTGCCATCGTACAAAAATATGTTTGGATGCAATGTTTTGAACATCTTTTTCTAAAACATATTTAGCGCTTTTGCAATCAATTCTTAAAAGAAATTTTTGATTGAGCAAATTACTCTAAAATTTAGAACTGAATAGTACTATAGATAATATTTCTTTTTTAATAGTACTATAATTATGCTGTGCATGATTCCAGGTTCCAAAATGGAAGCGAACAATTTGTTCAAATGAATCTGGTGAAACAACTTGTTTCAAAATACCACCATAACCTATGTCAAAGGCATCAGCTTCAACAATTTTAAAAGAATCAGAATTAGGTATATCAAGGCATGAAAAAGTTTTGACATATGCCTTGATTTAGCTAATCAAATTGGTATGGATATCGGTCCACGGAGGAGGACTGAGTTGAAGTCTCTGAAAGAGAGGACGACACTGTTTTCTCATATCATTATAAAAATCTGCAATGTAATTTAGCGAACCAAGAAATCTTTGGAGCTGAGTTTTATCTAGAATGGTATCAGGAAATTTGTCAGCAAATTCAATAGCTCTTTGAATAGGCTTGATTTTTCCCTCAGAAATATCATAACCAACGAATCTAATATTGGTTTGGAATAATTTAATCTTTTTAGCAGAAACCACCAGACCATTTTGTCGAATGATATCAAGAAAAGTTGACAAATGTTTCCAATGATCATCAATGGATTTTAAAAAGATTAAAACGTCATCAATATAAACAATAGTAAAATGGGTGAAACTATTGAAAATATTATTCATGATATTTTGAAATTCACTAGGAGCATTTTTTGAGCCCAAATGGCATCATATTCTACTCATAGTGACCAAAAGGAGTATTGAAAGCAATCTTGTATCGGTCAGGTTCCCTAATTTAGATCTGCCAAAATCCAGACTTGAGGTCAAATTTGAAAAAAATAACTGTATCACTAAGTTTATAAACTAAGTCATTTTTGTTCGGAATAGAGTATCTAATCCATTCCAACACTTTGTTCAAAGGTTTGTAATTTATGACTAAATGAGGTGTCTCTCGCTCAATTTCAGCATTTTTCTGGACATAGAATGCAGTACATGACCAATGTGACTTACTATGCCTGATAAGATTTTTCTGAAGAAAATTAGCAATTTCATTTTTACAAAATTCTAAAGTCTCATTATTCATTTGAATAGGTTGAGCTTTTATTAGAATATTTTTTTCACAAAAACCTTTAACATAAGGTAAAGAAATTTTATGTTTTTTCCGATTCCAAAAAGCATCTGGAAGGTCAGAACAAATATCAAAAATTAATTTTTTATGAAAATCATTAATTTTTTATTAAAGTAATAGATAAGACAGATGCTCAGAAATTTTTTTAAATCTCACATATTGTTGAAAGAAATTCAAATGATTAGTTTTTGCAGATATCAGAGATACTTTCCTTTTTGACGTATCGGCGTCAAATTTGAAAGCAAATTTAAACTTCACATTCTGTCCAAAGGGATCAATAGTAATCACATCTTTTTCAGTCAGAAAATGACAAATGGAATTAATAAAAGGCATTCATAGAATAACATCCTAAGTCATGTTTTTAACCAAAACAGACGGAATTCTAAAACAAACATTATCTTGACAAACATCGACATTATTGAGCTCATAATTGATTTTTATCTTGGAGCCATTTGCAGTTGAGAGTTTCTCAGATGATTTTTCGAAGTAGTTAGTAGGAACTAAACATTCACGGATACAATTAAGATCTAAGTCTGAATCAATTAAAACAATAATAGAAAAAGAGAATTCATGGTAAACAACAATTTCAATCTTAGAATACCATTTGGTAGGCATAAGTTGTTTAAGCAAACAAATAGCCTTGAGAGGTTCAGATGATTATTTGATGGTCTCCCTCATTTGTTTACTCTAAAAGTTAAGGAGTCACTACTTGATTTTACCGGTAGACTTGATTACGATAGTTATACTTACAGGGATATTACTAGCGTAATAAAAAAACTCGGTATCAGTATGTGCAATGATCAAAAGCTTATCAATCAACAGATGAAAGATAGAAAGAAAGCCAAATATGATATGAGAAATTTCTGTCAACAATTTGGTCTCTCTCCTATCACCCCATCTCAAGAAAAGAGAAAGCATTTTAAAAAAGTTTCTAAAAAACCTCATAGGGAAAACAGAAGAAAAACCCGTGATGAAATTTACAAAAAAAATTTTCATAAAAAATTTTTGCATAAAAAATATTTGAAAAACCCCTCTAAAGGGACATGTTTTAACTGTGGCAAAAAAGGACATTATGCAGATAAATGTCTTAATCCAAAAAAGCCCAGTAAGTTAAAAAACAAACTTAATGCTCTAAATATTGGTGAAGATGACCAGCAAGAACTGTTCTTCATCCTTTAACCAAGATGAGCTCAGCTCTAGTGATTCAGAATATCACTCAGAAGCTGAACCATTTAATTCGACAATGGTTAAGTTTGGCTACAATTGCAGTGGTTCTTGTTGCAATTCCAGAATTAAGACAATTAATGTTTTAATTAGGGAGGAAGAGCAAGAGAATCTTTTTTTAACTTTGATTTCTCAAGTCGAGAATATTGAGTTAAAAAAGAAATATCTCAATCAGCTCAAGAAAATTATGACTTGTAGAGAGCTGTTGACTTCTCAAGAGAAAATCAGTTTTTAAGAAACATTAAGACTTTTCGATAAGAAACCGAAAAATGTTTTAACCAATAATTTATAGTATGAAATTTCTTTAATCGAGAAAGAGATTGTTGAACTCAAAACTGAGATTAATTCTCTCAAACTTGAAAATTCATGTTTTAAACAAGATTTGATTTTTTTTTAAAATTGAACAACATTTTGATCAAATATGTCTTTCTGATAATGAGGAAATAAAAGTCTCAGACCATAATGATATATATATATATATACACTAATATACATACCTATTCTATTACAATAAGTAGATATCTGACGGTTATTAAATAGATTTTCTCCTTTTTCGTTAATTTTTATTTATTTTTTCGTTAAATTTAACTACCACTAACAATATATATTCAAAACACTAGATATCATTTAAAATTCAAATGAGATTAGTTATATATATAATTTTAAATTATATCTAAACTATAAACTTATATATAAAAATTATAATTTAGGTAATATAAATTATTCTATTTGTTTAAAATAGATAAGTTTTAAATTATAAGTTCAAATAAATTATTCCATTTTTTTTTGTCTTCATATAATTTAGATAATATAAATAGTATAATTATAATTTATATAATTATATAAATTATATAAATTTTAAATTATAATCATATATATAATTTAGATATAATTTAGAATCTAAATGAGGTTGGTTAGATATATAATTTTAAATTATATCTAAATTATTATGATTTTGAATTTAGATAAATTTTAAATTATATCTAAATTATATATAAATTTAAATTTAGATAAATTTTAAATATATATATATATATGAATTTATATCATATATATTTAGATACATTATATAAGTTATAATTTATATTATATATATATTTACATGTATATTTTAAAATTTCTATTTATTATTTTTATAAAAAAAGAGAAATTTAAAATAATTAAATTTAAATCTCTTTGTCAAATACATTTGTAAATATAATTATTTAAATAAAATATTATTTATTTCTCAATTTAGATTCATTATGAAACATTAATTTAAATAATAATATTTTATAAATAAAATTATAATAATTATTAAATAGTTATCTTTATCACTTTACGTCAGTTTATAATTTACTTTTATATATTTTATTGTTAAGATATTTTCTTTTTATTACCTGTCAAATATTTGTTAGAACTTATATTTTTTTTCCTTTATATATTACATTATTAACTAAAATTTATTTATTTTTATAAAAGCATATAATTTATAATTGCTTCACTAGATCAGGAAAACGTACTTTGTATATTACTTCTCCTTAGTGTCTATATATATATATATATATTTATTCCTTTTTGTCTATTTGAGAAATAATAGAGTTATTAATGAGTTCTAAATTTTAAATTTTAAATTTTACCTTTTACTTCTACTTTGATTTGACCGGTTTAAATTTAATAAAAAATATTATTATATTTAAAATTGTATATAGATTGTGAATGAGTTGTAAGTTTATTACTACTCTTTCTTTTTTTTTTATCAAGAAATACTAGTCATAAATATAAATAATAAAAATAAATTTACAAACTAAAATAATTTATATAATACATTAGTTATACATTACAACAAAATTAATTTTATAATTTAATATAACACATTAAAATGCATCAATTTATAAATGTAATTTTATAGAATTTCTTTATAGTTAAATTCTTTATATTTTTAGTTTTAGAAGTATGTCCATTTCTTCCAAGCTATTTCAAACGTGCTTCAATTCAATAACTCGTGTCCCCTGCATCAAGAATATCTCATTATATGTCCATAAATGGCCAATTCATAACGAGTGGTGTTAGGTACCCTCGAAATATACTCCTGCCGCAACATCGTGTCATAAGTGGCACATAAACGACGTCGTTTTTATTTTACCCTCTTCTCAATATCACTTCCCCCTTTTCCTTTCAAGTTTTTTTCATTTCTTCATTCTCCAATTTTTTTCTTCCGTGTATTCCTCCTCACGCAAATGGCTGAGAGGTTGGATAAGTTCTATCAAATTCTCTTCAACCTAGAGAAATGATGTGAGGAAGATATCCATTCAAGAACTAAACATGATTGAGGTATGAAGATTTGGTTTCATTTTTTTGTTGAAGCTCCTAGGAAAGCAGAGGGTCCATAGTCGCCCTCGTCACATAGAACAAATCATTGAGCTCTTGGTTCTCGGGGGTGGTTCTAGCTTATATTTCGATGCCTTTTGTGAGGGTTTTGGTTCTCCTTTGTGTTTTGATACTCTCTATGGGGGATTCTCGATTCAGTTTCCTCTGTCGACACTATCTGAGGTTCCTCTTTGATTCTTGGTTCAGCAACATCTAGTTTGTTGCTTATTTCTAGTTTCGGCGCCATTTCATGTTCTCATATTTTACTTCTCTAGTTTTGGCGCTAGTTGTGTGTTCCTAGTTCAAAATGGCAATGACAGTGAAGACATTTCTAAGAGCCATAGAAGATGCCGTGGTAGGGTTGCAGAGATACACTTCTAGAAGGTTGAAGATGGTCGTTCATCTATTTATTTTATTAAACTTCACCAAGAAGTCGAATTCAATGGAGATTCGAGAGAGGTTCGTGGAGACGAGGGCAACAAGGGAATTTCGTGGAGAAGAGAGCGACTGGAGAAGAGAAAAAATTTGAAGAGAGAAATTAGAGGAATGGATGGGATCATGGGTGTAAGAATACAACGTCGTTTGGGCTCCACGTGGGACGTGAGACCGCGCCGGGGTTATTAACCTGGTTTCCTATAGCTTTTTTGACCATCTTCAGTAAACCACCTATACCTTAATTCCTAAAGTACAAGGTCCAATTTCAGTAAACCAATTCATGCCCATTAGTCTTGTAATGTGCTTTATAAATTGACGTCAAAAGTTTTAGCTAACAGATTAAAGCCTATCTTGTATTCCATTGTTTCACTCAACCAAAGTGTCTTCATTCCAAATAAGTCTCTCATAAAAATGTGATAATAGCATATGAACTCTTGCACTCTATGAAAACTAAGCAGAACGACAGAACATGTTTTATGGCAATTAAATCAAACATGTCAAAAGCTTATGACGGTGTGAAGTAGAGCTTTTTAGAGGCTATTATGAAGAAAATGTGATTTGGAGATAGATGGGTTAGGTTAATCATGAAATGCATCACAACAGTCAGTTATGTTGTCTCAATTAATAGAAAAGTTGGCTCTGTTTTCAAGCCTAAAAGATGGATTAGGCAAAGAGATCATTTGTCTCCTTACCTATTCATTTTATATGTTGAAGGACTGATCCATCTTCTAAACCATGCTGAATAAAAAGGTGATATTAAAATGATAGTAGCAACTCGTGGGTGTAGCAAGGGTTAGTCACCTCTTTTTTGCTAATGAAAGTGTTTTATTTTGTCAAGCAACACTTTCTGAATGGAAAAAGCTCAGAGACATCCTACAGATTTATGAGATGGCATCAAGTCAATGTTTAAATCAAGATGAAACAACTATTTTTTTCAGCACTAATACTACCACCAGTAAGGCAACAAGAAATTGAGGTTTCTGTGGGAGTTTCAACTCAGAGTAACTATGGGCAATATTTGCGGCTACCTTTTATGATGGGAAGATCAAAATACCAAGCTTTCAGAACCATCAAAGAAAGGATTTGGTCAAAACTTGCCAAGTGAAAAAACACTTTTCTATCTTAGGCAGGTCGAAAAGTCTTACTCAAAATTGTGATACACGCTATGCCAGCTTATTCTATGACGGCGCCAAAAACTTGATTGTTTCTGAAAAAATTAATTCCAAGTACAAAATATGTCAAGTTATAATTAAGGAAAGTTCCAAGATCATTTCCATAGGGATGGGAATTTTGTACCTTTCGAAATTGACAGATTAAACTTTGAGAAACTTGCTACAACTTATTCAATTTATTTGTTTTGTTTATATTTTTGAAAGGAAAATATTTAGTAGAAAATAGAGTTTTTTAACTTTAACGAAATCTTAAACTAGATATGGAATTAACTATAAAAACTACAAAAGGCTAACTAACATACTAACGACCTGAATTAAACTAATAAAAAGCTAAGCAAGCATTAAAGCTAGGGTTACAAACGAACAGAGCCGCTCGTGAACAATTCGAGTTCGACTCATATAAACTCAACTCGGACTTAGTTCATTTAATAAATGAGCTGTCCGTGAACAATAATATTAGTTCGAATATTAAATAAGCAAAACTCATATAATCTCGACTCGATTTGGTTTAGGCTCGTGAACAATATTCGTATAAACTTGATCCGACTCGTTTTGAGCTCGTTATAATACTCGTCATAATTCCATATATATATACTTACATATATTCTTTTATTATATATATTTTATATAATATATATATTATTTTTAATATTTTGTATAAGTAATATATATTGTTACTTTAAGTTTATATATAAGTAACATATTTTATTATTTTACAATAATAATGTTTTAAGTTCATAAAAAAAAATTCAAGTCAAATATAAAATGTTTATAAAAATAAGCAACTTTAATTGATTACAACACTTTCTTAACTAATTTTATTTTGATTATTTGGCCATACGTAATATTATAACAAGGATAATTGAATACTTTAATATTAAATTAATAACTTTATCGTGTAATTTTTTAAATGACTTTAATGTACTAGGCATTCTTGATGCCACATGTATTGGAAAATGGCAATGAATCAATATTACATTGATAGTTGATAGACTTATAATATAGTATGTGTATGTGGCTCATATCAAGTGAAACATCAAACATCTCATACATGTATAAAAAAAGTAGGGTTAGGATTACAACTTACATCTGTATGGCTAGAGTTTTTTTTTATTCGTTTGAGAGAAGAGGATTCGAACTCCATACGGACCATATAACCTCCATTTTGAAAAGTTGGAATTCTGCCAATCAGGCATAAATACTTATGATGTAATAATATAAGCTTATTTTTCAGGTAAATTTTATGGAATTTTATAACAACTTATTTGTTAGTAGTTACTATCTCCTGTCTCTTACTATCTCGATTATTTTTGCTCCATTTTTAATTAATTAATTAATGAATTTCACTATTAGTAGTGACTAGTAGTAAAAATATATAATTTTTTTTCTTAGTGATTAAATCCAGGTCCGATTATATAAACCAGGTCTCGGATTTAAAATCCGGGGTCTGGATTTATATATTGCGAAAAAGTCCCATTACCAATGGAGTCTGCTGGCCGTAATGACGACAACAAGGTACCACCCCTCATACCTTCATAGCACCTCTGTAGATCTCTCTCTCTTGCTCTCTAACAGAGTCACTACAAAAAATTCTGGTTTTAGAGATAGATTTTTTTTTTTTTTGCAAATACAATTTGTTAGAAAATAATGACATTTTGCCACAAAAAACTATCTGTCACAAATGTTCTGTAAAAAATAATTATAACGGACTATTTTATTTCTGACGATATAAAAACTATGAATATTATTCACTTTTTTCAACAGATATAGAATCATAGGAAAAATTTGGCAGATAATATTTTTTCTTACAAGTTATGAAATTATTACTGACGACACTAATTAGTAACAAAAGAAATACATTTTCTAATTATAACTTTGATAGCAAATAAGTATCTTTTTCTACTTAATTCACATTATCACAAATCTCGTTGTCCCAAATAATTATATTTTACAAATTTATTTATCACTAATTATAATACGTGAAAATTAAAAGTTTTTTCCACCAATTAAGATCATCAGAAAAAAATTACATATTACATTTTTTTTATGAAATCAATTAATGATAAATAATTTAATTGAACTATAAACTCTGCATAATTTTCGTTTTCTCCTCATTTATCTTCTCTCTCTCCTCCCTTTCTCTGTAACACTCAAATCCTATTACATAATTTCATACGTCATTTTAGTATTTTATTTTTAAATAATAATAACAATATTTTCTCTTATGATTTTATAATAAGGACTATTAAATAATATTTTATGATAAGAGTGTTTAATTTTATAATAAGATTTTACAAGATATATTAATATGGGGATATTATAATTTATTTTATTTTATTTTACTCTTTCTCTTAGGTCCTTCAACTCTTGAGAATTTAAAAGTGGCCCCATTAATCTCCAACCATTAGATGTGGATAGGTGGGAGAATATCTTGTAAGATGCAATCCTAGCCATTAATTTTACTTTTATAAAGAAAGATATTCTAATTACAAAAGTGCCTCTCTCCTTTAGTAGTCCGCCAAAATAACCAAGGAACTTGAAAAGTTAAAATCATTTCAAATTATTTTCACTCCTCTTTCCATCTTTCCCGTTGGCCTCAAGATAGACTGAATAAGGTAAGCCCTAACTTTCTTCCACGTCCATAGCCGGACTTCTCTGCCCCTCTTCTCATTTCTCTTCAAAAACTCAATATTTTCCTTCCATTTCTTCTAATCTATGCAAAAATCATAAAGTGGGAGCTCGTCCATCTCCTAGGCACACGAGTTCACCCCTTTAGTTCACCCCTCTAGCTTACCCATTTGGTTTTCACTTCCAATCCAAGAGAAGAAGCTTAAATCTTGTTCCAAATGGGTTGGGTTTGAAGATAATAGAGTGTAAAATTTATTTCCTACCTCCTTGTTTATCGGTTTCGAATTTTAGCTATATTCTCACTCACATATTTCGATTTTGAGTCAAGTTTAATAGAGGGGCTGTGGGTCTACTAATTCTGGCCATACATTCATTTTTGTCACCTATCTCTTTTTGGGAGCACTTGGAGCTTGAGGTAAACCCTAGATTTTATTACTTTGATTTTTGGTTAGTTTGGAAGTAGAAATGAGTTTTTTAGCTAGATTTTGGGTGTGTTATGATTTGTATATGCTTTTTTTTTTTAACATGATTTGTATATGGTTTGGAAGTAGAAATGAGTCTTTTTTCTCTAACATGGGTCCTTTTTTCACTACAAATCTGCCTAGATCTTGAGTTCCATTGTCTATGTGTGTCTCCGATGTCGCTGATCTTCTATTTCTTGACCACGACCTTGCAGACCCTCTCTATGTTCTCGCACGACTGGGTATGGAACTTTCTCTCTCTTTTTTGTGTGTCTTTTTTAATTCTTTCATGTATATTTTTACAATGTGAAGGATCTGTCATGGGAGACAAATAATATAAGCACACACATCATATATCTTGAGTCATTCATCATCCATAACCCAAAAAAGATAAAAGGAAAAAGAGTATTATAGAAAATAAAGGAAGGAAGAAACAAGCGAGAAAATAAGTTGGGTAATCATGTTAACTATATATAGGAGTGTGTTTGTGTATGTAAACATATAATAGTCTATATTTTATTTTATTTGTTGCCCACTTGTTCAAAGAAAACTTATAAACTGAAATATTATAACATGTAGAAAATCCTTTATAGCAAAGTACGAGTTTTTTTTTTTACTTCTTTCATGTGCTTTTTGTGTGTTCTTTTTTCCTGTAATGACGAATTTTTATATATTTGGAACCTTGACAGTGGAAATTTTAACATTAAGTTGAACAATAATCAAAAAAAATTTCTTGGCTAAATGGTAAAATTCACTTGTTTTGGAGATGGCAAGCATGTTTAAATTTCCATTTCTTTTCTTATTACTACAAGAAAGTATCCTAGATGTGTAATAGAACATATTAAACTTACATCATTTTACTAATTGGGCTCTTGTAACAATAAAAGCTAGTTTGAGTAAAATAGAATTGAGGTAGCTCAATGTACAAGTTTGGAACCAGATTATGGTTGCATTTCTCCAGCTATTTAATAACGATGATAGATTAAGCATTTTATAAACCATAAATTAGAGAATAGAGTCGAAGAACTCACTTAGATTTATTTCAAAAGGTTTGTGACTGGAGGATTGATGGTTTGATAAAATCTACACATATGCTTTGTTTTTTGAGTCTGTTCAGATTCATTTCCATGCTGTTACCCAGATGACTAACACAAGAGGGGGAGTGAATTGAGTTGTATTTAAAAAAAAATAACAATTATAAATCAAATATATAATATAAAATATAAACAAAATATGAAACAATAATAAATATAAAGAGTAAGGGTAAGAGAGAAGCAAACTCAGTATGTTAACGAGGTTCGGCCCCACTGCCTACGTCCTCGACTCAAGCTACCTCTTGAGGATCCCCAAATCCACTATTCAATCTCCAGGTTTTTTTTTTAAATACAACTCAATTCACCCCCCCTCTTGTGTTAGTCATCTGGGCAACAATTGGTATCAGAGTTAGAGCTCTATTATAAGATTAACTATCTTTTGAGTTAAGATCTTATGGCTAACATTGCAGTTTCATTTGGTGAAGGTCAATCTAGCAGTCGGCCTCCACTCTTTTGTGGAGACAATTACTCATTCTGGAAAGTTAGAATGAGAATATTCCTACAGGCTCAAGGTCGAGAAATCTGGAAATGCATTGTAAATGGACCTTATATTCCAACAAAAGTAGTTGATGGAGTAAAGGTCAAAAAGGAAGAAGAAGAGTTTAATCGTGAAGACGATAGACTTTATACTTTGAATTTAACTGCTATGAATTTATTATATAATGCTCTCAATGGTAATGAATTTAATAGAGTAATGACTTGTGCTACAGCAAAGGAAATTTGGGATAACTTGGAAGTTACTTATGAAGGAACTTCTCAAGTCAAGGAATCAAAAATTTATATTCTTACTCATGAATATGAAATGTTTAAGATGAATGATGATGAATCTATTTCTAGTATGTACACTCGTTTTACTAACATCATAAACAGCTTGATAGCTCTTGGCAAAATTTATTCCAAAGTGGAAATAGTAAGAAAAATTCTCAACTCTCTACTAAAACGTTGGAAATCAAAAGTGACAGCGATTCTTGAAGCTAGAGACCTCAAGAAGCTCGAAGTGAATGAACTCATCGGGTCACTTATCACCCATGAGTACACATTAAAAAGAGGAGAAGAAGAAGGAAAGTCAAAGAAGAGATTGGCACTTAAAGCTATTCCACATGAAAGTGAAAGTGATGAAGATGAGGAAAATGACGACAAAGATGAAGAAGTTGCGATGATAACAAGAAGAATTCAGAGGTTCTTTAAGAAAAATAAAACTCCTCCAAGGAAATCTTTCAAAAAGTTTTCCAAGAAAGATTCAGGTAAAAATGACACTTTAATTTGTTATAAATGCAATAAACCTGGTCATATCAAGTCAGATTGTCCTCTGCTAAAAAAAGATCGAAACAAAGGTAAAAAATCAATGAAAGCTACATGGGATGATGATTCAAGTAGCTCAGATAGTGAAGCAAGCAATGGAGAATCGGCAAATATTTGTCTTATGGCTAAAGATGACATTGAGGTAACAAATCTTGATAATATTGAAGATCCTTCATATGAAGAATTGCAAAATGTTTTAGAAGAGGTATATGAGGAATTTGAAAAATTGGGTATCAAGCATACTGTTTTGAAAAAGAAAAATTCTTCTTTAACAAACGAAATTGATATTTTAAGAAAAGAAAGTATTGTTTTGAAAGATGAAAATTTTGAGTTGAAGAAAAAGAAAACTGATTTAGAAAATATTATTGAAAAATTTACGAATGGAAAAAGAAATTTTGAAAAATTTCTTGGTAGCCAAAGATGTGTTTTTGATAAGGCAGGCTTGGGATATATGCCAAAACAAAAATACAAATCTTATAAAAACTTCTTTGATAATCCTTCTAAATCAAAATCAAATATTCAAAATCCTTTTCATAAAAATAATTTTGTTAAAAAAGGATACTATTATAATCACTCAAGTTCTTCATATATATCACATGCTATTTGCAATTTTTGTAATAGAAATGGTCATAATTATTTTACTTGTCCTATTAGAAGAAAACATACAATGACTATTAGGACCATATGGGTACCTAAAAATCTTATTTCTTCTAATACTAATAAATAAAGGACCAAAAGAACTTGGGTACCAAGAAAAATCATTTTAATTGTTTTTATAGGTGTGCATGATGTCTTCCACGAACAAAAATAAATAGTTTTTAGATAGTGGATGTTCAAGACACATGACGGGAGACAAGACTAAGTTCTTTGATCTTAGATCTAAAGAAGAAGGACACGTGACATTTGGAGACAACTCGAAAGGGAAGATTGTGGGAATAGGTAAAATTGGTAATGAGTCTTCTCTTATAATTGAAGATGTTCTACTTGTTGAAGGTTTAAAACATAATCTTTTAAGCATAAGTCAATTATGTGATAAAGGATTTACAGTTACTTTCAAAATGGATAAATGCATTATATTGAATGATTATGATTGTAATATTTGTTTTATTGCTTTTAGAAGTAACAATATTTATACAATTGATTTTGAAGAAATTACCTCACAAGATGCGATTTGTTTTTCAGCTCTGATACCAATTGTTGCCCAGATGACTAATACAAGAGGGGGGTAAATTGAGTTGTATTTAAAAAAAAAATAACAATTATAAATCAAATATATAATATAAAATATAAACAAAATATGAAACAATAATAAATATAAAGAGTAAGGGTAAGAGAGAAGCAAACTCAGTATGTTAACGAGGTTCGGCCCCACTACCTACATCCTCGCCTCAAGCTACCTCTTGAGGATCCCCAAATCCACTATTCAATCTCCTTTAGGTTGAGATAGAAACCTATTACACCTTTGAGCAGCACCGCTCCAAAGAATCCGTGTAGGACACCCTCTACACTTCTAATCACCTTACACTTGGTGATTTAACTATTCTCCGTGTAGAACACCTTCTATACTTCCAATCACCTCACACTTGGTGATTTAACTATTCCCCGTGTAGAACACCTTCTACACACACAAGAGTTATACACACCCTTTTACAAATACAAGAGTTGATAGTAGGTAGACTATCAAAGTACACTTCTCAATGAGTGAGATAGAAACAATACAGCGCAACCTATATCTCTCTCAACAAGAACAAGAATTAAGACTCAAAACTTTAGAAAATAGAGAATGAGAGCTTTGAAAAAATGATGCAAAACTTAGCAATAGATGTGTAAGCTCTTGTTGTGAATTTTGCAAAACTCAAGTGAGCTATTTATAGGCAAATGAGTTTTCAATTTCAAATTTGAAAAGATTCCCATATCAAAAATATCATCATTCACTTTTCAAAAATTTCAAATCTAATATTTTTATTTTTTGCATGTGACAAAAAGAGCACACTTTACTTATCAAAAATTTCAAACATAATCTTTTACTTTTTGTATATGACAAAAGGAGCACACTTTTCTTTTCAAAATTTTCAAATAAAGACATCTACCTTTTGCATAAGTCAAGAAAAGCATCCACCACTTTTGAAAATATTCAAATAAAACATGCACATGTGAAAGATGACAATCAATCATCTTAATATTTTCAAAATTCAAACCTTTAATCATGTCATGCACATGTGAAAGATGACAATCAATCATCTTTCAAAATTTTCAAATTTAATTTTCAAAATATTCATGCATATGTGGAAAATGTATTTTAATGCTTTATGATAAAATATTAATTTTGAGCCTTAATCCTAATTTTGAATTTTTAAGAGATTTACAACATTACTCTATGATTTTAATGTGAACTTGTTCCCTTCTTACTCATGCTTGCTTCCTTGATGTGCTTGATTATATTGTGTGGACAACTTGAGCTTGAGACTCCTTTATTCTTTGGATTCATTTGTTATCATCAAAATCCATTTGTAGATTTACATGAAACTTGAAACCTTGGGTTCAACAATCTCTCCCTTTTTGATGATGACAAATGCTTGATAGAACCTGAATCCTGTATTAATACTTAAGCTCCCCCTGAGAATGTGCGTTAGTTTTTAAAGCAAAAATATAAACATAATTCCAAGCATATATAACAAGTTTTGCGATTTAAACAATGTTAATATTCTAGTCTAAAACTTCTCCCCCTTTCGGCATCATTAAAAAGGAATCATAATTAGATCAATAAGATATATTCCTGCAATAACCAATAGATAAATAAAATGCTGCGTTAGTAGAGACTGTAGAGAATTCGGTGCGTAGCCACACGTGTTCGACAAAACTTGCAAAGGCTGGAGGCCTAGTTCCGGTAATTCGGTACGGAAGGAGATTTTGTAAAGAGCTGAATAATTGAAACCACCCGTACCCGACAAAACCTGCAAAGGCTGGAGGCGTAGCTCTGGCAATTCGGTGCAGAGATTTGATTCGCTTGATGTTGCTGAAAAATGAGATATTATCATGATTTGTAAGTTTGTCTTGTTCTTATTTCCGTTTCTATAAGAGCAATCCTTAGCTTTATCTATTTCGCATCAAGCTTTCTTCTCATCTTTGCAATTTGCTTGCATTCTCATTCTACAATTTTTCAATGGCTCGTAGAATTCCCTTCAGTGCTTCTCTTGATCAAGATTTGAGGTATCCTTCACCTCAGTCTCAATCTATTTCTGCATCTGTCGTGGGTGCCATGAAGCAACAAGAGACTGATTTAGCTAATAAATCAGATCATGATGCCATTTACGAGCTTGTGGGTCTCGGAACTCGATACTCATCATCTATCGTTGCGTTTTCTGCTCGGTTGCAGTCCAAAACTCGCGAAATTGAGAAGCTTAACGAGACTGTATCTGTACTTCAACGACTTGTTTATGAGTTAAACAAAAAAATAGTAGAATTAAAGCAACAGAATAAGGATTTGAAATCCCTGCTTACCTCTTCATTTCGATTGCCTAATCCTTTAGACAATGATGGCATGATGATTTATGAGGAGCAAATGCATTTGAATGATGAGGCTAAACGTCTCAAGTTTCTATAGGTCATTTAAGATAATGAAATAAAAGTATCTAGCAGATATCCATGGCATGCATCATTCCTATTTCTCTTCTAATCATGTATAGTCTATATTCTGGTAGGGGTTTTGTGAAAATGTCTGCCAATTGATCATGTGTACTAGTGAATTCTAATACAATATCGCCCTTTTGCACATGATCTCTAAGAAAATGATATCTAATTTCAATATGTTTGGTCCGAGAATGTTGTATTGGATTCTTTGAAAGATTTATAGCACTTGTATTATCACATTTGATTGGAATGTCATTGTACATAAGTTTAAAATCCTCAAGTTATTGCTTCATGTAAAGAACTTGAGCACAACAACTACCCGCAGCAACATATTCTGGCTCAGCAGTAGATAGTGCAACAGAATTTTGTTTTTTACTAAACCAAGAAATTAGTGCACGACCTAATAAGTGACATACTCCACTAGTGCTTTTTCGATCTATTTTACAGCCAACATAATCTGCATCTGTGTAGCTGATTAGATCGAAAGATGTGTGCTTAGGGTACCATAACCCTAAGTTAATTGTACCACTAAAATATCTAAGAATGCGCTTAACTGCAATTAAATATGATTCTTTTGGAGATGATTGAAAGCGTGCACATAAGCATACACTAAACATAATATCTGGTCTACTGGCTGTCAAATATAATAAGCTACCGATCATACCTCGATATATCTTCGAGTCAACTGGTTTACCGGTTTCATCTTTATCAAGTTTAGTGGATGGACTCATTGGTATTCCAGTTTCCTTAGCACATTCCATCCCAAATTTTTTCAGCAATTCCTTAATATATTTCGATTGATTGATGAATGTCCCACTTTTTGCTTGCTTAATTTGTAATCCGAGAAAGAATGTAAGCTCTCCTATCATGCTCATTTCAAATTCTTCCTACATAGTCTTAGCAAAAACTTGGCACATATTTTCATTAGTAGCACTGAATATTATATCATCAACATAAATCTGAATCAAAAGAATATCATCATTTTCGTATTTAATAAAAAGAGTTGTATCAATTTTTGCTCTTGAAAAGCCTTTTTTAATCAAGAAATCACTAAGTCTCTCGTACCACGCTCTAGGAGCTTGTTTGAGTCCTTTATTCTTTGGATTCATTTGTTATCATCAAAATCCATTTGTAGATTTACATGAAACTTGAAATCTTGGGTTCAACACATGCAATTTCTATATCAAGTTTGAGTTAAAAAACTAACTATTTTAGATTGATGTATGTGATTCTGATTGTTGTATGCACTAATGCCATTGAATGATACTGTGCTATGAGTCGGTAGCTTTTTAAAAATAAATTATAAAAAAATGATCTCATTTTCCAGGTTCGAAACCCGAACCCGCTTGAACAACCTTACAAAGGACATGAGAATTGGTTGGCATCGCTTACTCGATTGTTTGGATTCCGAGACACGGGAATTTGTAAATTTAAATTGGGCTATATTTGTAATTAAGGTTTTGAAGCTACACAGCATATTCTTTTTGTAAGTATGCTGGAAATTGTAATTGTAATTAGTGATTTACTATTTGAAATCATAATTTATTATTTTTTTAAGTTTGTTAGAAATTGTAATTGTAATTAGTGATCTATCATTTGAAATTGTAATGTATTGTAATATGATATCTTAAATATTGGAATTATTATTTTATTTACCTATTCCTAAGTTGTAAATCAAATTTGTAATTATATTGTGGTAAGTGATGAATCATTGATTTATGTTTAGTAAGCATTAAGAGCTCAATTTAATTTATATTATCACAAATCTAGTTAAAATTGATTGAGAGATAATCTTATTTATTTATTTTAAAAAAATATTATTTGTACTTAAGCCAATCAAAAAAAAAATTATGGATCAAATTTAGATGAGCTCGAGTCAAGCTACTTGAGCTCGTATCAACTCGAGTATTTTTAGTATTTGAGTTCGAGTCGAGTTCGATCATAATTTACATTAAATGAGTCGAATTCGATCAAAAATTTTCAATATTTTTCGAGCTCGAGTCGAGTTCGAGCAGATATATGTGCGAAACAAGCTTTTGACCTCCTGTTCGAATTCGACTCGATTTGCTTCGTTTGCAGCCTTAGACTGATGATTATCCAAGTGTCACGAGTCCTTCTAAATCTCAGGAGGAATCGTGGGCGCTACATTTAAAGTTTGATTTGTTTTCAAAGATGAGATAAGATAAGATAAGATAATATAAGAGTTAAATTTTTTTTGTTATAATATATTTTTTAATATTAGTTTTATTTTGGAATTTGAAAATTATTTTTAGATTTGAAAATTTTGAATTGTTTATTTTATTTTGTATGAAAATTCGAAAAAATGTAATTATGAGTTTATTCTTTTTTACAACAAAATTAATATAAAAAAATATATTACAACAATATTTTTTTAAAACTCTCATCACATCTTATCTCATCTCATATTTGAAAACAAATAAAACCTTAGTGTGAATGAATTTTAGTTCTGTTCTTTGAAATTTAATATTTTTCTAACAATGCAGATAAATGAAAATTTAACTCAAACCATTCACTATCATTGATTCAGTAGGACTCGAGGTTACAAAAACAAAAAATTGTTGCAGTAAAGTAGTTTGTCATTGGAACCTATATGACTTGTACCTAAAATTAAGATAAAATTAAAATGTATTATTATCAATAAAAATAAAAATTAACCAAACATGAAACAAGTAACCGTGAATTAGAGAAAAAATATACACAATCGTCAATTACTTCATCACTCATCGATAAGTATGATAGGATTGATAACTAGATATGTTAAATTATTAAATAGATTTATGAAATTATAAAAAAGATCATTGAAATAATTTAATAATTATATAAACTTTGTTACTCTAATCATTTAAAAAGAAGTAAATAAATTAATTTAATTTTACCTGACTCAAGCTTGTAGCTCACAACATCAATGTCAATGCTCTCTAATCTAATAGGTACATCACTGAGCCAATTTTGTGTGCAAATGAGGGTCTCTACGGTTGATGGTGATAATAAACTCTGGTAGACATCCAACACTCGATCTCCAGTACTAAATGTTGATTCAGATGCAACTGTAGTGATAGGAACGACTAGGGCTATAAAAAGATCAAATCGGACCTATGGACCGGATCAGACCGGTTGTCCCAAACCGAAACTAGATTGGACAGAATAGAATTCGGTCCGGTCTGATTCAAATTTTACATGAACCGATTAATTCCAGTACGGTCTCGGTCCAAAGGATTTCTCCCCCTGGACCGGACCAGACTGAATCCCACATATATATATATATATTTATATATGTATATATAAAAATAGTATTTAAATTATAATATTAATATTAATATAAATTAATATATTAATATATAATATATATTATTATATATATTAATATATAATATATACTCTTATAATATTAACATATTATTATTTATTGGTCGACTAGTTGTAGTATAAAAATATAAATTATAATATATTTATATAGAATATTAGTAATAACTTATAAGTAATAAGTGTATTATTATCATTTAATGTATTATTACTAATTTATCACTATTTACTAACATATAAATATGTAATATACTAATATAATAGTGTTATCAGTTATAATTTACTAACATATTTAATATATAATATATACTAACATATTAATATATAATATATACTTTTATAATATTAACATATTATAATTTATAGTAGTTAAATTTGGGCCAAAAGAATATTTGATCATTGTAGAATTTTAGATTAAATTTAGCCCATTAAATCATATGAGGCACCCCTGGACTGGACGCCTCTGGACCGAATTGGATCGGACCGGTATGGACCGAACTCCTGGTCAGTCTGGTCCAGGGTGAGAGAATTTTTGGACCAAATGGAATCGGTCCACAAATTTTTCAAACTGAACCGGACCAGACCGAACCATTTACACCCCTAGGAATGGCTAGCACATCTCAAACAATGCGAAAGAGGATCGGATACTTGATGAAACTAGCCCTCCACTAAATCAAGATCTAAAACTCCTCACTAGGCTCCTCGACCTATGCTAGTAAATACCGTTCAATCTCATTCGTACACTGTAGTGGATTTTTCGTTGACCATGTATGAAATGACGTCATAACATTGAAGTCTTGGGATCAACTGGTTGCACTAGCCTAACTTGAACGGGCATCTGTGGCTGGTCCTGAGCTCGAGTTCGAATGTGAGGTACCTACAACTATTGAGGATGAAGCAGGACTACTAGCACTGTAGTGGGTGTACAACTCATTCAAATCTGCCTTAAGTGCTGTGATAAAAGACGTTGCCTTCGCTGACTCGAGAACCTCAGTTGCCCACCATTCTACAACCACCAACTTTAATCGGAGGTCGATGATCAACGCTATGAACAATAATCTATTTATCTTCTCAACTTCATCCTAAAATTTATCATATTTGGACTGCATCTGTGATGTCATATAATAGTCCTCTCAGGTTAGCATAACCTTATTTCAAGTGGTGGTGTAGTATGGAGATCTCGCTGAACCACATGTTTGTCGTCGCATATGTGGATCCGAAAACTTGCATCGTGATGTCATAGAAGATCTGTAAAAAGCCAACAAACCCAAATACATATTGCCAATCTGTGCTGTCTGGCGGACCGAGCTCCCTTTTATTAGGTTCCAGCAAGGCAAACCTCAAGACCCTCATCCTCAATTTCTAACCACTCAAATGCCTTTTGGTACTTTAGTGCCACATCCAACATCAGATATGTGGAGTTCTATCGAGTTGGAACATCCAGGCACAACAATTTTAAAGACTCAACCCCAACCTGTTCTGTTATTACCTTGAACTTCCGTAGCCTTTGGGGAGAAGTTCTCGAGTGCCGCATAATGCTGCGAACTTTCTTGATAGAGTTATCCACATTTTTCATCTCCTCAATTGTTTTATCATTGAAAAATATCCAATTATCATAACAATATAAAAAATGATACTATTTTCAAAGACTTTAATCAAAAAAATATTAAAATATAAAATACAAAATTAAAACCAAAAAGGCTCACCAACAATAAGATTAAATATATATGAGCAGTGCATCGAATGTAGATATACTGCTGATTTTTAATCACATCATCTCTCGCCCTTATATTCCGTATAAACCACTCGATGTCGGTCTCATTAGCACTGTCATTGTCAACTGGAATGCATAAAAGTTTTTGGATGCCCCAATCAATCAGACAATCATCCATTTTCGCCTCTATCGATGCATTCTTATGGTCAATTATTTCTTTAAATCCAATAATCCTCTTTTTAAGATTCCACTTACTATCAATGTAGTGTGCTGTGATACGCATGTATGAAGTATTCTGTATAGACGTCCATGTGTCGGTCGTAAATGATACTCTTTAGCCAGTTGTGACAAACATCTTCTTCATTTCTGTCTTTTCCCTCAGATTTATCTTCATACAAATAGGCATTACTGTATAACGGGATGTAAGTAAAAGTTTTGACTTAAGAAGCTTTACAAAATAACGGAATCATTTATTCTCAACTGTGGTAAAAGGTATCTCATCCTGTATAATCATCATTGCAAGTGCCTCACGGTACATTTTCTAACTATATTGAGGGACCACCAGGTTTCTCGTTTGCGTTCCTATCTTATCAGTGGTTGTAGAAGTCTTATAGTTAAGATTGTTCTGAGATCCACCTGTGGCTGCATTTAATAATTTATTATCAATATTAGTCTTAAGTGGAAATTAAATGGGATTAAATGTACAAAATCAAGTATTCCGCATACAAAACAAGATACTAACCTCTTGACGTCATTCCCTTCGCTATTTGATAGCGCTGACAATCGTTCAAATGTGCTGAAAGGCAAGAAGTGCCTTATCTTTTTGAATGACACCCAACTCGAGCGCCATAATGATTGCACTCAGCCTGTGGATTTTAGAGATCCCTATCCTCAACCTTTCCAAAATGTTCCCATATCCACGATATTTTTTTATTTGATTGTGGACGGAGTGACCTCGCAACTGCAGGGTGTACGGGTACATCCAGATCTTAAACCGGATCGTCCTCAAGACCCATTTCCTCTTCCTCCATAAACTGATCGAGATATTTCACTCTCAATTTTATATCAACTGAAAGTGGAAATCCATTACTAGCACACAAGATTTGTGCTCGAGTGGAGGGTAGCTGACTTTGACTTAAAGCTGCTGCTTGCAACGTCGACGGAGTCCTGGCATCCGAATTTATAATATCATGTAGAGTCGGAGTCCCACTAGCACTGTGTGAGAGATTCATCTATTTGTAGACCTGAAATTCAAGTATAAAAATATAAAAAATATTAATAAAGACTAAAGATTATAGTGTTATAATGTAACAAAATAAAACGTTAGAAAACTAGAATACAATTATAGTGTTGGAAGCTCCCGTCAAAATATAGGACTTCTTCGTGCAAGTTATGCACAAAATAAATTAAATTAATTTTGTAAACTTCTTCGTGCAAGGTAGTTCAATTAATTAGTAGTAGGTAACTAGGTATAGAAAACGATAGTTATTTAGCTTTTACTTATATATAATATAAATAACATTGTAGACTTCGTCTATTATATAGTTATGCACAAAATAAATTAGATATATTGGACGTGCAAAATGCAAATCGATGATGATCTTCCTTACTAAACTAAGTAATTAACTAATTTATCAATAAGATCTCAAATTAAGCAAATGACAATTAAATACTCAAAACTCTTAAATGTAAGACAAATGTGTAATCTAGCTGAGCTTGCAGCCAGCTCTAAATAATTGTATTTATAAATATTATTGAATTTGATCACTTTTAATTTAATAATTATGTTTGTTGTAATACACACTTAATTAATAGTACAGGCAAGGTGATCAGTGAGTATCACCCATTGGTATAGATAGATTATAACTTAAAGTTAATGATGGAATGAATGAAAGAAAAAACTTGATTTCTTAAAATTATTATAAATTACTCGAGAAACATGAAAAAACACATTTACATCCTCAAAGTATATATACATCCTTTGCTCTTTTCTATCTAGCTTCCAGCCTTCCAGTTCCAACAATATTATATATATATATATATTTTGGTAGGAGCTTCCAACAATATTAGTAATTTAATAGTACGAGAAATTGAATATTTTAGAGTCTACTTTTAGTTTTTTTTTTCTCAATGAAATTTCATCAAATACATTACACACACGGTCAAAGTACACAGCCACATACAATACACAATCTTTGGCTTAACTATTTCAAGTTTTTCAGAATATAATAGCATACACAAGCCAACCAAATCAAAGAAATAAATTAAAATAAAACTTTTAATTAGTTTTAATTAAAATTACTAAATTTACAACTCAAAACCCTAATTAGTAATTATTAATTAATCTCGGACTAGTGGAACGACAGCAAAATTATCCTGGGGAGGAATTGACGGCGGCGTTAGAGAGTGAAAGAGGAAACGACGCTAGTAACTAAAGATTTAGAATTACTGTTGGAGATGAACACTATTGGAGCGATGACTATGCAGGTGAGAAGAAAGAAGAAGAAATGAAGGAGAAAGAGGGGTGGGGAGGTTTTATCGTGACCTAGGATTAAACAACGCTGTTCCCATTTAATTGGAATAACGTAGTTTGACTAAATTTAAAAAAAAACCATACAGATGCAAAACGGACTGAATATTTTTTGTTTTAATTACAGAGTTTGGAGTGCACATTGGAGTGGTTCTGACTCTAGATCCAATTTGCAGTCCGAACTTTGACTTCGGAGTCGGAACTACTCCGATTTCGAACTTCGAATTCCGAATTCTAAATTCCAAATTTTAATTTTTAACTTCGATTAAAATTAAAAATAAAATCAGAATTAGATAAAAGTTGAACTCGAAAATTTTATTCACCCCTGATCTTGAAATGCTTTTTATCATTTAACTCGGCTACTTAAAATGTGAACAAATTTTTGAAGATTTTTAAAGCTTCCACTGACCGCACCTTGAATACAATGAGTCTTTGCGTTTTTTTTTTCGCCGCAACAGTTTTGTCGGTGATACGTCTGACATTTTCAATCTGTACTCGTGTGCCATAAGCGTTTGGACTCTTGTAAGACATATTTTTGCAGCGACTACAGTACGAGGACGAGAGACGGCAGAGAGTGCTCTTGAAGAGAGCATAACCAAGCCCACAGAGTGAACGAGCGACAGAGACAGAGCTAGAGCTAGAGCTAGGGCTCCCCCGCCGAGCAGAGCGACAGAGACAGAGAAAGAGCGAGGGGATGAGTATCTGGAACTACGTCGTTACGGCTCACAAGCCTACCAACGTGACCCACTCTTGCGTCGGCAATTTCACCAGCCCGCAGGAGCTCAACCTCATTATAGCGTATGCTTTCCCCTCTCTCTCTGTCTATCGAAGTGTTTCTGTCATTCCTACTTGGCGTTTACTCTTCCTGATTAGGGTTTTCGCCTTCTCAGTTTCATTGAGTAATTCATGTATTGGGTTCAAATGTATCAATTATTTTACAAGATTAGCGAGTCATTGCTTATATTATGCCTTTTGTATTTGCAGTGTCTGAGAAACTATATGAGCATATATTTTGTAGCCTTGCCTGTAAAACTTCTGGCTTTGTACCATGATGTGATGGGGTATCCAGGATCTCTCTCAAAATTGCAAATTTTTGTCCACGAGACGAAGTAACTGCTAGCTGTATTCGACTAGTAGGCCAATTGTGTATGATCGATCATTTTACTTATATACGCTTGATCACTCTAAAATTTTATTGGGGATAGATATGTAAATGTGTATTTTTCTTCCTTTGGAGTAAATTTTATCAGACTTTTACTAGTCACAGTGCACCTTAGCTCCTTTGTTTTCACAGATGAGATGAGTTAAGATAAAAGTTGAAAGTTAAATAAAATATTGTTAGAATATGTTTTTTAATATTAGTTTTGTTTTGGAATTTGAAAGAGTTGAATTGTTTATTTTATTTTGGAGGAGAATTTGAAAAAGTTGTAATGATTAAATAAGATGGGAAGAGATGGGATGAGAATAATTATGAATACAAATCAGGCCTTGGTGGTTGAAAGTTGAGTTTGAAAGATGATGTAATTTTCTAAAGATGGTAGGACTCGATCAAAAGTATCTTTTCCGATTGTCTACATATTTCATATCAGTGTTTCTGCTTCCCACTTGTGTGGCCAATAGAGTAGAGAAGATGCAACAGAACTTTCTATTGAGTAGGCTAGGTGAAGAGTTTAAATCTTACCTTGTAAAGGTGTTATCAACATGCAATGGAGGTCTTGTTGGAAAGCGGTAGTGGATTCCAGATTTGGCTGTGCTTGGGCTGAGTGGCATTTTAATGAAGCTCATGGACCTTGTGGGGGTGGGGTTGTAGAATCATTAGAAGAAGGGGGATTTTCTCTTTTCATACTAGAGTTGTGGTGAGTGACAGCTCTGCGTGGAAATTGTGACATGAGTTATGGTGCGGAAACAAGGCCCTTAAGGAAGCTTTACCGGGGGTGTTTAATATAGCAAATACGCAATAGAGCCCAGTGGTTAATGTGTTGAGATCTCCAATGATGCCGCTTATTGGAATGTTACCTTTTTGCAAATCCTCCTATAGTTGGGAGGTCGGTTCCTTCACATAAATTTTCAATCTTCTGTACTGCACAGGATTATGTCTTGGAGGTCTCTATGGATCCTTTCCAAGAGTGGAATAGGTATAACCCAAGTACAGAAGACATATACAAGAGGTTGTGTCCTTTGTTTGTTTGAATTAAATATTCAGTTAATTTTTAAAAGAAGGCAGGTTTGGGATGCATTAGAATCGGATATCCTGGATTCAATTCTACATTAGGAGTGCCCTTGGGTTACTTGATAAGCGGTTCAGTGGGTGGATCATGTACCTGGGGTTTACTTTCCATGAGTGGGTATAAAGGGTCTTGTCTTGGAGAGGCTTCACATCATAAAATAAATCTTATCATGCTTTGTGTTTCTACTCATGTTTCTCTTTTATTTATGTCCCAATAAGTAGTGTTTATTTTCTACATTCATCCATAATAAGGTCTTTACTCACGGTTCGTATTATTTTCAGGAAATGTACTCGAATCGAAATTCATTTGCTTACTCCTCAAGGCTTGCAGGTACATCATTATCCTCTCTATGTTTCCTTTTTTTCTCCTACATTTTATTTTAGCTTCTCTCCCTCTCCCTCTCTCTCTCTCTCTCTCTCTCTCTCTCTCTTTCTCTCTCTCTCTCTCTCTCTCTCTCTCAGGAGTTAAAAATGCTAGAGATTGTATGTGATTATTTCTCTCTACTTTCTCTGTATTGTTGTTTTGGCTTCTGATTGATCAGCTGACACTAAATCTTGTTAGACTATGTTTTGCGAAATAGGGTTTCGTTATCATAATTGTTGAGATATTATTTCATTCTTCATCAGTTTAGTGAATATTCTTTAATTACAAATTCTGAACTTTTCTTACTGATAACAAAAAATTAAACATTCTAAACTATTGGATACTTATGCTATTATAGGTTTGAAGTATATTTCACTGTGAAGCAACCTCTGCATCTAAAATTATTTTTGTTCAAATGATTTAGGCGATGATAGACAACTAAGACAGGAAAAAGGGATAGAGAAGGAACTATTCAATGGAATATTCTTATAACTAGCATTGATTAAGATAGGGAGGTGGATTCCTTTTCTTCTTTATTGAGATGTATAATTTTAGAGTAAGTGGGTCAACTACGTTTGAAGTGGGTTCTACGTTAGGTATTGGCAGGGAGACGACTGAAAAATACTGCTCCTCACCAAAGGTGGCCCAGAAATCACCGACGAGCTGCGTAGCCAATGCTCTTCTCATTGAATTGACGGCACCCACATCTGAACTTGAGGTATTGCCGTGTTTTGGGAGAGTTTCGGCTAACCCCAAACTCCAACTGGCAACTAGGGTTTCACCACCCATGTTGGAGGGAACTAGTGTACCAATTTAGAAATCTTGTGGGTTGATGCATAACTTTGGCCAAGGTGGTGACAACATCAATAGCGCTGTGGAGGAGATGCAAATTTTAGGAACTGTTGTGGAGGAATGGGCGGGGTTGTCATTGGTGCCTTGTGAGGGGGAATTTTTAGGACTTGGTCCACAGTTTGAAGTAGAGTCTGTAGAAGATGTTGTGCTCATGATATCTCTCCCACTGATTAGCAATATAGATGATTCATCATCGAATTGAGTTTTGGACAAGGTAAATGAGATATATCAGTGTGTGGGGGATTACCTGTGAAGGATTCGATGACCAATTCACAATAGTACTCATTGCAATGCAGGTGGGTCATGTACTTGGCATAAAATCAAGATCTAAGAAGAGCAGAGAGCTAAAGTGTCTTACTTGGGCAATCAACTATGACGATAAGAGAGGTAGTTCAAGTCGAGGGAGGACCAGTGGGAAGACAAAACCGATTATATATTGTTTGTAGGACTAGTGTGTTGGGGAATTTACAGTGGCTTGGTATATGGGCAAAATCTGGTTTGGTGGGATTAGTATTGGTGCACTGGTGGTGGTTTTGGGCAGGCACATTTTTGGGCTTGGGCCTGACTTTGTTAGGTTCATTTTCCTAGATGGATTTGTTGTTGGGCTAGGGCTTTGTTGGGTTTAATGTTTATTATATCTTTTTTGCCCCCCAACTAGGTGTTTCTCTTGTATTCATCTAGTGTACTTAGCTACGCCTATTGGCATTAAATTATTGATAAATTTTTACTTTTAAAAAGAAAAAAAATTGAGAGTAAGACAAAGAGGCATGGATACTTTTTGGTGGATCCCATACAAGAATCGTAAGTTTGATGTGAAGTCATACTATGAGGTTTTGACATTACCCATGGGCTTCCTGTTTTCTTGAAAGAGCATTTGGAGAGTGAAGGCCCCAAGAGTGAATTTTTGTGCGTGGAAAGCCGGTTAGGGACATATATTGATGTTAGATAACCTGAGGAAGTGGAACATCATAATGGCACATCTGTCTTCTTGTATGTGTATGAAGAATGCAGAATATGTTGATCATCTTCGTCTTCATTGTGTGGACAACCACTTATTTTTGTTTGTTTTGAGTGGTTTGCTGTTGATTGGGTTATGGGCATGGGAATGTTTTGGTGGTGCAGAGGCCTGCTCCTTGATGTTTGATGTGGTGTATTTGGAGAAGCAGAATGCACAAACTTTTGAAGATAGATAAGCTTCAATGGTAGTGTTGAAAAGGAAGTCCTAAACTCCCTTTATATATGGATAACATCTCTTTTCTTATAAAAGAAAAATATGGATAACATCTCAGGACAGTTAGCTTTTTGTGAGCAGTTATTGGAGAGAGCTCAGAACTTTCTTTTTTAGTACTTTGTTCCTCTCAGTGTCTTCTATATATTGTAATGGGCCGAGTTTGATTGATTTGGTTGTCTCCTTCTATTTCTAATCAAGTGTTCATCTTTTATGCTACTTGTGTCCTTGGGCTATGTATTTTACATTTTTAATATAATTTTTTATTACAAAAATACATTAAATCTCCATCAATCAAAGTGAAAAGCATCTATGGATAGTTTGATTATATTTTCAAGAAAAACTTCATGTCCAACTTTGTGATTAGATCTTCATCCGGTTTTCAGCCTGTGTCTGCTATCAATTTTTTTCCTGGTAAAGTTAGTAATTTTCTCCTGTGCAGCCTATGTTGGATGTGCCAATATATGGGAGAATCGCAACACTTGAACTTTTTCGCCCTCATGTGAGTATCATTATTAATTTCTTTGATTTAATAACTTGCATGGTTCTTTTATGATTTGCATCTCTATCTTTGCCTACATTCATACCAGTTGTTTCAAACAGGGTGAGGCCCAGGATTTCCTATTTATTGCTACGGAAAGATACAAATTCTGTGTTCTGCAATGGGATTCTGAGACATCCGAGCTTATTACCAGGTTCAAGCTTCAATAACCAAGTTATTACTTATTTATTTATTTATTGATGTCTGGTATTGTTGGAGTTCATCAAGGAATTTTTTCAAATGTTAAACATACTTTTTGCATCATTTATGTTATAGGACACAATCATTAAATTGTAGACAGTTGTCATTATTTTGTGATGTTTTTGTGTTTTACAGGAAAAAAAATACTTGTGCAGAATGGGGTCACTTAGTTACTATGGTGACCGTTTAAGATGGATTTTTCTATATAAACAAAATAAGGATATAGTAGTTATAGCTGTAACTAGCACTAGCAGGGAAAAATTTAAGTTCTAACCAGTGATCTGTTGGCACTTACTTATGTTGGGTATAAAGCCTTACATTGGGGTCCTTTTCAGTAATTATTATGTGGGACTTCTATATGTGTGAGATAGTTTATTGGACAGGTTAGCTTTTTGCAGTTATAATTCCCTTTTAGCGTTAAGTGATGCCCTTCTGGCCTGTGATATTCTTCCTTAAGTTGTCACTGGTTTGAAAGAAGTATATACAGACATGCACTCATATGTTTTATGCCTTTTTAAAAGTATTCATTCTCTTTTTTTCCAGAAGTTATGGATATTTTTCTTTAGTGGGTTCTAAGCTTCTGTGACCCAGTTCAGACCTTACAAGAACCCTTTTTCTCTTTCTTAAATAATATGTCGAGAAATTGTAGCTGGGTTGTGAATTCCATTTGCATTTAGCTATAAAAAAAAAAAAAAAAGAATTCTACTTGCATTTCCAACAAGAACCTTTTTCTCTTTCTTGAATAATATGTGGAAAAATTGGAGCTTGCTTGTGATTTCCAATTGCAGTTCCAGGATTCATCTAGTTGATTAGCACCTCTACCCTATAAATAAGGGTTGAGATTTACTGGACTACCATGTTATTGGATCACAATCCTTTATGGAGGACAAGGCTGGATTACTGCAATGAAAGATGTCCCAAATGAAAGTATCTAAGTTGCATCTAAATTAAAGGGAATGAGTACAAAAACTGTTTATTAAGATTAAAAATATATTGTCAATTCAATATCAAAAGAAAATATCTTCAATTCAAGTATTGGCTGCAAAAGTCCATAATTAATGTTAGATAAAAGTAAAACCGGTGGACAACACAGTACTTTCTGTACATCTGTGTCACGAGGCATAATGCCTCCAGCAATTCTTTAACTGCTGGATATGTTTGTAACTTATGATCGCTAACAAAAAAAAATGTTTGTAACTTACGATTGCCTGATATATTTAGTCATGCAAAAGCTAAATCTCTGCTCAAAACAAAAAAACGAAAAAGAAGGGAGAAAACTGTTTGTTATTTTTACAGAATCACTTCTAGTGCTCCCTTCCTTTTTCTTGGGATGCAATAGCTTTTCTTTTAAAACTTAAAGTACTAGTTCAAATAGGTTTGCCTTTTACTTTCATGAAAATTACTACCATTTTACATTATAAATTGTTAGTACCAGATGAAAACTTGTGATCAGGAAATACGTACTGTTCTTATATAAATAAAAAAAGGTTGAGAAACTTTCATGCCTCAATGAAACCATTGTAATTCATTGATGAATTTTATTCCATTTTCGCTAACAAATTTATGCCTGTTATTTAGAGCAATGGGGGATGTTTCAGACCGTATTGGTCGTCCTACAGACAATGGGCAGGTATTTATTTTATTCTAAGTTCATTTCAATCTCTTCATGATTTCATTTGCTGGGTTTAATGAATGGCTTAAATAAGTTGATTTTCCTTGGGATGGACATTCATAACATGTTATAGTTTTTACCAAACATTTAAGCGAGTTTCATTGCACCTAACTTCTCTCTTGTTCTTGTTCTTATTCTTCTCATATATGCATATTTTTGACTGAGCCAGTCTACCATTGGGAGCCTCCTTTAAATCCAAAAAGATTTGGAATGGGGTGATCGAAAAGGTAGACCGTAGATTGGCCACTTGGAAGAGATTATATTTATCCAAAGGGGGGAAGTTGACGCTGATTAAAAGCACCCTCTCATATCTTCCCACCTATTTTTTGTCTCTATTCTTGCTTCCCACAAAGGTAGCTAATCGCATTGAGAAGTTACAGAGAGACTTCTTATGGAGTGGAATGGGGGAGGACTTTAAATTTCATTTGGTCAATTGGCCAACAACGTGCACTCCATTATTTGGGGGAGGCTTGGAGATTTATCTCTTGGTGAAATTCAACCAAGCTCTTTTGGGTAAATAGTTGTGGAGATACCAAAATGAAGGGGGGGCGCTTTGGAAGTCGGTAATAGACTCTAAATATGGCGTGTCCTGGGGTGGTTGGTGTTCTAATGAGGTCCAAGACATACTTGGAGTGGGTTTATGGAAGTTTATAAGGAAGCAATGAGAGTCTTTCAGGGACCAGGAATATATTGTGGTAGGAGACGGTTCTCAGGTCAGATTTTGGCATGACATTTGGTGCGGAGGCACAACCAGCCTCAAAGCCTCCTTTCCTATTATCTTTGATCTCGCAAGAGAAAATGATGCATCCATGCAAATTTTGTGGTCTTTGCAAATGGCACCCCTCAATGGAATATTGAATTTGTGAGGGATGCTCAAGATTGAGAGATGGGGATTATTTTGGAATTCTTTGCGTCACTGTACTCACTCAACATCCCTGAAGGCATGAGGGATAAGTTGCATTGGAGACACTCTAAGAAAGGTATCTTCTCAGTTAGTTTTTACTACCAAGTCCTTTCTTCTCCTGAATTCCCTAGATTCCCATGGAAGAGTATTTGGCAGACGAAAGCGCCATCAAGAGCAGCTTTTTTTGTGTGGACAGCATCCTTAGACAAGATCCTTACCATAGACAACATGAGGAAACGAAGTATAGTTGTGATAGATTGGTATTGTATGTTCAAAAAAATGGGGAAGCAGTAGATCATTTACTTCTCTACTGCGAGGTGGCCAAGAAGTTGTGGGATGAGTTTTTCAGAAGACTTGGACTATCATGGGTCATGCCTCTTCGCTTGGTGGATTTTCTAGTTAGTTGGAGAGGTATTAGAGGTAACCCATAGGTGGCGGTTATATGGCGTATGGTTCCTATCTGTATGTGTTGATGCATTTGGAGAGAGAGAAATGTAAGGAATTTTGAAGATTGTGAGAAATCTTTTGAGGGACTAAAACATTTCTTCTATAGGACTTTGCTTTCTTGGGTGGGTTCTATTGCTTGTAACGGACTTAGTGTCCATGAACTTCTTTCTTCTTTGTAACTCTAGCTAAGTTTTCTCCAGTATACTTTCGGTATACATGAGCTTGTCCTTTTCTATTAATGAAATCTTTTTGATTACCTATAAAAAAAAAACATATATATATTTTTTCTGTATTATGCTTTCTGTACTCAGCAACAACTTATTTGTTCATTAATAAAGTTCAACTTACAGAGAACATTTCTTGTTTTTCTTCAGATTGGCATAATTGATCCAGATTGCAGACTAATTGGACTTCATTTATATGATGGATTGTTCAAGGTAATTGATAAAGTTACTTGCAATGTCTATACCTAAGATTATTCTAATTTACATTTGAGCAGAATTGTAATCTTTGCTATTACATTAATTTTATTTTATTTTATATTTTATTATTATTATTTTTTGCGTTCATACTTTGTTGTTTTCTCAGGTTATTCCATTTGATAACAAAGGGCTGCTCAAAGAAGCATTTAACATTAGGTATGTTTTTATTGTTCTCTTGATCAAATCCCTAACCTTGTGTACCTTCAAAGGTTTCAGAGAGACCAATTAATCTGACTAATTTGGTTGATTATTCTAGTGAAGAACTAGTGGGTGCACAATGAATCAAATACTCCCCTTGTCACTTAGGCCTCGTTTGGATAGTTATATTGACCCATCTCATCTCATCTCATTTCCTTCCCAACATCACTCATAAACACATTTTCAATTTAAAATCTTCAATCTTTTCATCTAATCATTACAATTTTTCCAAACTTCCAAACAAATTACAAAAAATAATTCAAAATTTTCAAATTTCAAAACAAAATTAATATTTAAAAATTATATTATAACAATAATCTAACTTTATAATATTTTTATTCAACTTCTTCTCTCTCATTTTCCAAAACCCAATAAAACATCTTCATTCGAACAATTTCATTACTAGTGACAAACAATTTTACTACTATTCAAAGATTTTTCATCTCATTTCAACATTCAAATGAGACTTTATTGTTTGTCCAGGATTACATTTCAATATGTCCCAATATATCGTCCAATTTGGAAAGTCAACAAACACAGACTTGAGAACTTTTGTAATACAGCCTTTATTTTTTTGAAAAAAAAAAGATGATGGTTTGAATTGCTATAATAATTATTTGAGTTTTTGAAGAAGGTTGTTTAGTATAATTGTACATTTTTTTTTATTTGCACTGGGTGTCCCGTCCCCCCCCCCCCCCCCCCCCCCGAACCACAAAAAAAAGGGTGTCGGGGACAATGCATAGGCCCTCGGCAAGACGTTTCCCTAAGTGCATCTTGGGTAATTTAAGGGGGAATTCCTCTTGTCCAATGGCTCCAAGAGAGTGAATGTGGAATTTTGAACTCAAGATGTCTGGTTTATGCAGCTCACCCCAAGACCACTACGCCACCCTTTGAGATTATAAAGTTGTACCTTTTTATTTTAAGGAGAATGCATTTCTGTAGTTGTTAAAAAAATATGCTACCTATGAAAAGTAATTGATGTCTCTTCAAAAAATTGGATTCCAAAAGTTCAATGCATTTTTATCATATCTACAGTGCATTTCTTTTTATCATATCCAAAAGTTCAACGTACCTGTTTCTTTGGTATTATATATTTACACATCTATCTTTTCTGCAACTTGATATATAATTGACTTTTAATTTTCCTACGGTAGAGGAGAGAGCACCGACTCTTTTTATAAGATAGATTTCTTTAAACAAGACCCTAGATGCATTCATAGAACATTAGCTAATACATTTTTTTGATTAGTAGCATTAGTAAAAAAAAAAAAAAAAAAATGAACTATAACTTTTTTTTTATAAGTAAAGTTTTATTAATGAAAAACGGCAACAACCAATTACAAAAGAAAACAAAAAGAACAAAAATACAAAACAAAAAACCCATCATGATGGCGCATTGGATACAAGGAAATTATGAAGATCCATGCCTTGAAAATCCAAAGCAATGGTCCATGTACACAGAGTTTTAGAAAAGAAAATTAGAAGCTCCTCTTTGAATCTCTCCTTGTCTTCAAACGTCTGCTCGTTATGCTCCTACCAGGTACACCACACTATGCAAATGGGAATCATTCTCCACATCGCTTTGATCTGACTCCCACCTTGCATGGATGGCCAACTTGCAACAGCTGCCCCCACCGTCTCTGGCATGGTCCAAGCTATATTTAGTCTGTTAAAAATCTCATTCCAAAGCGTCCGAGCAATCTCGCAGTGTAGCAATAGATGATTAACCGACTTGCCTCCACTGCGATATATAGAACACCAGTATGTTATAATAACCCTTCTTTTCCTCAGATTATCCGTTGTAAGGATCTTCCCTAGTGATGTTGTCCACATAAAGAAAGCCGCTTTTGGGGGTGCTTTGTGACCATATCTGTCTCCACGGAAATTGAGTCTTAGCTCCTTGAGAGAGAACTTTATAAAAAGATCGCACTGTGAAGGTTCCTCTTCTTAGCGGTGTCCATGTCATGCCATCCTCCATTTGTGAGTTTGGTTGTTGAGAATAAATGAGGCTGTAGAATTCCACAAAAGTGTCCTGTTCCCAATCTTGTGCTGCCTGGTTGAATCTGATGTTCCAACACAACCTCCCCCCGGTTGATTCCACTACCTCCGCCACAATGATATTTTTATCACTTGCAATATGATACAAAGATGGAAATACCGCATCCAGTGCCCTGTCTCCACACCACACGTCTTTCCAAAATCTTATTTTGGAACAGTCGCCCAAGCGAAGCCTAGTATGCCTCTAAAAGACCGTCCATCCACTTCTGATGTTTCTCCACAACCCACTCCACCTGCCCCTTTGACTTCATTGGTACTCCATCCCCCCCAAGCTCCCCAATATTTGTGCTCAATCACCATTCTCCATAGGCCCTCTGGTTCTTGGTGATATCTTTATAGTCATTTACCCAGTAGAGCCCGGTTGAAAATCCTCAGGTTATGAATGCCTAGACTGCTGCTTGATGAGGGCCGACAAACCGTCTCTCATTTTACCAGATAGAATTTAAACTCTTCCCCCATGCCACCCCATAGGAAGTCTCTTTGTAGCTTCTCAAGACGACTTGCCATATTAGCTGGGATGGGAAAAAGTGATAAAAAATGAGTGGGTAAGTTAGTAGAAAGAGTACTCTTTATCAAGGTGACACGTCACCCTTTGGACAAGTACATTCTCTTCCATCCTGCTAGTTTCGTCTCCACTTTTTCGATAACTGCATCCCAGATCCGTGCCGCCCTTGCAGTTGTGCCCAACGGAAGTCCTAAATATTTCATAGGTAAAGAAGAAAGCTTGCATCCAAGTTTTCCTGCCAACTCCCGCTGATTGTGGACGTTTCCAATTGGTACCATTTCCGATTTGTCATAATTCACTTTTAGGCCCGACACCGCTTCAAAACATAGGAGCATTGCCTTCAATACTCGAACTTGGTCTCGCTCTGCATCACACAGTACAAGCGTATCGTCTGCAAAAAGCAAATGAGATATATTAGATAAACCCCGAGAAGGTGTTCCGATGGGAAATCCACTTACCAAACCATTATCCACCAATATTGAGAGCATTCTACTGAGAACTTCTATGACTAGCGCAAACAGTAAAGGGGATAATGGATCACTTTGTCTCAAGCCACGGTAACTTTGGAAAAAACCTTTAGGACATCCATTGATAAAAGCTGAGAATCTAGCCGTGGATATACACCACTTGATCCAGGACCTCCATTTCTCCCTAAAGCCACATCTGCCAATAAGATATAGAAGAAAATTCCAGTTGACATGATCATAGGCTTTTTCCATATCTAATTCGCACAAGATCTCTGTTTTGCCTGATTTCATCTTGCTATCAATACATTCATTTGCTATCAGAACTGCATCAAGAATATTCCTACCTTTGACGAACGCGTTTTGCAGCTTGGATATCAACTTTCCAATAACCTCACTAAGTCGGTTGGCAAGTACATTCGAGATGATCTTATACGCCCCACTCACAAGGCTGATAGGCCGGAAATCCTTAATCTCATTTGCCCCCATCTTTTTAGGGATTAAGGCCAGGAAAGTGGCATTGAGACTTTTATCAAATTTCCCAACTGTATATAGCTCCTCAAATACCTTAATGAAATCTTCTTTAATCACATCCCAACATTCTTGAAAAAAACCTATAGAAAAACCATCCAGCCTTGGAGCTTTATCTTTTGCCATATTCCGAATGACCTTGGCTACCTCATCTTCCTCAAAAATCCGCTCAAGCTGGTCAACATTCTCAGAGTCAATGGTATCAAAGCTTAAACCATCAAGATTGGGTCTCCAACCCTCTTGTTCAGTAAGTAAGTTCTCATAAAAATCAACAATGTGATTGCGAATGACCCATTCTTCTTTACAATCAATCCCGTTAATTCTTAACACTTCAATATTGTTATTTCTACGGTTTACTTTGTAGGGGTGGGTCCAAAGGGCCTTGCCTTGGAGAGGTTCCCCGACATCAAAAAAAAAAAAATATTGTTATTCTACGGTGAGAATTTGCCATCCTATGGAAAAGTTTCGTATTCGGGTCTCCTTCCTGCAGCCACACCGCTCTAGATTTTTGACGCCACGAAACTTCTTTCAAGAGAATCAACTTTTCAAGATCTGTAGCCCTCAAAGTCTTTTGCATTTGTTTTTGCGTGAGCGGTCGTTCCAGTTGAACTCTCTCAAATTCTTGTATGTCCCTTATTAAGGCTTTCTTATTGTCCCCAAGTTTACCAAAAGATTCGGTGTTCCAAGTCTTTAAATCCCTTTTTAATGCTTTTAGTTTATTGACAAAAATGAAACTTGGGTTGCCAACAAACTGATATGATGTCCACCACTGTTTAACCTTGTCCTTGAAGCCTTCTGTCTTCAGCCATATATTCTGGAAGTTAAAATACCGCCTCCCATTCCGAAGGCCACCACAATCAAATATCGGGGAAGTGACTTTCCATATCTGAAGAAATAAGGAAACGGTCCAAACGCGCCCAGTTCTGATTGTTGGACCAAGTAGCTGGACCCCCCCCGCGCAAGCGGTAAATCCATCAAGTTTAGATCGAAGATGCATTCTGTGAACTTCAAGCTTGCTTGTCTCACTCTTCTATTACCATCTCTCACTTGCGAATCTGACCACATTGAAATCACCCTCAATGCACCATGGAACCTCCCACCAACTGATTAATCCTGCTAATTCATCCCACAATAGTTGTCTATCTGTGTCGAGATTTGGCCCATATATACCTGCAAAAGCCCATAAGAAATTATCAGACACATCTGAACATGCATGTAATCGCGTACCTACCGATATAGTCCTCCACTTTTTCCATCGATCCCACAACACTATGACTCCTCCTGACGCACCCGTCGCGTCCATGTGTACCCAATCCATATGAGTATTGCTCCATAAGCTGCGTACCATACTCCTATTAATAACCTTTAGTTTTGTCACCTGAAGACAAACTATATCCACTTTCCACTCACGTGGCAAATTTCGTATCCAGAGACGTTTTTTATTTCGTTAAGTCCTCGTACATTCCACATCACAATCTTTGGTTTCATTGAGGAAATGCCGACCCCTTTCCTTTCGCCCTACTCTTTGTGGATGCCTTTGGATTCCAAGACCAAGTGAGACGATTCAGTTTCCTGTTTTGTTTAGAAGTCATTTTGCGGTTTTGATTATGTCCCGAGTCTATAGCTGTTAACAAGGTCATGAATTCTTTTCATAGCCTACGCACCTAATCCCCACCAATTGATGGATCCCTTTTGCCATATGTAGAACCCAATCCGACTGGTCAGGATAAAAGTAATTAAGTGGGTCTGGGTTTTGAAACTCCTTATCTACCGAGAAATCCTCCAAACCTTGAAGAGTATCCAAAAAAACCATATCATCTCCCATTGACTGCATTAAGTCCTCAGATTCTTCATCCTCGTCATCTGTCAACCTGAGGCCCTCCACAGGTTCCACAGGTTGCTCAATCAACCCCCTTGACTGCGCATCAACTTTCTCCAATGGGTTCTGTATCTGTGAAAACCTACCGATTCCAGCTTGATTTTGAGGTTCATCACCCGCCGGGAAACCACTCGCTGCTCCGTCGGGGATCCCTACTGGCATCGTCGGTGCCTTCTGTGACTTTCCGAGCGGCAACACCTCTGGCAATGTCTCCAACACTATTCTGTGACTTTGGGTATCGGCATCAGCATTTTGGGAGACCGACTTCATCGGAGAGATGTCAATCATTGCCGTCACCATCGGCGATCCTCCCGCTGACGTCTCCTTGAACGACATGGTTTCTGGCACAAAGCCGAAGACCTTGAGTTGTGTATCGATGCGGGGTAAGGACCCGTGGGCATCCGGTCGCTGGTCTCCCGAAACAAACAAGGGCTCACTTCCCGTCGATAGCCCACAAGACTGCACCTGGGTTTGGGCTTTGGGCCTGAGGGGCCCAACGACCTTCTTGCTCCCTTGGATTTGTGGGTTTGCAACCCCAGCTGGGTTAGGGCCTAACTACACCTTAGGCCGAGCTTCATACCCGGAGGCTTGAGCCCGTTCACCCCTTCCTTTTCGTTTATACTTAACTATGGGCTTGGGTTTAAATGAGCTAGGCCCAACACCTTTCAAATGCCCTGTTTCCTGAAGTACAAAGTCCGGATTGCCCCTCTATTCATCTCTTTCCTTAAGCAGTCCGACATATTGTACAACAGTACCCATATCATTTTGCAACACGCAACTGCCTCTGCACCTCCATCAGCAAACGCCGCAGCTCCCTGGCTTCAAACCTGACCACTGCAAGGCTCGATGTGTCCGGATTCCTCCTTGTCGTCCTTTCAAGCTTGGGTTTTCTAACGGTCGGCTTCTCCCTCTGCTTCGGCATCCCCAAGGCTACCACATCCTTGAATGATCTTGAGGTTTCCCCCTTCTCCCATCTCCCGCTTCTAGGTTTAACATCACCATGAGTTCCTCCTTTTCTGTTACGCCAAGCCAGCAGTTCTTCTGTTATTCTCCTCCATCCCCAACTACTGTCCCCTTTTGGAAAACATAGAACATTCCTTCGCCCACCCTGGTTGTACTTGCTAACCTCAAGATATCTGCCTCTACTATTTTCGCATTTCTGGGCAATGAAGCTGCTAAAGCCTTCCCTCATAGCCGCATAACACTCTTTGTTCTTCCCCCCTTTCATAAATTCTTCTAGTGTTTTTAGTAACCACTGCACAGACGCAGTGCTGAACACTGCCTTATGCTCAGCTTTCCATCTCTTCTCCGTGATGATGCATCGACCACCATCATTAGCAATAATGAACCTTTTAGATTCAATTATCACAATGGTGACCCATTGATTTCTCCAGTTAGAAACAGAACTTTAAAACTTGGATAATCATCGAAGAAAGATAAAAGAAAAGGAAAAAAGAAGAACTTTGGGTGCGTGAGTTGAAAATCGCTTTGTGTACGGAGAGAAAATCATTAAAAAAAAAAAAATCCACTGAACTATAACTACAACCATCAAAATGGTTTTTATTTTTATTTTTTATAAGTAATAAGAAAAATTTTATTCCAAGTAAATAGGCATAGCCTAAGTATATAGGAAATATACAATTGAGAGACACCTATTTACAAGCTTAAATAGGAAAATTAGAACAAAACCAAACAGTCATTTCCATCCCTTACAAGGTTTGAGACCCAAAAGCTGAAAGTACTACGAAAAAAATCCCATAATTCCTTTAAAGAACGTTCACTATCATCAAAATATCTTCCGTTTCTTTCAGCCCACAAGCACCACAAAAGCATAAAGGAATGATTTTCATGACGGCAGGCTTGATATTTATCCTAACAAATTTTGGCCAACATGCAAGAACATCCATCACATGCTTGGGCTTCACCCATGAAAATCCAGCCCTAGCTGAAATTGCATTCCAAAACCATGTTGCCACCTCACAATGAAGACAAAGATGATCAATAAATTCTCCATCCTTTTTACACAGAAAGCATCATTCCATAGTTTGAAGACCTCTCTTCCTCAAATTATCAATAGTCAGAATTTTCCCAAGTGAAACAAGCCAACAGAAGAATGCAACCTTGCTTGGCACTTTTGGTCTCCAAATACTCTTCCATGGATAATCCTTAACCCCATGATGATAATGGGCATTGTAATAAGAACTCACAGTAAATCTAGAATTTTTAGAATGCAGCCACAGCAAACTGCCTTCTTGGCTCTGAACAATTTTCTTCTCATATAACTTTCCCAATAAGTCTGAAACTTCATTGACTTCCCAATCTTGGATATCTCTAACAAATTTCACATTTCAACACAACAAATTGTTGTAGATGGAATAAGAATCAACAATGGCAGCCCCTTTGTTTTTGGCGATCCTGAAAAGATTGGGAAAAGTCTCTTTTGAGTGGAGAATCCCCACACTAAATATCATGCCAAAAAAGAATCTTTGCCCCATTCCCCACTTTAAGGGAAGTATGCTTAACAAAGTCAACCCCAACGGGAAACAGCTTCAAAATAGCTTTTTTCTTTTAACAATTAAGATTCATTTGTCTCCTGAACATATAACTCAAATAACTGAAGCGAACAACTTCTTAACCAAACTATTGCGGAAAATATGATGTCCAATATAGATTTCAAATATTATATAGAACTGTAAAGAGATTAGGTAAAGTATGGGTTTGGTTGCCGTGCATGCATTCAACTCTTGGAAACCCATAGCTTTTAAAATGCTTGCCAAAATCTGCCTGAAAGCCTGGTTCATCTGCTGTTTGACCTTATTCAGCCATAACGGAAGAGAGCTTGGCATCCTTCACTGCAAGGTTCTATTCCAAATTTTCATGAACAGCATGCGAAGCAAACATAGATTTCACATGCTGATCTACATTCAGTTGATTCCTTCTTAAAGATGTACTTCTATCAATTCAGCTGATTCCTTCTTAAAGATTTACTTCTATCAATGATATAATAGTTCCTGCAGTTTATGTTTCTATTTTTATTATTCATATATTATAATAATGAAAGTGATTACATCTTTCGTCCTTATGTGTTTTCAGGCTTGAGGAGCTTCAAGTTTTGGATATTAAGTTTCTTTATGGTTGTTCAAAACCCACAGTTGTGGTTCTCTACCAGGTCCTCCTCAATTTTTGTTTTTGCCTCCACATGTTATCAAAAGCTATGTACCAAGAGCTATGTACTACTCAATTTATTTACTTTGTGAATGATACTTCAAATGTCAGCAATCAATTCTGGAGGGCTAGGTTTTGAATGGCTACTCAGGCCTTTGGGGCAAGTAGCCTTCATGTAAAATTAATCATTTTTAACAGTGACCTTGCATCAAGTGTAGTAAATTATATGGCATCCTTTCATTTTCTGAGTTCTGCAGGATAACAAAGATGCTCGCCATGTTAAAACGTATGAGGTCGCTCTTAAGGATAAAGATTTTGTCGAGGGTCCTTGGTCCCAGAACAATCTTGACAATGGGGCTGATTTACTAATACCAGTACCTCCACCTCTCTGTGGTGTCATTATTATTGGAGAGGAAACAATTGTCTACTGCAGTGCCAATGCATTCAAAGCAATCCCAATCAGACCGGTAGGATACCTAGAGTCCTGCTGCTATTGCATCTTAGCTTTCGTAAAATTTCAACGATTCTCTAGTTAAAATTGTTCATTGATATACTATTTTTCTTCCTAATCACGTTGGTGCACACTACAAGTCCATCACAAGAGCCTATGGAAGAGTCGATGCTGATGGTTCTAGGTATTTACTTGGTGACCATGCTGGGCTACTTCACCTGCTTGTTATAACCCATGAGAAAGAAAAGTAAGTTCTTCTTTCTTGTGTTATGATGAAACAACACTCTGGAAAAAACTTGCTTAATTACTAACCTAACAAAATCCTAGATTAGAATTATTGATTTTGGCTATCACTGGAATTTTCTCAATGTTTCATCTACATTTCCTTGTAGGGTTACTGGACTCAAGATTGAGCTCTTGGGAGAAACTTCAATTGCATCTACTATATCATATCTTGATAATGCATTTGTATATATTGGGTCAAGCTATGGAGATTCACAGGTGTGGTAATGCAGCCCTCCATTCATCTACTGCCACATTAGAAATCACAGAATAAATTCAATAGTCTCAACCATACACAGTTTCATCTCCATTCCCTTCTCAAGCCTCTCAAACACGTGACCCCAGAGGTGTGGTCTCTGTGTGCTACCTGGAGCTCCACCGGTACCCAGCCCCGTGCAACTCCCCTTTCACCCTCCCTCACGTGAACAGTTCCTCACACAGGTTCCCCTTCAAGCAGCACCACCGCGACCCAATCTCGAGCCACAACACCACTACCAAGCTCCCTTCCCTCCGTCAACCACCCCCATGGAACCTAGCTACCCCTAGCTCCTCCACCTTCCCCCACGCACGGGTTCTCCATAGCCACGCATGCAACCCCTCCATCCATGGCCTCCAACCCCCACCGCGAGCTTCCCATGGCCACTAACGACCTCCCCCTAAACCATGTCTTTCACAAAGGCAAGAAATCGTTCCTCACTCTCCATAAAAACTGAGATGGAGTGGAGAGGGGGAGCAGGAAAGCTAGACGAGAATGAAGAACTGAGATGGGGGAAGAAATGAGTGGGTCGAATTTTTTCCTGTGTTGTCCCATTGTAGTGTAAATGGAATCTCTAGGTGGCATTAAATTATTAGTAGGCTGTTTTTTTCACGTAATCAGCCGGACCGGTTATAAGTTAAACTCTTTTTGCATATATGCTTTGGTTTATGCCAACTTTAACCTAAAGAAATTTGGATTATGCAATTTCACACTCTTATGTTTCTTTTACTTTTAGGAAAAAAATGTAATACATACTCTTTTAATGTTTTTGAAATTTTTCGGTTAATTTGATGTTTTAAAATCATTTGCGAGATTGTATGCTTACCCTCCATATTGGTGCCTACACAGCTTGTGAAGTTAAATCTTCAGCCTGATGCAAAAGGTTCATACGTGGAGGTACTGGAACGATATGTCAACTTGGGGCCAATTGTTGACTTTTGTGTCGTGGACCTAGAAAGGCAAGGCCAAGGTCAGGTTGTAACTTGCTCTGGAGCTTATAAAGATGGTTCTCTTCGCATTGTTCGAAATGGAATAGGCATCAATGAACAGGTATATCATATTTAATGATTCACCTTTCCACAATTTCGGTTGCATTTATACGAGTTTAATTTGTGGATGCATACATATAAAATGGTGTAGGCTTCAGTAGAACTTCAAGGTATTAAGGGAATGTGGTCATTAAGATCTTCAACCGATGATCCATTTGACACATTCCTGGTTGTAAGCTTTATCAGTGAGACACGAATTTTGGCAATGAATCTTGAGGACGAGTTGGAAGAAACTGAGATAGAGGGCTTCTGCTCTCAAGTGCAGACTTTGTTTTGCCATGATGCTGTTCACAACCAACTTGTACAAGTATGTTTTCTATCTCTATCAATCTACCTCCTCTCATGGCCTGAAATTTTAGATATATATTTTTATGATAAGACTAAACTAGTTGATTGTTCTTTTTGTGAATTTTAGTTTCCTGAGGCATTTGTTTTGGATCTTATTTGATAGTGTCATGGGTGAATGAAAATAGTTGCTCGCTTTATAGTTATAATATTAATGGTATAATATTAATGGTTGCATTATGTATGGGTGTTAAGTATTTTTTATAAGATTTGGAGTTTCAGCTGAAAAATAATAGAGTGTAGCCCTTTCTAGAGCTCTTGTGGAGTTGAATATTTATGTGCCTCTCCAATCTTTTTGCCTATTAACCCCTTGGGGTTGGCTCCAGTGGTGAGAGCCTTGGTTGTGTTGGTATGCTACTTCCAAGTCTAAGGTTCGGATCTTGGGTGTAAACAATTTTTAGGCACCTAAGTTGCACTTATGAAAAACTCCTTACTGAGGGCCTATGCACCCCAGTAATTAGTGATGACTTTGTTCTAGACACTTGGTGCCAATAAAAAAATATCTTTTTGTCTCTGAGTCCATGCATGCACGAAAACTTGCATAAACTTTGTTTGCATTATGAAACTTAGATTAATGATTTGATTTATGTGATTAAGTTAAAGATTTTTCAAACTTAGAGAAAAGAAGTCCATAAAGTGTTGGCACATCAAATTTGTTGTATTTTTCAATACATCGGTCTAGTCATTTACCGTTACTTCATCCACCAAAGTGATGGAATTGGTTGATGTGGTAGATTTCTTTTAAAAAAGGAAATACAAAATCAAGAAATTCAAGAAGAGAAATTATGTTACTTATAAAACAAAATCCAGAAAAGAAAAAGAAGACGAGCGCTGCCTGTAGGCAACATTCATTCATTCATGTTAATTTGTTGATATTTATTTTTTCACTTACCAAAAAAAAAAAGTTGTGTTTAGTCATGCTTGCTGATCAATCATCTTTACAGGTCACCTCAAGCTCTGTGAGACTGGTCAGTTCTACGTCTAGAGAGCTGCTAAATGAGTGGAATGCTCCTTCTGGCTATTCGATTAATGTTGCCACTGCTAATGCCACCCAGGTTATTTTACACCCGTTGGAGCTGGGGTGGAGCCATTATGGGGCCCCTCCTCTCTTTCCTTTCCTCAAGAATAATGTTCAGACTACTAATAAAAATAAATCCATTAATGCTTTAATTGGTTTGCTGCTTAATAATGTTTTTCTTTTAAGCAAGTTCACTTAATAAACATTGCAAAAAGAAGAGCACATGCTTTTACGTTGTTGGACTATTGTTCTTAAATCTAGTGTTGTTTATGAAATGAATGAATTGACAATTTAAGTAGTGCCCTCTGACAGGTTTTATTGGCAACCGGTGGTGGCCATTTAGCTTATCTAGAAATTGGGGATGGTATATTGACAGAAGTAAAACATGCTCGGTTGGAGTATGAGATCTCATGCCTTGACATAAATCCCATCGGTGAAAATCCCAACTATAGCCAGCTCGCTGCTGTTGGGATGTGGACGGATATAAGCGTAAGGATATTTTCGCTTCCTGACCTGAATCTTATCACAAAGGAACTCTTGGGCGGAGAAATTATACCTCGGTCCGTTCTTCTCTGTGCCTTTGAAGGGGTATGCACATGCATGCGATTTCTTTCCTTTCATTCACAGTTTTTTCAAGTTAATTATTTTTTTGTGATTATAATTTCTTATTGTACCCCTCATGACATTCATTTGAACAGTGAGGGGAATAAGAGCTCGCCAATCCAAATTAATCTTTTGTGTTGCTTTGGATTTTACAGATTTGCCATTTCTTTTTAATGTGGAAAAATGTGTGTTGAACTTCCCTAGCTTATAGACTTTTTAAGCGAGTCTGCTGCTTCTTTCTTTCAGATATCTTACTTGCTATGTGCTCTTGGAGATGGGCATCTATTAAATTTTCTTTTGAACACCAGCACGGGGGAGCTAACAGATAGGAAAAAAGTCTCTCTTGGGACCCAGCCTATTACTCTTCGTACTTTCTCATCCAAGAATACCACACACGTGTTTGCTGCATCAGATAGGCCAACTGTTATTTATAGTAGCAACAAAAAGCTACTTTACAGTAATGTAAATCTGAAAGAAGTTAGCCATATGTGCCCTTTCAACTCTGCTGCTTTCCCAGACAGGTATTTGCTCTCTTCTCCGATTCTAAGTTACCTGGGCAATATATGATAGTTTTGGTTAATATTTGTAAATATATGATTGTCGTCTTCTATGTACAATTTACATATTTCTGTTCACCAAATTTCATTGGAATAGAGGGGATGATAATATCTATTTTCTAATGAACCAATTTTTCTTTTTTGTTGATATGTCAACAGCCTTGCAATTGCAAAAGAAGGTGAACTTACTATTGGCACCATTGATGATATCCAGAAGCTTCACATCCGCTCTATCCCACTTGGGGAGCATGCACGCCGAATCTGTCATCAGGAGCAGTCCAGGACATTTGCCATTTGCAGTGTGAAGTATAACCAGTCCAGTCCAGAAGATTCTGAAATGCATTTCATCCGTCTGGTGGATGACCAGACCTTTGAGTTCATATCTACTTACCCACTTGACACTTTTGAGCATGGTTGCTCCATCCTTAGTTGCTCTTTCTCCGATGATAATAATGTATACTACTGTGTTGGCACTGCTTATGTATTGCCAGAAGAGAATGAACCAACCAAGGTAATGTTGTCACTTTTGGTCTTTTATTTCATTTTTGGCTCAAATGTAAAATACATATACTGATATTATTCCAATTTTTGTTATTTCGAACTAAAAATTTTTAGGGCCGAATACTAGTTTTCGTAGTTGAAGATGGGAAGCTACAACTTATTGCTGAGAAGGAAACTAAGGGGGCTGTTTACTCTTTGAATGCCTTTAATGGCAAACTGCTGGCTGCTATTAATCAAAAAATCCAGTTGTACAAATGGATGCTTCGGGATGATGGTTCTCATGAGCTACAATCTGAATGTGGACATCATGGACACATACTTGCACTCTATGTACAAACTCGTGGAGATTTCATTGTTGTTGGTGATCTGATGAAGTCAATCTCCTTGTTAATCTATAAGGTCAGTAATTAGCCTTCAATATTTTGCCAACATAATAATTTACCGTCAAGTACAGCGGCCAATGAGATCGGGCTAATAGCTCCTCTCTCCTCGTAGATAAAGGGTAGAAGGTGTAGTCTAAGCATTGCACATCTGCTGTTTTTCTGCTCCAACAACAAAAGGCTCCCATTTGAATTTTCAAATTAAGTGATTTTGTTTCGGTCCCTTTTGGCTGGCAATTCAGTTTTTATCAGGATTCTTATAACTACCTGTTTTCTTGCCTACTGACAAAATTTATTTGTTATCAGCATGAAGAAGGTGCCATTGAAGAGCGAGCCCGTGACTATAATGCAAATTGGATGTCAGCTGTAGAAATTCTTGATGATGACATTTATCTTGGTGCTGAAAATAACTTCAATCTTTTCACTGTCCGGAAAAATAGCGAAGGTGCTACCGATGAAGAACGGGGCCGTCTTGAGGTAGTTGGAGAGTATCACCTTGGAGAATTTGTCAATCGGTTCCGGCATGGCTCCCTCGTCATGCGTTTGCCAGATTCTGATGTGGGTCAGATCCCAACTGTCATTTTTGGTACTGTCAATGGTGTAATTGGAGTCATCGCTTCACTACCTCATGAGCAGTACCTCTTTCTAGAGAAGCTTCAATCAAACTTGAGGAAGGTGATAAAGGGTGTTGGGGGTTTGAGCCACGAGCAGTGGAGGTCATTTAACAATGAGAAGAAAACAGTAGATGCCAGAAATTTCTTAGATGGAGATCTGATTGAGTCATTCCTTGATCTCAATCGTGGTAAGATGGATGATATCTCAAAGGCAATGAATGTTTCAGTTGAGGAGCTTTGCAAGAGGGTTGAAGAGTTGACCAGGTTGCATTGACACTATGAAGCAGTATGAAGCAGACTAGCAGTCGAAGCTTCTTCTGTTTTTTTTTTTTTGTTTTTTGTTTTTTGTTTTTTTTAACTTTTCAAATTATTTTTTGATACTAAACTTCTTTTGGATTGGAATGCTTTAAGAGTACATCATGGTCATTACTGTACGCAATGTATTATATCTTTGATGGTTTCATGTTTTAGTTTTACCTCAGGAGGAGTTCTTGTTTTCTGCAAAAATAGTACTCCCCAGTGAAGTTCATGGTGGGATGCTAGAGCAGGGAACTCTAGTTTCTCGCCACAGCCGCACACCCACCATGGCCTGTAGTGTTTTATTTCGAATTAGTTCCTCATCCCAAATCTTATTATTTTCAGTTATACATGTTTTTGATAAAAAAAAAACAATTGGATATTGGTCTTATTCTCTCAAGTGCGAAAGTCTCATTCTCTACGACTTTGTGAATTCTGATTTATCGCTAAAAATGGATCTTCAATTGATGTTTAAGTGGTATCTCTACCTTCTCTCCCACCAGTTTTCTTGTCCTTGTGTTTTCTTTTTCAATTCTCTGATCTTGTTCAACACTCGTTGCTGTTTCTTCTTGAATTAATACTTTGTTGCTCTAATCTAAATTTTTCCTATCAATTGAAGTGCTAAATACCTGATCTCAGAACATATTCAAGCATTTTTTATATACGCCCTGTTGAGAACTCTAGCTGCCGTAACACGCCATTGTTGGTTGTTTGAATTGATAGAAAAATGTAGAGAAAATGAAGGAAAGTAGTCATCATGTTCTATGATGATCGTGCCTTCAAGAAAGATGGGGGGAAAAAAAGACTTTGTAGTGAGCCCGAATTCCCTACGTTTTTTCCTGGGGCCTTATCCAGTAGCAATGGTAGTAAAAGGATAAAAGGGTTCAATCTTTCCCCAACGAACGATTCAACACCAGCAATCACATTTTTAAGGAGTTCTTACACATTGTAAACAAAGAACAACATAAAGAGACAAGTCAAAAGAAGAGAAGATATTTAAAGACAATTTACAGTGCACCAATGTTTTTAAGGCCAAGAACAACCCCAACCCCAATAATGTGGCCGACTGTTCCACATGCCAAGGTATCTGCAAGAGTGAAACCAGCTGGGTCACCCGTCTGCAGGCCGGAGTCCCTTACTTCAAGCTTCAGTCCCGCCGTTGCCTTTCTGTTTGCCGATGGTGCCAACCCAAACCTCCCAGCAAATAGCATCAGGCTTGTAGAAACCACCATTATCTGTCCCACAAATTCACAGACAGATGATCAGTCATCCTTTCATGATATATAGAAGCAAAAGTTAAGTATGCATAGCAAATAATTTAAAACCTTTAATCAAGATTCCAAGTTCTTCTTGAGTTTGTATTAGACAACCTTTCTTCAAATTGTAGCTTATTTTTTGAAGTCCACAATTGGAAACTAAAAGCACATATTCTTAAAAAGAAGTGCTTTAGTCACAAATAGATCATACGAGAAATTCATAAACTGATGTGGCTTGATGAAATACGTTAAATTGTAAAGAACTTTTAGTATAAAATAGATCTAACTGATCACTTAAAGTCATGTCAGTTTGTAGATTTATTTTTGTATAATTTTTTTTTTGTATTTATAGCAGTTCTTATTTTCAAAAAAATTGTGCTATTATAAGTTGGTGTGTTAACACAACACTTATTGTAGGACCCGTCACATGTATGAAAAAAACACTCAAACACGAATATATATATTTTTTATAGCTGTTGAAGTAACAGATTTTCGCATTTACTATCTACAATATGTTTAATGTGTCAATAATCGAGCTTGCAAAGGGTTCTTTCCCCCCTTTTTTGAACCTTACCAAATTTGTGGATGATCCAATGAAACCACAGCGAGCACCCAAAGCTCCCTTTCCCTTACGGCTCATTGGTTGAACTGCTACCTGAATAATGGCAAAATACTTAGAAGAGACTTTGCATTTGATGAAACAATGTGGGTGTGTGTGAGAGGGAGGGAGAGAGAGAGAGAGACTCTCATGAGTGTGCTGTACATTTCTTGATGGAAATAGTTTAGATACAAATGGATTACTAAGAGTAAATTCTCAAACTAATATGGTTTGATATCATAAATGATATTATAAAGTTATTTTTATTATAAAATAAATCTAACAAATCTCATAAAATGTAAATTTATTTTGTGTAAGTATATGACAGTTTCGTTCTTGAGACTAACAAGAACAACATCAAACACATACAGAATCTCAAGAACACACACCCAGAATCAAAATAAAGTTTATAATGCAAAAACACAAAGTTTGATCTCAGGAATGGTAAGGGAAAAGGGAGACAAACCAGGCTTCGGACAGGAGCTGCTGAGATTTGGGGTCTTAGCCCACTATATTGTGGGAGAAAAGTCATCACAGTAGTTGCCATTTTCCAATCCCAATGAAAATTTGTTCTAACAAATACCCAATATTTCTCCTTTTCTAATTTATCATTTCCTCTGTTCAAAACAGTTATAAACTTTTCCACGAGAAATGCTGCACTACAGCCACATGACCAATCAGTGGCTTCAGGATACATTGTTTGGATACACTTAGATACTTGTTGCTGATGTGGCACCATGCAATTGGGCTTATACATTTTCGATAAGGTTTCTGAGTTCATTCGGAAGACCTATAAACGCTATTTGTTGAGCTGGAAATGTCCTGTTAAACGGCACCGTCAAAACAAGAACAGATTTCCTAATTCTGGGTCATGTAAGCCAAGCCCATTTTTCTTAAAGACTGGGCCAAAATACACATTCTTTATCAGCCCTGAAACTCTGAGTTTCACTCATGATTAGCATTTCAACCAGCTGCCAGCGGGAATTTTCCGGGTCCGGTGGTGGATTTCTCTCTCTCAGATAGATTGTTCAAGGAAAATACTATTTTCACATCTCATATATTTCAATTTTTTAAATTCTTTTCTTTACTTAATAGTTAAGAAAGTAATTTTTAATATATTGTTATATATATATTTTTATATATTTTTAAAAATATTTTCAAATGATCGAAAAATATGAATAAAAAAAAAAATGAGAATGTGAATTTGGCCTAGCGGTCACTTGCAGCGAGTAGATGTAAACAACAAAGAAGCACTGCTCATTGTTTAAACTTTAAAGTCCTCTCTTTTCATAAAAACTGCATTATTTACTAGTACAAATATCATTTTTTCTTAAAAGATTACATCTTTATTATTTTAAATAGTAATAAAATACAAAACATTCATCACTATTTATAAAAAAATCAGTTTGATTTAATAATTATAAAATCAAATCAAGATAATTGTTAATTTAATATTATCTCCAATTATATTACTATAAAAAAATATTTTATTTTCATTTTTATACAATCTCACTTAACTAAACTCGTTTTTCTTTCTTCGACACAAACTTATGTTGGAGATGATTTTGCACGACACTCAAAAGTTATTACACAAAAAATAATAATAATAAAAAAAAACGAAAGATGTGACCACAATTGTAGAGAGGGGTAATATGCCCAATCCATTTGATATTTCTTTTTGATACTTAATTTATTTTGATTTTTAAAATTTTTTTATTTAATAATGAAATAAGTGATTATTAGTGTATTGATATATATATATTTTTTATATTTTTTAAAATTATTTTAAAATGATAAAAAAATGATGATAAAAAAATAGAAAAAAAATATTTTTTGTTTTTCTTCTTTTCATATTTTTTTAATGTATTTAAATATTTTTAAAAATATGAAAAAAATATTAATACACTAATAATCAATTTTTTTAATTATTAAATAAAATAAAAAATTATATATATATATATATATATATGTATAGTGTAGAGAGGGAGGGGAGTGGGCCACGAACCCAGTTTCAGAGTTCCCAAGATTCTGCATTGATATTTGATATCTTTTTATCCTCCTGCTGCTAACCAAAAAGCCTTCTAATTAATCCCCTCCTTCGTATCGTCTCTACCATTTCTCGTGATAAATTCAAGTTCATTCTTTTCTAAATTTACATTAAAAATTATATATTTTTTCTTTTCTTATAAATACCATGGTTACTAGTCTGATAATTTTCAACAACGAAATTGACCGAGTTGACAGGAAGAGACATTATTCATGGGACTAATACATAGACTGACTGACAAGTTAAGAAAGATTTTATAAGAATAAATTTACAAATTAAAGTAATTTAAGTACTGCGCCATCTTTTCTTTGTAGGGTTATATACCGATGGGTTTGGCGTCAGTTTTGGTGCCAAACCGGTGCCAAACCGAGACCCTGTCGACGTTTGCTATGAGATCTCAACATTAGTCAAAACTGGTCGATTAGGAGAGACAATCGATAATATCAATTTTGACGTGTGTCAGTGTGGTCTTCAATTTCCCGTCAACATCTTCTAAAGGAGAAGAAGAGCGGTGTCAAAGAAAGTGCGAGCTTAGGCAAACGAGAAAATCCTAACTTAAGTCAGAAGACGACGCAAAGAAGAAGAGGGGGACATGTTTAATTGTTTCTTATATATTTGTTAACAAATATTAAAAGCGAAACGACACTATTTCACTCATTTAAGTGAAACAACGTGGTTTTATGTGTATATATTTTAATATATATATATATATATATATATAGGAATCAGTTGGTTCAGTAGTTTTTAAAAGGTTTAAACTGGTGTTGAATTGGCCAATATTGATTTCTAACATTTTGTGCCGTCTACTGACCAGTTCCTTGCTCCGGCGGCCAGTATGATTGGTTTTCAGCCAGTTCTGACGATTCATGTACAATTCTATTCTTTGTAATAAAGATAATTTTATAATCCAATGTACTATATAAAATTACGTCAGTTTGTAAATTTATTTTTATAAAATTTTTTTTGTAGTTAATGCATTTTTCTATGTAAATAAAAATACATCGGCACGTTGTATGCACTATGCACATAGGAAAAACAAGTGAAAATAGTATTAGATCAATTAATCTCACATAAAACAACTCAAGACCATTTAGGGCAGATAAGCTGTGTGGAATGGTGGAGATTGCCATGAGAAGGTGCTGTTAGAGCTAGAACTGAAAACCCATGCAACCTTTCAATAATATTCTTCGAGTTGTCCAGTGTCCAATGTCCAATGTCCAATGTCCATCCATCATCTGGATTTTGCCCTCCTAGACAACACTCAGATAAAAGCATAATGGAACCAAAGCTTTTTATGGTAATTATGGGAACAACTTAAAAGAAAGCAAAGAGGTATTTGCTTAACTAGCAATAGATACTTAACCCCACATCAAAGACAGACAGGATTATTAATTAAGCAAACAACTTTTGCAAAACGCTTCTCTTTTAAGAACATTCAAAAGCTTGATATGAGCAGCAGAGATTATACTTTTAGCTAATTGCTCTTCTAACCATATATCAGCTTCCCAACTACAAAAGCACAAGCAGGGCAAGTTTCCACCACAGAGAGCCTGGACTATTCTTGAACATTAATATTGAAGATGCTGAAGAGACAGATCTGAAATAATAGCAAATGAGTATATTAGTTAAATATGGATAATATATAGTTAGAAAAATCATATTTGCAGTCTTAGGATGTGCAAGTCTTGCATACTCCTTTTGAAAAATAGTGGATAAATCTAAGACCTACATAAAAAAAAATTATATTTTAATAGTGGGTCCTTTTGAAAGAAACTTGCACACGCTAGAACTGTATCTAGCATTACTCAGTTAAATGCAGTCTTAGTAGCACATGTATGTTTAAGCATACCCAGGTGTGCTGTAGACACATTTTCCATAACCTGTAAAAGACAGCAATGAAACATTTTAGAATTCCATTGTTTCCACTCCACCAAAGAATACAAAACTAAAAAAAACAACCCTTTCTTCATATACTTGTTTGTATATAACTGTTATAACTTAATAAGATCAACATTCTGCAAGCACAAAATATTGCAATTTAATTAAAATGTCAACTGCATGCTCTACTTTGAACCTCCAGAACGAACTGTCCATACTCTGCCCTGGTGCTCAGAGAAACTAAACAGTATAGCAAGAGGGACTACAGCATAAATAATTAAAACACACTTCCCTTCCTTTTTTAAGAGAGTAAAATTTGATTGATTTTGATTTTTAGGGCAAGAAAAATACTTACAAATCAAAACCACATCATGAAGAATAGTACTTTTAAGTAGCTAAGATCCATTTACCTTGTTTGAAATTATATTCATCTGAGATCAATGTAGTTCGGTCTAATTTTAAATTAAATCTAACATCTAAATACTTAACTCTCAAATTACTAAATTCATCTCAAGTCAAACCTAGGACCCACAATATTTTTCAGCTAAACACTTCTTTACACAAGGGATCTAACAATCTTAATCAACTTTCCATAAATACATCTAAACTCATTTTATCATCCAAACACAAACTCATTTTAGGTGGCCTTCACAAAATTCATTTTACTTTTTTAACTCACTACTATTCATAAAAAAGCTCAACATTCAAACCGGACCTTAATTACTATTTTCTAACACCCTAATCCGACGGGTCTTGTTTTTGGGGCAAAATATGAAACCTTTATGTTATTATAGTTAAAATATGTATTTAGACATATACATATATAAAGATTAAGCAGGGTAAGAAAGAAGATAAAGTTGTTAAATTACTTGGATTAAATTTGGTTACGGCAGCAGTTCCTCCAAAATTGCAAGCAATATCAGAATTCCCACTCTGTTGGTAATAGTTGTTGAAAGCATAGGAAGCATGAGACAAGAGAGTTTCTGGCTCATAACATTTCCCCCCCTCTTGGATTTCTCTGCAGTCTGCCATCCCCAGTCCACACACCCAATCTAATGCATCCTGCAAATCAACTTGAGGGACCCCAGCACGTGCCACGCACCACGTTGTGCCGTCAAGGAAAGTTGTGTTGCCTTCTGGAGGGGACAATATGGTCACTGGAATTCCTCCTCCATCTTCCTTCTGTTGCACTACTTCTTCCGCTGTCAAAACTAAGGCTTTTGGACAGTAAAATGAGATGAGATAATTTTAGATAAAAATTGAAAATTAAATAAAATATTATTTTTTAATATTATTATTGTTTTGAAATGTTAAAAAGTTGAATTTTTTATTATATTTTGTATGAAAATTTAAAAAAATTATAATGATATGATAAGATGAAATGAAAACATTTTTATATCCAAACCGGTATAAATGCTTGGTAGAAGGAAAACATACTAGTAATGATAAGCTAGCTATCCATCACAACCCAAATTCATTGCACATGTAGATAAATTGTAAGGAATTTGGAGAAGCCAGGATTTTGAATCAGTTGAGGCCAAACTTAAATTGATGGTACTAGTAAAAACAACCAAACATTACAGAAGACAAATTAAAGAATTCATATATATATATATATATATATCAGGGGAAACATTCGGAATAATACTAATTATTTTAATTGTCAGTAAAAAGAATAGATAGCATGTTCATGATCTAGCTCAAAAGCATGTTCTTGTCTTGATCCTGTTAGCATTTTTATATTTTTAAATACCAGTTACGGGTAAATTATAATGTTCTTATTCTTCAACTAGTTGAATAAGACTCCAATCCCAATAAATTTATATTTTTCTTACGTTTTACTATTTACTTACTAAACATTATTCAATATACTGCCATGTTGGTTCGTACTGATTAAATTCAAGTGGGTTGCAAATCTGGGATTAATTATAGGAAAAGAAAAATACAGAAATTAAGTTAGTACATGAAGAAATTTATAGATCTAACTCATCTCATAAAATCGATTTAATAAGAACGGTTTACACATTATTTGTAAATATGTCTAAGATTTTGTTCATAAGTAATGTGAGATTTATTCTTAAATACCCTTTCTCATATACATACTAATATTTTTTTTTTGTCCTTGTCATAGGATAAATGATGTGGGTCCCTATTTGTCTTATGACAGAATTATATTATGAAGAAATTCATGGATCTAACCATCTCATTATATACTTGATTTATAAACATGTCTAAAACTTTGTGTCTAGAGTTAGATTTATTTCTCAATACAGTAGACATACAAGTTATACAAACAAATGCCATGAATAAGCAATAAAGAAAGGAAGGAAGGAAAAAAAATTAGGAAAGAGTGATGAATTTATATTTTATAACAAGAAATATTATAGAAAGATACTCACCCAGATAGCATTCCATCAACAAAAGATACTGCAAACCCCACATTTTCTTTGTCATGGTGTGTTCTGTTCACCCTTCTCTCTCTCTCTCTCACTCTCAATGACAATGGAGCGAGAAGTATGAGAAAAATGGGATTGGCATTTATGCAAGAGCCGAGGAATCAGTAGCTTCCTCAAAGGGAAATTCTGCTCCTTTCCGCTTTCTCGAAAGTTCAAGAGGTGTGGACAAAAAAAAAGTTCCGGGGAATGATGTATGCTTCAGAAGTCGGGCATTACTTTTAATGTAGTTTTGCAGATTAGAGCGGTGGATTTAGTTCTTTATAGTGTATACACTTTTTAACAGTCGTGTGTTTGCTTTAAGAAGTAGGCAGGCAATGCCTTGCAACTGAATTTCTCGCGATATTTTGACCTATTCACCTCCTGAAATTCTCGTCGGTTTGCTTCAATTCGAAGAGGCCATTTTGGTGAATCTACTTTTTCAGAAAAGTAAACACAGAACGAGTTCTAAACCGAGTTATCGATCGACAAACTGAGTCAACTGACCACAGATTACTGTTTTAATTAATAAACAAAAACGATGTATTAATAATATTCTGGGCCAACTAAACTTGCCACCAGCCCAGAAATTACTTTATCCACCAGCCCAAGATTATTTTTGGACTGACTTATTTGGGCCAGATTAAACGGATTTTGACTTGGATTTGATACATAGTTAGAGATTACGAGCAAGTAACTTTAAAGCTTATAATTTATAATTTAAATAATAAGATTTGTATATCAAAAGTTATTTTCCATTTGGTAAACATGTATCTAAATAATTTTTAAAGTTAATTATAATAATTTTTAAAAAATATATAGTTATCTGTACAAAATTTTTAATAAAAGTTCTAATTTGATATGTTTTGAAAAACTTATTTTCAAATTTTTTAACCGACTAAAATATTTTTTTATAAAATTGTCAAATATATCATTTTTTATTTAAAAAGTGTTTTTAACTGCTTAAAGTAATTTTTAAATTCGGAAACGCAATCGCAAAACAGATTCTTAAACAAGCTAGCTACGTGCACATAAAAAATAATCTTAATTTATGAAAAAATATATGTTGCATTCTTAAATTATAAACTTTTTAATTAACATCTCAATTCGTAAAAGTGATAAATTGAACAGTCAAACTAATAGAAAGTGACATATTATATATATATATATATGTATATATATTTTTAATGTCAAGATTGTGTCATATCATCTATTTTTGAGCGATCTTAATTGTTAAAGCCAAAATAAATGTGAAATATTTTTAATAGTTAGATGATATAATATAATGTGGCGGTATTGAGCCTAAATTACTGTAAAATTTATGAGAAGTCGAGAATGAAAATTTTATTTTATTTTTCTCCTACATACTTTATTGGTTAAGGTAGCTATATTTATGGACCCAAAAAGGAAATAAACATGTGCACCATAAATAATTTATGTTGAACTCAAGGTTTCAAGTTTCATATAAATCTACACATGGATTTTGATGATAACAAATGAATTCAAAAAATAAAAGAGTTTCCAGTTCAAGTTGTTCACATAATAGAATCAAGCACATCAAGGAAGCAAGCATGAGCAAGAAGGGAATAAGTTCACATTAAAATCATAGAGTAATTTTGTAAATCTCTTAAAAATTCGAAATTAGGATTAAGGTTCAAAATTAATATTTTATCATAAAGCATTAAAATATATTTTCCACATGTGCATGAATATTTTGAAAATTAAATTTGAAAATTTTGAAAGATGATTGATTGTCATCTTTCACATGTGCATAACATGATTAAATGTTTGAATTTTGAAAATTTTGAAAGATGATTGATTGTCATTTTTCACATGTACATGACATGATTAAAGGTTTGAATTTTAAAAATATTAAGATGCTTGATTGTCATCTTTCACATGTGCATGACATGATTAAAGGTTTGAATTTTGAAAATATTACGATAATTGATTGTCATCTTTCACATGTGCATGTTTTATTTGAATATTTTTAAAAAGGAGTGGATGCTTTTCTTGACTTATGCAAAAGGTAGATGTCTTTATTTGAAAATTTTGAAAAGTAAAGTGTGCTCCTTTTATCATATGCAAAAAGTAAAAGATTATATTTGAAATTTTTGAAAAGTAAAGTGTACTCCTTTTGTCACATGTAAAAAGTAAAAATATTAGATTTGAAATTTTTGAAAAGTAAATGATGATGTTTTTGACATGGGAATCTTTTCAAATTTGAAATTGAAAACTCATTTGCCTATAAATAGCTCACTTGAGTTTTGCAAAATTCACAACAAGAGCTTACACATCTATTGCTAAGTTTTGCATCATTTCTTCAAATCTCTCATTCTCTCTTTTCTAAAGTTTTGAGTCTTAATTCTTGTTCTTGTTGAGAGAGATATAGGTTGCGCTGTATTGTTTCTATCTCACTCATTGAGGAGTGTACTTTGATAGTCTACCTACTATCAACTCTTGTATTTGTAAAAGGGTGTGTATAACCCTTGTGTGTGTAGAAGGTGTTCTACACGGGAAATAGTTAAATCACCAAGTGTGAGGTGATTGGAAGTGTAGAAGGTGTTCTACACGGGGAATAGTTAAATCACCAAGTGTAAGGTGATTGGAAGTGTAGAGGGTGTTCTACACGGATTCTTTGGAGCGGTGCTGCTCAAAAGTGTAATAGGTTTCTATCTCCACCTAAAGGAGATTGAATAGTGGATTTGGGGATTCTCAAGAGGTAGTTTGAGGCGAGGACGTAAGCAGTGGGGCCGAACCTCGTTAACATACTGAGTTTGCTTCTCTCTTACTCTTACTCTTTATATTTATTGTTGTTTCATATTTTGTTTATATTTTATATTATATATTTGATTTATAATTGTTATTTTTTTAAATACAACTCAATTCACCCCCCTCTTGTGTTAGTCATCTGGACAACAATTTATATATATATATATATATGTTTTTGTTTACTCTCAAGCATATATACCCACTTGGCTGCAAAGATCCTTTCAGCTAAATTCCATCCAGATGGGGGGATTTCATGCAAGCTGAAGTCAAAAGAAATGCCCCTTTCATTTGGAGAAGCATCATCGCAGCTAAACCATTATTGGAAACTGATCTGATATGGCGTATTGGAGATGAAAAAAGGACCAGAATTTGGAAGGATAAGTGGATTCCATCCCCAACCTCATACATGATTTAGAGCCCTATCAAAGATTCAGATCCTGAGACAATCGTTACATCTCTAATTGATCCCTCACCTTTGTCTTGGAAAGTTGACTACTTGAAAACATTATTCTCATTGGAAGAAGCCAACTTAATTACTCAGATCCCACTCAGTTTTTGTCATAATCCTGATAAATTAATTTGGATGGGAACTAAAAATGGTGTTTTCTCAGTTAAAAGTGCTTACAATATGTAGGTGGCCTTACATCAGTCAGCTTAGGGTCAATCCTCACTCTCAAATTGCAAAACAGATAAATGGGGAGGGTTTGGAAGCTCCTTGTGACCAGTGTAGAGAAACTCTTTCTTTGGAAGGCATGTCACAATGCTCTACCTACAAAGGTCAACTTGAGAAGAAGGAAAATCATTGATGATTCGCCTTGCCGCATATGCTGTCAAGTTGATGAATTTGTTGAACATGCTCTATGGGAATGTCTAGCAGTGTAATATCCTGCTCTCTAATATAATCTCATTTTTAAAATATTTTAGGAAGTCAGTGTGTTACTAAAACTTTTCTTTACAAATAATGTTCTAGATATGAAAGTTTTCATAAATAAAACAAAATAACCGTTATTAAGTAATTTAAAAGAGTCATAAAAAACATTTATTTAAAATGTTAAGATTCTCATGTGCTTATTAAAAATATTTTATTTGAAATTCATAAAACTACCCCTATCATAAATTGTTAGGCCTCTGAGTCATTTCCCTAAGTCAAATCATGTCTTGCAGTGCATCATCATAAACCTCATCACTTGAGATGGTTTAAAAAAAAAACATAGAAAAATACAAAACAAAACAAAATGAGTCGAATATTCAATAAGTAATACATCATATAATAAACATAATAATCATCAATTTTCATGTATATTCATAGATACATATATAATAACATGAATATGAACTTTTTATAAATGCATACGTAAATACTTGAACATGAACTTGAACTTATCTTTCTTATCATATTATAGGATGGCACCCACTATTAATTTTCGTGAATTAGAGTTAGCAAATTTCAAAAGATTTTGATTTCGTCTGTGATCGCGGGTTATGAAATATATTTAAGAAAATTTTGGGTGCACTATCAGCATGTACGACCTAGTAATGCAATATGTCCATATCACGGTATCGTCTTCATATCATATTTAAGCCGCTATATACTTTATTTATATCATACTTGCATACTTGTCTTATCATAGATTTTAAAAGAAACCACATATTTTTATACATGTTGTGATGCATGTTTCCTTATATGAATTTCTGATTTTTCATAAATAATTTTATGCATATCTCTCACATAAAATTATGACTTTTCATAAATAATCTTATTGCATAAAATCATGACATTTCTTAAATATCTTAATGCCTAAAATTTCACATAAATCATGCATAAGTTTTAATAATTTTCTCATGACTTGAGTACATAAAAAAAAGTTTTTAATAATGGCCATAAATACATAATATTTATATAAAATTTGTCGTTTATCATACTTGCGTGTAAAGATATGATCATATTACTTATTATGATAATTTAATAAATTTTAAATTATAAAAAGATTAATAATAATATAATTCAAAACCCATAACGTATTATTTAATATTCTACAACTTCATATTTTTATAAAAAGTTTGGTTAAAAGATAATTTTGTAATTATTATTAAAATAGGAGACTAAAAGTATACTTTAAAACCCTTTCAAAATAAGAAGTTCCGATGCCCAAATGGAGAAAAATAGCCCAATAAAACTATCAGAACAGATCGGTAAAGACCCTTAAAATACTAACACAGTTTTGTAAACTTATATAAAACAGTTTCTGAGTTATAATAAAACTAGCACGCCCAATTTAAACACAAAACCAAATAAAACTAAGCCAACAAGTCCTTTTTAAAAATAAATTAGAACGTAAAAGAATATAACCTGGCCCAACTATTTTAAAACGCAAGCCCAAAACCCTTAGTGTTACACTAGCAGATTGGACTTGAGGCTCAAGTCCACTATAACTTAAAGAGAGTATAAAAACTGGCATGGGAATAGGGGCTTGGCAAGTTGAATCACTGCATCGGGCTGGGCTGCAAACGATTTGATTAAAGACGATTTTGAGTTGAATCAAGTCAAGCTGAACTTAAATAATTCGAGTTCGAGTTCGAGTTCGAGTCGAGTTAAGAGTTTGCCGAGTCAAGCTGATTAAAGATGAATTCGACCTAAATTGAATAATTTATCAATCTTTGTTTTTATTCTTTAACGATTTGAGCGAACTGAGCTAAACTGGATCGAGTAATTACTTGAATTGCTTACTCTTTATAACTATTTGACTCAATAATTCTTTTGTAAACTTAATACATTATTATTGCAAAGAAATAAAATATGTTACTTATATATAAAATAACAAAATATATTACTTATACAAAGTATTAAAAATAATATATATAACACATAAAATATATACAATAAAAGAATATATATAAGAATATATGTAAAAGTATATATATAGAGAGAGAGAGAAATAGAGAAATATTACGAGTATTGTTATGAGCTCAAAACAAGCCGAGACAAGTTTATACGAATTTTGTTTATGAACCTAAACCGAGTCGAGTCGAAATTATACGAATTTAACTCGTTTAGTATTCGAACTATATTAGTGGTCATGAACAACTCATTTATTAAATGAACTGAGTCGAACTCAAATTGTTTAAAAGTAGCTATATTTGTTTGCGGCCCATCTCTTTAACACAAAAGGGTTAAAGGGCATAACAATAATTGTATAAATAATGAAAAGGCTTTTTAGGAAAGTCGAAACACATAATTAAAAGGAACAAGCTGTAATTAAAACACATAAAAAAGAATAAAGGAGAGAAGGGCTTGTGCGATGGATCGAGGACTCATCGAGGGGGCTCAAAGCGACGGTGGATTTGGCCGAGGCTCACGGTGCTCAAGGATGGGATGATGGGCGGTGCAACTGGTGTCTTTGGGCAAGGTAGTATGACGTGATGAGAGAGAAAGAGAGAGAGTTAGAGAGATGGGCTGACCGAAGACACTAAAGGGAGAAAGAGAGGTGCCGACAATAGTAGGCTTATCGAAAAAGTCATGGGTTCGTTGGGGTTAGTTGGTCGGCAATCTCTAAGGTAACAGGGAGATGGTCCAAGGCCTTGGGGTGGTTGTTGAATTTATGGGCAAAACAGAGGGGCTACTCGAAATGGAGGCTACTGAGTGGTGAGTTATCTATGTTGATTTTACTGAGGGGCATGGGTTTTTTTTTTTATTGATGAAGTGGAGAGGGAGATACATGAGTGATGAGGAAGCAAGAGGGTTTGGATGTCAAGAGTTTTTCAACATTCTCCAACATTTATTATTATTATTCACTATTTTATTATTATTTTTTACATACTTTTATTACTATTCATTACTTTTTTTTATTACTATTTCATATTTTATTATTACTTTTTATTTACTTTTTATTACTATTCACAAACACTATCAACACCCAAACGCATTAGTTTGATCAGGATTTTGAAATTAAACATGAATTCGAATTTGGAATCTTTGAGAGGATACAAATTTTTTAAGTGTTTGAATTGAGATTGCTTCGAGTATTAGTTCTAGGATAAGAGTTTTGAGTCGAATGATAAGAGTTCTGAGGTTTTAAGTATGATTGGAGTTGGTTTTGATTTAGGAAACAAAGCCGAGATGATTTCTAAAAAGTTTGAAATAGAATTGGTTTCTGGAAATGATTCTGATAATCTTGAAAGAATTGAGGCGAAGGATTTTGAGTTGTAGATAGATCAAATGACCGAGAGGATTGAGGTTCGATTTAAAAAAAAAAATCATAGTTCAAATAGATGAGGACCATAATCCTATTTAAACAAAATACTATTTTAAAACATATATACTAAAATTCTAACAATAGAATAATAATAATAATAATAATAATAATAATAATAATAAGTTTAGGACAATTTCAGAAAAAGAAGAGATTGCAATCCTCATTTAAAGATTGTTGAATAACAGAAAAGAGGCGCACAACAAGTGAATGTAAAAAGGTTTCACAAGAATAATTGTATTGAATCTTCTGTGTTCCATGAAGAATTGATGCGTACAATAGTGGCTATTTATAGAGTATATACATAACAGAATAGAAATTAACAACCACTCTTATGTTGATACTTAGCAGAGCTACTTTCACTTTATGTTACAATTGATACCATAGCAATATTCTCACAAATTCTAAACTTTTCTTGCTGATTTACTGAAGATAATTCAGATGCCTTAATATCCTCCCGTGATTCAAGTGGCATTGTAGCTAGTGTAAGATTGGATCAAAGCAATGTAATCGTGCTATGGACAATGGTTTAGTAAAGATGTCAGCTTGTTGATCTTTGCTAGATACAAAGGCCACATGAAAAGACTTGGTAGGAAATTGTTCTGGAACAAAATGATAGTCTAATTCGACATGCTTTGTCCTGGAATGCAAAACTGGATTTATGGAAAGATAAGTGGCGCCAATGTTATCACACCAAAGTGTGGGAGGCTCCAAAAGACCAACTCCCAGCTCCTTAAGTAGAGACTGCAACCAAATGAGCTCACATCTAGTGTTAGCAACATATTTGTACTCAGCTTTCGTGGAAGACCGAGCAATAGTAGGTTGCTTTTTGGAACCCCAAGAAATTAAATGGTTTTCAAAGTAAATACAAAAACTTCTAGTGGATCGTCTATCATCAGTACACCCGGCCCAATCAGCATCAGAGAAGCCTGTCAATTTAGTGGAAGAAGTGGAAGATAGAAATAAACCAAGATGACAAGTGGAATTGAGATAACGAAGAATATGTTTAACTGCTATCCAATGGGAAAGACGAGAGTTATGCATATATTGATAGATACGATTGACAATAAAGGAAATATCTGGACGAAAGATATTGCAAACTCCCAACAACACTTTGATACCACTCCGGATCTTCAAATGTACAACCATCTAATGCTGAGAGTTTATCAGTGCATGACATCGGTGTGGACACAACTTTAGAAGTATGCATATTAGTTTCCTTGATATATTTGGTTTGAGACAAAAATAAACTCGAAGAGTTCCTATGAGCTTCAATATCAAGGAAATATTGCAACAACCCTAGATCTTTGATAGGAAAATAATGATGTAAGGCAGAAATAAATCAAAGAATTAAATGAGAATTAGAACCAGTAACCAGAATATCATCAATTTATATTAAAAGTTAAATGCAATTTGAACCAGTATGAAAATTAAAAAGAGACGGATCAGCACTAGAACACCGAAAACCAAGGGTAAGTAATCTATCACTTAGTTTAGCAAACTAGGCTCAAGGAGCCTATTTTAAATCATAAATAGATTTTTTTAACTTACAGACATGGAGGGGAAAATCAGAGTTCACGAAGCCAGGGCCTGTTTCATGTAAATTGCTTCCTCAAGATCCCTATGTAAGAATGCATTTTGAATGTCGAGCTAGTGAAGAGCCTAGTTTGAAGATACAACAATAGAGAGAAGGAGACTAATAGTAGTGGGCTTAACAACTGGACTGAATGTTTCTAAATAATCAATACCCTGCTATTGATGAAACCTTTGACCAACAAGATGGGCTTTACGTCACTCAATAGTTCCATCAGCATGTCTTTTAGTTTTCAGAATCCATTTACAACCAAGAAGTTTCCGAGTGGAAGGTGGGACAAGACTCCATGTTCGGTTTTGAAGAAGGGCTTCAATTTCTTCGGCCATGGCATTTCACTACTTTGGGTGTTTGGAAGCTTCAGTATATGAGGTTGGTTCTTCTGGAATTGAATGTGTGGATGACGCAGCAAGAAAGGCTGAGTGTTTCAACGGTGGTGGCCACGAAATAGTGCCATCCGTGCGCCATTGAGGATAAAGAGAAAAGGTTTTCGACCTGGTGACCATTGAATGTTGTTGTGTTGAAGAGGAGGTTGCAGGTATTGAAGGAATGGTTGCAGGACCTATGTTAGAGGGAGAAGATGAGAAGGAAGGACATATTGAAATCCTAGATGATGATCAATAATGATATGGGTTAGATGAAGTGTTTGGATCTGTAGAGGTATGTGAGAGGGTTATATTGTGGGCTTGTGGGCTGAAGAAGTGGGCGAAAAAAGAGAGGACGTTAAGGTTGGTGGGTTAAGTTGTCTGTTGGGTTGAATGTTGGTAGAAGGGAAGGAACCCAACAAGTGATAACTGGGTGGGGTGGTATCAGTTGGAGTATTGGGCTTTTGTGCAAATGGAAAAATCGTCTCATTGAATACAACATCTCTGGAAAGATATGTGCGGCCCGAAGCAATGTGTAGACATAGATAGCCTTTATGAGTTGGGCTATAAACCATGAATACACACTCTTTAGACCTGAAGTCCATTTTATGTGAATTAAATGACCTTAAGTTGGGCCAACAAGCACACCTAAAAACTTTGATAAATGAATAATCTGGAAGTTGTCCCATTAAAATTTGATATGGAGATTGATTGTTAAGTAAAGGGGTAGGCATGTGATTTATGAAATAGGTGGCGGTTTAGAAGGCCTCGGCCTAATAAGTGTGAGGTACCGAGGTATGAGAAAGCAAGGTTAAACCTGTCTCCACAATATGACGGTGACAGTGTTCAATACTACCATTTTGTTGATGGGAGTTTGGACATGTGATGTGATGACTAATGCCAAGATTACGAAAAATGGGTTGAAGAGGGCGAAATTCACCCCCGTCATCTATTTGTACCGAATGGATATTAGATGAAAATTGATTTCTGATGAAATTAATAAAGGCAAGAATGATTGAGGAAACATTGGACTTTAATTGCATGGGAAAGTACCAAATAAACTTAAAATAGTCATCAACGATTGAAAGAAAGTAACATGATCCTTTTGTCGATAATATGGACGCAGGACCCTATACATTAAGAAATAACAACTGAAAAGAAAAAGAAGATCGACTTGAAGAAATAGAATGAGACAGCGCGTGTGCTTTGGCTGATGTGCAGGCATAACAAGGTTGAAGAGAGACGGAGGTGCTGATAGGGAGAGTATGTTGCCGAATGATGAGAGAGGTTGTTCTTAGACTTGGATGACTCAGTCTGGAGTGCCAAAGTTAGGTTGTTGTGCGTAGACCAGTAAAAACTTGTGGGGAAGCAAACGAAAAGGGAGAAGAGAGCTCTGCACCAGTCTGAAGTACATACAAACCATCCTCAACGTGGCCCCAAAGAAGTATCTCCTTGGTGCATGAATCCTTCACACAAAAGAAAGATGGGTGAAATTAAAAGAAAACCTTATTATCATGACAAAATTGATGTACATAAAGAAGATTGTAAGAAATAAAAGGGACATGTAAAATATTAGTTAAGAGAAATTTGCCAGAGTTTGAAGAAAAATGTACTGGTCTAGTGTGTTGGATGGGAATATTTGAGCCAACGCCAATGCTCACAGTGTCGGGGCCTTGATAAGTAGACGAGTCCAAGTTGAGGTTCGGTAAGTTAGACGTAAAATGATGCAATGCCGCTGAGTCTGGAAACCAAGTATTTGATTGAGGAGAAGTAGGAGTAATGGCTGTGTAATTGGCAGTGAAAGATTAAGGTGAAGGAGATTGAAAACCATGGTCAAAGCGGTAATAATAGGTGACCGCAGTATGTCCACCATTTTGACAAACTTGACAGATGGATTTATTATAAAATGGGGAAGATGGAGGACGTGGAGTAGGTAGAATGCCCTTGCCATTGTTACGGCCCGAAAAGAATTATTACACCCACGAGAAGGATAAGATGATCCAGAGAATGTGTTTTTGATAGTGGTATTGGTAGAAATAGTGGTGCCAAAAAGAAGATTTTGAGTTTGGTGAAAAAGTCGAGATTCATGATTTAAGAGGAAGGTGTAGATTTGGTTAGGAGTAAGAGCGTCAGGACGTGTAGTGAGTGAGGTTATCAAAGCCTTATAATCGGTGCCAAGACCAGCTAAAATATAAATAGAGATTTTAGCATCATCTAGGGGGTGACCAGCAGCCGATAGGGTGGCGGCAAGGGATTTCACTTTAGTATAATACTCAGTAATAGACTCTGAACCTTTTTTGATGGTAGTAAGTAGATATTTGGTGTGGACCAAGTGGGCATTTGATTTGGCAGCAAAGAGATTGTTAAGAGCAGTCCATATCTCAGGGGAAGTGGAGCAGTCGATGACCTGGGCTAACACAGATTCAAATAGGGAGGAGTTAATGGTAGAGATAACCAATTGGTCTTAATAAATCCATTGTGTATATGCGGGATTATGATAGTTATCAATGGTGGCAGGAGGAATAGGAAGAGAACCATCAACATGTTCGAAAACTTGATGTCCCTTCAGAAATTGCACAATTTGTGCTTTTCATATAAGAAAATTTTCAATGGTGAGTTTAATATTGATGAAATTAGAAGCAGAATGAAGAAGTGAAAGAGGAGTAGTGTTGTGGTTGGATTTTGATTTGGTAGCCATGAGTAATTGAATAGACGAAAAGGAGAATAGAATGAAGGGTGGAACGTCGGGCTCTTGATGCCATGTTGAATAACAGAAAAGAGGCGCACACCAGGTGATTGTAAAAAGGTTTCACAAGAATAATTGTATTGAATATTCTGTGTTCCATGAAAAATAGATGTGTACAATAGTGGCTATTTATAGAGTATATACATAACATAATAGAAATTAACAACCACTCTTATGTTGACACCTAGCAAAACTACTTTTGCTATCTGTTACAATTGATTCCATAGCAATATTCTCACAAATTCTAGACTCTTCTTGCTGATTTACTAAAGATAATTCAGATGCCTTAACAAGGATATGGTCCTAGCTAGCTATGCTCGCTGAGATAGATGAGGAACTTCTAGTCAAATTTGCAGTGGTTATTTGGAAGCTTTGGAAGATTAGAAATGAGTCTGTTTAAACAAGAATCCACCGATCCTATCTCACTTTCACTTTAGGAAACAAAGAAGATGACCGAGTTGCATACACTTTTCAAACCCAGTCTGGCAAACCCTCTTTTGGCTGAGCATCCTATAGCTTGATGGGAAGCTCATTCTCAAGGTTTCTACAATATTAACTGGGATGCAAGCCTCCAAAAATAGTATTGTACAAGTGGAATTGGAGTGTCAATTTGAGATTGGGAAGGAAACTTCATAGCCACAATGAGAATGAAAAGATCCCTCTATCTAGATCCTCATCTAGATGAGTCTTTTGTTGCTCAACAGGCAGTTTTCCTTGCTACAAATATTGGCCTCTTTAAGATCATTCTTGATGGAAATGCACTACAGTTGATAAATGAACTCAATGGTTCAAGTGTTAACTGGGCTCAAGTTGGTATGCTATCAATGGACATGAGAACCCTTCTAACCAGATTTTAATCTTGGTCTGTTAAACATGTTAAACGAGCATTCTACTTATTATTCTTATACTATACATCACATGACTTGATTTTTTGTTTTGTTTTATTTTAGTTATTGTTGTTTTCTTTTAAAAGTGGAAATGCAGTGGTTCAACCCTCTACAGTACCTAGGAAGAGTGTGAATAGTTGTAAATCAAAAACTTCGACTAACTAAGAATTTAGACCAACAAAAGAAATCAATCAAGGAAGTATAATAACATACAAAAATCAACACACTAATTTAGTCATGAAGTGGAAACTCATTTGAAGAAACTCTTTAAATTCTAAAATCACCCCAGGTATAAGTCACTACCTCGAATCCAATATAGAACTTTAAGTTTATTACAACCAGTTTAGAAACACTCACAAAACCTTTATAACAACTAAACTTGGTTTGCAATATCACGAGTGACCCACTTGATCTCTACAAGCATGTAGTGTCGAAACTTCGACCTTACTATAGCTTTTCACAAGAACATATTGACCTCTTCATCAATCGCAGCTCGAAGAATCTTCCCAGTTTGATGAACACGTCCACTCTAATAGACTCAACAATGTTTAGTCTTGAGTGTGGTGTGGGGAGGAGTTTCTCTCAAGAGTCTTGGAAAGAGATTTGGTTTTTGCTCAATCTTCTCTCCTTAGGGTAGAAACAAAAAGTTCATTTTTATACCTCTTCCTAGATACGGTGCTCAAACCTTAAAAAAAAAAATTGTTTGGATTTTCGCTCAAGTGACATGTTGAGCGACAGTTGAGCAAGTAAACTAGGGCAACTTTGCTCGAGCACCATGTCGAGCAAACTTTTTGTGTTGGCTCCGCTCGAGTTTCATGTTGAGTGAGGGTGTTGAGCGAAAATCTTGGGTATTCTCGCTCAAGCGCTATGTCGAGTGAAGTCTTTGTGTTAATCCTGCTTAAGCGCCATGTCGAGTGTCTTGTTGAGCGAAATCTTTGTTTGAATTTCACTCGAGCACCATGTCAAGCGACTGTCGAGCAAAGTCTCTATTTGAGTCTCGCTCGAGATATTTAGATCCCACTTCGACCCTTTTCAATGTTGACCCACTTCACCACTTGTTAGAGCATTGTCATTGAATCTATCAAAGTTTCATTCAAAATTTGATGTAAAATATAAGTTTGATGGAAAACCAACACTTTTACATCCATAACTCCACATTGGATACATCACTTGATTCATCAAAATAATAATATAATAATATTTTTTTTTTTAATAAAGTGGGAAGAGAAAGAGGAGGGAAAGAAAATGGGAAGAATAAAACACATTAAATAATTTATTTAGAGTGTGAATAGAACCTAAATTACTGTAACTCAAAGTTTGAGATAATGGAGTTTCATGAGTCTAATGTGAGATTATTTTAGGTATAATCATCAAATTTACATTTGATGAATCCAATACCAATATTCTTACAATCCAATTTTACAAACTTTTTCACAAGAATATGCCAACCACTCATGTACAAACTTCTTCTACTTATCATTCATATACTACGCATTTGGTCAGAAAAAAAAATTATATGTGCTGTGTGGCATAGAGATGAGTAGATCAATTTTTCTAGAGTTTTGTTACATGTAGTCACATTTGTATAATTTTTGCGCACTCCCCTGATGTGATTGGTGAAAACAATTATTTTATATTAAAAAAACTGATACAATCAATTATAATAATAAAATGCACAAAAAAAATGCAAAAATAAATAAACATACGTGTATATTTTCATGTTACTTTTGGATTAGTACATGGTTTTTAGTTGTTGTCCACTGTCGTGTTATCATGTAAAATGCTAATTGAAACTTGAACATGCAGCTAGCATACGTCTTAATGTTAGAATATATATTAGGATCATTGGCTGTTTTGAGAAATGATATTTGCAATAATAGAATGTGTAAGCGTCGCACACTGTTTTTCAAAATAGTAAATAAATACGAGGTTTATATAAAAAATTAATTTTTAGTAATAAACCTTATTCTTTTCCGAAAGAAATATGGGGTGCTTGTACAATCTATTATTGTATCAAATATTACTCAAACTAATTAATTAACTTTCCAATGGGGGTTGGAATAAGGTTTATAATATTTAGGTTGTGTTTGGCAACTCATGAAGTAGTTTCATACTATTTTATTATGATTCACAAATAATTCACTACTATTAACAAATTATTCATTATTTTTTTCACTCTATTTACTATTTTTTTACTACTATTTATAGATCATCATCGATCTGATATTGCCTCAATATCTTAATATAGCCTTAAATGAAATGATCTCATGATAATGATCACCGTCAAATTAATTAATGGGATTAATTTTCTCTATTCTGAAGAAAGTAACTTATTGCAACGAAATTAAAGTAAAGTTTATAAAATTTCAACTTTTAGAAATTTGTGATGATTAATGCATGTTTGCCCAGGCCGATCAATTTGGTCTCATGTGTTTTACAACACTAGTACCGCATACTAAAGTCAAATTAATAGCTAACAATATTCTAAATCTTCATGTGGAGACTGATCTAGGACTAAAAATCATGTATTAAGAATCTGGCTCGACTCTGACTCGAGCAAGACTCGCTTGACACTAGTTCAGGTGAGATTCACACAGAAATCTCGCTCGACATATCGCTCAAGCAAGATTTGCAGTAAATTTGGAATTAGGGTTTTTATCGCAATTTTTGTTATAAATATGTGTTATTTAACTGCTTAAACATGTTTTCAGTGTATTCTGAGAGATAACAATTATCTAGTGAGTGCATATTGTGTGAGAGAGCAAAAATGCCCTAGAGAGAGTAAGTTAAGATTGAGTGATTGTAATCTCTTCTGATTAATAAGATTTTTGCAGTTCTGTGAATGTAGGCAATTTGTTGAACTACGTAAATCTTGTGTCGTGTAATTGATTGTGTTTGCTTTTACTTTTATTTGTTATTGTTGGTGTGTATGTTTTGCCCACAACAAAGAACAACAAGAAGTTAATAAAGAAGAAAATGATGCTTCATATTTATCACCCACAGTTTCGGATATGGTTGCACCTATTTATCATAGCCAACTAACTGTGATAAATAAAACTTTTGACTTTGATTTGATTTCTCTATTTAAGGATTATAATTCTGTTGAAAATCGTGATAAGATAAAAACTTATCATGCTAATTTTTTCAATTTTGAAAAATTACGTATTAAAAGAAAATGGAAAGAGAAAATATATGCTATTAACAAGCATGTACTTTTATTTGATTTTCTTGAAAATCATTATGTTTCTAAACATAATTTAAATGTTGTTAAAACTAGTTTTATCAAAAAGAAGGCAGAGTAGTCGTTAAATCTGGCCACCATCCTTTTGAGACAATCATTATTTTCCACAAGGGAGAAGAAATAAAAGCTTCCCTTCTTAAAATACCTAATGCTGATCCTAAACTGCTACAACTTTTATGAAGACAAAAAAGATTATACAACAAAATAATTTTGTTAACTAAACTCTCCACATTATTGGTCAGCAATTAGATTGCATTGAAGAAAAAGTTGAAAAACCTGTCTCTACTTCTTCAAAATAGTTTTCAAAGACTATTGAAAAACCTTTGATTATTTTACTTAAAAATAGGCCAAAACTTGATTTCAAAATTACACAGGCCAACACTCTGGATAAAATTAATCAGATGCTTGCTAATATTAAGCAGGAGCAATGAAATGTAACATAAAATTATTGGAGATAGAGTTACGAAAAACTGAGTCTTGTTTTGGTTGTTGCCATTATGAATAAAAAATTTAGATCTAATTCATCTATTAGTTCTAGGTCTAGTATGCCACCTGATATTATTAATAAAGAAGACTGTTTTTGAAGAAACTGATTATGTTGATTTCAATCAATGGAATATTCCAAAAATTGATTCAAAATCTATTTACAAAACCACATGGGTTCAGTCTGCCTTCAAGATTGAGTTCAACTCGTAGTGACCAAAAGGGGTAGTAAAAGTAGTTTTATACTTATCAGACTCACTAATTTGATTTGCCAAAATCCAGACTTTAAGTCAAATTTAGAAAATATAACTGCATTACTTAACCTATGAATCAAGTCATTTTTGTTGGGAATAGGATACTTAATCCATTCTAAGACTTTGTTCAATGGTTAGTAATTAATCACTAGTCAGGGTGTTTCTCGCTCAATCTCAACATTTTTCAGGACATAAAAAGCAACACATGATCAAGGAGGCTTACGATGCCTGATAATATTTTTAGTAAGAAGATCATGAATCTCAGTTTTGCAAAATTCCAAAGTCTCGTTATTCATTTAAATAGGTCCAGATTTGGTGGGAACATTTTTTTTTCAAAAAAATCTTTAATATATGGTAAACAAATAACATGCTTCTTGCTATGGAAAAAAACATTTGGAAGATCAGAACAAACATCATCAATCAATTTTTTGTGAAAATTATCAAATTTTGATTGTAACAAATTATTAGACAATTGTTTAGAAATCTTTTTGATTTTGATTTCCTATTCTAGGAAATTCAGATGTTTTGTTTTGGTAGAAAGTAAAAATTTCAAACATTTGGTAGTATTAATTTCAAATTTCGAAACAAACTTAAATTTCACTTTTTGGCCAAAAGGATCAGTAGTGATACCATCATTCTCATAAAGAAATGGATATAAAAAAGAGATAAAAGAAAAGTCTAATATTTTCCCTCCCTCTGATCTTGTCCCCTCATTATTATTGAGTAATGATTCACCTCCTCTCTCACTCTCGTCTCAAACTCTCTATAAATAGAGAGTTTGAGATCAATTTTATGTACACAAGATAGAAGAGAAATGAAGAAAATAAAAGAAAGAAATAGGAGAGAAATGAATAAAGAAAGGAAGAGAGAAAATTCAGTTCTTGAGAAATAAAAAGTTTCAAATATTTTCTCTTGTAATAATAGTTTTTATTTTAATTTTATAATACGTTATCAGTACAAAACTCTACCGATACTAAAGCTAGTGGTCATCTCCTTTAAGTAAGTTTTTCAACATATTATTTGCAGTCTTTACTATGATATATTATATTTTATTGATGATTATTATTTGATAAAATTTACGTAACTTTATAAATATATTTTTGAGATACACATATTTATTTCATTATTTATATATGTAGAAAATGATAAATCTTACAAAATTGGAATTCATTGCTTTTGACATTTCTGGAAAAAATTATTTGTCATGGATTCTTGATGCTGAAATCCATTTTGATGCAAAGAGCCTAAGAGAAACAATTAAAGAAGAAAATCAAGCGTTCCTACAGGACTGCGCTAAAGTAATGATTTTCCTTTGCCACCATTTTCACGAAAAATTAAAAACTGAGTATCTTACAGTAAAATATCCCTTTATTTTATAAAATAATTAAGGGAAAGATTTGAATACCAGAAGACTGTTATCCTTCCAAAAGCTTGTTATGAATAGTTGCACCTGAAATTGCAAGATTTTAAAAGTATTAGTGAGTATAATTCTGCACTTTTTAAAATAAATTCAGTACTATTATGTGGTGAGAAAATTACCAATGATGATATGTTAGAGAAGACTTATACTACTTTTCATGCCTCGAATATGCTACTGCATCAGTAGTATTGAGAGCAAAAGTTCAAGAAATATTCTGAACTTATATCATGTCTTCTAATAGCCGAGCAGAACAATGAACTTTTATTAAAAAACAACCAGTCACGCCCTACTGGTTCAACATCATTCCTTGAAGTGAATGATACTAGATTTGCATCATTCCCAAAAGCGAATGGTGCATCATTTCGAATAAATCGATGACGTGGATGTGGTAGGAGAAAATATAGAAATATTAGTCCCAGAAGTGACAACATTAAAAAATATACTAATAATAATATACCGTATCGCCAGAAGCGGTACAATTCAGAAAGGGGTAAGAGCCTCCAAAATAATTCTTCAAAGAGAAGTGAAGAGGTGTGCTATAGATGTGGAATGACTGAGCACTGGTTATATATCTATCGTACAGCCAAACACATGGCGAATTTATATCAAGTATCTATAAAAAGAAAGAATAACATGATTGAAACAAATTTAGTAGAACCATCAGATGATTCATTAAATGTAGATATCACTTATCTTGATATTTCTGATTTCTTTAATGATCCTAATGGTAGAATTGATACTTGATTAGAGATGGAAGTATTCCACCTAATTAATGTATTTTCTATATTATTTGTAATGAAAATTTTGTATATTTTGTAAAATCATGTATCACATGGATGAACTTTTTATCTTTGAGTTGAATGATAAAAATGTATGTCTGGTTGACAGTGCTATAACTCACACAATTCTTAAAAAAAAGAAATATTTTTAAAATATAACACTAAACAAAACCTATGTCCATACCATATCAGGTTCTTCAAATCTAATTGAGGGCTCCGAAAGAGCTTATATTGTATTGCCTAATGACATCAAATTTTGTATTAATGATACTCTATTTTCTTCACAATTTAGAAGAAATTTATTAAGTTTCAAAGATATAGGTCGTAATGATTATCATATTGAAACGATCAATAAAGGCAATAAAGAGCATTTTTTTATTACTAAAATAGTATCGGGCAAAAAATTCATATTAGAAAAACTGTCTGCTCTCTCTTTTGGATTGTATTATACAAAAATGAGAACGACTGAATCATATGTGGTAGTGCACTAGAAGTGCATTGACCCCAAAGTATTTATGATTTGGCATGATTGCCTAGAAAATCCGGGATCAATAATGATGAGACGAATCATTAATAATTCACATGGACATCTCTTAAAGAACCAAAAGATACTTTTACCTAATGAATATTCGTGCTCTGCATGTTTTCAAAATAAGTTGATTATCAGACCATCTCCCTCAAAAGTTGTTGTTGAATCTCCATCATTTTTACAAAAGATTTCGGAGATATATGTGGACCTATTCATCTATCAAGTGGACCAATTAAATACTTTATGATTTTGATTGATGCATCGAGTCGATGGTCACATGTTTGTCTAATTTCCATTAGAAATGTTGTATTTGCTAGACTTCTTGTTCAAATAATCAAATTACGAGCATAATTTCTTGAGTATCCAATTAAAACCATTCGATTGGATAATGCGGACAAATTTTTGTCTCAAGTTTTTGATAACTATTGCATGTCAATAGGAATAGATGTTGAACATCCTGTTACCCATACACACACTCAAAACGGTCTAGCTGAATGTTTGATCAAAAAGTTTCAGCTAATCGCTAGACCTTTACTTATGAAATCAAAATTACTTGTTTTTGCTTGGGGACATACTATACTTCATGCAGTATCATTAATTCGTATTAAACCATCTACATATCATAAATATTCTCCACTACAGCTTATATTTGATTAACAACCAAATATTTCTCATCTTTGTACTTTTGGATAAGTTGTATATGTTCCAATTACACCTCCACAACGTACAAAAATGGGCCCTCAACGTAGACTTGGGATATATGTTGGTTTTGATTCTCCATCTATTATTAAATACCTTGAATCACTTACAAGGGATATGTTTAAAATACGTTTTGAGGAATGTCATTTTAACGAATCTATTTTTCCATTACTGGGTAACGAAAAATCGGTGCCTGAAGTACGATAAGAAATTATTTGAGATAATAAAGCATTGTCTCAATTTGATCATCCTACAAATGAATGTAAGCTAAAAGTTCAGATGATTATTCATTTATAAAATGTTTTAAATCAATTACTGAATGTATTTACTGACACTAAAAGTGTAGTAAAATCTTATATTCTCGCTGTTAATGCTTCAACAAGAATTGAAGTCTCTAAAGAACAAATTGTCAAAACAGTAATAGATGAGTCTAAGACATGCCTGAAGTGTGATAGATCTATTGATGCAAAAGATAAAATTTTCTGAAAGAAAAGAATACAAAATGAATTTGATATTCTTGAAAAACTCATACTCACAATACAGGTTATAAGTATAGTTGATGCTTCTGAAGAAGACAAATCTTCTATTTCAAAATCTTCTAAAAATGGATCTCCTGAAGAGGAACAGGTAGCTGAAAATAATGAGATCTCAGTACATTTCATGAGTACTGAAGAAATTCTTGATAGAGATAAAACTATTTTCAACACCATATTTTTATATAAGATAGCCCTTGACATTACTAGAAATAATGAAGAAAGTGAGCCAAGAATCGTTGAAGAATTTTGGCGTAGAAATGATTGGCCAAAATGGAAAGTAACTATTGAAACTAAATTAAACTCGCTAGCAAAGCGAGAAGTATTTAGACCTGTTGTCCAAACACTAAACGGTGTAATGCCTGTTGGATATAAGTGGGTATTTGTACGAAAACGTAATGAGAAAAATGAAATTGTGCGATACAAAACATGACTTGTCGCACAAGGTTTCTTGTAGAAACTCGTGATTGATTATGAAGAAACATATTCTTTCGTTATGGATGCAATCACATGTAGATTTTTGATTAGTCTGATTGTTACAAAAAGATTAGAAATGCGGTTGATGAATATGGTCACTGCATATTTATATGGATCCTTAGACTGTGACATATATATGAAAATCTGTGAAGGATATAAAATGCCTGAAGCATCTACAAGTACATATAGAAATATGTACTCTATCAAACTTCAAAGATTTTTATATGGGTTAAAACAATCCAGACGCATGCAGTATAATTGCCTAAGCGAATATCTATTGAAAGAATGATTTGAGAATAATCCTATATGTCCATGTATTTTTATTAAGAAATCAAAATCTGAATTTGCCATTATTGCAGTTTATATTGATGATTTAAATATTGTGAAAACTCTTAAAGAGATCTCAAGAACCGCTACATACTTAAAAAATAAATTTGAAATGAAAGATCTTGGCAAAACAAAACTTTGTCTCGACCTGCAGTTCGAGCACTTGTCAAATATAATTTTTATTTATCAATCCATGTATACAGAGAAAATTTTGGAGCACTTTTATATGGACAAAACTCATTCCTTGAGTACTCCAATGATTGTTCGATTACTTGATGTGAATAATGATCCATTCCATCCTTATGAAGACGATGAAGAAATTCTTAGTCCTGAAGTACCATATGTCAGTACAATTGGAGTTTTAATGTATTTTGCAAATTGTACTTGGCCTGATATTACATTCTTAGTTAATCTGCTTGCAAGATATAATTCTACACCAACTCGAAGGCATTAGAATGGTATTAAACATGTCATTCGTTACCTTCAATGTACGATTAATATGAGATTATTTTATCAACGTGGATCAAGTCCACAATTGATTGGGTATGCAGATGCAGGTTATCTTTCAGATCCACACAGAGGTAGATCTCTAACTGGATATTTATTTACTTATGGAAATATTGCTATATTAGGGAGATCTGTCAAGCAGACACTATCTGCTACGTATTCAAATCACTCTGAGATCATTGCAATTCATGAAGCAAGTCGAGAGTATATTTGGCTGAAATTAGTAATTCAACATATCCAAAAAAAGTGTGGTCTTCCAATGATCAATAATAGTTCAACAATTTTATATGAAGATAATACTGCTTGTATCACGCAAATCAGAGGAGGATATATCAAAGGTGATAGAACCAAACATATTTCACCTAAATTCTTTTATACTCACGAATTTCAAGAGAAATGTGAAATTGATATCAAACAAATACGATCAAGTGATAATCTGGCATATTTATTCACGAAGGCATTACCAACTGCGACATTCAAGAAAATTGTGCAGAATATTGGAATGCGAAGACTTAAAGATCTGTTGTCATGCACTTTTCAGGAAGAGTAAATATCCTAAAGACTTGTGCTAATTATACTCTTTTTTCTTTGCTGAGATTTTGTCCTACTGGATTTTCTTTTGCAAGATTTTAATGAGGCAATCTTAAAACACTTGGAGGTACATAAGAATACTGTACTCTTTTTTCTTTACATTAGTTTTTCTTCTCATTGGGTTTTTCATTGGTAAGATTTTAACGAGATAGATTCTTTATAGGTGGTCATTCAAGGAGAGTGTTGAAAATTATTGAGGGGGGCATTGAATGACCCCCCCTAACATCTCTCCCTCATCCCTCCCTCTTATCTTGTCCCCCCATTATTATTGAGTAATTATTCACCTCCCCTCTCTTTTGTCTCAAACTCTTTATAGAGAGTTTGAGATCAGTTTTATGTACACAAGATAGAAGGAAAACGAAGAAAAGAAAAGAAAGAAATAAGAGAAAAAAAAAAGAAAGAAAAAAAGAGAGAAAATTCAGTTATTGAGAAATAAAGAGTTTCAAATATTTTCTCTTTCAATAATTATTTTTATTTTAGTTTTATAACAAATAGTCATATTTTTGACAAGCATTGAAAGGATTTTAAAATAGATATTATCTTGGCAGACATGATCAGTATTGAGCTCATATTTAATCTTCATTTGAGACCCATTTGCCAAAAATAATCTCTTAGTAGAATTCTCATAATATTTACAAGGAATTATTCATTCCTAGATATAGTTCATATCCAATCTGGAGTCAATCATGGCAATCACAAAGAATTCAAATTCACAAAGAACTCAAATTCATGACAAACAATAATAGTAACTTTATAAAACCATTTTGGGAAATTTGTATGATGCATCAAACAGATTTGATTATCGAAAGATTTATTTTCCTTTTGACTGAAATCAAAATGATTCGTTTGCTCATTATCAGAAGGATTTTCCTGGTCAAATTGCTTGTCAATTTATAAAAATAATAATTCTTATTTGAAAGAATCATTTTCAGATTTGACATTGTTGTCCTTAGTCTTGAGCTCAATAATCTCTTTTTTAATAAAACCAACTTCACGTTGTAAGTTATTTGTAGAAATATCTTTGGGTTTTCTCTTTTCAAATCTTCCCAAAGTTTCTTGAAAACTAACTTTTTGTTTAGAAGTCTCAAGTTCTTGACAAACCATCGTCTTCTTGAGCTTGTGAAGACATTCTTCTTTGAGCTCAAGACTTGTAACTTGAGAAATTAAAATTAACAAAGATTCTCTTGTTCCTTAGCTTTGGTTAAAATATTGATTGTTTTACCTAAAAATTTGCAACATGAATCATTACAGCCAAGCTTAATATTGGGAGAATCAGATGATTCAGCTTCTGAGTGATACTCTGAATCACTAGAGCTAAATTTATTGATGTCAGATGATGAGGAATATTTTGTTCCTAGGAGACGAAATAGATCTTCTTGATCATTGGCATGGATATTCAATTGGTTAAGCTTGTTTTTGGATTTATTGGGCTTATTAGTGCATTTATCAGCAAAATGTCCAAACTTGCTACAATTAAAACATCTCACTTTTGAAGGAGCTTGAAAACACTTCTTGTTACCAATGGGTTTTTTGTTATTAAAAGATTTTCTTTGTAAAAATAATCACAATTGTTTCTCCTTTTTTTACTGTCAGGTTTGGAAAACTTACTAGAATATTTATGTTTTTGCCTAGATGGAGCAATAAGAGAAAGGCCAAATTGTTCGCAAAAGTTTCCCATTTCATATTTGGGTTTCCTAATATTCTTCATTTGTTGACGAAGCATTCTTTAATCATTGCACATACTAATACCAAGCTTCTTAATTGTATTAATGATATCATTATAGGCATAATCATCATAATAAGGTATCCCGAGATATTAATAAACTTATTCTTAACCTTGTGAGCAAATAAATGAAGTAAACCATTAATAAATTTTTCTTTCCAGTAAGGACTTTGACTATTGTCTCTTAGCAATACTTTAGACATAAAAACATCTTGGTACCATCTATAATCAGGCATTTGATGGCACCTTAGATTACTCAAATAGTCACTAATACGATTAGCAATGTTGAAGGGAGTCCCAACAAAATGTTTAACAATAGTGTAAATCAAAGTATTAATAACATCAGGAATCCCCATTCCTATGGTTTCATAAAAAGTTGGTGGCCCTTTTTCATTATGCTTTAAAGTATTATGAATGGTTTCTTTCGCTTCAACTGTGAGATGTTTATCCCACCAATGTCGAAGCATACCAGAAAAACTGGTAGTTAGAATAGTAACTATCTTAGGCTATTTGAGATTGTTATTAATATAAGCATTTGCAATCATAGACTTTTTAATCATGGTATTGAGGATTTATTGTTCAGATAATTCATCAATATTCCATTCATAAATTTGTTCAGAAGAAACAGAAAATTGGATTTGAAAAACTCTTTCTTCAAACTGTAAATCAGGAGGTGTAGGTCTAGGATATCAGTTTTTCATTAGACTCATTGGATTTGGTCTTTTCGAAGAAAATCTGGCGACTTAGGTTTTCTTAAATCAATAACTTGAAAATTATTTTGAAGCAAGTCAAGATCTTTATTAGTAGAAGAATCACTATCAGATGATTCTTCAGTAGAGAAACCAGAAATCACAACCTTTTTGCCATTACTATGCAAAGCACTGATAAAGGGTCGCTCTTGCTTAATATCAGCAAGCATCTGATTAATTTTATCTAGAGTGATGGCCTGTGCATTTTTGAAATCAAGTTTTGGCCTATTTTCTGGTAAAATAATTAAAGGTTTTTCAATAGTCTTTGAAAACTTTTTTGAAGAAGTAGAGACAGGTTTTTCAACTTTTTCTTCAATGCAATCTAATTGCTGACCAATATTGTGGAGAGTTTGGTTAGCAAAATTATTTTGTTGTATAATCTTTTTTGTCTCCGTAAAAGATGTAGTAGTTTTAGGATCAGCATTAGGTATTTTAAGAGGGGAAGCTTTTATTTCTTCTCCCTTGTGGGAAATAATAATTGTCTCAAAATGAGGGTGGCTAGATTTAATCACTGCTTTGCCTTCTTCTTTGTTCTTTGATAAAACTAGTTTTAACAACATTTAAATTATGTTTAGAAACATAATGATTTTCAAGAAAAAAAAAAGTATATGCTTGTTAAGAGCATATATTTTCTCTTTCGATTTTCTTTTAATATGTAATTTTTTAGAATTGAAAAAATTGGAATGATAAATTTTTCTCTTATCACGATTTTCAATAGAATTATAATATTTAAATAGAGATAAAAAAAAAATCAATGTCAAAAAGTCTTATTTATCACAATTAGCTGGCTGTGATGAATAGGTGCAATCATATTCGAAGTTGTGGGTGATAAAGATGAAGCATCATCTTCTTCTTTATCAGCATCTTCCTTTATAGATTTACCTTTAGATGTTTCAACATCCTTGACAGTATAATAAACCGAAGTAACTTAGGAGGCAGTTGAAATTCCTTTCAATTTTCAATCAGGATTGACAAGGTTGGCTGTCTTAGCATAATCCTCTAGGAATTCTGGGTGGACAGGATTAGCCGTCTTGGCATAATCCTCTATAAACCTTTTGAGATTTAGGTCTGTTCTTTTTGGGTTTTCAGAAACACAAGAAGATCTAGTTCCAATGAGAAAATTTCTTCTTTTATTGATTACTAGAGGTTGGTTAAGACTAATTTTAACAGTACCATCTAAATATTGCTAAATATAATCAAGGTTAAGCTCATCAACCAAAACCTTAGCAGGAGAAACTTAATGTTCCAAAGTCCATTCATTGGGAAGAGAAATATCTTTCCAATAAATTATTTTTGAAACTTGGACATTTGCATCAGGAGTAGAACTCTAAATCAACATAGCATTGTTTCCTGACGACTTTAAAATAGCCTTAGGATTTAAATTAGTCTTTAAAATCCTATAATAAATATAATAAACTAGGGCAAGAGGCTTACTGCTTTCTTCCTTATCATAACCAGAAGTTAAAATATTCAAAGTCAAGGCTTTCAAAATATTTGGATTATCTAAAGCAAGAGTTAAATTATGGAATCAATCAAAGTGGACAGGACCACTAAACAGAGATGATTGAATCATACCAAGAATATTAGTTTCAAATTTTTTAAATTTAGCATATCTCAAATAAAGAAGTATCGAACCATTGATGCATTTCCTCGTTAGAGTTTTAAAAGCAACTTGAACAAATCAAATATGCAAAAATATGTAGCTTTTTGCTAGAAACTCTTGAATAGATTTTCTGTTAAACAGGCAATATTTTTCTTAGATTTTAGAAATATATGTATATATATATATTGTGTATGTGTGTGTGTACACACAAATTAAATGATCATGAGCACAAGTATGTATATGCAATTTGAAAGAGTTTGGGGGAACATGCATGAAAAGTGCATACTTTTATTGGGTCGTGCTAGTTGTCCTAACTTTGGACCTCGATTTGGGAATTTCTTTTATTTATTTTTATTTATTTTATAATTAAGTAATTGCTTTTAAATAATATTCTGATTTTTTTTTAAAAAGTATTTAAGATGTTAAAAAGATCATATAAAAAATAATATTTTTTTATATGATTTTTTTAACATCTTAAAATATTTTTAAAAAAAAAATCAATACATTATTGAAAAACACTTACTTAATTATAAATTAAAACAAAAATCCCAAATCGGGATCCCAAATTGGGATGAATATAATTTTTCTATTTTTATTATATATGCATGATCCTAATTATATCTAAAGGGATTAACTCGGATTCCTCACTTCCAAAATTTTAGATTTTTGGGTTGTACTTATTACAAGCTTTATCATACAATCATTATATCGATAACACTTTATCATGAAGTTCTAATTAAGTTTTAGAATTCCATGAAGTACTGATCATCGTTGTATTTTATCATTAGGTTCTAATTAATAACACGATATAAAAACGTCGGTTTCGACATTTTCAATTAGGGTAATTCTATATAGAGTTGAGAATATAGGAGTCGAGTAGGAGTCGGTGACGTGGCATCACACCACGTCACCCTTGATTTATAAAAAAAATTGAAATTAGCAACAAAGGATGATCGAAGAGAGAGACACATTTCATTTATCAAATTTGAAGCTCCCGCATAGTCAAATCCCAAATCCCTCCGTCAACTCCCTCCGGCCATTCCACTCAACTCTCAAGCTTGCGACAGGGAGTGGAGAGAGAGAAATCGACCCTCACCACTATTCCCGACCATTCCCTTCAGCCATTTCCTCAATATTGACTCTGACACTTTGATTCGGCAGGTAACCATCATTATTTCCCTATTTATTCAATACTCATTTCCATTTCTTTATGTCTTACGTTAATTTCTCCATTTCAGGGTTTCTCTTCAAAAGTTTCATCCTAATTTCTTTGCATCATCTTCAACCTTCAAAGGGAACAATTTTCACTCTAAACCAAGAAGCAAAGCCTTTAATTTGAGGAGCTTCTCTCCTTCACGTACAGATTGAAGGCTTCTCTTCTTGGTTGAGAGAGTGAAAATCTTTCCTGTCGCCATCTTTAAATCATCTTTAACCTTCGAAGAGAAACCCTAACCATTTCCTTCCCTTGACATCACTCACTATTGTTTTTGCAAAACACTGGCCCAAAAAATGCTAACCCGAGGATCCCCTCACCCACGCTGGATTAGGTGATTTTTTTTCATAGATTTTACTTTTTTTTAGTCCATAATTTTTTGTATTACCTATTTTCTAATTGTCTGTGTTTGTTGTAGGTCTTTGTATTTAATTTTTTCCATTGTCATAGCAACGGATAAACCCTAAAAAAATGGTAAAATTTGCTCTTGCTTGGTCTCTGTTTGTGCTTGTTTTTTTTTTTTTTGATAAAATCTATTTGTGCTTGTTAGAATTGGTTTATGGTTGAGATTAATTGAAATATTTAATATTTCTTCTTGGTTGCATTTATATGAGTATTTTTGTGAGCAATTTTGGTATGTTTGTGATAATATTTAAGAGGTTCAATTCATGTTCTGGTATACTAAGGATATTCAAAAGAAACCAAGAAAAATATAGATGACACTTGGGTCTAATCCTTAGTCCTCTATAGAATTAGTTTATTCCTCAATCTTCTGTTGTCCTTGTGTTTGTTTAGAGGGAGTAATTGACTGTATTAGGCTTAAAGATATATAATAGACACTTGGGTTAGATACCTAAACAACTTGTTTTAGAGAAAAGGTAATTTTCTTTATAGGACTTGTCCTTTCTATCTTTCTTTCTCTACCTTTTATGTGTTTATTGTGTTGAGAATATCCACAAACATGTTTGCTTTGGGAAGTTACTTCCTTCTCATTTTTGTACGAGGTTAATGAACAATTTTACGATATTATTCCACATTAATTTGCTTAGTTTAAATAATACTTGAAGATTTTGTGAACTGAACTAAGAACATCTACTGCCAGTAACTTACAATTTCACTCTTTTTTTTTCAAATTTTCTTTTATTTGTAGGCTTTGCCTCCTTCAAGTATAAATTTTTGTTCCACTGAAGCAGGTAACCTTCATATTTTGAAGGTTAAAACCAAATATATTGTTACTTTGTCAGAATTAGTGCTACCTTTTTTTTTAGAGAAGAATCACTAGTGCTACTTGATAAAGTCATGATATCACATTATACAAACTGAGCACAAAGGCTTGTGACTGAAAAGAATTATAGGATGCTTGAAGGGTCTTTCCTAAAATCTCTATTGAAGAAATATGTCTTTTCTTGGGTAAAATGAAATTGGATTCATGTAGCAACCAATAGGTTTCCCTGTTTGACAGAATTATTATTATTGTTTGGCAGAATTATTATATGTTTTGAGGAAGACAATGCTTTCCATTTTGCTAAACGATTTCAAAGGAACTACTGATTTTGTTAATATTAGTTGGATGAGACTCAATTGATTCTGTCAATTATGGTAATTGTTGTGGTAGAAATTAGTTCAGATCTGGATATTATACTTGTTTTAGGAGATCAATACAAGAAAGGAAATAGAGAACTTTTTAGTTTCAGGAAATTCTTCACTTTAATTTAATTTACCGTCCTTTTTATATGTGTAACATTTTGCTTTTAGATTATCTAGGAAATTAGATAACATTTTGGATGCACGTACTGGGTGTATGAAACTATGATCTACCATAAAATTACTCAATTCACATAGATTGCTATCCGAAATTGGAATTCAGGTCCTTTATTCTCGGCATCATTAATGGGCTCCAACTTCAGTTTTCTGATTTGAATGACTTATTTCTTCACTTTAATTGAACTTTTTATGCTACAATAACTTATAGCTCTTTTGGCATTTTACATGTATGTAAATGTGTCAACAGTAAGAATGCTAATTTTTCTTTGCAGAATTATTGTTGTTTTAAGGAAGAGAATGCTTGCCATTTTGCTGCATCTCGCAATGTGTTGCAACTGTTGGAGACAGACAGGGGCATAACGAGGCACTTACCTAGTTGTTTTTTTTAATGAAGATGAAATCCTGATGTGTAGCACACTCTTGCTTCTTATAGATAGCATGTATTTTTTATTTTATTTTTTGGAACGATAATCATGTATTGTAATTAATTTTGGGTTGAGGAGTGTTTTACTGTAATGACCTTTATAGTTGATGGATAGTGTGGGATTTTGAGAATTTTCAATCTTTTATATCTAGTAGAAGAAGTTGTTCTTATGTAGTTGAAAATGATGCCTATATGGGGATCAGTATGGACCATTCTCCAGATTGGTCTAAACTATTTTTCAGGTATGACCTATTTTTATAGACCGAAATCAGTCCAAATCACATCAATACACTATAGGCTCTAAATACATAAGACCCAAAATTGAACCTGAACACTAATTTCAGGTAAACAAATACATTAGAGGCTCCAAAGATATAGGTCCCAAAATTGAACCTGAACACTAATTTAAGAAAAACAAATACATTAGAGGCTCCAAATATACAGGTCCTTATAAAATCAATTCAAATACATTAATATCTTCCATTCAACCGCTCCAAAAAGCCACGGAAACAATGCATGTATCTCCATAGGCATTTCCTGTAGCATTAAAAAAAATCAAATAAGTTTGGCAATAAGAGCGTCATCACGTTACATAAAAATTTGTATAAATCATTAAATTATAAATTGGAAGCCTGCTGCCACAATAGGGGTACATAATTGTATATGGGATGAACCTCAAGTATGAGAATGCCATCAATACAGCGACATAGTACTCTTAACTAATATGAAATTAAGTGGACACGTTTCTGGGCATTTGACATCGACGAAGATAGAGAAGTAGATCATTATTTTCTCAGTAGAGCTAAAATTCTCAGTAGAGCTAAAAAATTGATCGAAAAACAAGAAAGGATATGGAACTCCTCATTTATGCAAGTCACCTCATCCCTAAGTACTTTCAAGCCAAGGTTTTGTAAGCAACTCCCCTTGTATAACAAGGTGGAGGGAAACTTACCAATACAAAAATATTGTATTTATAAGTTCCCAAACATCATCAAGAACCTCCATTGTATTGGTAAGTCTCCAAACATCATCAAGAATCTCCCTTCCAAATACTGGAAATTTCCACGTTGATGTTAATCCCAATATTCGGGGTTGCTTGATTTTGTTTGGTTTTCAATCACAATATTGGAAATTGTATTGTAGTCTGAAAATTAAAAGTATTATCTTGGTCAAGTTATCAACGATTAAAATTGTGTATTTTTTATTTCACTTATAAATAAAATTACTCGTTGAGATAGTTCTGAGAGGGATATTTATCTGATTATATTTGGGCGGTTGTGGTTTGTCTTCTCAACAAAAGTAGATGATGTGAGTCCTGAGCTGCCATATGATATTCGAGCTATCAAGTTCAACATTTGTACTTCAATGCTTTTTATAATACAAAATGGATGATGTGTCGAGGGAGAGAGGGTGAGTGTGCGTGATTTTGGATTTGGCATGAGAATATATAGTGTTGGGAAATAGCCAAGGAAACAAACAATAAAGATATGAAATAAACCGCAGCGGATGCAACAATGAGAAATAAAACAGTAAACACAGAAAGAACACACAGATTTAAGTGGTTCAGCTCAAAATGAACTTACATCCACTGTGGGGTTAGTTTCAAAGTTTCATTAGATCAAATGGAGGTTACAGAGAGAGAATCAGAAGATTCTTACAACAGAGAACACTCACCTCACGTGTATACACTCAATCCTCACAAGTTTCACTCAGAATAGTGGAGAAATGGAGAAGAAAATGATTTAGGAGGAAGCACTGTTCATTGGCGCCGAAAACAGAGGCCTCTCGTTCTTCGTCTGCCGTTGCGCGAAATGGTTTCGCGATATTTATATTATGCAATCTCGCTCGAGCGAGATTTAAACTCGCTCGAGCGAGGACTTCTAGGTCAGATTCGCTCAACTAGAAATCGGACACTTGGCCCCACGTGGCATCTCGCTCGAGCGGGAGGTTGAGCGAGAGTCGAGCGAAGTCACTGCCTGATCCTTGCTCGAGCTGGAGGTCGAGCGAGGGTCGAGCGAAGTCTCGGGTTGGAGGAAATATGGAAGTCTCGTAGTCTCGCTCGAGCGAGGGTCGAGCGAGACAGATCTGGGCATGTATTCCTAAGCCATACTCAACAAATCTCCACCTTGGCTTGAATACCTAACAACCCCATAAAATCCAGATCAACCCAAGAATGTAAAATGCAGCAACTGAGAAAATCAACTCCATTTGAGTTCCCTAAGGAACCTGGAAACCCCGAACCCCTATCAAGTCCAAACAAAGTTTGAACTTGAATACTGCAACTAGCTTGGTCATTACATCTGTTGGATTATTTGAAGTAGAAATCTTCTGAATACTGACTGTACCATCTGACACTACTCCTCTGATAAAGTGATACCTGACGTCAATGTGCTTTGTCCTCTCATGGTACATTTGATTTTTGGTCAAATGTATAGCACTCTGGCTGTCACAAAACACTGTCATCTCTGTCTGCTGAAGACCCAGGTCACTGATTAGCCCCTTCACCCAAATGGCCTCCTTAACAGCCTCAGCTGCTGCCATGTATTCTGCCTCTGTAGTTGATAAAGCAACAGTTGATTGAAGTGTTGCTTTCCAACTAATAGCAGAACCACACAATGTGAAAATGTAGCCTGTCAATGATCTTCTCTTGTCTAAATCCCCAGCACAGTCAGAATCAACAAAACCAACAACAACAGAACTGAGATCTACATTTCTATCAAATATCAAGCCCACATACGAGGTTCCCTTCAAGTACCTCAAAATCCATTTCACGACCTACCAGTGAGTTCTACCAGGCTTAGCCATGTATCTGCTAACCACACTCACTGCCTGTGAAATATCTGGACGGGTACACACCATAGCATACATAATGCTACCTACAACATTAGAGTAAGGAACATTTGCCATGGACTGTTCCTCCTCGTCTGTCTGGAGGGAGAGGGAAGCTGAAAGTTTAAAATGCAACCTCAACGGCATGCTGACAAGTTTTGAGTCAGACATTCCAAACCTGTCTAGAACCTTCTCTATATACTTTCTCTGGGACAAGTATAACTTCCCAGCTTTTCTATCCCTGTAGATATCCATCCCCAGTATTTTCTTAGCATCACCTAAATCTTTCATCTCAAACTCATCTTTAAGTTGAGTTTTCAACAAATCAACATCAACCATGCTTTTAGCAGTTATAAGAATGTCATCAACATAAAGCAATAAGTGAATGAAAGACTTATCAGGCAATTGTTTATGATATACACAACAGTCATAATTACTTCTCAAATAATCATGATCACTCATAAACAAATCAAAACGTTTATACCATGTCTAGGTGACTGCTTCAACCCATACAAAGACATCTTTAGTCTGCATACACGGTCTTCTTTACCTTCAACTGTGAACCCCTCTGGTTGACGCATATAGATAGTTTCTTCAAGCTCACCGTGTAAGAACCCTGTCTTCACATCTAGCTGCTGAAGCTCCAGATCATACAAAGTCGTAATGGCTAGTAAAACTCGGATTGAACTGTGCTTTACCACTGGAGAGAACACTTCATTGAAGGCAATCCCCTCTCTCTGACTGTAGCCTTTAGCAACTAGACGAGTTTTGTATCTTGCATCAGACTGGATTCCTTCTTTTCTCTTGAAAACCCACTTGCAGCCCACAACTCTGGTCTTCGCTGGTAACTTAACCAAATCTCAGGTTTGGTTCTTGTGAAGAGACTCAATCTCTTCAGTCATCGCTGAACACCACTGTGCAGACTCAGTACTCCTCACAGCCTCTGAGTAACTGGAAGGCTCCTGCCCCACAATTTCTTCCGCTGTAGCGAGTGCATAACTGATCATATCTGCATGAGCATATCTCTGAGGTGGTCTGATCTGCCTCCTCTGTCTACCAGCAGCTATATTGTATTGCTTTTCAGCTGGTGTCTCAGTCTTTGACTCAGAATCATACTCATCAGTCATAGCATGATCTTGAGTTACTGGTGGTGTCTCAAGTGAAGCCTGCAGCTCCACCTTCTTCCTTGTAAACTCGGGAATCTGTTTTGTCAGACTAAGCATGGATTTCTCATCAAATACAACATCCCTGCTTATCACAAACTTGGGTGACTTGGGATCAGTACACCACAATCTATATCCCTTCACCCCAGAAGCATATCCCATAAAAATACACTTCTTTGCCCTAGGTTCTAGCTTACCATCATTTACATGAAAATAAGCAGGACAACCAAATATTTTCAGGTTCAAATAATCAGTAGGTTCATTAGACCATACCTGATTAGGTGTCTTCAACTCAATAGCTGTAGCTGAAGAGCGGTTCACTAGAAAACAGGCTGTATTGACTGCTTCCGCCCAAAAGTCCTTAGACAGGCCGGCATTCGAGAGCATACTGCGTGCTCGTTCTAGGAGGGTCCGGTTCATGCGTTCAGCCACCCATTTTGATGTGGAGTGTACCTGACTGTACGGTGTCTGGTAATTCTTTCGTTCTTACAGAACTCATCGAAGTCATTGCCACAAAATTCCATCCCGTTGTCAGTCTGAAGCTGTTTCACCTTCTTGCCGGTCTGATTCTCTATCAAAACTTTCCACTGCTTGAAGTTCTTGAAGACTTCACTTTTCTGTTTCAAAAAATAAACCCACACTTTCCGTGAGTAATCATCAATGAATGTAAGTGAGTAATTAGCTCCACCTTTTGATGGAACTGAAGACGGACCCCAAAGGTCGGAATGAATGTAATCCACTATACCTTTTGTTCTGTGGACCTCAGTTGCAAACTGAACCCTGCTCTGCTTGCCGAATACACAGTGCTCGCACAGGTCTAACTTGCCCAAATTCTGATTCCCTAACAACCCTTACTTACTGAGGATAGACATCCCCTTCTCACTCATATGGCCCAATCTCATGTGCCATAGACGAGTAACATCTGACTCTGACTGATCAGATACTGAAACTGCAGTTTCACCGCTAACAGTACTGCCTTGGAGGAAATAGAGACCATCTTTCAGGTCTCCCTTCATAATGATCATGGAGCCTTTGCTGACCTTCAAAGCTCCACCTTGTCCTGTGTACTTCAAACCCAAAGAATCAAGGGCCCCCATGGAGATAAGATTCTTTTTCAAGTCTGGAATGTGCCGGACGTTGGTTAATGTCCTAACCATCCCATCAAACATCTTGATCTTCACAAAACCCATTCCCGCAATCTTGCAAGCAGTGTCGTTCCCCAACAAAACAGAACCATTGTTGACTGATTCATAAGACATGAACCAGTCCCTTCTGGGACACATATGGAACGTGCAAGCTGAGTCCATCACCCACTTATCACTGAACCGATTGTTTGAATCACTGATTGCAAGAACTACATCAGAGCCGTCAGATTCATCAACAGCACTGACGGCATTAGAGGAACTCGTAGATTTCTCCTCCTTCTTCAACTTCGTACACTCACTCTTATAGTGTCCAAACTTCTGACAGTAATAACATTTTACATTCTTCTTGTTGGACTTGGACTTTGATTTTTCCCGGGACTTGCCTCTGCCCTTCTCTGAACCCTACTGACTGGATCTTCCTCTGTCGGAGGTATCTTTGACAAACAAACCACTGGCCTGTGCTTCACCACCTTTATCATACTTACTCCTCAACTCCTTCGAGTTCAAAGCTGACTTCACATCTGCTAAGGAGATAGTATATTTACCATACAGCATAGAATTTACAAAATTCTCAAAAGAGGCAGGTAATGAACACAGCACAATTAGAGCTTGATCTTCATCATCAAGCTTGATGTCAACATTTCTAAGATCCTTAACAATCTTATTAAACTCATCTAGGTGTTCAGTAACTGACGAACCCTCAATCATTTTGAGTGTATACAACCGTTGTTTTAAATATAACCGGTCTGTGAGAGACTTCTTAATGTACAAGCTCTCAAGCTTGTTCCAGAGACCCTCAGCGGTCTCCTCCTCCGTCACCTCTCTCAACACTCCATCAGACAATGATAATAGAATAGTACTATGTACCTTTTTTTCATCGTCCTTAGACGATACAGGAGAATCTGCCGTCGTTTCCTCTAGAACTTTGAATAACCCCTGCTGGCGCAATAATGCTTTCACCTTCAGGCGCCACAAGCTGAAACTGTTCTGACCGTCAAATTTTTCAACTTCAAATCATGTTGTAGCCATCCCTTCAAATATTCACAGAGCTTGAAATCGCTCTGATACCATTTTGTTGGGAAATAGCCAAGGAAACAAACAACAAAGATATGAAATAAACCACAGCAGATGCAACAATGAGAAATAAAACAGTAAATACAGAAAGAACACACAGATTTAAGTGGTTCAGCTCAAAATGAGCTTACATCCACTGTGGGATTGGTTTCAAAATTTTACTAGATCAAATGGAGGTTACAGAGAGAGAATCAGAAGATTCTTACAACAGAGAACACTCACCTCACGTGTATACACCCAATCCTCACAAGTTTCACTCAGAATAGTGGAGAAATGGAGAAGAAAATGATCTAGGAGGAAGCACTGTTCACTGGCGCCGAAAACAGAGGCCTCTCGTTCTTCGTCTGCCGCTGCGCGAAATGGCTTCGCGATATTTATATTATGCAATCTCGCTCGAGCGAAATTTAAACTCACTCGAGTGAGGACTTCTAAGTCAGATTTGCTCAACTAGAAATCGGACACCTGGTGCCACGTGGCATCTCGCTCGAGCGCGAGGTCGAGTGAGAGTCGAGCGAAGTCACTGCTTGATCCTTGCTCGAGCTGGAGGTCGAGCGAGGGTCGAGCGAAGTCTCGGGTTGGAGGAAATCTGGAAGTCTCGTAGTCTCGCTCGAGCGAGGGTCGAGCAAGACAGGTCTGGGCATGTATTCCTAAGCCATACTCAACATATAGTAATATTGATGTCTTTTTGATTGGGGAGTCGTAAGTGAATATAATTTTTAAGAAAAACAATCTGGTGTGGATATCATATTCTCCATACTGCTGATGACACGTAAAAGAAGTTAAAACATAAACTAATTTTCAAATTATATCAAATTTTATCAATAGTGTGAAAAATGGATCCATATCAACTTGTAAATATAATTTTTCTAAAGACATCTCAACTCTTTGATGGGAATGCTTTGCAAAGGATGTGGCTTGTTTTGTCAAAACTCGAGCATTAGATTAGCTCAAAAAGGTGGAGGGGAGAGGGAAAACTAACCGTACATATTTGAACCACACACAGAACATGAATTCAGTCCTAATTTTTCTTGGTTTTCTTCGAATATTCTTGCTATAACAGAACATGAATTAAGCCCTCCTAAACATTAATATTCTTACTATTCCAGAACATGAATTGAACTGTCCTAAATATTCTCACAAACATGCGTTTCAAAAACATAAATATTCTCACAAACATACCAAAAATGCTCATTGGAATATTCACATAAATGCAACGAAGAAATATTAAACCAATTCTAACAAGCACAAATAGAGAACAAAACAAAGTTTACTATTTTTTGAGGGTCTATTCGTTGTTGTGACAGTGGAAAAAATCGAAGAGAAAGACCTATAACAAAACACATACAGTTAGAAATTAGGTATTATAAAAAATTAGGAATTCAAAAAAGTGAAAATTTCTCAAAATAATCACCTAATCTAGTGTGAGTGAGGGAGAGGGGATGCTTGGGTTAGGATTTTTCAGGGTAGGTTTTTTGAAATTAGTTGAGGAAAGGAAGTGGTTAGGATTTCTCTTTAAAGGTTGAAGATGACGCAGAAAAATTAGGATGAAACCTAATCAGAAAATGGAGAAATTAACGTAAGAAAGAAAGAAATGGAAATGAGTATTGAATAAATAGCAAAATGACAATGGTGACCCACTGAATCAATGTGTGGGAGTTAGTATTGAGGAAATGGCTAGAGGGAATGGCCGAAAATTGTGGTGAGGGTCGGTTTCTCTTTCTTCAATCCCCGTCGCAAGCTTGAGAGTCAAGTGGAATGGCTGGAGGTTGAACGCTGGTAATGGCTGGAGGAAGTTGACGAAGGGAATGGTTGAAAACTAGTTGACAGAGGGATCCGAGGTTCGACTACACGGGAGCTTCAAATTTGAGAAATGAAATGTGTTTCTCTCTTTTTGACCACCTTTTGTCGTTGATTGCAAATTAATTCTATATAAAGTCGAAAATATGGGAGTCGAGTGGGAGTCGGTGATATGGCATCACACTTGATTTATATAAAAAAAAAATTGAAATCAGCAACAAAAGGTGGTCGAAGAGAGAGAAACGCAACTAGTTTTTTTTTTTAATATTGTACATTAATTTATGTGCTATATATATTTATATAATATTGAGTAAAATTACCCAAGTACCCCTATATGATATATATATATGCATATAAAACCTTTACAACTAGATACTCTTATTTGATCAGACAAAACACCTATTTGTCTTCTACCACAGTAGCAATCAGAACCTCTGACAATTTTCAATCTTTTCGCTTTTCTCTTAGAACCTCCAATAGTTGAAATCCAATCACCAAACAATTATCATCTCAAATATTGAGCAAGATCTTACTCACAAGTATATTAAAAATACAAGAAAAATTCTCCACTAATTTTCCTATCAAATATCTCTCAATATCAACTCTGGCCAAAAATCCTTAGTAAGGTTACAGTTTTAAGTTGATTTAAATAGATAGTCTTGAAAGAGTCTTCCTATAACACATCTGCTGATAAGTCGTGTTTCATCAGAATTACTTTGCTAACAAGTTGCTAAAAGCTCTCCAAGAATTTATGCAGCATTTTGATTTTGAATGGTCTTCTGATTTGTCAATTCCAAATTCCGAAATTCAATGTACCAGCAACCATAATTGACTCTTAAGACTTCTAAATGGACTCAAATGACTATAGATAAATTCCATTGTTTAAAATACATTCATCCAAAAATCAAAACTTTAATAATATAATATAAAATCTTATCTTATTCAAACTCAAACATCTCATCATTAATCTAAGCCAACAAAATCTGTATTAACAATCTTTTCCATTGGCTGATTGGTGATAAAATATTTTTTATAAACGTATGTTTCACAGCAACAGCAGCAATTTGGCTCGGTCTGCTCCCCCTTTCTTAGTGATTTTCCTCCTTACTATTGTCTTGATGCTCCCCTTACTCCTCACTAATCTCCCCCTTTTTGCCATCAATTTAGTCATGGGAGACTTAATCTTCAGCATCTGAATTATCAAGGACATGTGCCGCGACTTGTTGAATGTAGGAGAAGAGTAAAATCAATTGATCATTTGAACCTCATTTGAGTTCTCACATCAACAAAGTTTAAAAAAAAACAGATTCACAAGTCAGTTTAAATCTATGAAATCGAAAATAAAAAATAATCAATACGCTTTGACATTGAGCAATTTTTGACACATGCATCTCAGGATTAGGCATTCATACCATATGGATGTGAAACAAAGATCAAATTAGTGGCAAATAAACATGAGAAGTCGGCTTAGGCAATTTATCAAAGACTTGGTGTGCAACCATGAGACCCCGAAATGCATAGTTTTGGAACCCATGAAAATAGGCCTCAATACATACACAAATGAATCCCAAATCACTCAAGGTTAACCAATCTACTCAATAAAACAAGATTCAAGCCCAACCATCTCATTTCAAAAAAATCGCAACCCATTTCGGCAATACACAGTGCTGAGTCCTAGAAATGGAGAAATGGAGAGAAAAACTGAGGGAAACGTGAAAACATACATTGATTAATGCCCAGAAGATGAAAATTATGGAACTTGAGTGCTTTCTCCCAAGAATTTTGAGTGCAATGTGAGAGAATTAGGGCAAAAAGAGTCGCGGTGTAATGTGCATGTCGGGGGACATTATCGCGCAGGGTCTATGATTGACAATGAGATTGTTGTGTGTTTGGGTCCAAGTGACCTAACTTACTTACCTTTGACTTGTGCCGTGCACGGGCTCTAGTGATAGAGTCCACTTTTTGGTATAAATCAGACACAAACCAAGTTCCTCAACATGCGGCTTTCAGACTCTTTCACTCCTAACTCAACATACCTCACCTTGGTGTCCCATTGGGACTTAACTATCAAATAGACCGTGTGATTCTAGACTCTCATATTAATGATACACCCCTTAGAGAAGATGAATGATAATTATTCAAAAGTCAAACTAAAAACATTTGTATATTATTCTCCACACATTTTTTTCTCATTTTTCATCAAATATGATGAAAGATTTTTGATGAATCTAATGTAGGATTTTTTTAGGTATTGCCTTTCCATCAAACTTATTCTTTTCATTAAATTTTAAAAGAAAATTTTAATGAGTCCAATGTTAGTACTCTTACAATCGACCATGTAACACATTAGAGTCCCACTGGGACTTAGCCAGACCACATAAACCTTAAGAAGCCCTAAGTACTGCTTCTCATAAGATGCCTCACATGCACTTGCAAAATAAATAAAAAAAAATGACCAAAAATCTTTTTAAGATTAAAATTTTCCCTTTTTCTTTTTATAGGCCAGAAATAAAAATAAATTGCCAAAAAAATTTATAAGAAGATTTAAAAAAAAAACACAATGGCAATGGAGGCAAGTAGCATATTTAGATGCGTTTTAGTTCAATCATAATGTCACTCACAAAATAAATCCAAAATCATACATTCTTTTGATTACAACAATCACAATGGATGTTCACTCTTCATAGAATCATCAAAGTCAAAGTTCATATAAGTGTGTGAGTGAGCAACTTATAAAAGGTAGCAATTTTTTCTTTATGTATATATTATATTTATCATGCAATGCCCCATTTTTTTCATATATTTTATCCGTGTTTTTTTTTTTTTGAAAATGCTCTCAAGAGTTTATCACTCACCTTTAAAGTTAAATTTTATGCTAGGATCTAGATGCATGAGTGTCTCCTCTAAACACTTTGCTTGCTTAGCTCCTATTTGGTCCATTTTTGTTGCTCACATTTTTTGCAATGATTTTGAACAACGATTTCTTCTATAAGGACTTTTAAGGTTATATCCATTTAGGGTATTAGTCTTTTTTCACAATGATTTTAACACCGAATTTTTCTATATAGATAGACAATTGGTGTTTGGTAAGGAGAGGCCTCTTTTAATTTTGTACTAGACTCAACTAGTATTAATCAATTTAAGGCTTGGACTCCCCCTATGATGAGTATCTCAATAACATATATTCAGCCTTTTTTTTTTAATATTACATCCATCCAAGTTTCACACAATGAACTTTTGTCAAGATGACTCATAGGGTTAGTATGCACAAAGTGGGATGCACAAAACAAGAAAAATACACAAGTTCAAAAATTTATTAGGTAAGTATCATCATGTTCAAAATTTCAATACACCATCAATCATGTACTTTACATCGTTAGCCCGAAACAATTTAAAAAAAAATAAACAAAAAATTGAATATAAATAAACAAAAAAAACGCATGTCCTAAATTAATGATATGCAAAAAGTGTAAGAACATGCAAGTGGTCCTATCAATTAATGTGACATGACATCATTTTTTACCACCCATTTTGTTTTGAGGTTTGGTTTATCCTTTCCATTATTTTGAATTCATAGCCTTACTAATTTACCAAACTCACAACTTACAAAATTAATTTGTTGGCTCATAGTATCAACTTGATTTTATAGGCTTTTTTATCCCCTTCTTGGACTTTTTTTAGTTTTAATTTTCTACACTTGAGACATTAAAGTAATGTAGTCTTATATGACCAACAATTCCACAATGATAACACATAGGAATATACTTATCATTATACCTACCATTTTTCAGCATTTTAGATGCATAATGTTTGTGCGAAATTCTTGTGTGGATTGGTTTCGGCACAACAGATTTTTGGCAGTTCTTCTCTTGATTTTCTTTGACAAATACAATACATTTGAATGTAGATACAGCGAATGATAGTATTTGTTTTTTTTTTCTTTCGAAGTCATATATTCTAAGCCCATCCTATCACTACTTGATTTTTTAAGACTCAAAATCTCATTTAATTTCCGTGTTGCTAAAATGTGTTTGAACTCTTGAAATTTTTTTAGGGGAGTACTATTCACCCGATGGAAACTGTCCCGATCCCATCCCGTTCCTTTTTGTTTGAGTTTTTTTTTATATATTATTTTTAAGTAAATATTTTTAAATAATATTGTGACTTTTTTATATTTTTAAAAATATTTTAAAATGTTAAAAAAATCATGTAATTTTTTTTTAATATTTTTTATATGATTTTTTTAACATATTAAAATACTTTTTAAAAATATAGAAAAATCACAATATTATTTTAGAATATTTACTTAAAAATCATATATAAAAAAAACTCAAAAAAAAAAAAGGAACAGGATGGGATCGGGACAATAACCATCGGGGTGAATAGCATTTTCCATTTTTTTAACTCTTGGTTCGGTGCAACTTTTTGATCTTTTATTCTTAAAACTCCAACTTCAGAAACTTCTATAGTTTCAAACAAATTATTTTTCTTATTTTCTATTGCTGTAAAGTTTTTATACAATTTTTTGTTGAGTTTTTTCAACTTGACTATATCTGCACACACTTCATTATAAGCATCTTGAATACTAAGTTCTTGGTCAGTATCAACTAGAGCAATGTCCGAATCACTAGAAGCACAAACATTTTCAGATTTTGTTAGTGGAGTTTCAGATAAATCTCATTTACAATAGTAGAAAAAGTCAAAATATTTTTTATTATTCGAAAATGAGTTTTCACTCTCAGAATCTGAAGCATCATTAAGAGACACCTTTGATGTTTTTCTTTTGTTTATGTTGAAATTAGGATACTCAATTCTAATATGATCATAGTTTAAGCATTCATAACAACTTTATTTTGTTTTTTGTTTTTTTCTCAACTTTTTTCTCTATTTCAATTTTCTGATTCATTTTTCGTTACTAAAATTTCTTTTGCTCTCTTTTGTTTTCCATCAATCTTTTTCTTAAACATAATTTTTTTTTTAATTTCATAACAATAAGAGCTATATCCTTATTATTTAGGCTTTTCTCACTACAAACTTCCTCATGTTTTTCTTTCACAATTTTTAAAGCAATAAATTCACATTTTCTCATTTGAGGAAGGGAAGATATAAGTTTGTAAGGACCCGACCAGTTCTTCGACTTTGATTTCATCTAAGTCTTTCATTTCCTCAATATCCGTGACTTTGGGCAGAAACTTCTCGAGTAGAAACTTCAAGATTTTCTTCACGACTCTGGAGTTTTTAATCTTTTCTCCGAAATTAAACTTGAAATTCACAAAATGATTTAGTTTAACATACAAGTCATTAAAGCATTTATCACAAGTATTTTGAGTTCTTGGAATTTAGAGGTTAACCATTGTAATTTAGAGTTTTTCACGGTCTTTGTTCCCTTATGCGTGATTTTCAATATGTTTCATGTCTCATTCGTTATCTCACACATAGAAATCTTTTTGAATTCTTCTTGAGATACCACCATGCCTATTGCTATTGAAATTGCTATTATTCAACTCATCTGTCGACCAAGTATCAATATTGGTCATGGGCCTTGCCCATTCTCGTTCAATGAAGTACCATTCTTGTTCATCCAACGACTTAAAGAAGGCTCTCATGCATGCTTTACAATATGCATAATTTTCATCATCGAAATATGGTGGCACATATAACAATGACATTCTGTCTAGGGACACGAATCACACTCGGATAAGTGAACTATGCTCTGATGCCAATTGAAGTTACTCAAATACCCTTGTATGGCCAAAACTTATCTAACAATTTTTCAGTCAAATTGTTAAATTTCAATCGTCTGAATATATAAATAATTAAATATACACAATAAATTAATTATCAAGCATAACACAATGATTGGTTATAAAGGAAAATCCTTTGAAGAACTTCTCAAAGGTAGCCCTCCAGGTAGTCAAATCGAAAAAAATCAATTCTATTATATTAAAATCAATTATAAGTAAAGTTTTTAGATTACAAAATCTTTACAATTAGACACTCTTACTTGACCAGACAAACGACCTATTTGTCTTCTACTATAGTAGTAGTCAGAACCTCTAATAATCATTAATCTATTAGTTTTTCTCATGAAACCTCTAGTGGCTGAAATCCAACCACCAAACAATGATCTTTTCAAATTTTGAGTAAGATCACACTCTCAAGTGTATAAAAACACGAGAATTTTTTTTCACTAATTTCTCTCTCAAATGGCTTTCAAATATCTCTAGATATCAGCTCTGGCTGAAAACTCTTAGCAGGGTTAAAATTTAAGTTAATTTAAATAGACAGTCTTGAAAGAGTCTTGCTAAAATGCATCTACTGACAGGTCATACTTCATCAGAATTACTTTGCTAGCAGGTTGCTAATAGCTCTCTGAGAATTTCTATAACATTTTGATTTTGAATGTTCTTCTGATTTGTCAATTCCAGATTTTAAAATTCAATATACAAGCAATTTAAACTAACTCTTAAGAGTTTTAAATGGACTCAAATTACTATAGATAAATCTTATAGTTTAAATTACTTTTATCTAAAAATCAAAATTTTAATGATAAGATAAAATTTTATCCTATTCAAATTCAAATACTTTATCACTAATCCAAACTAACAAAATTTGCATTAACATTGAGGATGAAGCTAGCTTTCTACTTGACATATTTTGTCCGTCGGCATATATACCAAACCAGCAGGAATATTGGCTTTGGCTGGCCGGATCATAATCTTTCTGTATCAGTTCCTAAAGTACTATTTCTTGCATTTAAATTAAGCAGAAAGCTGGATACGTACATAGTAATTAATTATCATCAAAGATGCAAATACAGATCCAAGTTTAAAGCACATCATGATTTACAATCAAATTAGTAATTAGTATCATGCAGTGAACTGTAAACGATCGACGTTGCTAGCTGTCCGTGTGCTCTAAGCCACAGATGCGTGTTCCCATGGAAAGATTAAGGATCAGTTTGGATTAGGAGTTGAGATGGATTGTTTATCTCAATTTTGTTATCATACTTTTTTTTAATTTGTTTAAAAAATATAATAAATAATTTAATATTTTTAATTTTTAATTTAATATTTTAAAATTTTAAAATAATAATAATATTAAATATAATATTTTAATAATATTTTATTTAATTTTTAAAATTAAATTTATCTCATTTCTCAATCAAACCAGACTTTAAAAAGACAACAGCATCTCATGATCTATCCTGACATGCATGTGAACAAAGGATGAAGTTGAAGAGTATCATATCTTGAAAACCTTTATCGATGAAGTTTTTGAAAGAGCAAAAGAAAGTTGTCTGCAAATATACACGTTTTTAGGATATTAGGCGGAAGCAACGTGCAAAATATATTTATTTAGTTTAGTTATTTTATTATTTTCAAAAATCTATATTATTTTTATTAAGAAATTAAATTTGATTAATAGTGTAATAATTTTGAAAAAAATATAATTTTTATCAAAAATTTGACAATTAATCATAATTAAGTAGATTGTAAATAATTACATGCTTTCATATATTATGAAAAAGAAATATTAGTTACAATAATAAGATAGTTCCATAAATAGAAATAGTTCATAGTTTTATCAAACTTATTTGAGATAATTTTAATATAAGCTTTAATAGTTTTATCATTCTATTATTAGTAATTTTATATAATTATAATTAATTGTATATATGGTATATTTATTATATCCAAAAATAAATAAATAATGCATTAATTTAAAAAAATTATAAAATAAATTTTAAGTAATTAAATTGTATAATTAGAATAAAATTCTAATGAATGGAATTAAACTATCTGTAACATTTAACATAACATCTCTAAAAATTTATTTTAAAAAAAATTATTATAAATTAGTTTAATTTTAAATAAATATTTCAAAATTTATTATATAATTTAAATTGGTTTGGACCTGTTTGAAAAAAGAGATGGACTGGACTGAAGAGTCAATCTAGCCCAACCCGTATTGCCTACGAAGCCCAACTGCTATTCCCTTACTGCGAGTAGCCCAACCCATTTTTCTCCTTTTCCCACCTTTTTATTCTCCCATACGCTGCCGTTTAAGGGCCAAATATAAAAAAAAACTACCTATTTTTCTCTATTCTATTTCTTTTTCTCTGTCGACACCATCCTCACTTCTAGTTCTTTCTCACGTTATAGAGCCTTCTCCCTATTCTCTTGACTTCTTCATTCTCTTCTGTCTTACAACTACACCATCACGCCACACATCAGATTTTGGTCCTCCTCTTAACTCTCTTCTCTAAAACAATGATATGAGTTTCCTATCTAATAATCTATGTAACCCAAATTATAGGACACAGTAGTGTATTTCTGTAAACAAAGAGGACAATAACAACGTGTAGATTTTACTTTCAGATTCATAAAAAATGATAAAAAAAAAAAGAATATTTGAATAGAAAACAAAAAACTTAATTTGAAAAAATTAGAAAAAAAAAACTAAATTTGAATCATTCAGAACATAGAAGAAATTTGAAGAAAACAGTTTTTGAAGAACTGTTTTATTTATTTATTTATTTACAGAAATAGAGAATAGAAAACTAAAAACTTAATTTGAAGAAATTAGAACATAGAAGAATTTCAAAAAAAAAAAAAAAACAGAATGAGGATGAAATTAAAACAAATATTAGTACATGTCATAAATTATAACAAAGATGAAATAAAACCAAAAATTAGTTTAAAAAAATTAGTACATGTCATAATTTAAAACAAGACAAAATCCCACAAAAAATGATCTCCAGCAAATATAAAATAAAATATCAACACTACATAAGAAAATATGCTTACAAACATATAAACTAAAAATGCTGATCTGGAAAAAATCACCAAATTATAACACATGATGACTATTCTACAGAGCAAAATAAACGAAACAGATAAATGAGAAGCAAGATTTTATATATGAGATTTTTATAATTAAAAATATTATTTTAATGAACAGAATAAGAAAAAGAAAGAAGAATTATATGCAGGGTCTTTAAACATTGTCGGACATATGGGAATGAGAATGACAAATGAGGATATATATAGAGTCCGTCCTTGAATTCTAATGAATCGTTGAAAAATAAATAGTTTCAGTTTTTTTTTTTTATTAATGATTGTGCGATAAATTAATATATTTATTATCTTTTTTCATGAATAATATAAACAGATGACAAGCATGAGGTTGTATTCCCAAGGAATAGAGATTATCTTTTTAAATTGTCCCAAACCAGACAAATTGGAAATGGAGTTAATGAATGCCATTTATTTTGTTTAAATTGTTGGAATAGAGACTGAAATCGTCGCAGTTGTTATAGAAAAGATTTATACATAAGTCTATACATCATATACTATATATTTTTTAAAAATTTTTTGATTTATTTTTTGTAAAATAATTAATCTATAAATAATGAGTAAAAAATTTAATTAGTTTTAAAAAAATAAATTCAGAAAAAATTTGTTTTCCCTTTAAAATCATGGCATCTGTAACAATTTCCGTTTATTAAATTGTTGGAATACAAATGGAAAAACTTAAATTACATTAATATTTAATCTCAAAGTATTGATTCAGATATATACACCTTCCTACTTTAATATCCTTGCTTAATTCCTTAAAGTGATCAAAGCTGGCCGTTGCAATTTTTTGTATTGGCAAGTAGAGGTTAGGTTTAGGCCTCGCTTGGATTCGAAGATGAGATGAGTTGAGATGAGTTTGATTTATTTTTTAATATGATTATTATTTTGGGATTTGAAAAAGGTGTGTTGGAATTTAAAAAATGTGTATTGGGATTTGAAAAAGGTATATAGAAATTTGTGTTTTGTATAAAAAATTATAAAAATATAATGATGAAATGGAAGTGAGTTGAGATAAGCTCAACCCACTCTCGAATACAAGCAGGGCCTTAATATATAATTAATGTTTGGGATGAATTATTATTAATATTAACTTTCTAGGTACTTGATCCGGATGGGACAACAGCGGCACATGAGAACATGCCAAACGTTGTAAGTGGATAACAAAGTGATCAGTTCAACTTTTGGTCCACAACATCCTCTTAATTGGGATTAGCAGTTTGAAAGCTACTGATTTGCTTGTCTGATTATTGCCTAATTCACGAAAGCCTATGGTTTAGATTTTTGGGCCCTACCCTACCTTACATTATATTATATTATATTATATAGTTCTTCATGAAAATTACAATCCATAGATGTCTTTTTTTTTTTAAGCCACAGATTGATCGTCTTGTCTATATATAAATGCCACGGAATCTAACACAATTATTGGTTTCTCTTGCCTGCATTAATGTCAGCAGCATTTGAAGTTGAACTAGTTTTCCCTGATACCATTACATTCTTTATAGTTCTGTAACATGGGTCGACCACCTCAGAAATGTCACAAATTAATTATAAACTCCAAAAGAAGGCAGAATTCCAGCATTTAGGGTTCTGTTTGGTTATTGGATTGCAATAAAATCAACTCAGTTCAATTTATTTTTAATTTGAGTCTAATATTTAAAAACTAAATTCTCAAACCCCTAAATTTATCTCAATTCAAAATTTCTTTATATATAAAATTTATATATTTTTTTATTCAACACATTTTTATCCGTAAAAGTCACAGTATTTTTCAGATTTTTATAAATATACTTAAATTTATTTTAACATTTAAAAATATCTAAACTTATCAGTGGTTTGGTTTCCTAGCCAGCTACTTTCGTCACCTGGTTGTTGTGTTGATGATTCAATAATGTGGGTAAATAGTAAGCAGTACTACTGCATGGTTTGATTGTTTGGTTGTGGAAGCTTGTCATGGAGCGAATGCACTAACATTAAGCAAAGACTCTTAAATATGGGGAGTTTGGCTGCTTCTTTCAGACTAGAACAACTGCAACTGCTCCAATGAACAGACAAACCCACTTGCTGCACTTTTTGCTTGCCTTTCTCAGGACACCTTATTTACATCTAAAACTACCATGGGACCCTTTGCAATATGCATCAATTTTCTCTCGGAATTCAATATTCATCCCCAGAAGCATGAAAATGAGGGAGGAACAATCCAAAAATCATGTAGGCTTTTAGAGAATTGTTCCTTTCGGATGGGACCCGAGACACAAGCAATATACGTTTTCCCTCGGTCAGCTCCAACGCCACTTTTGCTCCCCCAACTGATGTCCCTTCGCTCCCAATCGTGTTGATTGACGGGTCATGCGCGCGCTGTTTTAGCATATATCACTAGTGTTTTAAGATGTGACTACTGCTTTTTCGATAGATTAATGGTTTCCGAAACTATTAAATAATTTTATTTAAGTATTAAATTCTGATTTACTATTTTAAATTATGGATAGTTATATGTTATGCCATCTCCTAATTTAATTCGAATACGATATAATAATAATGAGTTAAAGAGTTAATTTTAATGAGTTTCGAATCAAAACGAGTTACACGATTACTTAACGAATTGATAGCGGGTCAACTTGTTTTAATCCGCTATGACACGTTAAGAAAGTTAAAATTGTAAATATATTTTTATATTTAAAAGTAAAATTGTTAGAATATTAATTTTGATATTTTTCTTGTTTAGATAGTAATTCATACGTGTAGTTAATATTATAATTTTTATAAATATTGTGATTTTAACATTTGTATAAAATTATACTAAGTTTAATTAAGTCAAACATATTAATTTCGAGTATATTCAACACATTTACATAAACAAGTTGAAACGTATCATATTTTGTCGTATTCATTTATTTCGTAATATTTACTAATAGGTCATAACGGGTTGACACGACACGTTATGATAACGGATCGTGTTAGGGTTTGAGATTTTAACATGATAAACTTAATGGGTCGGGTTAAAGTTGACCTATATAGTATAGTATATATGTCTTGACACGATACGAACACGATCCGTTGACACGATTTGACACCCCTATTCCAAATTATCAAAACACATTTTCAATGTATTATTATATTTTTTTAAATTTTTATTTAAATTAAAATAAATAATTCAATGTTTTCAAATCATAAAATAATTTTTTCAAATCTTAAAATAAAATTAATATTTAAAAAATATTTTATTTTATTTTAAACTTTTATCTTGTCTCATTTATAAAAACAAACAAAGCCTAAATAAATGCTTAATTTCTTAAATTTTTCTTGTTATCTATTTTGATATAATGTTATATACCGTTATAGAATACGTAAATATAATGTAAATACTTTTTAAAAAAGTAAAATCTATTATTAAAAAGTTAAATTTTTTTTATGTGAATTTCAATCCATATTTACTTACTTTTTTCAAAATAATTGTGTGAGATTTTGCATATTTCACGACTACAAATATCATTTTTCAAATTGTTGAAAACCCATGTAGTACTACTCAAACTTCAAATCAATACTCTTGATGAGTAATATTCTTACTCATAGTTTTTTATCATCTTTTTATTATTTTATAATATGAGATTAAATTATAATGATATAATGAATAGATTTTTTCATTTTTTATACACTTGATAAACATAAGCATATGTTATGTGTAGATGTACGCATGCCTGCAAATAGTATTGATCAGAGCTAGCTAGGGAAATTTCTGTTTTTTCAATCTTGTTTTTGGGTGTAATCTGAGCTAGGCAACTTGAATGATATGTACACCTCTCTCTCTCTCTCTCTCTCTCTCTCTCTGCTAGGTAAATTAATTGGAGTTGGTTTCCTAAAATTGTTTCCTTCCCATATATTAACCCAAGAATTTGAAATAAATTTTACTCCTAATTTGAAATTGTTAATTAAGTATGTCAAGAGGGAGAATGATCGATGGATAAAATACTCGCAATATCTTGGGATGTCATGTTATTAAAATTTATGAAGGTTTTAATAATATATTATTTTTTAATGAAAATATAAGAGTATTCTATGAAAAAAATATATTTTTGTGATAAATTATTTATAACGAAAAAATTATTTGTAATTAATTTTGACTGTAAATAATCATTTTATTGAAATTAACTAATTGTAATTAAGCTTTCTTGTCACGTGTATTATAATTTAGATATAGGAAATGCTATTGGTCGGGATCCCCACTTATAATATTTTTTTTAGTTTTTAATAACTTTATAATTAAGAGATTATTTTTGACATAATTTTTTTAACATCTTAATTTTTTTTAAAAAAAATCACAACATTATTTCAAAGTACTTATTTAATTATAAAATAAAAAAACTAAAGAAAAATTACAAATCGGATCTCAAATCGAGACCAACAGCATGACTTTTTAGATATTTCTACTCATATGTATTAATTATTATTCATGCCTAATTAATTGATAGCTATTAGAATTTATACAGTTTGGTGAATTATTTTACCTTGCTAGCTAGATATAACCTCAATTATTGGGCTTCTGTTATGAAACTTAAAGAAAGGAACTACTATTGTAAAAGAGAAATAAGAAACTCTCTTGAAACTCTTAAGAACTCAAGCTTTCTTTCTCTCTCTATTTTTTCTTATGAATTTCATTACAACTGAAGCCCCTATTTATAGGCTTTGAAATTACTATGCAAGTTACTATGCAAGTCACTATGCAAGTTACTATGCAAGTTACTATGCAAATTTAATATAATAGTGGTGGGGTCATTCACATTATTTAGTGGTGGGACAGGGGGCGGCTGCCGTCCCTCCACTAAATTCATTACACTCCCCCTTGAATGACCACTCATAAGGAATCTGCCTCGTTAAAACCTTGCCAAGTAAAAACCCAGTGGGAAGAAAAACCAATGGCGAAGGAAAAAGAGTACAGTCTTCTTATGTATCCACAAGTGCTTTAAGATTGCCTCATTAAAACCTTGCAGAGGAAAACCCAGTGGGACAAAACCTCAGCGAAGGAAAAAGAGTACAATCAGCACATTTACTCCCCCTGAAAAGTGCATGACAAAATATCTTTGAGTTTTCGCATTCCAATGTTATGCACAATCTTCTTGAATGTGGAAGTTGGTAACGCCTTTGTGAATAAATCTGCCAGATTATCACTAGATCGTATCTGCTTGACATCAATTTCACCTTTCTCTTGAAGTTCATGAGTATAAAAGAATTTAGGTGAAATATGTTTAGTTCTATCACCTTTGATGTATCCTCCTCTGATTTGAGTGATACAAGCAGTATTATCTTCATATAAGATTGTTGGGCTATTATTGATCATAGGAAGTCCACACTTTTCCTGGATATGTTGAATAACTGATCTCAACCAAATACACTCTCGACTTGCTTCATGAATAGCAATGATTTCTGAGTGATTTGAAGAAGTAGCAGATAGTGTCTGCTTAACAGATCTCCATGATATGGCAGTATCTCCATAAGTAAATAAATATCCAGTTTGAGATCTACCTCTGTGTGGATCTGAAAGATAACCCGCATCTGCATACCCAATCAATTCTGGACTTGAACCACGTTGATAAAATAATCCCATATCAACCGTACCATGAAGGTAACGAAGGACATGTTTAATGCCATTCCAATGCCTTCGAGTTGGTGCAGAACTATATCTTGCAAGCAGATTAACTGAGAATGTAATATCTGGTCGAGTGCAATTTGCAAGATACATCAAAGCTCCAATTGCACTGAGATATGGTACTTCAGGACCAAGAATTTCTTCATCTTCATCACAAGGACGGAATGGATCTTTCTTCACATCAAGTGTTCGAACAATCATTGGAGTACTCAGAGGATGAGATTTGTCCATATAAAAATGCTTTAGGACTTTCTCAGTATACATGGACTGATGAATAAAAATTCCATTTGGCAAGTGCTCAAGCTGCAGGCCGAGACAAAGTTTTGTTTTGCCAAGATCTTTCATTTCAAATTCATTCTTTAAATATATAGCGGTTTTTGAGATCTCTTCAGGAGTTCCCACAATATTTAAATCATCAACATAAACCGCAATAATGACAAATCCGGATTCAGATTTCTTAATAAAAACACATGGGCATATAAGATTATTCTCAAATCCTTCTTTCAATAGATATTCGCTTAAGCGATTATACCACATGCGTCCGGATTGCTTCAACCCATATAAAGATCTTTGTAGTCTGATTGAGTACATATTTCTAGATGTACTTGTAGATGCTTCAGGCATCTTATATCCTTCAGGGATTTTCATATATATGTCATGGTCTAAGGATCCATATAAATATGCAGTGACCACATCCATCAACCGCATTTCTAATCCTTTTGTAACAACCAGACTAATCAAAAATCTAAATGTGATTGCATCCATAACGGGAGAGTATGTTTCTTCATAATCAATCCCGGGTTTCTGCAGGAAACCTTGTGCAACAAGCCGTGCTTTGTATCGCACAATTTCATTTTTCTCATTACGTTTTCGTACAAATACCCACTTATATCCAACAGGCATTACACCCTTTGGTGTTTGGACAACAGGTCCAAATACTTCTCGTTTCGCTAGCGAATTTAATTCAGCTTCAATAGCTGTTTTCCATTTTGGCCAATCATTTCTACGTCGACATTCTTCGACGCTTTTTGGCTCACTTTCTTCATTACTTCTGGTAATGTCAAGGGCCATTTTATATGAAAATATGTTGTCGACAACAGTTTTATTTCTATCCAGAATTTCTCCAGTTTTCATGAAATGTATTGAGATCTCATTATTTTCAGGTACCTGTTCCTCTTCAAGGGAAAACATTTCATGACACACCTCTTCAGGAGGTCCCTTTTTAGGAGATTTATACTCTTCAAGATTTTCCTCTTCAGGAGGTTCTGGAATAGAAGATTTAAGCTCTTTAGGAGCATCAATTATATTTGTGGCCTGTATTGTGGGTACGTGTTCTTCAGGAACACCAAATTCATTTTGTATTCTTTTCCTTCTGGGAATTTTATCTTTTGCACCAATAGGTCTTCCACGCTTCAGGCGTATTTTAGATTCACCTATTGCTGCTTTGACAATTTGTCCTTCAGGGACTTCAATCCTTGCTGGAGTATTAACAGCAGGAATATAAGATTTTACTACACCTTTAGTGTCAGTAAATACATCCGGTAACTGATTTGCAACATTTTGCAAATGAATAATCCTTTGAACTTCCCGTTTACATTCATTTGTAGGAGGATCAAAATGAGACAGGGTCTTATTATCCCAAGTAATATCTTGTCGTGCTTCAGGCACCGACTTTTCTTTACCCATTAACGGAAAATTTGATTCGTCAAAATGACAATCTTCAAAACGTGCTTTAAACATATCCCCTGTAAGGGGTTCAAGGTATCTAATAATGGATGGAGAATCAAAACCAACATATATCCCAAGTCTACGTTGAGGGCCCATTTTTGTACGTTGTGGAGGTGCAATTGGAACATATACAGCACATCCAAAAGTACGAAGATGAGAAATATTTGGTTGTTGACCATATGCAAGCTGTAATGGAGAATATTTATGATATGCAGATGGTCTAATGCGAATTAGAGATGCTGCATGAAGTATAGCATGTCCCCAAACAGGAATAGGTAGTCTTGATTTCATAAGTAAAGGTCTAGCGATTAGTTGAAGCCTTTTGATCAAAGACTCAGCTAAACCGTTTTGTGTGTGTGTATGGGCAACAGGATGTTCAACATCTATTCCTATTGACATGCAATAATCATCAAAAACTTGAGATGAAAATTCACCTGCATTATCCAATCGAATGGTCTTAATTGGATACTCAGGAAATTGTGCTCGTAGTTTAATTATCTGAGCAAGAAGTCTAGCAAATGCAACATTTCTAGTGGAAAGAAGACAAACATGTGACCATCGACTAGATGCATCAATTAGAACCATAAAATATCTAAATGGTCCACTTGATGGATGAATAGGCCCACATATATCTCCGTGAATCCTTTGTAAAAAGGATGGAGATTCAACAATGATTTTTGAGGGAGATGGTCTAATAATTAACTTACCTTGAGAACATGCAGAGCACGGAGATTCATTGGGTAGAAATATCTTTTGATTCTTTAAGGGATGCCCATGCGAATTTTCAATAATTCGTCTCATCATTATAGAACCCGGATGTCCAAGGCGATCATGCCAATTCATAAATACTTTAGGGTCAATGCACTTCTGGTGCATTACCCCATATGATTCAATTGTTCTCATTTTTGTATAATACAATCCAGAACATAGAGCAGGCAGTTTTTCTAAAACGAGCTTCTGGCCCGATATTGTTTTAGTAATAAGAAGATGCTCTTTACTGCCTTCATTGGTCGTTTCAATATGGTAATAATTACGACGTATATCTTTGAAACTTAATAAATTTCTTCTGGATTGTGAAGAGAATAGAGCATCATCAATACAAAATTTGGTGCCATTAGGCAACACAATATAAGCTCTTCCGGAGCCCTCAATTAAATCCGATGAACCTGATATGGTATGGACATAAGCTTTACTTAGTGTTAGATTTTGAAAATATTTCTTTTCTTTGAGAATTGTGTGAGTTGTAGCACTGTCAGCCAGACATATATCTTTATCATTCAACTCAGAGATAAAAAGCTCATCAATGTGATCCATGATTCTACAAAATATACAAAACTTTTATTATTGATAGAAAGAAAATACATTAATTGAGTGGAACACTTCCATCTCCAATTAAGTGTTCAATACTACCATCAGGATGATTAAAGAAATCAGATACATCAAGATGAGTAACGTCTACATCTACTGAATCTAATAAATCATCTGATGGTTCTACTAAATTTGCTTCATGCATTTTATTCTTTCCTTTAACAGAAGCTTGATATAAATCAGCTAAGTGCCTGGCCGTACGACAGGTACGTGACCAATGTCCAGTCATTCCACATCTATGGCACACCTCTTCACTTTTTTTTGAAGAATTATTCTGGGGATTTTTACCCCTTTCTGAATTGTACCACTTCTGGTGATATGGTATATTATAATCCCTTTTAATGTTGTCACTCCTGGGACCAACATTTCTATAATTTCTCCTACCACGTCTACGCCTCCGATTTCTTCTAAAGGATGCACCATTCACTTCTGGGAATGATGCAAACCTATTACCATTCACTTCAGGGAATGATATTGAGCCAGTAGGGCGTGTATTGTGGCTTTCTAATAAGAGCTCATTATTCTGCTCAGCTACTAGAAGACATGATATAAGTTCAGAATATTTCTTGAACTTTCTCTCTCGATACTGCTGCTGCAGGAGCACATTCGAGGCATGAAATGTAGTAAAAGTCTTCTCTAGCATATCTTCATCGGTGATTTTCTCACCGCATAATTTTAACACTGAGCTTATTTTAAAAAGTGCGGAATTATACTCACTAACACTTTGATAATCTTGCAACCTCAGGTGCATCCATTGAGAACGAGCTCTTGGGAGGATGACAGTCTTCTGGTGTTCATACCTCTCCCTTAAATTATTCCACAAAATATAGGGATCTTTTACAGTGAGATATTCAGTTTTCAATTCTTCATGAAGATGGTGGCGAAGGAAAATCATTGCTTTAGCACGTTCCTGCAGGGATGCTTGATTTCCTTCTTTAATAGTTTCTCCCAGGTTCATTGCATCAAGATGTATTTCAGCATCAAGTATCCAGGATAAATAATTTTTCCCAGATATATCAAGAGCAACAAATTCCAATTTTGTAAGATTTGCCATTTTCTACACATATAAATAATAAATATGCGTATCTCAGAAAATATATTTATAAATTCACACAGATAATCATCAATAAAATATATCAAAGATTTCAAATAATATATTGAAAAACTTACAGAGGAATAAGGCCACTAGCTTCAGAATTGGCAGAACCGTCGTGCTGATAACGTGTTATGAAACTTAAAGAAAGGAACTACTATTGTAAAAGAGAAATAAGAAACTCTCTTGAAACTCTTAAGAACTCAAGCTTTCTTTCTCTCTCTATTTTTTCTTATGAATTTCATTACAACTGAAGCCCCTATTTATAGGCTTTGAAATTACTATGCAAGTTACTATGCAAGTCACTATGCAAGTTACTATGCAAGTTACTATGCAAATTTAATATAATAGTGGTGGGGTCATTCACATTATTTAGTGGTGGGACAGGGGGCGGCTGCCGTCCCTCCACTAAATTCATTACAGCTTCCATTTAATTTCGCTCCAGTCAATTGACCGCGATCGCGTGCTCATAAGTCATATCTATTTATTTAGCCTGTAGGGACTTCGAGTTTGGGATCCCAATTTTTTTTTGTAGTTTTTTTACATAATTTTGAAGTAAATATTTTTAAATAATATTGTGATTTTTTTTATATTTTTAAAAAATATTTTAAGATATTAAAAATTATGTAAAAAAATATAACTTAAAAATTATGTAAAAAATTAAAAAAGGGGATTCCAATGGGATACCAAAATCGGAACAAAAAGCATTTCCTATTTATATAAGGCATGTAGACATTATTAAGAAGAAAAGAGTGATGTCATTATGTCCGCTGCAGCGGGAAGCTATAGCGTACTGCAGGGTAAAAGTTTTTATTTATTTATTTATTTATTTATTTTTTAATATTTTTATTTTTAATATTTTATTATTTTAAAATAATTTTTAAAATATTAATATACTCACAATTAATTGCTTAATCATTAAGTTAAAAAAATTTAAAATGTATGAAGTTTCAAAATTATATGTTAAAATGGGTAGACAAATTAGTATTCTTCACTAGAAAATCAAGCATTTTCTTGTCTGGTAGTCCCAAGAATATAATATATATATATATATATAATAAAGAATACTAAACCCTAGATATATATATATATATATATATAAAATAAAGAGTAAGATTGATATTGGTTTTAAGAATATATATATATATATTGTCTTAATTAAAACAATACTAAGTTTTGGGTCATGCAAAAGAAAAACTTAACAAACGCTATGCAAACACCTATTCTAATTAGGCAGCGCCTTTTGGATATTGTAACGACATAAAATGATATGAGACTAATAATAAAATAATATGTGAATAAAAAATAATATTTATAATTATGAAATAAACAAATACATTTTTTTTCCATTTTCGAAGAGTTGGTAGCCACGTATCTAATATTAATCCCGTTTTAAATTTATTGATATGCCTCACTTCTGACCAATGATAAATTATTATACTTGACGGGTTACAAAGAAAACAAAATAAACAAATATGCTTAGACAGTGAGATGAGATGACATGTAAGATTATAAATAACAGAAAAGAATATTTAAATAGTAGTGAAACAGTAAATTGGGTTAAGATATTTTATGAGATTTTATGAAATAAAAGAGAAAAGATTAAAATATTATAAAATTAAAATATTTTTAAAATATAATTTTTTAAGATTACTTTTGAATTATAATTTGAAAAAGTTGAATTTTTTAATTTTATGTTTTATTTAGAAGTTTGAAAAAGTTGTAAAAATTAGATAATGATTAAATAAAAAAATTAAAAATTAAAAAATATTTATATTTTTAATAATTAAATATTAAAATAAGATAAAATAAGATGAGATGAAATAGGTCCAAAGTCCAAACCAACCTAATTTTCATGATCTCCAATGCTCAATTCGTGGTTAAAAAGAAAAAGAAAAGAACCAGTGAGTATTCGTTATCTAAATCTAATGATCAAAAGGGAATATTATATATATATATATAAATATATATTTTTTGTTTGAAGTGGAATATTATACTACAGGACGTAATTATAATGTAAAAAATATGATATTCACAATTTTAGAATAGGCAAGTTGAACAGATGCTTTTTTTAACGTAAATAAATTTAGAATTCATATAAATGGTTTTTTAGTAATAAGTTCTACTTTTTGAAATGAAATATGAAAAATGTATATATTCTAAAATTGTAACTACTATTATTTTTAAGGAATTTAATTTTATAATATTTTAAAAAGTAAATCCATATCTAATTTGTAATTTACTTCCATAAGTGTAAGTTTATCTCAACTACATTTTCTCTTTTTCGATCCATCCTTTTCGTGTTAGAGTACTTTTATTGAGAGGAAAATTGGAGTTCAGTCTGATCTACTGAACCTCCAACCGTTGTAGTCTCTATCGTTTTCGGTGGCGGTGAGCAACACCGCCCACCCCATCGAGACCAGAAGGAGCTGACTACCTCACCCCTATGACGGCGAGCCTTGACAATCTCGAGTGTGCTTTTGACAGTTTTAAATCCATTTTGAACCCAGTTCGCCCACCACTATCGCTGGCATCGAGAGTTGAGTGAGATCGATTTTCTTTTAAAAATTCATTTTTATTTTATTTTTTTATTGTATTTTTATTATATTTTCTTCATTTTAATATTTTATTGTATTTTTTATTGTATTTTTTAAATTTTATTTTATTTTTTAAATTTTTAATTATATTTTTTAATATTTTTAATTAAATTTTTTTTTATTAATTATAAGAATTTAAAAAGTGAGAATGAGTGGGCTATATAAAATGCGGGGGTGTACTCTATAAATTATTTTTAAATTATTTTTGTACTCTAATCGTACCCATCGTCGTCCTTTTATTTATTTTTGTAAATAAAAAGTAATTTTATTTTTATTTTTCTCTCTCTATTTTTAATTAAATATAATTAAAATTTAAAAAAATATATAAATTTATCCTTTTTAGAGAATATAAATACATAATCTAATGAGAATGGCCTCACTCTACACTCAAAACGTACCTGATGAAAGAGATCAAAACCAAACCAAACTGTCTCTCTGTCTCTATCTCTCCATATTTATTAGCTAGGAGAGTACGGACTGGTTTTTGTGTTTAGGGTTCAGAAACCCTATTTTTCAGGTCCGACAGCAAAAGGCTATGCCCGCATTCAAAGCATAGCTCTGATCTGTTTCAATGCCCTCTGCCCTTCTCTTACCATTTTGATCTCCTTCTACACTTCTCTCTCTTCTTCCACCACACAAACAAAAGGTTTTTGACTTCTCATCGTAGCCTTTCTTCGTGTTCTTCTTGAAGCCCCACGGTCCGAATCACCGTCCTCGCCGAGAAAAAAAAAAAAGCATCAGATTCCAGTACAGTTCAAATTCATTGTTTCCAACCGTCTCAGGAGATTCTTCTTCCTTTTTTTAGGTTTTGGAACTAACATTCTTGGCTCGAAACAGTGCTTGATTCTAATCATTATTCTTGCCTTTTTGACCGGTAGTTGTGCTTTTTCCCTTTGATCTCTTGTGGACGGAGAAATAGCACTGATCAACGGTAGTTTCAGTGGTCTTAAGATGTTAGAGCGTGGTCGAAGAGACTCTGACGGGGAGCTCAGTTTGGAGGCGCCGGCGAATTCTTCTGGTTATAGCTCGATGACCAGCGAGAGTTGTAGCTGCGTTAGCCGCCTCTCCAGCTTCGAGCTAGGCGGCGTTCCCTCGACTTCTCATTCCTCGCCGGAAAACCTCGCCTTAAAGCCTCACCGGTCCTCCGACTTCGCCTACTCAGCCATCCGTTCCGCCACCTGTAATCGCCGGACTGGCTGCCTCACGTTACAAGATTTCCTTATAATCCGCCGCATCGGTGCCGGAGACCTCGGCACTGTCTACCTCTGCTCCCTCCGCGACCGTGAAGTATCCGGAGACGAGGAGCTGTGCTTGTACGCGATGAAGGTGGTGGACAAGGAGGCTTTGGCGAAGAAGAAGAAGGTGCAGAGAGCGGAGATGGAGAGAAAGATTCTGAAGATGCTGGATCATCCATTCTTGCCAACACTCTACGCCGAGTTTGAGGCCTCGCATTTCTCTTGCATTGTGATGGAGTTTTGCTCCGGCGGTGACTTGCATTCCTTAAGGCACAAGCAGCCACTCAAGCGCTTCTCTCTTAAATCCGCGAGGTATTTCCATGGCAGATATATATTGCGCTTTGAAAAAAAGTTACCTCAGCGGTTAAAATCAAAACAAATTGCCTATTTCTTTTCTCAATTATTATGGTTTAAAATATTTTTGCATGTTTGATTCTGTGTGGGTTGCATGAGAGTCTACCATCTTGTCTGCCTTCCTTAGACCTCTGCAAAGTGCAAAGCCTACTGTGGCATAAACATTTTCTCTTAACTTTCTCTCGAATTATCTTTCTGACCAAGCCGCAAGTTTCCATATTATGACAATTTTCCATTATTGGAAACAATAAAAAACACCTGCCTTCGTTAACTTAATATCCGGCCTGATCGAAGTTTCTATCTACAATGCATTATCTTTACCTTCCCTCATAAAATATAAATATTTTTCTTCAATTTTGCAGGTTTTATGCTGCTGAGGTTCTCGTGGCATTGGAATACCTCCACATGCTGGGAATCATCTACAGGGACCTAAAGCCCGAGAACGTTTTAGTCAGATCGGACGGTCACATAATGCTCTCGGACTTTGACCTCTCCCTTTGTTCCGACGTGATCGCTGCCGTTGAATTTCCGTATTCTTCCCCGGATCGATCTGTCCCGACAACCCCGTCCTACAGCCGCGACGTAAACACGCCGACCTTGACCGCTTGCTTCCCCAAGCAGCTTTTCCTGTCACGAAAGGTCCAAACACTGACCAGCACCCGGCTCTTTGTGGCGGAGCCAGTCGACGCCCGGTCGTGCTCCTTCGTCGGTACCCACGAGTACGTAGCACCAGAAGTCGCCTCCGGCGGGTCCCACGGGAACGCCGTCGACTGGTGGGCTTTCGGAGTCTTCATCTATGAGATGATCTACGGTCGTACGCCCTTCGCGGCTTCATCGACTGAGACCACTCTTCGCAGCATCATAAAAAAGCCGCTTTCCTTTCCAAACCCCACGCCATCCGGCGCGCTTGAGTTCCAGGCACGGGATCTCATATCGGGGTTGTTGAACAAGGACCCGGTTCATCGACTCGGGTCAAAGCGCGGAGCCGCCGACGTAAAAAAACATCCTTTCTTCGGGAACCTGAACTTCGCTCTCATACGATCGGTCGCACCACCGGGAGTCCCCGGGCCGACGATCAGAAGGCCCAGAACGACACCTTTGGGTGACGGGAATAGGGATGGAACTCAATCCACGGCTTTCGAGTGCTTCTGAGAACAACGGGGGATTCGAGCCACACATGTTTACTAGGTAACTTCCGAGGTTGTGCCAGATTTTGTCACTGGCCGGTGACAGCACGTGTATATTCGAGCTGATCCTTTTCATTGACGCATGGCTACTTGAGCTTTTATATATATATATATATAGATATTTATGTGTTAAGTAATGGTTAATAATAATTAATTAAGTTATTAAGAAGTCTTGACTCCTGATCGAGGAACTGGAATCCGACAGGAATGTGATGGAAACTTTAACGTTGCCAAAAAACGTCATTGACTATGTCATAGTTCGTCTCTACTTTATATGGAGAGGTTCCAGTCGGACGGAACGTGGAATAAAAATACGAGAGACCTTGAGTCTAATGTTAGGTCTTTGAAGATAGGGTGGGATGAGATAAATTTAATTTATTTTTTTAATATTAATATTATTTTAAAATAAAAGAATATTAAAATTTAAAAAATATGTATTGAGATTTGAAAAATATGTATTAAAATTTAAAAAAAATATATAGAAATTTATGTTTTTTATAAAAAATTATAAAAATAAATAATAAAAATATAATAAAAATAATAAAAATATTATTTATTAAAAATATAATAAAAATTATAAAAATTCAACTCACTTTAAATCTAAACCAACCTTAGTCATGCTTTAGATTTCGTTAGAGTGTTTGTAAATAATAATTAAAAAAAATAAAAGTAATAATAAAATATTAAATAATAATAAAAATAGATAAAAAAAATAAAAATAAAAAATATTTAAAAATATTTAAAAATATTTTATTTCCAAATCTAGCATGAGAGCACATTCTATTAAAAAAATACCTGCAGGTCGGTCGGACCTATCTTTAAAAATAGTCCTCTAATCATACGACATCACATAAGCGATTTACTGGACTAAGGTTACGTCTGCGTTCAATTCCTTTTTGACCCAATTTGCGTTCCTTTCTAATTTTTTTCTTTTCAAGTTTCTTTTTCTTTCTCCTTCTTTTTGTGCTGCCTTTACCCAGTTTTCATGCTATCAAATCCAAAGAGGAAAATTTAAGCCTTTTCTTTTCGCCTCCTCTCTCCGTCGTTGCCGTAACCAGTGGCTAGGGGCCATGGGCCCCCTCTCCATGGGCTCCCCCACTCTTAAAAAAAAAAAATATATTATTTTAAAGAAAAAAATAAAATATATTTATTCTTTTTTTATAATTTTATAAGATAATATTAATTTTAGTGTTGGCACACTTTCTAAAAATTATATTAGTTTTATTCTACAAAATTAATCTAATTTAAAAATAAAATATATGTCATATAAAATAAAATAATATAATAACATAATAACATATTTTTATTATAGATAAAAAAAGTTAAATGATTTCTAATAAATTTTTATTATAATAATATGTTTTTATCATATAATATATTTTTTTAATATATAAATTGTATTAAACATATTTTATTTTTATTATAAATCTTAAGATCAAATTATTTTATATCACATAAAAAATTACATATAAATAAAATAAAAAATATTTTATATAATTTAATTTAATTTAATTTAATTTAATTTCCTAATCCAAATTTCTTACCCCATCACTAACGTAAGATATAGCCACAAATTTGATAACTTCGCCCCATGTAATTTCAGAGAGAACTGACTGATTTTTTGAAGACGTAATTTGAACTATATGCTATATGCTGCGTGGGTCGAATTCATTGGTTATGGGGTTGAAGAGAAATAGCTTTTTGATTTGGAGAAAGAAATAGCATTTCGTCGCCGTCTTCTTTCTTCTTTATCTAACAGCGTTCTTTCTTTATCTCTGTAGTGGATTGATTGTGCATCCTTTTATCTGTTCTCTTCTTAGCATCAAACTGAGATTTCCTCTCTTTGTATCTCTCGACAATCTCTCTATCCTTTTGAGATAATTTCTCATTGAGAATGTTATTTTCAGTCTGTAATTGTATTACAACATTCCTTAGTGATTTTTTATTTTTTTATTTTTTTTGGATTCAAACTCGATCATCGGTTTGCGTTCGTTGCAGAGGTGGGTGGGTGGGTGGGAGCAACGTCATGGTGCGCCATTGGGGATGGTGAGATTTTGTAACAATGGCAATGTTGAGCTTTCAAACCTGTCCAAAAATCACACAAGACGATTTTAACGTGGTTCAGCAATTTGCTTACATCCACAGGTACCAAATTTACTATAATTTCTGAGATTTACAAATCACTCAAAAATTTCTCACATATTTCTCAAATGCACACACTTCCTCTTCTCTCCTCTGCTCTATCTATTTCGAATATCAGAGCTCTCCTTTTATAGGAGAGGTTTTACAAATGGTTGGTGTGGTAGGTGCAGCCAAACTAGAAAATTCTGCATTGAGGTAGGTGGTGCAGACATTGTTGAAGGAGGATGGACGGTGCAGCCAAGGAGGACTGCAAATGCTGCAAATGGTTTCACACTTTGATTGCCTTTTCAATAATCACCCCCTCCACCGAAGTGTGTCATACTAGGCTGCTTCCAAACTGATTCATTCTTCAAATGAATGCACCTCCTTCTTTGACGTGAGTGTCTTCTACTAACAAATGCGCCATAAGACGCCAAATACACCCAAAAGTGCCAATGCACCCGAAGGTGCTCAGCAACTTACAATATTGATAATTCCAAGCAGTGTTGGAACTTGATCCCTGTGACGACTTTCGTCAACATATCTGCTGGATTATCTTCAGTGCCAATCTTCTGAAGTAATATGTCATCTTCTTCTAATATTTCACGTACAAAGTGAAATTGGACATCGATATGTTTTGTTCGAGAGTGATACACTTGATTCTTGGCCAAATGAATTGCACTCTGACTGTCACAGTAGATGGTAACCTCTTGCTGCTCAAAACCCAAATTTGTTACCAGTCCCTGTAACCAAATAGCTTCTTTTACGGCTTCTGTTACAGCCATATACTCAGCCTCTGTGGATGATAGTGCAATCGTAGACTGCAAATTTGATTGCCAGCTAACTGGTGCTCCAGACATAGTGAACACGTATCCAGTTGTCGATCGTAGTTTGTCAAGATCACCTGCATAGTCTGAGTCAACGTATCCAGTTACTAGACTGTCTTCACTCTTTTCGAACTTCAAACCAAGATCTACGGTCCCTAGAATATACCGTAGAATCCATTTAGCTGCATGCCAGTGTTTCTTTCCAGGATTATGCATATAACGATTGACCAAACTGACGGCCTGGGAGATATCAGGTCGTGTACACACCATGGCATACATTAGGCTACCAACAACACTTGCATACGGGACATTTTTCATGTAGTCCCGCTCTTCATCATCGTTAGGAGACTGTAATGCACTTAGCTTAAAATGTGGGGCCATTGGAGTACTCACAGGCTTCAACTTTGAGTCTATATTGAAGCGTTGCAATATTTTCTTCAGATACTGCTTCTGAGTAAGATGAACTGTACATTTCACCCTATCTCTGCTGATCTCCATCCCCAATATTCTTCGTGCTTCTCCTAAATCTTTCATTTCAAACTCATGACTCAACTGAGTTTTCAAACGATCTATCTCTACCTTAGTTTTACATGCAATCAACATATCATCTACATATAAAAGCAAATAAATGAAAGATCCATCTGCAAGTTTTCTGAAATACACACAATAATCGTATTAGCAACGAGTGTATTTCAGATCCATCATAAAACGGTCAAACCGCTTATACCATTGTCGAGGTGACTGCTTCAGTCCATAGAGAGATTTCTTCAGTCTGCAAACCGATTTTTCTTTACCAGTCTCTTTAAACCCTTCTGGTTGAGACAGATAAATCTCCTCTTCCAGATCACCATGTAAGAAAGCTGTCTTCACATCAAGTTGTGCTAATTCAAGATCATATTGTGCAACCAAAGCTAGCAATATCCGAATGGATGAATGCTTCACAACAGGAGAGAATACTTCACTGTAGTCTATTCCCTCTGTTTGAGCGTAGCCCTTGGCTACCAATCTAGCTTTGTATCGAATTCTATTTTTAGCAACTTGATCATTTTTCTGATTAAAGATCCACTTACAACCAATTGACTTCGTTCCTTGCGGCAGTGGCACAAGTTCCCAAGTCTGGTTCTTATGAAGAGATTGCATCTCCTCTGTCATCGCCTTTATCCATTCATCCTTTTCACTGGATTGTATGGCTTCTTTGTAAGTGGTGGGGATCTCACCCCCTTCAACTGGTAGTGCATATGTCACGTAGTCTACAAAATGTGTCGGCACACGTTTCTCTCGTCTCGATCTACTGGTTGCTATTGATTCAATTTGAGTTGGAGGTGCTGTGACTGGACTATCAACCTCCCCATGTCTGTCTTCTCTTGAATCATTTGGAGTAATAAACTCCACCTTCTGCAAATCACTGGGTGTTTCGCCATCATAGCTGCCTTCACTAGAATCTTTATACTTATGTGACTTAAGCATCTCAGATTCGTTGAAAGTAACATCTCTACTGATAATTACCTTCTTAGACTCTATGCACCAGAGTCTATACCCTTTTATACTAGAACTAAAGCCCAAAAATTTTGCTTTCTTGGCTCTAGGGTCAAGCTTACTTTCCTTTGCATGATAGTAAGCAAGACATCCAAAAATATGTAAAGAGTCATAATCAGTAGCATGTGTACCTTTCCACATTTCAATGGGTGTCTTCCCGCCATTGGCAGCTGTGGGTAGTCTGTTGACGAGGTGGCATGCATATGTCACAGCTTCAGCCCAAAATTGTTTACTGAATCCAGCATTCAGTAACATACATCGTACTTTCTCTAGCAAAGTACGATTCATCCGTTCTGCCACACCGTTTTGCTGCGGTGTTCCTCGTACCGTGAAGTGTCTGACTATTCCCTCTCTCCGACATACTTCCATGAAAGGGTCTAGAGTATACTCCCCTCCATTATCTGATCTGAGCCGCTTAATTTTTCTGCCGGTCTGAGTCTCAATCATCTTCTTCCAAGCAAGAAAGATGTTCAGCACTTCATCTTTATTCTTCATCGTATACACCCACACACGACGAGAATAATCATCTACAAAAGTTACAAACCAATGCTTACCTCCTACAGATGCAATTTTGGTAGCTCCCCAAACATCGGAATGTACATAGTCAAGTATTCCCTGTGTATTGTGAACAGCGGTTTCGAACTTGATCCGCGTTTGCTTCCCCAATACACAGTGCTCACAAAAAGACAATTTACCAGTTTTGGCACCTTTGAGTAAGCCTTGTTTTACGAGTGTTTGCAAAACTTTTTCTCCAGCGTGTCCTATTCGCATGTGCCAAAGTCTGGTGGTGTCAACATCAGTCTCATCTAGTTTCTCACAACCTGTAGAAGCTCTTCCAACAATCGTACTTCCTTGCAAAAGTACAGATTTCCTCGCCTCAAACCCTTCATAGCCACCTGAACTCTCATTAACATTTTGAGAGTTCCGTCTTCAATAGTGATTCTGAATCCCTTTGAATCAAGAAATCCCAATGAGATAAGATTTTTCCGCAGGTCCGGAACGAACCGAACTTCGGTCAAAATCCTGACAGTTCCATCGTGCAGCTTCAATCGAATGCTCCCTATCCCCCGAGTCTTACAGGCACTATCGTTGTCCATAAGTACTGCTCCACCTTCAATCTCTATGAAGTCAGTAAACCAGTCCCGATTGGAACACATATGATAGGTGCATCCAGAATCCAGAATCCATTCATCAGGATGACAAATCAATGATGAACCTGTCAAGTCTAGATCTTCATCTCTATTCGCGACATTTGCTGTGGTGGGTTGATTCTTCTGTTGTCCCTTCAATTTGGGACAATCCTTCTTCCAGTGTCCTTTGTCGTGACAATAGGAACACTCATCTTTGGCGAATTTTTTGCCGACTGATGAACCACGTGATGTGGCCCGAGTTTTCGATTGAAAACCTTTCTTCTTTCTGGGATACCTTGACCGCGATCTCCCTCTTGCTGTCAGTGCTTCACTTGATGTATCTAGCTGTACCTGCTTATCCTTTTTTCGGTACTCATTGCTAATCAGAGAACTAGATACATCGTTAAAACTAATTTTCTCCTTCCCATACAATAATGTTGTAACTAAATGATCATATGTATCGGGTAAGGAATTTAACAAAAGTAAAGCTTTATCTTCATCTTGGATTTCAACATCCAAGTTTAGTAGATCAGCAAGAATTTGATTATAACTATTCAAATGTTCAGACATACTAATACCTTCACGAAATTGGAATCTGAAGAGCTTTTTCTTCAGATGCAAACGGCTCTCAATGCTTTTCTTCATGAACTTATCCTCCAATTTCTTCCAAAGTTCCTTTGCATTTGTCTCTCTCATGACAAAATACTTCTGATCTTTGGTAAGGCATAAACGGATTGTACTACAAGCTTGGGTGTTAAGCTTCCTCCAATCCTTTTCTGACATATCGTTAGGTTTTGCTTCCAACGCCATATCCAACTCTTGTTGGATTAAAACGTCCATCACTTCACATTGTCACATTCCAAAGTTAGAAGTTCCATCAAACTTCTCAACTTCAAATTTGGCATTTGAAACTGTGGACCTACGCCCTGAACTGCTGGCATTTCCAGAGTTCTTAACTTCTCCAACACCTTCCATATTAATTAAAAAATTTTAGAAGACAAATTTCGAAATTCTAACCATACAGATGAGTCCGGAATGATCCAAATAGTTGGAAAGCACTATTTGATCGTCGAAATCGGACTCCAAATGGCTAAGATCAAGCCCAAAATCAGATCTCAAAATCGGACGGTCCAGATCTGTCAGGCGCGTGTGATACACGCGCTGAAGGAGGTCAGAGGCGCGTGAATGCGCGTGGGCATCACGCGCCAGAAGAGACTCGGAGCGCGTGAAACCCGTGGGGCGCGTGGGCTTCACGCGCGGGAGCTGCGTATGGCGCGTGGCAGCGCTTGGGCGCGTGGAGACCACGCGCAGAACACTCCTGTGGAGCGTGGGGGCACGTGCTGTGCGTGGGAGGTGCGTGGGAGAGTGCGTTGCACGCGTCGTCTTCCTCGGAACGCGCGTAGAGCGTGTTTTCCAGTTGTCTTCAACCTCCAGCTGCGAGTGGGGCGCGTGGGTACACGCTCGGACCTTCTACCGGCGCGTTCGGGCTTCTCCGACGTCCGTTTTCGATTCCGTTTGCGCCTACGGATTCGTCTCGACGCAAGGAACAGCCTGGAGTTGTCAAAAATTAATTTTGACCAACTTGATTTCTGGACAGCACGAACCAGGGCTCTGATACCAATTGTTGAGCTTTCAAACCTATCCAAAAATCACACAAGATGATTTTAACGTGGTTCAGCAATTTGCCTACATCCACAGGTGCCAAATTTATTATAATTTTTGAGATTTACAAATCACTCAAAAATTTCTCACGTATCTCTCAAATACACACACTTCCTCTTCTCTCATCTGCTCTATCTATTTCGAATATCAGAACTCTCCTTTTATAGGAGAGGTTTTATAAAGGGTTGGTGTGGTAGGTGCAGCCAAACTAGAAAATTCTGCATTGAGGTAGGTGGTGCAGATATTGTTGAAGGAGGATGGACGGTGCAGCCAAGGAGGACTGCAAATACTGCAAATGGTTTCACACTTTGATTGCCTTTTCAATAGGCAAATGCAGGGGCGAAGCCGTGGGTCTATCGTTCTACTTTCCATTGTGAAAATCCAATCAAATAGGTCTACCAACATTTGTTAGTTATTGCTGACGTGGCATCCGTTAATTAGAAGGCTGCTTTTACCATTATATAAGATGGACCAGCTAGTAGAGTCTCCAATGTCAAATTTATCTATTATTTAGTCGATAGATCTTAAAATAGATCACATTAAATTAGGTAAAGTTTAAAGATTTAGTTATAATATTGTTTAAATTTTCCTATTTTTGACGATCATTTTATATTAACTAAATATCTATTATATTAATTTCTTCTCTCTTATTCATATTATAAATTCCTATTTATATCTTAACAATGTTACAGTCACACACTTAAAAAATTTTAAAATTGTCTTGGTTTGAATATTTTAATTTTGCATATTATCCACAAAATTATATATATAAAAAAAAGAATTGTAGATGCCTTAATATCATGCATACTCATTTTATTGTGTTTATTAATAACCATTTTAATGATATACGTTCTTTGATCTGTAACTTGTGAGTAATTAGTAAATAGAAACATGTCATTTATCTCATTTGATTTGCTTGTATTGAAAAATATATAGTCATCTTTGGATAAAATCTTATATATATATATACACATGGATGCTAGGGATCCTAATTGCATCCCGATTTTATTTTTTTAGTTTTTTTATATAATTTTCTTAACATCTGAAAATATTTTTAAAAAATATAAAAAAATACAATATTATTTAAAAACACTTATTTAAAAATCACCTGAAAAAAAAAAAAAATCAAATCCCTAATAGGGATCCAATTAGAAACAAATAGCATTATATATATATATATATATAGATAGATAGATAGACAGATAGATAGATAGATAGATACACTAGGTCGGGAACAAGTTGCGGTTGCCTAAGTAATAGTTAAGTGAAACAGTTTTTAACAAACTCAAGAGGACAATGTTTCCAACCATTTTACCAACTCTCGAGTTAAAACCTTATACTTTTCAATAAATAAAAAGGTTAAAATCTTACAGAATCATCTTGATATAATTACCATCAAGTTTATTATGAGATGATCTACAACAAAATGAAGGGATAATTTATAATAGAAGTTATAAAATAAAGAGGCAAATAAAAGCATCCTCTTTAGATTATGCAAATTATCTAAATGAAAAATTTGCATAATATCATATATTATTCTCATATTATATTATTTATCTATTAGTCATAATAATAATAATAATATTATTATTATTAATTTCTTTGTTTCAATTTGTTTCTATTATTTAAAAAAAAATCAAGACACATGGAAATATTAATGTTATATACAATAAAAGACTTGGATAAAGACTCTAATTAATAAAATTGAAAATTAGTTTTCAAAAATAAAATAATAAAATTGAAATATACATCATAACGTGAGAAATTGGAAACTTGTCTACAAACGTTCATGAACAGAACAATACCAACACCCATCCAGGAAAAGCTATACATGCACAGTATATATAAATCAAGCATTGATTAGACGAGATGGAACTTATACATGCACAATATATGAACAGACTTATAAAACTGACTTTAATTGTGCGTAATTCAACACTCAGACGGAATGGGAAGCATCATGAGACTTAACGGACGTTAACGGAAAATAATTTAGATTTAACGAAAAATAACAAAGTCTGTTAAATCAATATTTTTTCATTAAATAGTCATATTATATATATACTAGATGAAAACAACGTGCAAAACACATTTGCTTAACTTTCTTAATTAATTTACATTGAATTAATTTTTGATTAATAAAGACGTATTGATGAATTTATTTAAGAAAAAATAATTTGTAACCTAAATTTCAGAAATACTGATATATTATAAAAGAAGTGTATTAATAAAAACAATAATATAGTCTGATAAATAAACATAATTTTATGTAAAAAAAAAAGGCTTAAAATTTAATATTGTGTTGCTACTTATCAATAAATACAATTAGCAATATTGTATATTTTAATATTCATTATTTAACTAAAATTTATTTCCTATTTTTCATAAGTTTTATTTTAGTAAGAATTAATAAAAAAAATCTAATAATAACATATTAAATATTGCTACCTATCAACAAATACAATTAGTAATATTGTATATTTTGTTTGAGTAATCTGGTATACAGCTATTAGGTACAAAATTATTGCTACAAATCTTAGAAAATTAAATGGATAACATAGGGAAAAAATTTAAGTCAACTGTTTTTAGTTAGATTTATAAACACAATTTTTTTTTTCCTCATCTAGAGCCCAAAGACCCAATGCATGAAAGCCCAAAATATTAAAGATCCCAGCCCGTGACCTTTTATTAAAATTTTTAAACGGCGCCATTTCTCATCTGTCCCTTTCTAAGTCGTCGACTTCTCTCCAGAAGGTTGTAGTTAACAACACTTCACTTGTTCGATTCTTGTGTCCTAGGGTTTGGACGGTCTCCTAACACGCTCAATCTCCCATCCCTCTCTCTCGTCTCTCTCAGTTTTGCACTCAGCTTGACTCTCTCTTGCTTGGTTCATCTCATCTCTGTTGGTCTCTAGGTTTGATCCAGCAAAACCTAGCCTTTATCCCTCAGTGCATCGCTTTGAACTCGAGCACACTTGTTCTTTTCATCTCTCCGCTTCTCTTATCATCTGGACCTGCTGAAACCCTAACGTCTAATCCCTGCTTGTAGCGTTGCTTCTCGCAGCCTACCCAACCACCTCGACCTACACCAACTTCCTCATTCCCTAACCCGCAATACCTTGCAACCTGAGTTTTCCCCTCCGTCTGCGAAACTATGGGTTTTTCAGCAATAGTAACCACTCGATGAAGCTTCAAGCTCGCCGTCTAGTTTATCATTTTAGGGTTTGTTTCTTATCATTCTCTGTCTCTTTTATATTCATTATTTTTGTCTAGCTTATCTCTCTGTTTCGATCTCGGGTTTGTTTCGCATTTGATGATTTTTGGGGTTTAATTACTTTGATTATTTAAATATTTATTTACTTTATATTTTTTAGACATTTTAATCTAGGGTTTACTATTTTACAGGGATGGATTTCACTCATCTCTCTGTTGGTCCCGCACTCATCTCTTCTCAGTGTCGATGGAAGAAACCTTACCCCATCAACTTCATCAACGACTCCCCGTCATCCTCTTTATCCCAAGGTAAAAATTTACTTAATTTTTTTTCTCATTTATTACTCTATTGATTTGTGTATATTTTTGTAGATCTGGATTTTTTTATGGTTATTTGTTAAACATGGGTATGAACTATAGAACCGAAAAAATGCAACAAAATGATAGATTTGGTACCTGAATGTTGGGGTCTGTTTTGATAGTATTTCTATATGTCATTTAATCTATTATTACTATTATAATTCGGTATCTATCATTTAGCAAATATTAATTTATCTGTGGGTGTTGTTAATTAGTTTTCATCCTCGTGATTGTTAAGTATTAACTTATTTATTGTTTTTTCTTTTATTAATTTATTAGATTGCATATAAATTTATCTGTGGGGTCTATTTTTATAGTGTTTGATACTCTTTTTATATGTGCTTGGATCTGGTATTATTACTGTTGAACTTAAGATTTCAAGTTTCGTGTAAATCTACACATGAATTTTGATGATAACAAATGAATTTAAAGAATAAAGGAGTCTCAAGTTCAAGTTGTCCACACAATAGAATTAAGCACATCAAGGAAGCAAGCATGAGCAAGAAGGGAACAAGTTCACATTAAAATCATAGAGTAATGTTGTAAATCTCTTAAAAATTCGAAAATAGGATTAAGACTCAAAATTAATATTTTATCATAAAGCATTAAAATACATTTTACACATGTGCATGAATATTTTGAAAATTAAATTTGAAAATTTTCAAAGATGATTGATTGTCATCTTTCACATGTGCATGATATGATTAAAGGTTTGAATTTTGAAAATATTAAGATGATTGATTGCCATCTTTCACATGTGCATGACATGATTAAATGTTTGAATTTTGAAAATATTAAGATGATTGATTGTCATCTTTCACATGTGCATGTTTTATTTGAATATTTTCAAAAGTGATAGATGATTTTCTTGACTTATGCAAAAGGTAGATGTCTTTGTTTGAAAATTTTGAAAAGTAAAGTGTGCTCCTTTTGTTATATGCAAAAAGTAAAAGATTAGGTTTGAAATTTTTGAAAAGTAAAGTGTGCTCATTTTGTCATATGCAAAAAGTAAAAGATTAGGTTTGAAATTTTTGAAAAGTGAATGATGATGTCTTTGACATGTGAATCTTTTTAAATTTGAATATGAAGTCTCATATGCCTATAAATAGATCATTTGAGAGCTTCACATTTACAATACCAAGAGCATACAACATTCATTCAAAGCTTTCATTCTTTCTTCTCTAAGCATTGAGTCTTAACCCTTATTCATTTTGAGAGATATAGTTTGCGTTGTATTATTTTTATTTCACTCATTGAGGAGTGTTTTCTGATAGCCTACCCACTATCAATTCTTGTATCAGTAAAATGGTGTGTATAACCCTTGTGTGTGTAGAAGGTGTTCTACACAGAGAATAGTTAAATCACCAAGTGTGAGGTGATTGGAAGTGTAGAAGGTGTTCTACACGAATTCTTTGGAGCGGTACTGCTCAAAAGTGTAATAGGTTTCTATCTTGAGGCGAGCTTGAGGCGAGGATGTAGGCAGTGGGGCCGAACCTCGTTAACATACTGAGTTTGCTTCTCTCTTACCCTTACTCTTTATATTTATTGTTGTTTCATATTTTGTTTATATTTTATATTATATATTTGATTTATAATTGTTATTTTTTTAAATACAACTCAATTCACCCCCCTCTTGTGTTAGTCATCTGGGCAAAAATTACTATTACAATTCTGTAACTATTTTTTACCATATATGAATTTACCAAATTTACATTAAAATTTTTCACAGATAAATAAATACTATCAAACACTATCAAAATGTTAAAATTTGGGATCTATTTTGATAGTGTTTCATACTGTTTTTTAAGTATTTTTTTTAATTCCTCTGTTTTTTAGGTTTTTTTTTTTTTTATGTTTCTTCCCTTGTCAACTCTACAAATAAATTAAAATTGTTTTTTTTTTGTCTTCTGTTTAGTTATTTCTTCAAAACTGGTTTTTTGTCTTCTGTTTTGTTAATTTTTTATTTTCTTCATCTTCTATTTTATTATTTTCGTGCACATGTGGGAAACACAATCTAAACCATGACCCATTTTTAACAGTGCTTGCAAATGATGGTGATTATGATCCCAAAAACTTAAAGTGTTCAATCACAATGGTGACTTGATACTTTATATTTGAGTGTTCCTGCAAAGAATAGATTTTTCTTGTTCATTTATCAGAAGGGTTCCTTGATTATACATATTATAATTGAAGATTTAGGTCTTTTTGGCTTTGTAGATCTATCAAAGTAAAGGAGTGACAAATTGGAAGGGAAATGCATTTGTACGGTATGTGATGTCTACAAATTTTACGATTCTAGCAACCCAATTTGAATATATTCTAGAAAATTAATGAAGTAATTAAATTGTGAATAATCTGCTTTTGCAAATAAATATAGAAGAGAATAACAGATATGTTTATGTCACTTCCAATCCATATTAAAAACGTAATTTAGAAAACATAGAAGAGAATAAAATTCCATAAGAAAGGTTTTGCAAAAAAATATAGAAGAGAATAATAGATATGTTTATGTCACTTCCAATCCATATTAAAAACATAATTTAGAAAATATAGAACAGAATAAAAACATAATTTAGAAATCATAGAACAGAATAAAACATATAAGAGAATAAAATTCCACAAGAAATTAGTTTATTTATTTTAATGCATATTAAAAAAAGAACATGAAGTTTAACAAAATTAGTAAAACAATACAAAGAAAACATAATTGAAGAAATGAAAGAACAGATGAATAAAGATACAGAACAGTACCTTAAACCTAGCAAATTTTTAGTAACTCCAAACAACAACAAGATCAATATAGTCTAAACCAAAAAGAGAGGGGAATTTTGAAGAAATAACAGAAGGTGATTAATATAGATAAATACCTTCAACCAGAATAAATGCTTGCTTGTGAGTCTGAACACTGCTGCACGTGAATGACCTGGGCTTAAGAGATTGTTAGTGTTTTCTTCTATTTTGGTTCTTCTTTTCTGATGTATTATCGGCAAACAATGACACATTTAAATCTGTAATTATGAATTTAATGTGTAATTGTCAATTTAATGGAGTCTTTTAATAATACTTGAATGATATTAGTGTCTAATAGATTAAATACTATGAATGAGAGCATGCATCCATGGTAGATGGATGGACACAATTTAAATTGCATATTAAATGTATTTAAACGGTAATTATGAATTTAATGTATAATTGTCAATTTAGTGGAGCCTTTTAATATTACTTTACCGATATTAGTGTCTAATAGAATAAATACAATGAAGTACAGCATGCATGCATAGCAGATGGATGGTTAGAATTTAAATTCCATATTAAACGGAGGTAAAGGGCATTTAAATTCCATATTTTAATTCATTGGTCCTAATAATTCGGACGTTTTATTTAGAATTTCAATGGGGAGGAGCATGCATGCAGGGCATAAATATTTAAATTCCATATTAAATGGACGTAGAGCAGGGCATTTAAACAAATGATTTAGTAAGGAGACGATTTAGTTAGCAAGGCAGGTATTATAAACAGACGTTAAAATAAGAAAAATATATAACAAATCCGTTAAAATAAGAAATTCTGTTTGATAGGCTCTTTATATATATAGAAGATATATATATATATATATATATATATATATATAAATACAATGGCTGAACCACGTGGGGCAGGGGGGCTATGGCCCCCCTCCCCACGAGCTCCACCCCTATTTTAAAAAATTAAAAAAATTAAAAAATATATAATATATATTTAAAAAAAAATGAATAATAGGTTTATTTTTTTATAATTTTGTAGCATAATATTAATTTTATTTTGTATTAGCCCCATCTCTAAAAATTATTTTGATCTTCTTTTATAAAATTAATCTAATTTAAAAATAAAATACATCTCATATAAAATAAAATACTATAATAACATGATGACATGTTTTTATTATAGATAAGAAAAAAATATGATGATTTTTAATATTTTTTTAATATATTTTTATTATGATGACATATTCTTATCATATTATATATTTTTTTAATATATAAATTGTATTAAATATTTTTTATTTTATTGTAGATCTTACTATCAAATTATTTTATATCACATAAAAAATTATATATAAATAAAATAAAAAATACTATATATATTTTATTTTAATTTTATCGATCCTCACACAAATTTCTAATTCTATTAATGTATAAATATATATATATATATATAAATATAATATCCCGGCATGTACTGTTGAAGTGCATGCCTGCCATAAATCATATAATGACAACACTATCAACTTGAAAGATGCTGCTGCATATTATTTTCTTTTCTATTTTTCTCAATAGGCAGGTAGACTTTATTCAAGTTGATAAATATTCCAATAGATGGTGAGGGATGGGGTTCTCTAATAAATATTCTATTACAATAGGTATAAATGTGATGCAAAAAAAAAAAAAAAAAAAGCAGATTTTGGTACATAGTGAGGGGTGGGATACATGGTGAGGGGTGGGATTCCCTAATACATATTTCATTACAATAATCACAGTATAAATATGATAATAAAAAATTAAAAAAAAAGAGCAAATTTTAGTATCAATTTCTTTATTCTAACTCATGCTTTACAAAAGATTAATACTACGTCTTAGAATACAATATTTTGATAAACTATGATTGGAGGTGGTATAAATGAGTATGCTGCAATCAGTTATTTTGAAATATTTTTTAAAGAGATCCATAATCTCTTTTACATATTTATTTTCTTATTTTTATATCATGATCGATGTATTAAGCATTTTTTACCAGACATGATAATATGCATCCACGATTTCTATGCATGGCCGTGCATGCAATATGTATATATGTATATTATATATAACATTTTATAAGTTGCATGTTTTTTTTTATTAAAAAATGGAAATTTCGTAATCTCCGTTCATCATCATGTCGGCGGCCTTCTTTCTATTTTGCTACTTTTGATCATTTTTGTTCATATCATGTCTAACATTATTCCGATCCATTGGATAAAACCTGGTCCACGAGAATAAACAACCTTTAACAACTCTTACGCTACAACGTATTCAATTGCGAAATAACTAATACGTAAAAACAAAAATCTAACCCATGTCACTAATATATATATATATATATATATATATTTTGGGTTCAAAATATTATAATTGAGTAATGATGTAAAACAATCTTATATACTTTATAAGTTATTTACAAAAATATATACTTTTTATTTTAAAAAATAGATGAGAAAAAGTTATATCTGTATAATTTTTCAATGTATTGAACAGAAAGACGTGACTTGAACTTAATATTTCTTTTATTAAAATTCGCGACATTACGATGGTCGGTACTTTTCTTTCAGCTCATGAACACATCATCATGCAGTCGATTAATTAGATAAAATATTGATTATGAAGATATTCGAAATCTCATGATCATGATAATGATAATATTAGGAATAAAATAGTAAACAGAGATTGAAATTGATAGTGTCCTCATCATACAATATTATCTATATGGAATATTGCAGACTGTAAATTTTAAACGCTAATTAGCGTTTAAATTAATGAATAGATGTAATAATTATATATCGAGTTGCAACGTCTGATCGGTTTGAGTTTAACTGAAACAGTTATTATAATAACTGTTTCAGTTAAACTGTGTAGTTCATTTTCATAGATGCATGGCCTTCGCATTGTTAAAAATATGAGTGTTGTTCATCTTGATGTGGACTTAGATTATTTGTTGGTTGTCTGTATGAAAATGAAAGATAAGAAGAAACTTTAATGGTGACAATCATGTGAAGGTATTTGTCTTACAAATTGGTGATGGGAAGAGGAAGAATATAAGTGCATAATTTGTACACTAATGACCTCTTTTTATAAACAATCACGCATATATTAGAAAGAGTTACAATCATTGATATCTCAATAGTTATTAAGTGACACAATCCTTAATAAGTGACACATCCCTTTGATTCAATTAAAGGATTGTGTCATTTGACAGTTCACAAGAGATACAACATTTTGAATAAGTTAGGAGGTTGTATTTCTATATCCTTAACCATCATCATCTGTCATGAGAACCATCATTATAGAGATGATATAATTCTAAGGGGTACACTGTTTGGTGATCACATCTTATGAAATAATATCTTCCACTTGATCACACAAAACGGTGATGATCCAGTTGAATATTTTCCTTAGTACCAATATGAGATATATACTACTAAACTCTCATTTGCATACCTTTGCAAATTAGCATTAGAGCATGACAAGCTTTTACGCGTGCACGTTTTTTTCATTATCTTATTTGACTGTACCCTCCATCACAAGTGCCCCCATTGATCATATAAAAATTGTGACTTCATTTCACTAAAATAAATAGGGAATGATATCAATTCTCCGTGACTTGATCTATAATTAATATCCTTATCACAATTGAAAATTTAAGGCAAATACATAACACATGTATCGACCTGCGTTAAATTTTTGTTAAGTACTTCCTCTAAAGGCTATTTCTGAGATTTTTTTTAATCATCTTATCAATGATTTTACACATGATTAACTAATTATTTAGTTAATTAGCCTGCACTAAAATTTTATTAAATACTTACCTTAAGAACAATCTTAAGATTTTTCTTAATTATTTTATCAGTGATTTTACACATGACCAAATTTTATTTGGGTATCACCATAACTCCAATTTTGTAGGCATTCTAGAATTTCTTGAGTTATGCATGTTGACCATGAGATTATCTAGATTTCTCTCAACCTCATTCTAGTCACATATTCTTTAAATTTCTCTAGAGACAATCATTTAGTTATCGGATCTACTATCATCTCGATTGAGGAAACAAAACTAATATTGACCTTTCATTTTTTTCATTACATCTAAAATATAGTGATAATGTACATCAATGTATTTTCCTTTAAAACTTTGTATTCCACTTTTTATCAATGAGATATCGGATTGATTATTGCAAAACACATTGATTGATTATGTGGATGTACCCAAATATAAGCTTTCTGTAAAGCGCTTTATCCAAATCGCATTACTCACTACAATACTACAAGCAAATGTTCTATTTCTGTAGGAGACTTAGCAATACAGTCTTGTTTGTTACTTAACCAAGAAACCGCATAGGAGACTTAGCAACACAGTCTTATTTCTTACTTAACCAAGAATTTGTTGTTCTACTAAATAGAAATATATACCTGGTTGTAGAGTTTTTATCATCTACATCACTTATAAAATCATCATCACTCTAGTCGATTAACTCTAGATCAATTTTTCAAGGCACAATTTCAAGTGTTTGGTACCTTATAAATATCTTAAAATATGCTTCACTACTTGCCAATGTTCCTTTCCTAGATTGGATTTATATCTATTTACCAATCCTACAGCATGACAAATATCTAATATAGTATTTGTCATTATATACATGAGACTTCCTACAGTTTGAGCATAAGAAACTTTAAGCATTTCATTTATTTCATCCTTATCTTTTGGGCATGTACTTTTATTTGAAGTGTGATCTTTGCAAACAAGCGTATTTAAAGATTTATAATTTTCCATACCAAATATTTTAAACACTTTTTCTAGATATTTTTCTTGATCTAAATATAATATATTTGAATTTCTATCTCTAGAAATTCTTATGCCAAGAACTTAAGCAACTTTACCAATATCTTTCATTTCAAATTTAGATTTGAAGAAATCTTTTATTTCTTTCATCATATTTAGACAATTATCCACTAATAAAATATCATCAACATATAATAATAATAATGTTATTTTATCATCATTGTTCTATAGGTATACACAATGATTTAGTGGATTGATTTTATATTCCATTTTTAGAATGGTTTGTGAAACTTTAAGTACCATTATCTTGAAGAATACTTAAGTACATACAATAACATCTTCAACTTGTAGACTTTCTGTTCATGTTATTCAATTTAGAATCATTTTGGTTGAATTATAAAGATATCATCTTTTAATTCACCATTGAGAAAAGTCATTTTTACATCTAACTGATATAATTCAAATTCATTTGAGCAACAATATACATGATAATCATTGCAGATGTGAATTTTGCCACAAGCGAATATGTATCTACAAAGTCTACACCTGGTTGTTGAGTATATTATTTGGTCACTAACCTTGCTTTGTATCTTTCTAGACTATCATCAATTTTAAATTTTCTTCTAAGAATCCATTTTCAACCAATAAATTTTCTATCTTTTGGAAGATCAATTAACTCTCAAACATAATTTTTGTTTCTTGATTCAATTTTATCTTTCATGGCCTCAAGCCATTTATTTGAATCAATACTATTGATTGCTTCAAAAACATTTTCAAGATTACTTTCTACATCTTTCAAACTGGTATTTAAAGTATAATGATCTTGAAATAACATAGATGCTCGTGTGGATCTTTTACTCCCACTGTCTCCAACATCAATACATGAAAATTGATTTTCATCTGACTTTCTTTTGTTTTTATTATTCTATATTTGAATAATATCAGAATTTACATCGTCAAATTTTGTAGAGATATGTTGATTTTCTAAATTATTTAATAAATCTATCTGATCAACTGGAATAATAAGACTTGTATTTTCTAAAAAAACGTCATCTCTACGTTCAATCAAAATTTGTTCAGAAGCATAAAATCTGCTACTCCAATTTTCTACATACCTGATAAATTTGCATTCTCAGGTTTTACTTTTTAATTAATCTCTTAGTGGCCTTGAGATGAGTATGCCTTACAACCCCACATTTTGAGTTTGCGTAAATCTAGTTATGTCCTATCCATAACTCCTAAGGTGTAAGAGATTTTGCTTTAGTTTGAACTCTATTTAATATATTTGTAGTAGTCGATAAGGCTTCACCCCAAAAATGTGTTGGAAGATCAACATATGCCATAATCGATTGTACCATATCCAATAAAGTTTTATTTATCTTTTCTGCAATGTCATTTTGTTAAGATTTATATGGTATGGTATTAATGTGTTTTACACAATTTTGTTTATAGAAATTATCCAAAGTTTCAAACTCACCTCCTCTATCACTATTTAGGCCTTTAATGGACCTACCCAATTGGGTTTATACTTCCATTTTATATTATTTAAAATTTTCAATTATATAATATTTGTGTTTAAGTAACTAGATATGCCTATATCTTGAATAGTCATTAGTGAAAATAACAAAGTACTTCATTTCTCAATGATTTTTTATTTTAAAAGGTTTACAAATTTCAGAATGTATTATTTCAAGTATATATACAGATTTTTAATTTTTTGAAAAAGATTTAAGTTTATTTATGGAATTAATGGACTTTTACATACCTGATCATTTTATTTTTATTTATGTGGCCTAATTTTAATTCTATAAATTCGCATAATCAGTAAACATAGTCAAATAATCAGAAATGGATAGTTTACTAATATCAATATTCAGTACATTTATATCGTGATTTTTTACGCCTTTCACTGATATGTCGTCTTTATTTATTACAATAGTTCTAGACTTAAACTCAACTATGTAGCCTTTCTGATCTAGTACAAATATTGATACTAAACTTCTTCTAATACTATATACATATAATATATAACTAAGTAAAATAACATAATCAATTACTTTAAATTTACATGTACCTTATTCCAAGACATCACATTATGTAATGTTATTCATATACACTTTATGCTCTCCTGTTTATTTATTTTTAAACTTGACAAATAAATCTTTATTCTTGCACATATGCCTTGTTGCAGAGTCAACTGACCATGAATCTGTAGTTGGTTCAATGAGTATTACTTCAAAGACTGTCATCATAATTTTTTTATTTTCTTGTGTTTTTTCTTTATTTGGATATTGTGATTTGTAATGCTATTCTTCCCACACTTCAAATAATTTCTAGCAAATGGTTTGTTTTGTTTCCTTTTCAACCAATTTTTTTTTTTAAATTGTTTTGGTTTCTTTTTTTTTTTTTTTTTTGTAGAATGTGTATCCCAAGCCATCAATAAATTGGATGATTCACTCTCTATTTTCTTATCTTCATCCTTTGTCTTTCAAGTACTTAAAGTATTAGAAGCGATCTCATTTTTATTTCATTTCCACCATATGTTAATGAAGTGACAATGTCATCCCAAGATGAACGAATACTATTTAATATAGCTGCAACTTGCATTTTATTAGTGAGAGAATGGCCAACACCATGTACTTCTTTTACAATCAACTCCATTTAAAGGACATGATCATTGTTAATATCATTATTCTCAATCATACAAGTAGAATTAAACTTATTCAGTAATAATCGTATATGAGTTTTCAACCTTAAATCATACTTTGCTTCAACTACATCCATTGTTTCTTTTGTAGTTTCATAGTTTTTAAATAGAGAAATAATGTAATAATTTATACAATGCAAAGTTAAAAACTTTTGCCCATGCATTGTACTCTTCCCATTTATCTTCATTTGTAACAATCCTCCCACTTTCATTTATACCATTTTTCACAATTTCATATGGCTTGGGTGTTGTTAATATATATAAAGTTTTTTCCTTGGTTAGAAGAAAGTTATATGCCTTTTCTAGACTCAAAAGTTTCTTCAATTCAATTTTTCTATCCTCGAGGGATTAATATTTTTTTTTTGGTGTTATAGATAATCACCTTAAAAATTAACAACAATAATGTAGAAATAATACTAATAAATGTGTATTATTTAAAAACAATAACTTAACTGTGAAAAAAAAATATTACAAACTTAATAATAATAAACATTGGTTTTAATCCAAGGAGGTAGCCTTAAAATTCTCCTATTTTTTAAATAAGGAGAATAATGAAAGTGATGCCTCGATCAAAAATTTTCAAAACCTCTCTTTGGAATTTCTTCTCTTTCAAAAAATTTCTGCCATAATTTCATCTAAGAAATTCTTTTTTATGATTTAGCACAAAATTTGGAGAACAACAGATTTTGAACGGACCAAAGCAGGCTTGAAATGACTCGAAATATTGTTTCTGGTAAGAATTGATAAAAAAAGAGGATAAACCAGTTCCGTATGTCAAGCTGGACGGTGATGAACGACTCGGTTAGCAAAGTCAGCTTGGTCAACGGTTGTCTACTTGGCTCGGTTGTCGGTGCGGCTCAACTTGACTTGGGTGAAACGCTGTCATTGGTACCAAATGTTGTATTTGTTCTGAACTGAAAATGGCAATGACGTTTCGCTTCAATTCAACTAAGTGGCGTGTCGTTTAGTGTAGTAGGAGCACGACCCTTGGGCAAAACGACATCGACGCTTGGCTTTCCTTTGCTAAACGACGTATAGTTTAGCCTTGGCAGTTTTGAAAAATGGTTAAACGACCTGTCATTTTTGCCTTGCTTTTTTTACTTCCGACTGAAGGACCTATCATTTTCGTCATAATTTTTTTCTTCTTCCTCAAACTTTGCAGTATTTGAGACTAAAAATTTACTATCTTCATTTTTGTCTGGCGATACTGTTACCGGAGTTAAAGATTCCAACGTACTTTCAAGGTCTATGAGATTTGATAATAGTAAAGAACGCTGAAGAACTTCTAAAGTAGTGACAGTGGGTGATGGAAAATAGGAAAAAAGGTGATTTCTTTGACTAAAAATATTTTAATAATTTTTTTCAAAATAATAGCAATTTACTAGGTTTTGGAGATTCCTAATATACTCCAAACCTCCCTCTATAACTTGATAAAATTTCTCTCTTGAATTTTTAAACTTTTGAAGATGATTATAGTATAGAAGTGTGGTTGCCAAACCAAACACTTGTCTATGAATCGTCTTTCTCTATGCGTGAAAAAGTTCATTTTGACATGATTAAACTCTGATATCACTGTATGAAAATGAAGGACAAGAAGAAATTCTAATAGCTGATATCTTGTGAGGGTGTTTGTTCCACAAGTTGGTGAATAATTTGTGCGCTAATGACCTTCATTTATAAGAAATCATGCACCAATTAGGAAGTGTCACAATCATTAATATCTCCATGGTTATTAAGTGAGTATATAATCCTTAATAAGTGACACAACCCTTTAATTCAATTAAATGATTATGTCCTTTAACACTTCACATGAGATACAATATTTTAAAAAATAACCACTATTACTCCTCATAAGAAACCATCCCGTCTTAGGAGATTCTTGCATATAGAAAGGCTTGGTCTTTCTATTATTCATGCATATAGAAGATTAATTCTTATTCTTACTGTTTAGAAGTTTTATGGTTGGATCTGGTTTTGATTACTTTATTTATTTTAAATGGTTGGTTTATTATGTATTTGCTTGCTTTATTTGTTCTAACGTTTATCTGGTTTTCTTTTGTTGATTTATTTTGGTTTCTGGGTATGTTGAAAAGACTTTGGTTTGTTTATGTTTTTTTTAAAATATACAGGGGTTTTGGATTTTTTTATTACTCGCAACCCTCATGTATTTGATTTGTAATTGCGATTTTCTTCCGTTATAAGTGAGGGCTATCAATATATCAATATATTAAAGTACCATCATCTTCTTAAAAAAAAATGTGTAAAATAATTGTAATTGACAATTAACAATAATTGTAAAAAAAGATGAAAGAACACAATTTAATTTAAAGAAAAAATTATGTCACTAGTGATATGCATGCATAAGTGAATATAAAGCACTAATGCTTCGTGCGACGATCAGTGCTTCGTATTAGTTAACATAATTATCGTGTGTTTAGCCTTTGATTCTATTTTATATATAGAGAAATTCAGTCACTTATAAATCATTAAAAGTTTTTTTGTCTTTTCAATATATGGTTAACAAAAAATATCTTCGGGGGAAACTTCAAAAGAAATTGAAGTTAAAAAATTTAAAAATTATTTGGAATAATCTAACGAATAAAGGGAGAATAGTTTTGCTCATAATTTGAAAGACATGAGCAGGTTGTCGAGTCAAGGACTGGGAGTTTTAAATGAATTATAGATGATGGGACATGTGGGACATAAAGAAAGCCCATATCGAGCTAACGAAGGAGGTCAACAATGGATCGAGCTAACCCTGGCCGGACTTAATTCATGATGATTTGGAATTGGATCCCATCTTATGCAAGGTTATCAAAATTAAAAAACTTCAATGCTTTTTTATTTTAGTTTTTTTAGAAAAAAAAATATAAAAAACCATTTGATTAAATTAAATTTTAAATAATTCTTAGATTGTTCAATGTGTGCAAACTTCCATAATACTAAATTTAATATTTCATACATGAAAACTTTATATTTTTAAATAATTTTTTTCCAAGATCTTGATAAATTGAAGTACAAAATTTAGAATAGGTCTCATTTTAAGTTTTTGTATTAAATATATATTCGAAAAATTCTTATTTAAAAGATTTTAAATAAAGCCTCATTTTATTGTATTGTAATTAAACATACTCAGTTTTGTTCAGAATCTTCATTCTTCAAACGTCAATTTGCAAGAGCCATCTTGATTTAGACCTACAAAAGAGAGTTTTTAAGTTTGATTCCAACATAATCAAGTCAAACCTGAGTTGGCATAACTTGTTCCAACTCCACTCAATTATGACCCTATCGTGAAGAACCTAATACCAACTGTGAAAGTAACTTTATATCTAGGGCAGTGAATCTATAATAATAACTCAATCAAAAGAGTTTGTATTAGAGATCTAATATCTATTTGAATTTAACTTTATAAGGATGTAAGTGATCCAATTCGATTTGGTTTTGTACATTTTTTAGAGTTGAACCGGCATGCACTAGTTTTCAAATTTTAAAAACTAGTTTTGGATTGATTCATTATTGAAATTGAAACTTTCGATTTTTTCGGTTTTGGTCTCATCTGATTTGGTTTTTTTAATTTCACGAATTATCTATGTTGGTAATAATATGATGCTTATATATACTAAACTGTTATTCTATTTATATTATAATATAAGTATATTATTTTATAATAATTAACATAATACTAATATGGTATTTGATTTAATTATAATCTATATAAGTTCTAGACTTTTTTATATGAGTATACATGATCAAATGATTAAAAATGTATATACAAAAAATATATATCATAATTTATTGCGCCAAAAATGTATTATATATAAAGTTTATATTAATAACTTAATATTAATTTTTATGTTTAAGATTAAAATTTTATATTATATTAATTTTAATTTATAAGAGTAAAATTTATATAATACATCAAATGTTATAATATAAGATTAGTTTACTGTTATATCACATGTTATATTAATGTTATATTATAAGATTAATCGACTTGATTAATAAGATTAGTATTTCATATTATAATAATTAACAATTTAATATATAATTTGTATAATATAAAATAAAAGACTATAAATATACATCCCAATCCACTACAGTTTAAACTAATTTTTAAAATATGAAAACCAATACCGTACTGATTTAGAACTAATTTTGATTATTAAGAACCGGTATTGCACTAGACCGGTTACAAGCTAGACCAAACTCACCAGTTAGTCTAGTCCAGTCCAATTCAACCGATTTTGCTGTTGAATTTTTCACCCCTACAATTTCAGCTGATCAATAATTTACATTAACTAGGCCCAACTTTTTGTGAAGCTGATGAAGGACACACTACTAGGTGCAGTAGAAAACCATGCTATCAAGCTTCAACAGTTTTTTAGTTATTTCGTACGTTTTTTCTTGCCCCCCCAAAGTTATAGCTTCTGTCTCTCTGAGTAAAAATAATGTCTATTTTTTTTTTTAAATATAAGGATACGGTCACGAGTAGACTGCAAACCATAAAAGTACAACGTAACACGGAAACAAAACATTTCGAAATATTGGTGTCCATAGTTAAGTTCAGTATAAAAGTCATTTTATTTACTAGCACCCACAAAAGTCAGTTTCCATAAATTAATTCTAGTAACTCATGAACATCACCATAGTCAGGGTCATCGCTGTCGTCAGGGTCTTCATAATACCCATCGTCAAAAGAAAAGTGATCAATGTCCGAGAACCCAGAAGAGTAGTCATCATCAAAAGATCCAGCATCATGAAGTTCAGCACTGAATTCATAGTCATCAGTGGAATCACAGGGAGATCGCAAATCTTTAATCCGCTCGGCACATCTTCTTCCCAAATTCCCACTTAGAGTGACATTGAAGCATTGCCGTAGGTCAAGCGACTCAAGGTGAAGACAACCATCAAGTATTGCCTTCAAGCCATCATTAGTCAGCTTATTTCCAAAAATCTGAAGGTGGCGTAATTCAGTCATGTTCTCTGCAATAGCAATTGCGTCCTCATCACACTCAATGTGGGGTCTTCTGTATCCCGGGCTGTTGAATTTGAGTGACTTCAAGAGAGGACAACAACGGCCCACAGCTTCCAGAGGTTCTTTTGACAACGGACCATATGAAATCTCAAGGTCCTCCAACAATGGAAATTTTGCAGCCACTTCACTTAATCCCTCAACTGAAATGTCATAGCAACATACAAGTCGAAGACGTCTGACCTGACTTGAACTGTTAAAATGACATGAAGAAAACATGACAAAATGAACGAGCAATTATAAGATGACATGAACCCAGCAATTATAAAGGGGCGGCTGTGGTTGAACCGTTTCAGATTCTAAATAATTTGATTAATTGGAAAGTGGAGTTGAAGTTTATTAGACATTTACAGGATCGGGAACTTTGCGCAGTTTCTGATTTCTTTGCTAAGCTTTATGAGATGAAGCTTGATTTTTCTAAGGAAGATAAGTTGTTGTGGATTTATGATTCCAAATACACATTTTTAGTAACATCTTACTACAAAATATTGAATTGCAAGGGTGATAATGTCTTTTCCTGGAAATGTATTTGGAAACCAAAAGCTCCTAGTAAAGCTGACTTTCTTTGCTAGTTGGTCTGTCTTGAGAAAGTTTTAACTATTAATAATTTGAGGAAAATGGGGCTGCCTATTATTGATTAGTGCTTTATGTGTAAGAAAGCTAGGAATCTGTTTGTCATCTTTTTCTGCATTGTGAAGTGGCGACAACCATGTGGAATGAAGTTTTCAATAGGGCTAGTTTTGCATGGGTCATGCCTTTGCATGTAGTGGAGTTCTTGGAAAGCTGGAATGAATCCCTAGTTCGAGGAGGCTTTGCTGATTCTTGGAGAGTTGTTCCCCTGTATTTGTTTTGGTGTTTATGGTTTGAAAAAAATGGAAGATGTTTTGATATTTGTGAATGTTCTTTGGGGAATTTTAGGTCTTTTTCTTTAATACCCTCAGTTTTTGGATTCAAAATCTTGCAAGGGATGGGAACTCTTGTAATGCTCCGTTTTTTTCCTTCTTAGCTTGTAACTAGGCACTTGTCTTTGTACATTTCTTGTGTACTAGGTTTTGCCTATTTGCTTGAAAAAAAATTCTTATTACCTATAAAAAAAAAAAAAAAAATCCCGCATCTCCAAATTCATATTTTAAATAAAATAGATTGTGAACTATATAGAAGAGCAAGAAGGATGCTTTTTTGCATATGCATGCCATACCTCATAATTCTTCACGGAGGGCTGCAGTGTGGAGATATGCTGTCTAATCTATATTGCGTGCAGAAAAAGTGTTCAAAGAGAGAAGAAAGAAGAATACACGAATGTGTAGTTTGAAACATTCTGCATGAATGGAGGGAAACTCCCTACATACATTGAAGCCATCAGTCCAAGAGCCAGTGACAGTTGAAATACTGAGGCACTATGCCACAATAGACAAGTCACCTGAATAGAGAGGGAGGGACCAAAAAAAAAAGGTAGGCGGGGACATAAGTTGACCAGCTGATTAGTCGAACACGAGCAGTCTGCTCCAAGTTTGCAACTCATCTATAGAAAAAACAAGCTAGAGCTCATACTGGTACTCAGCATATATTTATGGAACCATAAATGAATATAAGCTCATATTGTTTTTTATTGTTGATTGGCATTGGGTGTCCAAGAATAAAGTCCCAACTAATCCTAGGGATGCACAGCCCAATATAAGCTAATGCTATTTTAGAGATTTAAAAGAAATATTATCACTTTTTAAAAGTCTAAAATCCAAATGTACAGATTTTTGTCCAACAATGTACCCAAAATAAAATAGAGATCTTTTGGGAACGAAGTAGTGCTCGATCAGTTTTATTTGCAGTTCTCAATTCCAATTCACAATGAGGTAGGTTGAATACTGCTCTATTGAACCAAAGCGTGGAAGATTGTTTGGAGAACCAAAAACTTGCTAATATTGTCAATAGATAATTGAATCCATGGGATTGCCAATGGCCCATGGCACCCATACTTGCAAAAGTATGGGGCAATAGGGCCAAATTGGGTTTTATCCCTGAGCCAGGTTTGTATGACACAACAAAATTGCCTAAAGAAAAAAACTGGACCAGTATGGTTCCAACAGATCACTCATCGTCTGCAAGACTTACAAAACTGATCACTCTATGCGTCCTTCCAACCCAACCATCCCGCACCCCAGTGGGTGTATGGTGCAGTGGAAAAGAGTTTTACAGGGGACTTCTAAATTCATGGCACTAGAAATTTAATCAACGATGGTACACTTAAATTGAAAGCTTGGGTCACATACAGTCAGAAGAAAATCTATGTTTAGAGACTTTTTTTCTTATAAGAGGAAGTATACAAGAGCAAACACCTAAACACAAGCTAGAAACTAGAAAAGGCTAAAGGCAAATCCATCTATGATATGATAGAACAACCAATTTATTCATGGATTTCCAAATGGGCAGGACCTATAAAACAGGGAAGCTACGTCTACAGAAAACTCCTGATCACATAGAGTGGGAAAGTTGTAAAGGTAGTAGGTGCTCCTTACTAGGTGAAACTAGGTGTATGTCATGATTCTAAGGAAGCTTCAAATTGACTAGTCTTTTTGGGGTCCCAGCACAAATGGGTCATTTCAATAGAACTCAGATATTCAAACGGTAGCCTTTGATGATCATCAAATATACTATACAGATCAATGGAATAGGATCATTCACCAAAGCTTGCATACAAGTATTTGTTAACTATAACTCCCATAAAACCATTTTTTGGGTAAGGCTCTTACTGTCAACTAATGCTGTGACAGGGCACTAAAGTATAAACCTGCTATTGGCGAGCAGCATGGTTCACATATACACTTTAACCGGCCACAAAAATATAGCACAACAATCACAAACTGATTGAACAAAGTGATTTTGATGTTTCTCTATAAAAAAACAGTAGGAATAGACAGCAAAAGAGACATTTCAATGGGATTTTTTTTAGACTGCACAACAAGAATGTGTTGACCTATTCAATTTGATATTAATAATTCTGTGTGGTAGCATTGTTTTTCAGGCTAATGCCTTAGTTCAAAAATGACTTTCTAATAGACTAAAGAGTGAGTTAAATCTTGTCTCGGTTAGATATACAATGGAGGTGGCTGTTGTCTCTCACAATTATCCAAGGCGTCTTAAGATTGAAATTGAATGTAGAGGTGGCTGCTGATCCATGGACATGATTTCCACATTAGTCCAGTGTTGATTGTAACATGATATTTTGTTTGGGGGTCACCCCTACTTTTTGTAACTTCATTTTATGTTAAATGAAATCTTATTCACAACAGACAAAAAAAAATGCATAACATTCAAGTAAATTGATAGCAACATTACTGCAGTACCATTTACATGCGAAAGCCTCAACCCTCAGGCACAATATTCTTTCCAAAAACTTAGGAGTTGATGAGGGAAGGTCAAACTAAAATTGTGGCTGAAGTCAAAACCATGCCACGCTTGATATCCCTACATTTGACAGAACCAAGCAAACAATCTCAAGGGACCCTCGGAGTGGGAGATTTTTTCCTTGAATTAACCGATATGCACTTGCAGGAAATTCATTATCGAGGGCCTGCGCACCCCCGGGATAGTTTAAACTTCATAGGCTAGACAAATATTAAGGAAACTGACTAACATCATAGGCTAGACAAAGCACAGTTTAAACTTGCATAATACGCTAGACAAAGAGCAGTTTAAACTCAGATATACAAATTTAACCAACATACTGGAAGTGTAAACCTTTCAAGTGAATAAAGAGATGGGAAAAATTTTAACAACTAGAATACTCTTCCAGTCTTCCCAATCACGTTGGACTACAAAAGCCCAACAATATCACAGCACAACAAAGTTCCACCCAAAAATAGATTAAAACTGGAAAAAAAAAGCATGTATGTATATAAATACCAAAAACTTTGTTATAGTCACGTAATTAAAAAAAAAAACCGAAAAAATAATTAACAGAAACAAATGGAAGAACAAAATAAATTACCTATCGGCAATGTAGTGGAGAAGCTCGTCCGTGCCAAAGTACTCGACGTTGAAATCGACCAACTGGCCACAGCTACGATCGACAGCGTGACGGCACATCTTCTCGAGGTCGTAGGGCATATCCCTCTCGCCGAGGTTGCGCATGTCGATTTTACGCCACATTGACGGGTCCTTGAAGAGGTTGCGCCAGAGCAAGCAAACCTTCTGCGCGCTAGTCAGGATCTCGATGGCGCCGAGACGCAGAAGGATCGACGCCGTCACGTCCTGGGGAAGCTCCAGCCAATTCCGGAACTGGCATTGGGGGTTAGGAGTAGGAAGGTCCATCGCGAGGTTTTCTGAGAATGTCGGTGGAGATATCGGGGCAAAAGGAAACTTCGCAAATCTAGGGCGAAATTGAAAGCTAGAATGGTCCTTCAGAGCGGTTAAAAGATGAATATTTTGTTATAAAAAAATAAATGTATATTTTTATAAACTATCTTATATAATTAACGCCATTTTATAAAAATATATTTATTTTATAACGCGAAATATATATGATAAAATATTTTATGTATCAGTGATTCAGAATCACTTCTCTTAAGGGGGACAAGTTCAGTACTTCTTCCTCTATTAAATTTTGTAATTTTAAATTTATCTTATTTTATAGAATAATTTTATATATAATCGTAATTTATGTAATCACCACGTAACCAACTTTAAAAAATATGAATATTATTACAAAATTAATTTATTCATGTAAATTTTATATTTTATTCATTTTTTTCAAAATAATTATACAATAATCACACAATCTCGAATTATAAATATTTTTTTTATTTTATATCAAGTTCCGTGATGAAAATTATAAAATTACTTATTAACGTAATATTAATCTTGAGATAATATAAAAAATTTATGAGTAATAATAAAATAATTTGTGTATAATAATAAAATTATTTAATTAAGATGTTTTATAATATTTTTAAAAAAGGAGAGAGAAGAATAGTTTTAATAATTAAATTAAAATTAAAAAGTGAAAAATGTTTGTATTGAGATAAGATAGGATCATACCTTCTTGAAATCCGAATGAGGCTGTAATGCAATATATGCACAATTTGTGACCTCATAAATATTATCTAATTATAAAAAATTGAGAAAAGTCTATATATAATTTAGTTTATTAACCTACCAAACAATACTTATTATAAAAAAATTGAGAAGAGTATTTGTTCTTTAATGATTTCTATACGCGGGCTTGTTTGAGAATATTAATCGTCTCATTTAAAAGTTTCTTATAATTTATTTTTCAAATGTCACCCTAACAAATAAAATTTATTATTAAACTGAACACACATTATCTCACCTCATAATTTCCCATAATTTTCTTTCCAACATTACTAAAATATATGCGCTTTTAAATTTTAAGTTTTCAATCTTTTTAGTGAATAAGTCGCTAATGATTACAACTTCCTTCAATGTTAAAAATAAAAATAATAAAAATATAATTTTTTTTCAATTGAAAAAAAAAATTATATCTAAATTCTAAAAGTATCTAAATTTTATTATATTTTTATCCAATTTTTTTCCCATTTCTCGAATTTAATAAAATAACTCAATTCAAATTATTGCACTACTTAATTCAAACCATTTAACTATTATTTATAATTTTTTACCTATTTTTCTTCCAGTTTACTCTTATAAATCTATGATTCATGATAAGTTATTGCGTGTGTTGATAAGCTTTTGTTTAACCTTTATAGTTTTGATTGCACATCCAATAATACAATTTTGATTAATATGGTCAATACAGCTATTAAAGTACTGTAAATCTCAATATATACATACAAAGTTGAAAGTACACATTGTTTTTCGAAAAAATAAATTAAACATAATTAACTATGTCGAATTTTTTTTCAAAGAAGTTAAACGGATTAAACTAAAGGAAAACAAAATTTTTGTTCAAATCACTCTCTACCTAAATGTTTAACTACTATTTAAGCTTTTGGGTTTTGTTTTGTTTTTTTTTTAATTATTTTGTGTTGATGCAAATTTGCAATGATGTTGGATTTGGTTAATCTTCTTTAATATGATTCACATATAATAGTATTCAGTTTCTCTCATTGAATTAAGATATATTTAACTAGTGCATGGATTATTGATAAAAAAATTTTTTTGTATAAGATATATAAAAAAGACAAGTTTTTCATATATATATGTATGATTTTATTTATATTGTATCATCAACAAATTTAAACTTGGATTAAATTGCCGGTTGGGTATTGTAGTTTGCAAATTAATGGAGAATTTTCTTTAATAGACAAACTATACAAAAAAATCTAACAATTTTATATTATTACTTATTTGGTATTTTTTAGTTGATATTTCATTTTCTTGTCTTTTTGTAATGGTCTCGACTCTCTAGCAAACTACAAAAATCTTTAAAAAAATTATTTTATAAGATGATTTATAGACATGTATTTTTTACATATAATTTTATGACATATGATTATTATTATTTTTATATAATCACGTACTACATATTTTATCGATCGCCCCCCAAACACTACATCTTAATTCCGACCCTACTTCACTCTAACTCTCCAAAGAGAAAAATGGTTTTCTCTCTTTCTCTCTCTGTCTCTTACACACACTAATATTTCTCTATGGCTATGTTTGGGGTTCTATTTTGAAGCTTAAAAAATAATCTTAATTGCTTAAAAGCTTTTTCAAAGAAAAAATAATATGTTTGGAAAATTTATGAAAAATGTTTTAATTATCTAAAAAAAGTTAAAAGTCTACTTTTTTTTAAATGTATCAAATTGAAGATTTAATCGAAAATCTCATACTAAAAGTAAAAAAAGTACTTCTATTCCCTTTTAATCAAAAAGCTAAAAGTACAAATTTTTAGTTTTATTATTATTTTTTAAAACAAAATTATTTTTATTCTCTTTTTCCACTTTCTTTTCCTCATTTTTAATCAAATATGGCTAAATTTTTTTGATATATGTGCAAGTTTGTACTTTTTAAAATTTAGCTTTAAACAATCCAATAAAAATGCTCCAACCCTTAAAATTATAAGTTATATTTCTCATCGCAATCCTAAACATGTACCATGTATTAAAATAGTAAAAAACATCAAATTAAAATTTTTATCAAAAAGCTCGTACAAATAACTATATATTTTTTAAAAAATACTGTAATAAATTTTAAAAGTACTTTAGATATATGTTTAGCAAATAATAAACAACTTTTAAATTATAGAACTTATTATTTAAGTCATAAATTATAAGTCTTAAAGTTAAAAACTATTACTGCAATCTCAAGCATATACTATATTTTAAAATTGAAGATCTCTTTCAAAAAAATGAGGAAGTGTGTTAAGCATTCTAAGATATTTAAGAGGAGATTCTTTTTTAAACTTATTATGGGGAAATAAACATTGGAACACGTTTCATGATATAAAACGACGTTGTTTAATTTAAAAAGAGTTTATCCTAAAATTGGTCCTACTGATCTCTACCAAACAACAACCTCTTAATAAAGGGCTACAATGGAGCCACACTATAGTAAATTATGATCACTTCTCACATCCAGTCTCTCGGATCTCCCCTTTTTCACCCTTGCAACTCTTCGTCTCCCTCTCCAGCTCCTCTACCTTAGTGGTGTTAGGGTTTTGATAATCTGGATTGTAAATGGCTGTAAAATGAATCTCGTTTGTGTGATTTATGTGGAAAAATAAATACAAGGAACCTATTTGCTGGAATGTTGAAAAGGAGATTACTCAAGAACTGATATAGGGTTCTTCGAGGGACCCTTAAACCTCCCAACTTCTATTTCAGAGAAAAATATGATAATTGTTCAGATAATTTCCTTACAATAGATTTTCCTTTTGATACTCGCGAGGATTAACAAACTAAAATAATAGAAATTGGATACATGTCTAGACAACTAATGAAATAAATTAGTAAATGAAAGCAAGAAATAGCTAGAGTCTTTTAGAACATGTAAAAAAAATCCTAAGGCATGACATGGTTCACTTTAACAACATAAAATGGTGCACTTTGAACATAATGAAAATGTGTGTCTTTGCCTCTCTTGCGGTGCTGTGCGTTTAAATCTTTTTCCTCGCCACTAAACACTGCGTTTTGAGTTAAAGTCGAACATAAGTCTTCTGTTTCACTTCCTGAATCACAACACTTCAAGTTTCGAACCTTTCTGTCTCCTCTTAAGGTTACGTTTGCATGTTGAGAGTGTTTGAGAGTATTTGAAAGTGTTTGTAAATAATAGGTAAAAAATAATAATAAAATATTGAATAGTAATAAAACAAATAATAAATAGTAATAAAAGTAGATAAAAATAATAATAAAATAATGAATAGTAATAGAAAGTGTTTGAGAATGTTTGAGAAATTTGTGTTTCCAAACCTAGCCTTAATCTTCCTCAAAGCAAACCCTAGATAACAATCCTCATGCTCGAGTTGCTTCTCTATGGCATAACAAAAAACCTTGCCCACAAGGTGCGGGTAGAGGTCTTTCATCCTTGCAAGATGTTCCTTAGAAGCTCTAACCCATTTGATCAAGACTTCAGTGATGGGTTTGTCGCCTTGCTTCTTCAAACGTCAATTGATGATGGTCTCAGGCTCTAATAATAGTTCCCCTTCTTTATTTTGTGGAGGAAGTGAAGGGAGTGGGGTGATCTAAGTGCCCAGTTTTCGTTCAAATAGGAAACGTGAAACACTAGGTGGATCCTTGAAGCCACTGTTAGATCAAGCTTATAAGCCACATTTCCAATCTTCTGGAGCATATGAAATGGCCCATAAAATGGGAGAGAAAGCTTGAGGTTGTGACATGTTGCTATGGAGTTTTGGAGATACGGTTGCAAATGGAGGTAAACTCAATCACCCTCCTTGAACTCGCATTTGGACCTCTTTTTATTAGCATAAAATTTCATCCATTGTTGAGAATGTTGGATATTATGCTTGAGTAGATATAAAATATGATCCCTTGTTGTTAATTGCTAGTTCATTGCTTCATTATTTGCTATTCCTGGGATGTAAGAGATTAGATGTGGGGGACAATAGCCATATAAGGCTTCAAAAAGGTATACTTTGGTCGAGATGTGGTAGGATGAGTTATACCACCACTCGGCCAGTGGTAACCATTGCACCTAACACCTTGGTCTAGCTCCAACATAGCATCTTAAATAGTCTTCAAGGGTCTTCTTGTTTAGGGCTTCAGTCTAACCATCATTTTCCAAATGGTAGGCTGAATTGTAGTGTAGCTCTAAACCCTATAATCCAAGCAAGGTCTTCCAAAACGTACTTAGAAAAATAAGGTCACGATCCAAGAGTATAATCTTGGGAATGCCATGTAGTTTAAATATTTTTCGAAAAAACAATTGGCAACTCCAGTAGCTGTGTATGAGTGTGCCATGGCTAGAAGATGGCCATAATTGGTGAGCCAATCCACAAAAACCAGTATTATAGTAAACTCTTGAGATTTAGGAACACCTTCCACAAAGTCTAGTGATATTGCCTCTCATGCTTGTAAGGGGATGAGAAGTGGTTGGAAAAGACTAGGGGGTAAAATGGTTTTAGTTTTGTTCACTTGGCAAATGTCACACTCATGGACCATTTGTTTAATATCTTTTTTCATACCCCACCAATAAAAATCTCTCTTTCCCCTCTATTATGTTTTTAAATCTCCAAAGTTTCTTGCTTAAGGATACGAGTGAATAAAATTGAGGACCTTAGCCTTGAACAAGGACTGAGGGTCAATAACCAACCTATTTTTTTTTAAAGAGCAATCCCTGCCCTAAAACATAATCTTTAGGCTTTTGCTAACCCACAGTAAGTTGTTGGACAAACTCATTCAAATCTAATGAGGCTACATATATAGCTTTCAATTCCTCAATCCACAATGATGTGGGAAAGGTGAGAAGGCTTAGAAATTTCCCCTGAATCAAATCTGGTCCATGCCTTCTAGAGAGGGCATCAACCACTTTGTTTTCCCTTCTTTATTTATATTGAATCGTAAAGTCATAGCCCATTAATTTTCTGATCCATTTTGCTACTTAATAGTGCTGACCTTTTGCTCCAATAAATACTTGAGTAACTGTTAGTCAGTTTTAACGATGAAGGAATAAATAGGATCGCCATTTTTGGATTGTTGTGCCAATGCTAGGAGTACTTTTTCATAGGTAGAAAGGGTTAGAGCTTTACCTTTCAACGCCTTGCTTAAATAAGCAATGGGATGGCCCTCTTGCATTAATATGGCCCCCACCCCATAAACACTTAAAATTACACTTAATGGTGAATTTCTAGGAAAAATTAGGCAGCCTCAAAACTGGTGGAGTAGAAACCGCCAATTTAAGTTAAAGAAAAGCATCAATAGCCTTAGCATCCCAATTAAAAGAATTCTTTCGCAATAACGATGTGAGAGGTGTTGCAATGAGACCGTAACCAGGAATGAATTTTCTGTAATACTCAGTCCACCTGAGAAAGCCCTTCGAAGCCTTGGTATTAATTGGAGTTAGCCATTCAAAACATTGTTGATACCTTATTGGAATTAGCTTTAAGCCCCTGTCTCGACACAATGTGACCCAAGTAGTTGACTTCCGACACCCCAATTTGACATTTGGACCATTTAGTAAACAAGCAGTGGCTAGATAAGGCTTTAGGACCAGTTTAAGGTGTCCAAGATGTTGTTCCATTGTAGAGTTGTACACCAAAATGTCATAAAAAAAAACTAGTACAAACCTTGTAAACATGACTTTAAAATAGTATTCATTAGCCTCTGAAATGTGGAGGGGGCGTTGGTAAACCCGAAAGGCATTACCAAGAACTCATAGTGGTCGTCATGAGTTCAGAAAGCTGTCTTAGGAATGTCCGAAACTACCCATATTTGATGGTAACCAGATCGTAGATCCAGCTGGAAAACACTACTACGCCATATAGTTCGTCAAGGAGTTCATCAATCACCAGAATAGGAAACTTGTCTTTCATGGTCTCCTGATTTAGTACCCTATAGTTGACACAAGCACCAACTTCCATTTGCTTTCTGAAATTGGTCTTATGACAACTATCTTAGAGAGTTTAGCAACCATTATTTCTATTTCCAACTTCTAATAATAGGGATAACGATAAGGCCACGTAGAAATCGGACATGTGCCTTCCTTTAGAACAATGTGGCATTCATGAGACCTTGAAGGAGGCAACCTAGTGGGTTCATCAAACACTTGGTTAAAATTAGTAAGTAACCTTTTAATATTAGGATTATTCACCTCCATAGTTGCTGGTTTGGTTTGGACCTGAAGTTGGAGGATTAAACCCTTTCCCTTACAACACGAATTAATAAATAATTTGTGGCAGTCCCCAAAAGAAGTGTTCTGCAATTTAAGGCCATGAAACATAACATATTTCTCTTCTCACTGAAACTTCATACGTAGGGCAGGAAAAATTCCATGTGATATCCCCAAGAGATTCCAACCATTGAACCTTTAAGACCACATCGTAACCATCTAGTGGTTATAGAAAATAAAAGGGTGTAAACCTAACTCTTTGAAACTGAGTATTCACATCCTCACAAGATCCCAAAGTTTCAATCATCTCACCATTAGCCACTTTCACTTTTAATTGCAATTCGTTCTTAACGGGCAGCTTGATTTTCTTAAGAATAGATGGGTCCAGGAAGTTATGAGTACTTCCCATATCTACTAAAATAAGCATAAGGGTAGCACCAACATAACCATGTGATCTCATAGTTTTAGGGGCAAGCATACCTGTTAAATCATGGTTGGAGAGGTGTCTTCCCCAATTCAATGGTGTCATAGAAGACCTCATCCCTCTTGTCATCAGTAAGCAAGTTAGCAGGTTTGTAGTAAATAAACCTTTGGGGTTTGACAAACATGCTGAATGTGTCAATTTTCATCGCAATGAAAACATAATCCTTGCTTCCATTTGTCATCCCATTGAGAAGAAAACACATTCCCCGTGGGATTAGAGGGCTTTTGGGGCTGAGAAACACTAGTGGCAGGGGCTGTCCACTGACTTCCAATGGTGTATGGATGGGTATTTCGGTCAGGCCACGCTTTTCCAAATTTCTTGGTGCTAACCCAAAATTCCTCTCGTATTTTTGCTAGGCTATAGATAACATTAAGGTTCACCGAGTTGAGCAAACGAGGAGGAAGATGGACCTTGACTTTGAGACCACTAAGAAAGCAATTTAACTTGTGGCTATCGGCAAGGTTTATAAGACAGTTGGAAGCAATCTCAAATTGAGCCTTATACACATCAACAATAGAAGTTTGCCTTAAGTGAAATAAAGCTTCCATGGGATCGTCATACGTAATGGAGTCAAAGCATATTTGAAGGGTAGTGGTGAAAGTGTCCCAAGAGGTGTACCGTCTAATGCCTACAGCATCTTGGTGCCACATGAGGGCCTCCCCCTCCATTTGGTAAGAAGCCATTAAAAGCTTCTATCGAAAGAGTGTTTCAAAAAAATCAAAGTAGTGATTTACCTTGAATATCCAGTTGGCTGGGTCGATTCCCTTGAAATGAAGAAAATTCAGCTTGACTCCTCTATTAGCATTCCGATGGTGTGGTTTTGGTTTAGCCTTAGCTTCAACCTTAGGTTTGGGTACAGGCTCAAGCTCAGGTTCAGGTTGCTTTTCATGCTCAATTCCATCTCTTTCCTGGTTGGCTATGATAGTTCTGATCATTCCATTCATTTATGCTATTTGTTGTTGTTGCTAATAAGCATCTCATTTTGCTGCTATTTAGCTTATTTTAGGCCATTTTAGGAAGGAAATGCTCTAGATACCACTTGTTAGGATTCTGATAACTTGGATTATAAATGATTGTAAAATGGGTATCGGTTTGTATGATTTGTGCGGAAAAATAAATTTAGGGAAGTTATTTGATGGAATGTTGAAAAGGAAATTACTCAAGAACTAATATAGGGTTCATCGAGGGACCCTTAAACCTCCCAACTTCTATTTTAGAGAGAAAGATGATAATTGTTAAGATTATTTTCTTATAGTAAATTTTCCTTCTAATATTCACGCATGAGTAACAAACTAAAACAATAGAAATTGGATGCCTATCCAGGCAACTAATGGAATAAAGCAGGAAATGAAAGTAGGGTATTGCTAGAGTCTTCTAGAACATGTAAAAAAACTAAGGCATGAAACGGTACACTTTAACAACATGAAACAGTGCACTCTGAACATAACTAAACGGTGTGTATCTGCCTCTCTTGCGGTGCTGTGCGTTTTAATTCCCTTTCTCGCCACTAAACGTTGCGTTTTGAGTTAAAGTCGAACATAAGTCTTCAATTTCACTTCCTGAATCACAACACTTCAAGTGTCGAACATTATTGTCTCCTCTCAAGTCTTCCTCAAAGCAAATCCTAGCTAAATATCCTCATGCTCGATTTGCTTCTCCATGGGTACATAACATTTTGTTGTATTTCCACATGAAATATTAAATGCAGGAAAATATCTTTTACTCTAAAAATAAAGTCTACTTTGTCTCAAAGGGTGCCAACCAACAAAGCTTGAAGGCCTTAACACTTGTAAGCAAGTTTGGACTCTAATGAAGAAAGTGACGGTAATATTTTCTTCTAGAAGGTGTGCAGATCACAATTGAAGGATTTGTATCTCCATAGGATTGAAGAGTTTTTATTACCCTCTTCTTGACATGCCTATAGAAATAAATCTTGAATCTACTCAGTTTTTTCCCATTCTAATTTGAGCAGATAATTTCGGGTAACTTTAAATGAATTCAGATTTACTTAAAACTATTTGAGAAGGTCATCTCGAGCTCGATTATCTTCTCAAGTGGAAGGAAACCCCATCACAATTCACATTTCACCGATAGTTTCTCACTAGTGAAGGGATTTTTCATTTTAGATGAGTTTAATCAGGTGTGTGCTTCTATAGTGTATATTTTATAAAATTTCCTAGTAGTCTAATTATAATTGAAGGCCGTTATACTTACAAGTTCAGTTCGGCTGTTCAAAGAGGAATTGTTTCCAAAATGCTGTGAAGCATTCTTTCTAGTTGTCATTACTTATTTCCAAACTTACATGCATGGTATAACATATATTATATATTGCATTGCATCATGCATGCATACTCTTGAACTCGCAAATGATTTTTTTCATTTAATTAATTATATAGGAGAAATGCTAGGGACAACCGGGGTTCGTCCCTGCCACGGCATCGGCTATTATAAAAAAAAGAAAGGAAAAAGTCTGAAATCGAAAGGCTTCATCTTCTTGCCAAGATTCTTACTTTCCAACAACAAATGGAACACCCTTGGGAGATTCAATGGGTATATCGTATGTCCCCTTGTAACCTCGATACAAGCTTTGCCATTGCTTGAACAATTTTGGGATCTTCACTATAGCTTTCATAGCAAGAACCCCATCTAGGATCTTTGCAAACCTGTACAGGCATAAGTATTGGGGATTCACAACTTTGGTTGAAGATTCTGCCATCATGAGAGCAAGCAGGCAGAAAACTTGAAAATATAGCCTCTCGTTTTGCTCCCTCCTTCCAAGAAGACAACCACAAGACCCACTTGATTTGCTCCCTCCTCCTACTTCATTTGCTCTGCTGCAATGTTGGGAAAAATGAACTAAAATCTTGAGGTTCAAAACCTTGATGTCTATATTATTTACAAATAATGTAAACTTGGACTTTATAATGGGCATTGTATGCTTGTGATGGAATTGGAGTTTGAGACTGTATATATATTAATGGTACATAGTAGTGTCAAAATGTGTTAATAGGTCGTGTTCGTGTCGTGTAAAGACATGTATATTATATTATATAGGTCAACCCTAACCCGACCCGTTAAGTTTATCGTATCAAAATCTCAGACCCTAACATGACCCGTTAGCATAACGCGTCGTATCGTGTCAACCCGTTATAATTCATTAATAAATATTACGTAATAAATTAACACGACACAATATGATCTGTTTGACTTAATTAACTTGTTTGACTCAATTAAATTTAACATAATTTTATATAAATGTTAAAATCATAATATCTATAAAAATAATAACACTAACTACAAGTTTAAATTATAATCTAAATAATAAAAATATCAAAATTAAAAATTCTAACAATTTTACTTTTAAGTATAAGTATATAATTTTAATTTTAACCTTCTTAACGTGTCATAACGGATCAAAACATGTTGACTCGCTATCAACCCGTTAAGCAATCGTGTCTTAACGGCTTAACCTGTTAAGACAAAATTCTAACTCATTATTATCATGTCGTATTCGTGTTGAGTTAACTAAATGTGATATTTTTTGTAATGGTTTACTTTTGTCATCACAAATAAATTTTATGTAATATATTGTCACCCCGTAATGGTAGAATTAGTTGGTTGGTATTACATTACAAGAAAACTACTATTTACAGTCAGTTAATTTTAACGAAATGACTACTTACAGCCAAGATTGACTACAAATAATCTTTTTACGCAATTAAAAGGCCACAAAGCCCCTTTTTATTGCAGTGAGCTAATCTCATTTCTAAACAAAATAATATTGAGATAGGATGGACAAAGAGGGAGGTGCTTCCTACTTATAAGCCTCGCACTTCTTTTCTTTTTTTCTTTATGTTTTTACTCCAAGAATTAACTTGCATTTTTTGGTATTTTTTTTTGTGTGATCAAAATGCTTTGAATAGAAGCAACTTGAAAGTTAATCACGTGGCTGAATCCAAAATCATTTGCTCGACTTCTCAAAAAAAAAATGTGCTTTCTACTTGTCATTTAGAAATTCTGATAATTAATAGAAGTGAGTTTTTTAATATTTTTTAATTTGCTAAAGCGTGGGGATGGTACTACTCTGGTTGATCTTTAAAAAAATTCACACACTCGAAAGATGTCTCTTTCACAACTCCAATAGCAGAAGAGAATTATGTAAGTAATGCATTTTTCTTAGCGAAATACCTTACTTCAACTTGATTCTTAGTTTTTTGATCGCAACTCTAGCATGAATATGGTTTGTTTCTAGTTTTTCCTTTTATTGGTATGAGGAATCTCATATTTTTTTGTCACCATCTTTGTCTAAGTTTTTATATAGAGTTCAATTTTGAGTTAAAGTTAGAATATGCTATCTTGCATTATTTACTTAATATGGTTCATAGATGATATGATACAGAGAACTTAAACGTTCTATGCGAAGTTTTTTACATGCAAGAGTTTAATGTTTACATTGTTGTTTATTAGATTTAAATTTCGTGTTTTATGGCACCATGTAATTAGAATGTTATTGCATCATATGCAATAGTTTTTATATGCAAGAGTGTAATGTTTACATTGTTGTTTATTAGTTTTGAATTTCGTGTTTTATGGCAACATGTAATTAGAATGTTATTGCATTATTGATTATTACGATTATTTTAAAACAATGTATTAGAAATCTGAGATCAGATCTCTTGTTCACTTATTTAATGACCATGGTTGTAAACTATACTTCACAATATAAAATATAAAATATAAATAAAAAGTCAATTTCAACTTTGAGATGTTAATTATGCTTAGTTTTTCCTCTGTGATATTGTATTTCTTAACGTTAATTGATTTTATTTTACTTGGGTTATGGGTTGGACTTGGACAAGCACGATGCATACATATACTAACTTATTTTTCCAAGAAACTGTTGCTCTTTGCTTTTGCAGCATAGGATGAAAGATTTATTGAATGAGAGAAATGCTACCGGACTATCACGAACTGCAGAAGATACTTTCAATGAGGTTTTGGGGCATAATTCTGGATATGCCAAAGGATTGGGAAATTATCATTCCTTTTCCATCATGGGCACGTTCATCCAAAGTCATCCAACTCACTCAACAAGTAGAGAAATACATTAAGAATGAGCTGAAGGTTTATAAGGAGAAATGGGAGGAGTCGGTGCAAAGGGCAGAATTGATGCAATCAAATATCAACAATATGGCCGTAGAGAAACAAAGTGAATATGATCGAAGCCTCTAAAAAATTATGGCACAATTAGCGGCTCATTGAGAGTCATAAAAAGATATTCAATTTCGTATTTCTATTTTAGTTTGCAAAAAAAAAAATAATAATAATTATTTGAATGTTTTTATGAACAATGGTACTAGATTTAAATGATGGCTTTAGTTTTTTGCAATTTTTGTATCACTATAATTTGTTATTAGTTTTTTTTTTTTTTTTTTAAAAACTGATGATTATTTGGTCTTTTATTTATAAAGAATGGAGATTGTGCAATCATACATGATGAAATATATTTGTTACTAATTTTAAATTCATGTTTATGTCATTTATGATAATAAATATTTGTCATTAATTCTAAATCATGGACTTAGTTGTTGCTAAGCAAAAATAATATCGACGAATATAACTCATCACCCATGCTAGACTCCAACATCTTATCTATTATTTGTGAGAATTGAGTTTTGATGGCAAAAATTAGCTTGGATACGAGAATATTTTCTCACAAATAGTTTTTCTATCAGTAACAGTTATTTTAGTTGCTGTAATGTTCATATCTGCAATGAATAAAATTATTTAATATTGATGAGGAATAAAATTTTCGTTACAATTGCATTAGTTTTTACGACGATTTTGATTTTATAAGACTTTTCGAGACTAGGTATGAGACCCTTTTTTTTGTCAAAATTGTCATCTCACTAAATGTGATATTTTTTTGCAATAGTTTACTTTTGTCATCATAAATAACTTTCAACAATGAGATATTTTTGATGAATGTGCGGCAATTTTTCTTTTTCTAAAATAAATTAAAGAAAATATTTATGAAACTGTAGATTAGGTAACTACCGTATAACTGTTTTTTAAAAAATAAATAAACCGTGAGACTCACGTGAAAAAAATTAATCTTTTAATAATAGATTAATTTTATTCTTTTTTTTATATGATTATGCAGCTTTTACTCACCTTATAATTATACTATAATTATAGGTAGAATTTTATCTCTGTTCTCTCGCACAAACCTCCAAAATATCATTTTGTCCCATTAACTTCAATTCAGCTAAATAAAAAAAAAAATGGCCCAAATAAAAACACGGCATGCACAAACTTATCATTACATTATTTCCCAGTAGAATATTATTTTTTAAAATATGATTTTTTAACTAATAAATTAATTTGATTACAAATTAACATATAATAGATAGAATGATTAAATATGATCGACTTAAATAAATTAATAATTAAAAAAACGAAATCAATAGTTTTTTATTATATAATTAATAAATGAATAATCCAATATAAAAATCTAATGTAAAATTCATAGCCTAAGTCAATTCATCTCATATTATTTTACCGTTAAATAATAAAAAGATGAATAATCCAATATGAGAATTTGACGTGAATAGAATAACCAAACTCAAAGCTATCTCATATTAACTATAAGTGGGGTTTAGCTTTGGCTAAAGTCTTATTTGTTTTCCAAACACATTTTATTTCATCTTATCTCAAATTTATTATTATATTTTTTTAGATTTTTATATAAAATAAAATAAATAACTCAACTTTTTCAAATACCAAAATAATTTTTTTAATCCAGAAACAAAATTAATATTAAAAAAATATTATAACAATATATATTTTTTTTAACTTTTATCTCATCTTCTCTTATCTCATTTATAAAAATAAACAAGGCCTAATACATTGAGAATGCTGTTAAAAGTATTTCTTGGTAGTCATCAACTTCACCCAAGTAGCAATGATCATCATCAAAAGGTCCGGTATGATCCGGGCATTGAATTCATAGTCATCAGTGGAATCAGAGGGAGATCGGAAATCTTTAATCCGCTCGGCACATCTTCTTCCCAAGTTCTCAGTTAGAATGAGATTTAAGCATTGCCAAAGGTCAAGTGACTCAAGGTGAGGACAACCATTAAGTATTGCCTTCAAGCGGCCATCACTAGTCAGCTTATTTCCAAAAAGCTGAAGGTGGCGTAATTCACTCATGTTCTCTGCAATAGCAATTGCCTCCTCATCAAACCGAAAGCGAGGTCTTATGTAGCCCTTGCTGTTGAATTTGAGTGAGTCCAAGAGACGACAAGAACAGCCCACAGCTTCTAGAGTTACTTTTGATCCCGGACCTTATAGTCATGAAATCTAAAGGTCCTCCAACAATGGAAGTTTTGCAGCCACTTCACTTAATGCCTCGACTGAAATGTTATAGGAACATACGAGTCGAAGACGGTCTGACTTTACTTGAACTGTTAAAATGACGGGAAAGCGATGATGACAAAATGAATCGGCAATTATAAGATGACACGAAAATAGACATATATGGAAGAATCCGGCATCTCCAAATTCATCGTTAGAAACTTAAAATTCAGTGATAACCTTCACTAAATAGATTGTGAACTGTAGAGAAGAGCAAGAAGGATACCTTTTTTGCATATGCATGCATGCCATACCTCATAACTCTTCATGGAGTTATGACTATCATGCTAAAACAAAGATGAAACCAGCAGTGAAATTCAAGAACCCAATCATTTAAATACTTAAATGTCACAATATATCCATTAAGGAAACTGACTCTAGACAAAGGATATTCTAAACTCACATCATACGCTATACAAAGCGCAGTTTAAACACAGATATACCAATTTAACTAACATACAGGAAGTGTAAACCTTTCAAGTCAATAAAGTAGAATGCACAGAGATGAAAAAAGTTTGTACTACAACAAGAATCTTTCCAGCTACAATGCACAAAGAGATAGGAAAAAATTTTAACAACTAGCAGTCTTCCCAATCACGTTGGACTACATAAGCCCAACAATATCATAGTACAGTAAAGTTCCACCAAAAAATAAATTAAAAGTGAAAGAAAAACAAATGAAAGCATATATGTATATAAATACTATAAACTTTGTAATAGTCGCGTACTTAAAAAAAATTGTAATAGTCATGTAATTAAAAAAAATAAGAAAAAAAATTACACAAAAATAAATGAAAAAATAAATAAATTACCTAGTGACGAAACCATCAATTTTTTTAGGGAGGCCAGTTTTTTCATCATACAATATATTTATGTAAAATACAAAAATTATTACAAAATTATAAAACATATATAAAATTAAATTTTCATAATTTGCCAAACAAGGTATATAAAAACACACTTAATATTTGTTTTGGAGGGTAATATTCATCCATTATTATTTTTGTAAATATAAAATATTTAAAAATTATTTTCTTCGTATAAATTATTAAATGATGTTTTAAAATACCATTTTTCATTCTAATATCTAAGCTAGTTAATCAAATTTAATGTAATATATATATATTTTGGTGTTACATTAAGCATATAATCCTACAAATGAAATTTTAAACAAACTTTTCCTTACTTGATGAAGTTTAAATAATAAATCATCTCTACTATTTTTCATATAAATTATTAATCTTAAATGATTTTTTCAATATTTTCACTTTAAATTCTATATTAAGAATCTCAATAATGTATAATATAAATGTTAATAATTTATTGTTTAATTTAATTTTAGTGTGAGCACTTCCTAAAAAATAGATAATATATAGAAATTATACAAAATCTAAGGATTATAGGAAAAACATTTAGAAAGAGATATTTATAAAATTTTAGAAAGCATATGAGAATAAGAAAAATTATAATTTTTTTTGGGACAATTTCTATATATATGAAATTATAAATAAAATTTAAGGACTATTTTAAATTAAAAGAAATTGAGGGACTATTGGCAATGTAGGTCTGCCGTTGAAATTACCTACTAGCAATGTAGTGGAGAAGGTCTGATGGGATCTTGGTTAAGTCTCCAATCACTTAATGAGTTCTCCTTGCTTTGTGGCGCCTTCCAATAATCTAGATGGACTTTAAAGTTTAGTGATGATCACAAGCGTGATGGTATGGGTAGAGTGAGACTAAAATATGTGGAGCAAGATGGTATGCGTTTGGGTTGAAGGTTTGGCTATGGGGGAATTGAGGTTCACGATAATGGCTTGAGTGGTTTGGGTGAGATGTGTGTTTGGCTTAGGGTTTGAGTGGCCGAATAGGGCTAGGGCATGATAGGGTTTCGGCCAGGGGTAGCTTAGGTCATTTGGGCTAGGGTTTAGGGATGCAAGATGATCCCTTGAATTTAGGAGAGTTGAAATTAAAGAGGATTTATTGATGGTCGGTATTGGGTATGGCCAATGGGGTGGACGACTTGGATTGGATGGGCTAGGATTTGATTTAATCAGTCAAGAGTTGATTGATAAATCAATTAGGAAATGAGAGATCAAGTTATATGAGGTGGCAAGTGGGATTTTCGACAATGCCAATGTGACTTGACCAAATATGGGTTGTTATGACAAGTATCTTGGTTTTGATTTTAGAAAGTTTTTGAAATGGAGGAAAATGATGTGGCCAGTTATGGGAGAGGGCTATAGTGGATGACTTTGGCAATTTATAGGAAGTCGAATATTTGATTTGGGTGGAGAAAAATGGTAAGTAATTTGGGAAGAGTGGCCGGCTAGGGTTTGGTGATGTGAGGGGCGTGTAAGGCTAAACAAAGAAAGTGGATTTGATGGATTGGCTGAGTGGTATATTTGGCTTGGGGGATTTGTCAAGAATCTTCAAGAAAGCGGGATGAACATCTAAGAAAATGGATGAACCTTGAAAAACAATGAAGCACACACCAACCATAAAGAACCCTAATGTGGTTCAGCCTTCACACTTTAACAAGCACCAGTAACTCTTCACTCAATACAATACAAACACTCACTTACTCACAATTGATGAATCCAAAATTTTGTGAATTTTGAAATCCTCAATTCAGTAACACTCAATTTTCAAATTTACAAGTGGTGTGAATTTAGCACTCACATTCACACTCACACTCACATTCACACTCACACTCACTCACCTTTCTACCAACAATAAATTAAACAACTCAGAAACTCAATCACAATGGCAAATCCGAAAATGAATAATAACTCAAATAATTATATAAATAAAAATAAATATGAAACATATCAACTCACAAATTGTACGAGGAGTATCTTTTCAAAGGAATTCACGAATTGCACAATTTGAAACCCAGTGCCTAAGCACCAAATAATCCAAACCACTAGGAGTGGCCGTCCTAACTTTCTCTCAAGAGCACTCAAATGTTCACCTTGTCAAAAGATGTGAATGTAAGAGTTAAGGGTCATATTTATATTGTCTTACAACTTGAAAACTTTCAATAGATCATTGATCAAAATAAGATAATTACTAACATGTCCAAAATATAATTAAATAAAATAATTAAAAGATAGATAAGCACCCAAAGCATGGTGAGGTCGTGGCTTTCATGGACCTATGGTGGGCTATGGTACTGCAAGATCTATGGTTGGACTAGTTTGCATGGAGTTTGTTGATAGTTGCATGGCATCTGGTGGTGCGCGTGGCATGGCGCTGTGCAAGGCCAACTGATGATAGTCATGACATGGTGCCATGCATGGTCCTTCTGGTGTGGTTCAGTCAAGTGGCTCGAGCGGTGATCCTACATAGCCCGGATTGAGTGTCAGGGTGATAGTCATGCATAGTCCAAACTGGTGGTTTAGGCGCTGTGTGCTGCAAGGCGCGAGCTGGAGTCACGTGTTGGATGTCATGCATGGTGTGCATGCCACTGACCTGCTCCTCAAGGCATGGGTTGGATGACATGCCTTGTATGCATGTCACTAACCTTGCTTGAAAGGTGCGGGCTGGTGCCGCACGCTGGATGGTGCGCCTACGAGGACACTCCACTAGTCTTGCTGAGTGCTGTTGGGGCGCGCAGGGGTGCACGCATGTTGGGACACAAGTGCACATGCAAGCGCACGCATAGCTTTGCGCATGGACTGCGTGCGGCCAGTAACTTTCATTGTTGCCTGCTGCTTGTCAGGACCTGAGTCAAGGTATGCGTGTAGGCTAGCCAGGTGATTGTCTTGACCCTCCAAAGATTGTATCGAGGCCTAATCCTGGACGATCCTTCTAGGAATTCTGACAAGGTCTTCCGTGCCAAAGTACTCGACGTTGAAATCGATCAAATGGCCGCAACTACGATCGACAGTGTGACGACACATTATCTCGAGGTCATAGGTCATATCACCGAGTTCACCAAGGTTGCGCATGTCGATTTTACGCCACATGGATGGATTCTAGAAGAGGTTGCGCTAGAGCAAGCAAACCTTCTGCGCGCTAGTGAGGATCTCGATGGATTCAGGAGGATTGATGATGTCACGTCCTGCAGAAGATCCAGCCAATTCCGGAACTGGCGTTGTTGGGGAGGAGGGTCCATCGCGAGGTTTTTCTGGGAAAGTCGGTGGGAATAGCGGGGCAAAAAATAAAGAGAAGAGGTTCATTTAACCGGAGGCCGAGGGACCAACTTTATACATTGTAGGTTGTGAGCCGTCTCTTCTCAAAGGAAACTCGCAAATTTAAGACGAAATTGAAATGATCGTTCATAGTGATTAGGAATTTAAGGGGGGCAAGCCCAGTACTTCTTTCTCGAGGAAGCTCGCAAATTTAGTGGAGATTGAAATGGTCGTTCGGGGCGTTTAGAAATTGAGAAATGCTAAAGTCATAAACAAAATTACACTTCATTAAAAATATATATCTTTATCATATTTTTTTTTACTATATAATAAACTAAATGTTTTTTTTAATAAATATAGGGGTAGAAGTACCGTACTACTTCCTCTTATAAATTTTAAATTTTTTATAGCAAAATTTGTAATTTTGAATCTGTCACATTTTAGATAATATTTTATATCAAACCACGTGATTAAAATTAATAAAATCACTCATTAAAAGTGATATTGATCTTGAGATAATATAAATATTTATCAATAATAATAAAACTATTTAAATTAAGATGTTTTATGAAAATTTTGGAAAATTTTGGAAAAAAAGAAAGAAAATATTGAATTAAAATGTTATAAAATTTTAATATTATTAAAATATAAATTTTACAACTATTTCGTAAAGCTATTTTACAATTATGATTTAAAAGATAGTTGTAAAAATAACATTATTTTATAAAAATAATTTTATTTTAAAAAAATAGTTGTATAAAATTTATAAAAGAGCTGTATACTTTTACACACACATACGATCTTATTTGAAGCCCAGCAGAAGGTATCGATGGGCCATGTTTAAAAACAAAACAAAAAAGAAAATTCTTTACTTATTAGTTATTTTATAAGTAGAGATTTTTCTCAAAAAAAATAAAATAAAATAAAATAAAAAATAACGGTGCCTAATCAAATTTAGACATCAAGTTTTTTTTTTTTTTTTTTGTTGAGAAAAAGACACTTGCATTCATATTTAATCATAAAAGGTTGGAAATACAATGGGAAAAAGCCTCAACATGGATGCTTTCCTCAGCCAATTCAAAACTGTTTTGGGCTAAACAATGGGCCACTGCATTGGCCATTCTAGGGCCATGGACTATGGACCAACTATGCACAGAAGCTAGAGTCTCAGAAGATCATGCCCACTGAGCTCCAATCCTCTTCATTAGCTCTGTTGCCTTCCACCACTTGCATGGAGTAACCCTCCAGGATTAGGTTGGATGTGAGGCCTAATTCGAGACAAAAGGGAATTGCTCTCAAAGCGGCTACAACTTCTCCCAACAACGGATTTGGTTACAAAGATTTGGAAGTTTTGTTGAGTGGCAATGACACAACCTTGATAGTCAAGGGCGGAACCAGAATTTGGTGATTGAGGGGACGATTAACTTAGAATTTTCTCTTTAAATTAAGCTAGAAGACAATATTTTTTGGAATAAAACTCTTCAGATTACATTATTGAAGTTTTAGAGAGACACTCACCATTTCTAAGAGCATCACATTCCATTATTACCAAATTCTCGTGTGGTATATCTATATTACTCTCAGTCTCCGATTTGTCTACGTCTTTCTTTTTAAAAAAAGAATGAATTGTTCTTAGTTTACTCATATTTTTCTAAACTCTAGGAAAAACTTATAAATCAATAATAAATTTGCAAAGTGTCTAATAATATACGCAAACCTACAATATCCAAGACATACCAATTTTAATTTTCTTCAAGCTATTTTTATATATATATATATAAATATAATATATGCACTGATCCAAAAATCAGTATATTATGTATATATGCACAAATATTGAGATTAGAACAAAACTATATATAATATATTATTCAGAATGACACTATAGTCTATATATTAAATATAAATTATAATATATGCACAGCAACACAAATCTATGTTATATATAATTCTCTATAGATATTAAATTTATTATTTATATGTAGAGCAGCACTGCAAGTCAGCAACACAAATCTATATTATATATATTTCTCTATATATATTAATTTGCTAGGCTAAATCTATTATTTATATATATATAAATAATATATAAGAAAATTAGCAACACAGACTACCTACAGTTACACAAATGACAATGTCACAAATTTATATTAATTTTGTATAGAAAGAAGAACAAAGAAGTAATAACGATAGAACCTGGAAACAGGAACTAGGCTCTGTTTTGAAATGCCGCTGTACTCACGTCCAGCCTCCAGGCCTTCGGCGTCTTGCAACTCGCAAGGGAATCAGGCTACCAGCAAGGCCGGGCACAGGCAGCAACAAATGTGAGCAACCATCAACTCACAAGAATCCAAGATGACAAGAGTCAAGAATGTTACAAACTTATAGAAACAGAGTTACATAAGTAGCAAGCTTAAATTTTTAGAATCGGCAACTCAGCGACAGCAACAAACTTAAAGTTTAGAAACTTAAGTCTGAGATGAATGAAGTTTCATAACACAGAATCAGGCAATTGCGATTCGACAACTACACTACACTTAGAGTTTTGAAAGAAAAATATGAAACTTGAAATTTGAAATTTGAAACCTTAACCCGATGATAAATGACAGAGTATATAAGAATATGGCAACAACCAACTGACCAAGGGCCAACAGGCAACAAACATGCAAGTTGCAATGGTACAAAAGGAGTATAGGTAGTCTCAAGTCTGTTTTTGCCTAGTTTGCTGTAGAGTGTCATAGTGTACTGAGTGTAGTATGCAATTTTAGAGGGACTGATGAGTGATGTTTGATCTGTTTGCAACTAGTTCATAGCATGGACCATTGGTTTGAACTTATAGTCTACAGGTAAGTTGATGAATTGTGCTACAACTTGGGGGGGCTGGCATGGACCATTGGTTCATGGCATGGGATGGCATGGACCTTAACCCGATGGCGATGAGTGATGTCTGATCTGCTCGTGCCACAACTGTAATAGACTTGGGGGGCTGAAATGTCAAGATTGGGGGGTTGTCTAATACTAATACAGTGGATTTGATCCATTCCCTTCGGCCCTTGAGAATCTCTGATAATCACCCCGATGCCTAGTTTGCAGTGGATTTGATCCATTCCCTAGAGGACTTATGTTGCAGTTCCTTCTTTCCATCTAAAAAGAAACATTTGCAAATCTGGTATGCTATTCTTTACATTTGAACTACACATTTCCACCTCCTCCCCTACTTTTCCTAGATTTTGGCCAATTTCTTTTCATTTTCTTAGTTTTTTTCCTACCTTTCTCACTATAGCCTCGACAACTGATCTATTGATAACCGGTTACTTCCGATCACCACACGCGACTCCAATAGTCTCTCTAGCTGTCGATCTTCAAGCTCGTGGAGGGGGACCGCAATTTCGTTTGGTGCATTGGACGCAAGAGCGGCTCATGCCATGTGCGTCGGTCACACTCAATCGCAGAAGGGAGAAGATTTTAAAGCCACACGCAGCATAGTTGGCTCGAATCCCTCGGAAGTGACCGTTCTTTCACTGTTTTTCAATGGACATTTATCGGGGACTCGACTTTGTTTGCTACTTCCCGATCTTACTATTTTTCATAATTCGTGATGATCTTGAAAGATGAATTGTGGACTTCTTCATCAATTTGCTTCAGAAAAAAGTGATAGTGCACCCGCCACCCTCATCGTTTATAGTGGAAGATCTACTGCATCCAGCAGTAGTTTCATCATTTGTTTTTTTAGTGAAAACCTTATTTTTATTTTTTATAAGATGGCGTCCTCTTATAGGATATTGATATAAACCAAAATATTAATCCTAAATAAATCTCGTTTTTTTTTTCACCTTTTATGCACTGTTGTTTATTGACTTGGGGCTATTGTGAGGAAATCTCACCCATTCCTTATGTATCATATTTCTAATTTAATGAATTTACTTAGAAAAAAAAAGGATTATCTATAATCTCTCGTAGCTTTAAAAAGTACAAGAGTTAATATACATAAAAGAGCTGATCATTACATCAAATAACACTTTCTTACAAAATACATCAAAATACATAAAATTTATGTCATATATATATATATATATATATATATATAGAAACGCACACGTAACATAAACTTTTAGAAAATTATACATTGGGCCAAAAAAAGTAATAGTATACATATATTGCACACCTCACTTCAACAAAAAACACTTAACATATAATTTAGTTTCGCCTGCATGAATGCAGCTTCAATGCGTTTCTCCCAACTAGTTTCTGTCTTATTATTTCTCAGTGCTCAAAAGATCACAATTGATGACGTCAAAATATCACATGGCTTATGGACGCTAGAATGGTGATGTAATTTAAATTTTTCTAGTAGTACCATTAGTTGGATTTTTCTGAGGACTGACTTTTTATATTCCACTACGATATTATAAATATACATATTATTTACATATGTGAGCCCACATGACTCATCACAACGTTCGAGGAGTACTGTACGACCAAAGTGTTCCACATCCTGGCATTGCAGCCCTAGCCAAATCACAAGCGGTGCTGGGGTGCCACAATTTTGGCTTCGTTTATATTTATTAGAAGATAAGTTCGGCTTATATTCATTTTATCACTATATTTTTATAATTTTTTTATATAAAACATAAATTTTTATACACATTTTCCAAATCTCAATACATATTTTTTAAATTCTAACATACATTTTTCAAATCTTAAAATAATAATAATATTAAAAAATAAACTCAACTCATCTGATCTTCAAATCTAAGTGGGGCCTTCGCCTCCAAAAGAGAATTTCGTTCTAACATGTTTGAAAGGCTCGGACCGTTCCTAAAAATATATATTTTTTTAACAAAATCAAGATTTTTGTCCCAAAAGATGTTTTGCGACGATCTTCTAGGGACAAGTCACAGATGAAATTTAAATCTTCATCTCCAACATTTTTTTTTTGTTTTAATATAAAAAACAATTTTGTTATAATTTTTGTTTTAATCACAAGTAAAATGTTCTTTCCAAATCCAAGTTTCTTTTAAAATGTTCGCTAGTTTCTTTAAATTTTATTACATTATTAAATATGTACTCATATATCCTTGAGTTATATATCCAGTTTTTTTAAATATTCAAGAGTTAAACAAATTAAGGTGATATGATATATATGATCAAAATTAATGATTGGGTATAAGTTTAAGGAAGCTCCGCACAATCCTTACCTTACAAAGTTCATGTAGTGAATACGAAATCTCCAATGAAAGATTAATTTCTAAATAATAAATTCTACAATTTTTTTTTGTATAATTATCAAGCATTTATGCATTCTACAATTGTATCATTATTACTCATGATATGATACCTTAAGATCAATAGTAGAAATGATATAACTTGCATTGCGTTTGGCCTATTAGTTTGATGATTTTTTTTCGATCATCTTTATTTCATATTATTTAAAAAATGAGAATTTTTTTAATTTTTAATTACTTCATTAAAAATCAAAATATTGTCTTACAAATTAGAAATGTTGAACCAAACAAAGTGAGATAAAAAAGAGGGATCAGATCCCAACCACATCTCTATGTCTAAAACTGACCACGCATGCTTAGTTCCTTAGATAGAAAAAGAATGTTCAGATGCCATTAAAGCCTTGATCATCATGAACAGTAGTGAAACTAGAAATTTACTCTAGGGGGAAAGTCAAGCTAAAATAATATATATATATATATATTATATTTTATTCTATTTCTATACAATTTTAATACGTTTTATTAATTTTATATATTAAAAAAATATATAATATGTCAATAACAATATATTATTAAGATAATATAAAAACATTCATACAAATATATTAAATAAAAAAATACAGTGCTTAAAAAACTCATAAAATTTAAGATGAAATTAATTAGAAGATGCAAAAACAATATTAGTCAAGCAATTTAAAATTGGAAGTCAAGCGATTTATCATTACAATTTACATAATTAATTTATAAAAACAAACAATTTATGATTTATCATTATACATTTAAACCAGTACATCTCTTAAAAGAATCAGTACATATAATTTATATATAGGTATATAATAAAACCATTATAAAATTAATTTACTAAAGCTTAGACGTACTGTGGTCACAGTCACTGAATTCTAGGTCTGCAACTCGCGAACTTGCGAAGTGGGTCAGTCACTAACTCACGTCTCACTGCGTCACTGAAAGTAGAGAGAGCAAATCTTGAGATGAGAGAGAGAGATTACCGGACTAACATAATATAGTAACGAAAAGAAGTTGAAACCTGAAAGTAGAACAACGAAAAGAAGCTAGAAAGATCTACCATGAAACGAAAATGGGTCCGTGAGAAGACTCAAAAGTGAAATTGTGAAAATTTGGAATGATGAAACATGCAGGCTGCAAGCGATGGTTTCAAGAAAAGAAAATAAATAAATTAAATCAATTAATGGTCATAACACGTGACGTGATATCCAGTCTGGTGATTGGACTCTTAGGTTGCGTTTGGCAACTGAGAGTATTTTAAATATTTTATTATTATTTATTATTTTATTATTATTATTATTTATCTATTTTTATTATTTATTATTATTATTCATATATTTATTATTATTATTCACAATTTTTTTAAATAGTTCTTAATATCCAAAACTACCCTAAACTCTTAATGGATATTTGTGAAATGACCTTTCAATTGCTTTTAAATGTTTGCGTTTAGATTTTTAGTAGCTTTTTGCAAAATGATGCAATGGATCTTAGAGAAAGCCGTGGGAGCAAACACTAGTGGGCCAGTACTGGAAGTTAGAAGGACACTGAGACTGAGATATACTGGGACGTTGTACGGTATTTTAGAAACATACGTGGGCCATTACTAGGTAGTCTTAGTAGAAACATCTTCTAAGGCTTGCATAGTTATTTTTATTTTTATTTTATTTTATATATAATAAAAACTTGTATTATTATATTATATTATTTTATATATGATATATTTTAAAAGAAGGGAGGATGAGAATGAAAAGTTTTATATAATTTTTTTAATTTTCACACATCATCATTTTTAATTTTATTTTTTAATTTTTTAATTTTTTAATTTTTAATTTTGAATTTATTTTTAAAAAATTAATTTAATTTTTTTTATTTGTTTTATATATATCAAATTTTTAATAAAAAATAAAATAAAATAAAATAAAATAAAATAAATATGGTGTGTGAAAATTGTATGAAAAATAAGAAGTTGTAAACATTTTTCGGAAGAGAATATAGTCACTCTCTAAAACAAGCAATATATATATAATGCAACTTAGAAATCCCTAAATGCAGGCTGCATTGTAGTCCCCTTAGCATGGCCAATAGTTCTACTGATTCAGGCTCGTTGGTCTCCATCTCAGCTTTGCTCACTGCCATAATAACAGACTTTTCATCACGTAACGCAGCCTCCACCCCTGATTTCTTTAGATCGAAAAATAGGGCTTCATGAGGAGCCTGGTAGGAACCTGTTCTCTGAATAGCAAAAGGATGTGATATATATCTTACTGATTGATCTTACTGATCTTAATGTATTTATTTTAATATGGAGATAGGATGGAGAAAGAGGTTAGCTGCTACCTACTTATAAACCTTGCAATTTTTTATTTTTATTTTTATTTTTTTATGTTTTTACTCCTAGAATTAACTTTCATTTTTTGGTTTTTTTTTAATAGAAATTGTGTGATCAAAATGCTTTGATTAGAAGCAACTTGAAAGTTAATAACGTGGCTGGATCAAAATCATTTGCTCTACTTCTCGAAGAAAATGTGCTTTTTACTTGTCATTACATTGTGATTTTCAATAGTAGAGTTTTTTTTAATATTTTTTAATTTGCTGAAGCGTGGGGATGATACTACTCTGATTGATCTTTATTAACTCACACACTCGAAAGACGACTCTTTCACGTACGTGGTAGCTATGTTGGCTTGATATGTTGCTTTGAATATAAGCAAAATCAATGTTTTGGAAAGTCAATCAACTTAGGTTATTGCCTACCCTTATCATTAATAAAATCTTATTTACTGATAAAAAAAAATGTAACTGGAAGGTCTAGATATTCCATGCTTCATTATCACTTAACTGCTCTGCAGATAATGCTGTAGTCTCGTCTGAGTTTTTCTAAGTGGATGGAGGTTATGTACCCATATGCAAGCTAATCTAATCTTTTCTGTTTGTTTGTAGGAGATGTACAACGCAGGCTGGGCCTCAATTCAGTGATGAACTTCAGCGCCACCATCTTCCCTCATCCATGATGAATATTTAGCTGAGAACATCCCCATCTTAACTTGTTGTCTCCTCTCCTTTATATTTTATTATCTTACCTGTATAGGTTACTCTGCTAACTCACTTTCAAATAGCGTCATATACAATGAATAGGCAAACTGGTTGTTGCTATTACATTTGCAGCCACTTACACCACAAGAAAAACAAGTTTTTGAGATTAATTATATGTCACGAACATGACTATTTAGGACAAAAATAATACTATTTTTGTCCGAATAGTCATGTTTGTAGCATATATAACTGACCTCAAAAGCCTGTTTTTCTTGTAGTATTATTTTTGTTTTTACTTATTTACTTATAGGCTTATGCCACAATAATTAATTTCAGGTGAAAGATAGATATGCCAGGCTGGAGAGGATAGAACCACAAATTTGATCTTTAGATGGACTTGCAGGTAATTTAATTTGCTGCTGTGGAGGTTAAACCTGCAAGCCTTAACGGCTTAACCCCAAGAAAAGTAGTCCAAACTCCAAAGACTAAGAGTTCATCAAGAGAGATGTCTCTTTTTGGAGATTAGGATGCTTTCACCTCAAATATTGTGAATATTCTGTGATTTGTTAACTTATATTTTTATTCGGTGACAAATGCATATGTCGCCATTTAGGTTAACTGTTTGGTCATATATTATGTTTTCTATGCAACAGTTTAAAACTCATTAGTAAACATGCTTGTGACCTTAGAACAGGATGTTAACTATTTGGAATGGTCATTTTCATAATCACAACAATTGGCTTACTCCATGTATGTATGTTCAATGCATCTTTGATGACTGCCATTTCCTATCTGGTTTACTATTAATACGATCAGTTTTCAACTGAAACTATTTATTGCTTGGCTCTTTTTCTTGTTATATATGAGATATATATTAAATAGCTTTCTTAATGAATTTTATTTCATCTCTAAAAGTGGTGACATTTATCTCTTACTAAACAACTTTTCCAACTCTACTTGTTCAGGGTTGGCTTAACCATAAGGCCATTTACGTCATTGTCTAAGGTCCCATTTTATACAAAGCTCCCAAAAATAAAAATAATCAAATAAGTTTCTTTTGAGTTGTTTTTTTTTAAAATAAACAACCATCTCATTAAATAAAATTTAGATAGTTTTTATATTTTTTAATGTGTATAAGGTCTCATAATACTAAATTTAATATTTAATACAATGAATTATTTATATTTTTAAATAATTTTATTAAGATCATACTAAATTGAGCTACAAAACTTGTGTTAAAGCCTTATTTCGTATAAATTATCTTATTAAATATAAATTAAAAAAAATTATGTAAAGATTTACATAAAATCTCATTTTATTTTCATATAATAATTTATATTTTATTACATTATATATAATTATGAATGACTCACATAAATTTTATCATAGGCCTCAATATATATTGAGTTGGTCCTGTATTTGTTTCTAGATGGATAATGCAAATCACTGATACTCTAAAATCTTATTAATGAACATGACTCATTTTATATAGGGCTACAAACGATCCGATCAAAGACGAGTTCGAGCTGAATCGAGGCGAGTTGGATTCAAATAACTCGAGTTTGAGTTCGAGTCGAGTTGAGAGTTTGCTGAGTCGAGTTGAATTCGAGCCGAATCAAGTTATTTATCGATATTTGTTTTTACTCTTTAACAAGACGCACGAATCGAGCCGAACTGAGTCGAGTAATTACTCGAGTTTCTTACTCTTTATAAATATTTGACTCAATAATTTTTTTTGTGAACTTAATACACTATTATTGTAAAGAAATAAAATATGTTACTTCTACATAAAATAACAAAATATATTACTTATTTAAAGTATTAAAAATAATATATATAACATATAAAATATGAGATTCCATATTTACGTGTATTTTTACGTATTGTTTTGTTCTTATTGTTGATTGTTTTAATTTATTTTAATAATATCATTGGTTGTGTTTTATTTGTTTAAAATTGTTATTTGATCTATTAGTTAGTCAATATTAGTTTTACGTTATTTTCCTTATTAAATTTAATGTGAGGTAACTATTTTAATGATTGGAATTAAATTTATTTAATTATTATGTGAATTTATTTGATGTGCTTTCTTTATATAAATTAGTGTTTTATATTTAAATTGTTCTTTAAAATGAATGTTTAGGCCATTTTCTGGAAAAGTTGCGGGTTTTGATTATTAGTGTTATGTGGACCATTTTCTGAGAAAATGGTTGTTGTTTTAATGGTTTTACGGACATCATTTTCTAGAAAAATGATAGATGTTTTTATTGGAGTTTTATCGTGGACCAAAATGGGATTTCAGTGTGTGGTTATTTTATTTATTTTGAGGAAGATATTTTTAAGCTTCATGCATATGGTGTCATGTTCATGCGTATTGTTGTTGTATGAGTATATTTTAATCTTGTGGTTTGTTTAGGTTGTACTTACCTGTGATGTCATTTCTGACGTCATAGATTTTGGATGTAGAGATCGAGGAGGTTGAGCCTGAGGAGACGGCTCTACCGTTAAAGTAATTGTGTTATAATTTATTATCTTAGTAAATGTTCTCTTTTGATGTAAGTATTTTATATGTTGATTTTTGGATGACTGTATTAAATCTCCTACTGAAAAATTTATGTTAAACTGGTTTGTAAAATGGGACAGTACCAGAAAAGTTTGTTGTTTTAAAATTTGTTTATTTTTTTGTTTGGTTGTTTTACTTTATTTTATTATTTTAATTGTTCTCTAAGTTATTCCTACTAATAAGTTGTATTGTAAGATTTTAAATATTTGTTTCAGTATGTTGTGCTTTTTATTTTAATGTGTCTTTTGTTTATTATTTCCAGATTTATCTTAGTTCTGGATGGTTGATTTATTTTGCTTTATTTCATTATAATATTTGTTCTATATTGTAATTGGGTAATAATTGAGATTTTAGTTAGTTGATTTTATTTAGTGAAGTTGTTGAACATTTATTTAATTATTTATTTTTATATATGTGCCTTTGTTTTGTTTAAGTTGGAATTTGGATATTTCGGATTAGATTATTATTTTAAATCATTCTTTTTATTGAATCCTATATAGAAAATAATTATATTATGGAATTCCTTATTTTAAAGTTATTAGTTTGTTGTGGGTTATTTTGATTTATTAAGATTTTATGCATTTATCATATAGATCTGGTTTTATTTTAATTTCAGTTCATAAGTTTCTACAAGATGGTTTTAGATTTTATTTATTATCCTTTTATTTGAATTATGGCTTTTATCTTTTAGAAATTTATGAAGCTTTGAGATTCATTGAGACAAAAGGTTTAAAGAAAATCATTACTATGTTTCCTTTTAGAGACATGTCTTGTGGTAAGCTTTTAAATTTATTATCTATTCATCTTTTTGCTTGTTTTATTTTAAAATATCACCTATTTATTTTGATGAGTGGGTTCGTTTTGGCGACTTGTGAGTATTTATTAACTTATTTATTTATTTATTTTACTATGATTCGTTTCTTTTAAAGGTTTTAAATCCTAGAGATTTCTACAATAAACTTGTTAGAGTTGAACTTCAGAAGAATTTCGAAACTTTATTTGCCATTTCATTTCCCGTTCTTCTTTTAATTCAATCTCCTTATTCTATTTAATAAAAGTTTTTGGTGATTTTGTGTTTATCAAGGGAAGTGGACTTGTTTTGTGACTGGCGTTTATGTATTTATTTATTTATTAGATCTTTTCCCCCTTTTTGTTTTTATATTATATTTATGTGAATTACTTAAGTTTTATTTGGTGTTTGGGTATATTATTATACCTTTGTGAGATGGATTCGTTTTGATAATTATTGGTATTTATGTGATTGTGCTTCTTTATTGATGTTTTATATGCTATTTATGTATATTTCTTGGGTCTAACTGAGTGTTTGCATTTCTAAGTTCTAATTTGATCTATGGGAGATTGTTGGGATTGTATTCTAGATGGACTCTTCTTGTGAGAATGATATTCTTGGCCATTAATATATCATTATGGAATCTGTTTTAGTAATACTTATGATAGTAGGCGATCAATAATTTCCTTGGTGAAGTTTTAATTTTGGTTGTGAATGCTTAGAGTTTGATGTGCAATAGTTGTGTGTGTGTAAATTTTAGAGAGTACTTGTTTTTATGTGTTTGACTTGGTAGAAGTTGTTTTGTTATGTGATAAATGTTGATTTGATATGATGGTATTAAATTCAAGGGATCTAAACTTTGGGCTTTTGGGTGAGTTGATTGGGGTGGGCGATTTAAGCAAGATATTTGGTAAATTTAATAGTTAGTAGCCTTTGTTGAGGTATTATTGGAAAAATCAGTTTTGTTAATTTTGAAGGAAGTTTAGTAGTAGGGTGTTCAAACCTTAAACTAATCTTATTAAGTTGTAGGGTGACCTAAGATTTGGAGGCTATATTTTTCTTGGGAATTGACTTTGAGATCTGAGTTATGTTTAGTGATGGTTGACTCAAGAGATATCTGATGGGTCATTAAAGTGAAGATTAAATCATAAACACGAAAGTTAAGGTTAGAGTCAATGGACAATGGTGTGATTAGTTATATGGTGATAATTTATGAGAACTTAATTTTATGCATTTAGTAAGTTATCAGATGCGCGCGAAAGCATGACATTTTGTGATGTAGTTAGAGATTTAAGTCTTGTGCTGGTTTCGAGGAATTAGTGGTGACTTGAAATTTGGGAAGATCGGACAAGTGGAGATTTATCTTTAGTTGGATAAATTATGCTTATTGATGATTAAGTAAAGAAGATAAACTTGGGAGTTATTTGAGAGGCACGAATTGTTGTATGGAGCTAGTGAACATTAGGATTTTGGGATATTGTACTAAAGTGTTTGTACACATGGAGATTTTGGACTATATTGCTACTTTAGGAGTTTTAGGGATAAAATGTTATTTGAAGACTATACGGTTATGATGGAATGACATCCGTTTGTGTTTGAAAAAAATTAATTGATTTTGTAAATTGTTTGGAGTGAGTGTTGAGTGGTGTGGTAGATGAGTTATTAGAGTTCTTGTTGTTGCAGCCGAGCAAATTCGAGGACAAAATTTATTTTAAGGGAGAGAGAATGGGAGATCCCAGATTTACGTGTATTTTTACATATTGTTTTGTTCTTATTGTTGATTGTTTAATTTATTTTAATAATATTATTGGTTATGTTTTGTTTGTTTAAAATTATTATTTGATCTATTAGTTAGTTAGTATTAGTTTTACGTTGTTTTCCTTATTAATTTTAATGTGAGGTAATTATTTTAATGATTGGAATTAAATTTCTTTATTTATTATGTTAGTTTATTTGATGTGCTTTCTTTATATAAATTAGTGTTTTATATTTAAATTATTCTTTAAATTAAATTAGTTTATTGTGGGGTTTTAAATATTTTATTTTATTGATATTGAATTATATTATTTTCAGTTGGCTTTTATTTAATTTATTATGTTCTTTTTGTAGTATGTTTTTATTTTTATTTTTTCCTTTTTCCTTTTTCCTTTTTCCTTTTTCTTTTATTTTTTCTTCTTTTCTTTTATTTTTCTTTCTTTCCCCTGCTTCTCCACCCAGACCCGCGCGACACCCCCTCTCCCTCTCATCTCTCGCCCATTTCTCCCTCCTCTCCCAGCGCCACCCATGACCGTCACCACCCTTCCACCTGAACCCCCTACCCTTCGGCGAGCTCCCCTGCACTGATGGTGCACCTTTGGCAGCCCCTATCTCATGTGTGAGCCTAAAATCTAAAATATGTTATTTTTGCTTTTCTTCCATTTTCCGGCGCCACCATCGGCCACCTTGGACTCCGACCACCCCCACCTTGTTCCCCACTCTCCGGCGACCCTCTAGTCACGTCCGGCGACCCTTCAAGTCTTTCCTTACTCCTCCACCCGAAATGGGTCTTTAAATGGGTTGTTCTTCGCCTCGCCGCCGTCCGGCCACTGTAGGCCTCATCACCGACACCAAAACACTCTCCTACCTCAGCCGACCATTCCCCTAACTTAGTTTCCCCACACACGGCCCCACCTTCCTTGTACAATCCCAAATCCGAAAATAGGTTTCCACTCATTTTGAGCTCGATCTGCCACCTTTCGGTGGTTGCACCGCCACACCACCACCTTTATGAGATTCCCTATCCTTCATTGAGTATTTTTCTAAATTTTGGTGTCAAACCGAGCACTCTAACCTAACGTACAAAGTGACCGCTACGAGCGTTGTGGACTGGCGCTTGCTCAAGGATCCATGTTTTTACCCATTGTAAGTATTTTTTAAATAAATTTTAAGATTTAAATATATTTTTGTATCGACAGATATTGTGTTTGGTTATCGTTGGGATTTATTAGTTATTGAATATTTTGTGCATGGTCGTCTACATTGTGTATTTATGCACATGTTCATGGTTATATTTGGAAACTAGAATTTAGCGTGATATTTGATGTTCATGTGTTGGATTTGAAAACTGGGTTTTCATATATTTATGATTTTCGAGTGCGTGTGTATCACAACCCCAAGCCGAGATGGACATTATCTCGGTGGAGCTCCTCTGGTCACTCGGGAGTGGAATATACTAAGTGACATCCCCTAAGTTGTAGCCTAGTGATAACGGGATCAGATGGGATGGTAACACTTTCGTGCCGACTGCATGGCTCTTCTGCTGGCGGGAGCTAAGTGATGCCTGGTCATAGTACGTGTTGGGCACAGTTAGTTAGGCATCTCCCGTTTCGAAACACATGTGTGGTCGTTACTTTTAGTGTGATGATGATAGTCAGGGTGTGCGGATGGTCCCTAGGGGAGATCATAATGCATACAGTTAATAAAATGGATGTTTAGATTATTTTCTGGGAAAGTGACGGGTTTTGATTATTGGTATTATGTGGACTATTTTCTGAGAAAATAGTTGTTGTTTTAATGATTTTACGAACATCATTTTCTGGAAAAATGATGGATGTTTTTATTAGAGTTTTATCATAGACCAAAATGAAATTTTGGTGTGTGGTTATTTTATTTATTTTGAGGAACATGATTTTAAACTTCATGCATATGGTGTCATGTTCATGCGTATTGTTGTTGCATGAGTATATTTTATATCTTATGGTTTGTTTGAGTTGTACTTACCTGCGATACCATTTATGGCGTCGTAGGTTTTGGATGCAGAGATCGAGGAGGTTAAGTTTGAGGAGACGGCTCCACTGTTAAAGTAATTGTGTTATAATTTATTATCTTGGTAAATGTTCTATTTTGATGTAAGTATTTTATGTTTTGATTTTCAGATGACTGTATTAAATATCCTATTGGAGAATTTATATTAAACTGGTTTGTAAAATATTTTTAAAAATTTTTGATACTTAGATATTGATTTTAATTATCTGCTGCTTTTAATTATGCATGTCACGTATTCACACACTTAACACTTGACGATTGTGGATGTGTAACCCATGTTGTCATCATCCCGATGTCTCGATTCCCGTGTTATTTTTAAAAAAATTTGGGAGCGTCACATAAAATATATATAATAAAAGAATACATGTAAAAATATATGTAAGAGTATATATGTGTATATAGAAATATTATGAGTATTGTTACGAGTTCAAAACGAGTCGAGACGAGTTTATATGAATTTTGTTCACAAACACAAACTGAGGCGAGTCGAGATTATAAGTGTTTAGCTCGTTTAATATTGGAACCAATATTAGTGGTCACGAACAACTCATTTATTAATAGAACCGAGTTCGAATTGAGTTTATACAAGTCGAACTCAAATTGTTCATGAGTAACTCTGTTCGTTTGCAGCCCTAATTTCATATAAATGAATTGTGTTATATATTGCCACTTAAAACCCTCCATTTAAAACAAAGTTCTAGACAAAACTGTAAAAAGAATTGTGTATGTATCATTACCCTCCATTTTAATGATAAAGTATATGTGGGGGATGTCAGGAGATATTTTAAGAGCCTAGTGAGCTGAACCGAGAAGTGTCAATTTTTTTGGGCAAAGATAACTAGAAAAGGACCTAATGCCCTCACATGGGGCAGAGCAATTAAACTTATATTCCCTGAACACCAAGAGCAAGAGGTCTGCTTTGTTGTGCATTATACATGTGTGTGAGCTTATATCACATTTCCCCCTCATAGGATCTGATGAAAACCCAAGTGAGTTGACGTGGCACTCTGCCCTCCATTGCTGGTATCTCTATGAGTGTGTTCTGTGTTAGAACCGAATATCATGGATGATTGTTGTTGGGTATAAAGGGGACTGTAACTGTAATTGATTTTGTGATATATTGTAATTTTATATATTTTTACACCAAAAGTTTTGAGTTCAAATTATATGATTTTATATATATTTTACTCTTTTAATTAAATATTCTTCGTGTTGGACTCACTTCTTGAGAGAAAATTATTCTACTTGTGAATAAATGTGTTAAGGATATAATATAAATAAATTATATAGAAGAATGCTCTATGCTGTCACCATAACCCTATAATATAAGTGAGATGCAAATGCTATTCATTGGTTATTGTGCAAATATAGCTTATTAAATCTGTCTTCTAGTTCTTGTAGGTGATAACTGCTTCTTGTTGACATACTTGAATTAAGTATACTACCCACAGCCTTGCATGTTTCTATATGAAGATTGTTAATATAATATTTGTTCTATAAAAATTTCCCGGCACAATCATTCTTATTAGTTTTTTTTCATTCATTCCTAACTGTTGGATTTAAGAGTGTTCATCCGGGCCAGGTTTTTTTTAGTTCTGGTTTTAAAACCTCAAGTTCTAGGGTGTTCATCCAGGGTGTTTCATTCATTTTCCACAATGCCTCAGGTTCCTTGTGATACATCCACAACTATTTTCCTAACAACGCCTGATTGAAAATCCTCAAGTTATGAATACCCAAACCGCCATTCGAGATAGGTTGGCAGACGATCTCCCACCTAACTAGATAGTATTTGAACTCCTCTCCCATGCCTCCCTACAGGAAGTCCCGTTGAAACTTCTCAAGACAACCTGCCACTTTTGCTAGTATAAGAAATAAGGGCAAGAAATATGTGGGTAAATTAGACAATGTGCTTTTGATCAAAGTGATACGGCCCCCTTTTGACAGATACATTCTCTTCCACCCTACTAGCTTCCTTTCCATTTTCTCAACAACCATGTCCCATATCCCAGATGCCCTTGATGCAGATCCTAGCAAAAGTCCCAAGTATGTCATAGGTAAGGTAACAATCTTACACCCAAAAGTTACAGCCAACTCTCGAATATTGTTAACTTCTCCAATTGGCACCATCTTTGATTTGTCGTAGTTCACTTTCAATCTGGACGCCGCTTCAAAATAAAGGAATAGGGCCTTAACCACTCGTACTTGGTTTTGATCTGCCTTGCAAAGAATGAGAGTGTCATCTGCAAACAATAAATGAGAAATATTAGTAATGCCCCTCTCAAGGCTACCAACTTGAAACCCACTTACCAAATTATTTCCCACCAAAGTCGAAGTTATCCTGCTGAAAGCCTCCATAACTATGACAAACAATAAAGGCGAGAGAGGATCCCCTTGTCTCAAACCTTAAGAGTTCGAGAAAAAACCTTATGGGCATCCGTTAATAAAGATAGAGAATCTTGCTGTAGATATACACCACTGAATCTAGGATCTCCATTTTTCCCAAAGCCACACCTCCCGAGCAAGTATAGAAGAAAATCCCAATTTACATGGTCGTATGCCTTTTCCATGTCTAATTTGCACAGAATCCCTGTACTGCCCATTTTCATTCTACTATCAATGCATTCGTTGGCTATAAAGACCGCATCAAGGATCTGCCTGCTTTTCCCGATAACCTCACTCAGCCGATTAGCAAGCACCTTTGAAATTATCTTATAGACCCCACCCACAAGGCTAATAGGTCGAAAATTCTTTATCTTGATAGCCCCAATTTTTTTAGGAATTAGAGCTAAAAACGTGTTATTTAAGCTTTTTTCAAATTTTCCTACTGAGAATAACTCTTGGAATACTGCCATAAGGTCATCTTTAATCACATTCCAACATTCTTGAAAAAAACCCATCGAGAAGCCATCTGGCCCAGGTGCTTTATCTTTAACCATTTTACGCACGACATCTATCACCTCTTTCTCCTCAAAAGCCCGCTCCATCCGAATAACATCATCCGGCTCTATAGTGTCAAAAACTAGGCCGTCCAAATTAGGTCTCCAACCCACTTGTTCAGTTAAATGTTTTTCAAAAAAATCCACAATATGGTTATGAATGACCCCTTCATCTTTACACTCTTCCCCATCAATCTTTAACACCTCAATGTTGTTATTTCTTCTATGGGAATTGGCAGTTCTATGAAAAAAATTTGTACTTCGATCCCCTTCTCTTAACCACAAAGCTCTCGATTTTTGCCTCCAAGACACTTCTTCCAATAAAATCAATCTCTCAAGGTCTGTAGCCAATGAAGCCTTCAACATCTGTTCTTCTTGGGTGAGTGGTCGTCCCTCTTGAGCCCTATCAAATGCCTCAATTTCACTCAACAAATGGTTCTTATTTTCCACTACATTGCCGAAAGTCTGAGAATTCCACACCTTTAAATCACTTTTTAAAGCTTTTAGCTTGTTCGCAAAAATGTAGCTAGGAGAGCCATGAAATTGGTATGACGACCACCAATGTCGAACCATATCCACAAAACCCTCCGACTTTAACAACATATTCTCAAACTTAAAATAATGTCGTCCACTATGGAGCCCTCCACAATCTAGTAAGATGAACCAATAATCTGAGGATAAACGATCCAACTGCTTTTGCAAAACGTCTGAAAAGTGACTTTCCCACTCGGGTGAGATTAGGAAACGGTCCAACCTAGAAAACATCTGATTGTTCGACCAAGTTGTCGAGCCCTCTACTAGTGGTAAATCCAATAAATTCAAGTCAAAGATACTTTCAGAGAATTCCATACTTGCTGCTCTCACCTGACTATTACCACTTATCGCACTAGGAAATCTCACAACGTTAAAGTCGCCACCAAGACACCACGGTAGTTCCCACGAACTATAAACTCCGGCTAGTTCTTCCCACAAAAGTCATCGGTCCGCATTAAGGTTTGGCCCGTAGACACCTGCAAAAGCCCACTTAAAATTGTCAGAGACACTTTTAAACAAACAAGCTATCAAATACCTTCTAATAAACTCTTCCATTTTCTCCACCACCCGCCTATCCCACATTACCACAATGCCACCTGATGCCCCAGTGGAGGCCAAATAAACACAATCCACGCGGATACCACTCCACAAACTGCGAATAATTCTTCTATTAATCATCTTTAGCTTTGTCTCCTGCAAACATATAATGTCTGCCTTCCACTCCCGAAGCAAATGCCGAATTCAAAGACGCTTATTAACCTCATTAAGTCCTTGGATATTCCATGACACAATTTTTGGCTTCATTTGGGACCAATCAGCCCATTTCCTTTTGCCCTTCCCTTAGTGGGAGGACCCTCCGAGTTTAATGACCAAGTCAACCTTTTAAGCTCCCGGCTTTGTTTCGACTCCCCCTCCTATTCTGGTTGTGGCCATCTTCCAAAGCTGCGAATAAAGCCATCATCTATTCTTCATACCCTTCACACCGAAAACCCACCACTTGTTGAATGGTTGATATAGTCTGTAAAACCCAGTTACTGGCTTGGTTTGGAAAAATTAAATTTAGAGGAGCGGATTGAAACTCTTCACCAGCCAGTATATCATCTAGCCCATGCAAAACATTCGAATAAGGGAGAAAAAGCTCATCATTAATCGAGTGCATCTCTGAGTCTACATCTGTGTCCGACATCTCTAGAAGGTTCTTTGAGTTTAACATCCAGTTCGCCAGTGACGAAAACCCCCCATGAACCACTCCCAACGATGTCTGTTTTCCTTTCGACGACGAAACTTGTTGTGTGAACTCAACCAATTGTTTTTGTGTGCATTGCACCAGCTAGGTATCGCCGGAGCTAGTCGCTGGCATCATCGATGCCGTCTGGAGATTCCCTGCTGAACCATCCCCCACGGTGCACTTTTCGGTACGAAATCCAGGCGTTGCAGGTGCATATCGAAAGAGAATATCTCCGGGTTAGGTTTCAGATTGCCTGGTTGGAGAAACCTAGTTTCAGATCTGGGTCCATCGCCCCCCAGGGCCTTGTGATCCACCACTCTAAGTGAGTGGGCTTTTTGAACAGACCCACACCCCAAGCCGGCAATCTGAGCTTCTTCCACCCCCTGGGTCTTAGACCCATCCTTAATGTCTGAAACCTCTCCATTTTGATTGTTTAGGTTCCCTAAATTGGGCTGGGGCCTACTAACTTTACACCACTTCACCTTGCCTTTAATATTATTTTTTCCATAATGGGCCCTCTTGTTAGCCTGTTTCGGCCCCAAGCTCTGCTCCCCTTGAATTAAGCTTGCTTTCCATTTTGCCTGGGCCTGATCTCCTCCATTTTCACCCACCTCCCCCTTTTCCGGAAATAGACCAACAAACCGTACCACCACCTCCATATCCCTTTGTAGAGTCCTCAACTGTCCCTAAACCTTCGGCAAGAGCTTGCGCGTTTCCCAGGCCATCTGACTAGATGCAGACCTACTGTGGGGGTGGCTCAATGCCGACCATTTCTCTTCTCGCTTAGGACCTTTGGGTATTACCCTCGCGGCGTTATGCTCCGCTTTCCCCTGTACCAGCCCCGACGATGAGAGAGTGTCCTTATACGTCCATGGTGCTACCTTTCGCTCTCCTTGAACTACTTTCGGTTTGTTGGTGTAGGCACCTCCCTTGGATGAGCTGCCTCCTCCCCAATCCGAAATCCTCTCGCGTTCTTTCCACCATCCCCACCCATCTTCTCTTTCTGGAAAACAGAGCATTGTCCTCCTCCCACCTTGTTCATACTTTGAAACCTCAAGATATCTTCATTGAAAATTTGAGCACCATTGGGTAGTGAAGCTACGGTAACCCTCTCTTGTGGTAGAGTACACTTCCTTCGTTTTCCCTTCGCTCGAACTTTCCAGAAGTACCTTTGCCAACCAACATACCGTAGCTGAGCCTAAAGAAAATGAACGGACTGCCTTCCAGTTCTTCTCCGTGACTCGTAACAATCCTCCTTCCTTTTCAAAAATAAAGCTTTTAGCCTCTATCGCTACTTTCGAAAGTCGACCCATCAAAACCGCCGAGGATAAAGTATTCTAATAATAAAAAACTTTGATCGTAATAAGCATTGATAAAACGCTAGCACCGAAAGACCTTGAGTAACTGAGAAGATGCATGTGTACGGAGAGAGAAAGAGGAAAAAGAGGTCATTCACTCGCTGCAACACAAATGTTCTCAGATATGACAACCATGCATATGTAATAACTAATAACTAATCATTGTTATTAATCATGGGGCTGCTTTCAACATTATGTAACGAATTTAAACACTTTCTGCATTCATTTTCTGCCTCGCACTAGGGTAACTCTCTCGAGAACATGGTAATGTCATTACTCTCTTTGCCACAAATACAATTATGTGATAACTTTATTGTTAGGAAACCTGGGATGGTAGTCATGATATATAATATATACATTTAAAAAACATATGGCTGCTAGTTAGGATATTTTATGCATTTTATTGGGACTATTTTTTGGGTGCTTATATCACTTATTTGAGCTTCTTGTTGTATCAAGTTCTTATGATCGAAGACTTGATTGAAACTTTGTCAAACCATTAGGAAATATTAGTGCAAATTGCATTCAAGAAAAATTATTAATTGGTGGTGGAATAGTTCTTAGTTTATTAGCTGGTATGGTGGTTTATTAGCTCTTGTTTATGTGATACTTAATTTTTTTTAAAGATGATATCTAACTTAAATCACACATTTTAAGAGTTCTCTTGGTCATTCACATGGTAATCTATTTTCTCTCTGTTTATTACGATGCAATATGTGCCATTAAAAATTTAAATACACGCCTAACACCCCCAACCCCCCCTCCCCCCCCCCCCCCCCCCAAAATAACTTAATCTCTCTGACTCCTCTCTCTCTCTCTCAAGGCTTTCACCCTCTATCAAATGATTTCTGTCAACAAATATGTAAGTTCAAAGAAGAATTAGATGACATGTGTGTGAGTAACCCAATTAGGATGTGGGAGATGACGTTAATATGAGGGTTACGTATGACAAGTATTTAGAAGATATATGTAGGGTGAATATTTTCTTATATGTGTATGTTATTCTTAAAAGCTTAATGGCATGGTATATGGCTTGAGATCGATGCACAAGAATACTTGCTGCCACTAGAACATTTCCTCTAGAATCTTTAAGTATTGCTCCACTCCAATGCATTGTAGATCATCAAACAAGGCCCCATTTGTGTTTAATTTGACCACTGAACTTGAAGGAGGTTGCCAATCATAATGAGCTTGCAATTGCACTTTGGTCTTCCCTTTAACTGCTTTAAAATTCTGCATGACACTCAGCGCATAATTAATAATATTTTTTGGAGCCAAAGTGACAATGTCAAACACTATTTTATTTCTCCTATACCAAAATGCCCATGCTAAACAAAAAAATGGCTCTAATTTATCAGTGTTATCCTCCTTTATTAGCTGTAAAGCTATGTCAAAAAAAATTTCACTAGAGCTTGAGGGTAGAGATGGAATAAATTCTAGCCACTCCTCTTTACTAAATGGACATGATATTAGAGCATGGTTGATATCTTCAACTGCCTCAAAATAGAAAGAACACAAACTCGAGGTTAACACCTTCTTTTTCATCAAATTTTCTGTAATAGGTAACCCTTCCTTGCATACTCTACAAAAAAAAGCTCTTACTTACTTTATTGAGAACCTGCATCTTCCAAAGGAGTTTCCATAGCTTTTTTTGCTTGTTCATTGATGAGGATTTAGCATTAGAACCCTTACCTTGCGAGGAAATGAATTTGTAGTAGCTCTTCACTGAAAATAGACCCGACCTCTCCAAATTACAAATCCTCTTATTATCTATAGATCTCGGGCAGATGGCTACTTTTAAAATTTCTACCGTAGTTATTGGATTGAAAAGAGCTCAAATTTTCTTTATATTCTACTGGCCTGTAGATTCATCCATAATAGAAGTAACCAAAGCATTTATGTCCTGACTAGCAAAGCTTTCTTCCTGCCTCAATAATATATAATCTGGCAACCAAAATCTGTCCACAAGTGAGCTTGTTGTCCATCTCCAATGGACCACCTACAACCCTCTTTCACCCATCTTTTTACCTCCCATATACTTCGCCATGTGCAAGAAGGACAAAAACCCATGTTTGATTCCCAAAAACAAGACTTACGAAAATATCTAGCTTTTAATAACTTATGGAGCACTGAGTTTTTATCCTTAATTATTCTCCACGCTTGTTTGGTAAGAAATGCTAGATTAAGGTTCTAAGCAAGTCATTACTTTTTACCTACTTCTCAACACTCGAGACGTAACCAACTAGCCGGCCAATGGATTCTTTTTTCATCTTTTTCTTGCCCCCACCAGAAGTTTGCCATCATACTTTCTAAATCAGCACATAGTCCGTGAGGAAGCAAGAAATAGTTCATAGAGAAAGCGGGAATTGAGAGTGTCACTGCTTTGAGTAAAATTTCTTTTCCCCCTTGAGAAAGAAATATTTCCTTTCGAACTTGAAGTTTCCTCCACACTCGCTGTTTTATAGAAAGAAATGATCTAACTTTTGATCTTCCTACTAAAGGAGGTAGGCCCATATACTTTTAGTATTGTTGAATCTTGCTATTACTCCATGATGACTTAATCTCCTCCTCCATCTTACGCCCTACACTATTACTAAGAATCATCGTCATTTGATCCTTATTGATTTTTTGCCCTGAAACTTTCTCATAATGTCTTAACACAACTTGTATTTTCTGTTTTCTTCAACATTTCCCTTACAAAAAATAATGCTATTATCAACGAAGAAAAGATGATTGATAACAGGAGCTCCCTTACATATTTTTAACCCATAAATTTCCCCTTTACTGGTAGCTTGATTCAATAAAGTGGTGAGGCCTTCAGAACAAAGCCAAAAAAAGTACGAGGACAAAGGGTTCCCCTATCTCAGCCTTCAAGATGGATAAATAGGACCATTTGGTTCCCCATTGACAAGTACTGAAAAGGAAACTGATTGCATACTAAACATGACCAGCTGAAGAAAAGAATTCTGAAAGTCCAAAACCTCTATCATAGTTTGAAAGAAATTCCATTCCATTCGGTCATAGGCCTTACTCACATCTAATTTAATAGACATAAAACCTTATTTTCCAGATTTTTCATGCTTTAAGAAATGTATAATTTCACAAGCAATAAGAATGTTATTAGTGATTAAGCAACTCAACACGAAAGCACTTTGCAAGTCACTAATAATATTGGGCAGAATTGATTTTAATCTATTAGTAATCACTTTAGCTATAAGTTTATAGGCCACATTATACAAGCTAATGGGCCTATAATCTATCACTTTCTCAGGTGTATTCTTCTTTGGTATAAGAGTAATAAAAGTATGGTTTAAATTGGAAGGAAACACACCTGGATTAAGTGCTTGAAGTGTTGCTTCAGTGACTGATTTTAGGGGTGGCAATATATGAAACGACCTGTTAATCCGAAACGAACACGATACGATAAAAGCGGGTTATGGTTGAGTCTTAACTGGTTTCGGGTCAAAACGGGTCAACCCGTTAAGATACGATTGCTTAAAGGGTCATAACGGGTCAAATCCATTAGGACCCATTAAGACCCGTTAAAAAAATATAAAATTACATGTATACCCTCAACTTAAATGAAAAAAACCCTAACAAATCGCTAACTCATTTACTTTCCTTTCTACTGCACAGCCACAACCCTGGTCCCCTACATCCCCTTTCCATTTTCATTTCGAATTCGAGCTCCCATCTCATGAGTCACACTCTCACTCTCGTCTCTCAAGGCTCAGCCTCGAACCAGTCTCACACTCACTCTGTCTCACGAAGTCACGGTCTCACACTCAATAGGGAACTCTTGAGAAATTGCAAAATCACGATCTCTCCTTAGTGTCGTTGTGCGGCTTGTGCTTCTTCAGATCTTTTTACGCAGCACCCTCCATCGTCGTCGTCGGCACCCACGTAGCGGCGCAGCTCTCCTCTTCTCAGTTCTCACGCCGCCCCCTCTTCTAACATCATTTGTTGATCTAAAAACTCAAAGTTAGGGTTTTTTTTAGGAGCATTTTTTACTATTAGATATTTATATTTTAGTTTTCCATTACTTGTTTGAGTTGTTCTTCTAGATTTGCAGTTTTTTTAGTTTTGATTCTTATATGCTTTTGTAATTTTAGGTCTTGGTTGATTTGCTACTTTAATGGCCGTGAGGACTAATTGTTGCATATCATGTTTTATGGTCGGGCTTTTGGGCAAAACGTTGTGGTTGTGAAATTGATAACTGGTAATTGATAATTGATAATGATAATTGATACATTCTGTGAATTGATTCTTAGTAAGCTTGTGAAATTTAAAATGGCCCAAATTCTGTGAATTGAAATATGTAATTGTAATATTAACATGGAATGGAAAGGGAGAGAGTTGAATATAGGTCCCAAACATTTGTTCTTCATTACTTTTGCAACCAAGGATTAAGGTCATTTTAACATTCTCCAATATTACTTTGTAAGCATAGCCTTATTGAAGTATTCAAATTTGCTAAAACTCAATCCTCCTATTGTCATGTTTTGGACTATAGGGTGCAAATTACAAAACTGTTAGTAGTATGGAGTTGTAAAGTGAGTTGCATGCTATTGGTGAGATATTTTATTTATTTTTTGGTGCTTGTTCCAATTTGTCTGATTCTTAGAGCAGTGTATTGTTTCTTGGAAAGCATGGCAGTCAATAGGGTTCGAGGTGGAATTCAACAGTTGTTGACTACAGAACAAGAAGCTCAACACATAGTTAACTCTGCCAAAAGTGGTAATCTTGCAATTCTTTATCTAGATATAACCCTTTTATGTTATCCATGTCTTGTTCCGTGGGTATATCTTTATCATCAAGTTCTATTTATATAAAAATACACCTGTACATAAGTTTGATATTTACATAATGCTTAATATTTCATCTAAAAGAGCAATAACTTTTTTGTTGGGTGAACTGTTTTTCCCTCATGTGAAATGATGAAGTTATAGTTTAAAAGTGCATCGATGGTTATTTGCTTTCACATGTAAGAAATTCTTCTCTTAGTCAAAATCAGCCACGTATTTTTGAAGATAGTCCTGATTGCTTTGGAACTTTGTTTTTATGCTATTAGCAAAAATGGCTAGACTAAAACAAGCCCAAGAAGAGGCTGAAAGGGAGAGAGCTGAATATAGGTCCCAAACGGAGGTTGCACATGTATAACGTTTTGTTGAAACTTATTCATATTGTTAAGATTTTTGGCAAGAACTGGACTTTAAACGGTGGTATTAGCATGATTCTTATAGTGTCAGCTACTTCTACTTATAAACCCTGTTTCTTGTAGGCGTATATTATTATTATTTTTTTGTTGCTCTTAAAGAATTGATGCTAGCTGGCCGATAAAAAATAATTCTATGGCCCTTTGTTCTGCATTATAAACTTGTAATTCATATGACCCTTTGTTCTTATTTGCTGTCAAATGACTGAGATAGAAGGTGAAAATAATGAGTTTATTGATTTGGACCAGTTTGAAAATGAAGAAGAAAGTTTTCAAACGAAAGAGGCTAAATCAAAACAAAGGAAGCGGTCATATGTGTGGAATGTTTTTGAAATAGTTTCTGATTCTGAGAAATAAAGTGATAAGAAGCCACAAGCCAAGTGCAAGATGTGTGGAGCTACTTACCTTGCATCGAGCAAAAATGGAACCGGAAAGTGGGCTATTGTAACATTAAGTTTGTTTAGATGTGTGATTTTATTATTGTAACATTAATATGTTTACAATGTATTGTTTATTATATTTGAGGTGTAATTTTAATACTTTACAATGCAGTCATGAGTTTGCATTATGGTGGTATTATGATGTATTATCATAAATTGTAATATTTTACTTGTTAGAGCGTGAATTTGTGATTTTAAGATTGTAATTTGTAAATAGTTGTTTATATTTTCCAGTTAGAAATATAATTTGTAATAGAAACTGATGTAAAAGCAGGAAAGTGGGCTATTTGATTTCAGGCGAACAGAAGTTTCTGCATTGTATTTGCTGGTAGTTAATAGGGTGAAATGTGTCAGGTCATGTCGGGTCACTAACGGGTTCACTGGATGAAACGTGTCGCGTCGGGTTTGCGGGTTGAAACGTGTCGTGTCATTTTCATATATATGCTTAATGGGTCTCAACGAGTCGTGTCGTGTTGACACGATATTTTATAGGGTCATGTTAGGATTGAGATTTTTGATACGAAATCCTTAACGGGTCGTGTTCATGTTGACCCTTTAGACGTAATGTATATGTTTTGATATGACACGAACACGACCCGTTGACACGTTTTGACACCCCTAACTGATTTGCCACAGACATGCCAGTATTTTTTTTTATAGAAGCTTGGAGATAATCCATCCAGACCTTGAATTGTGGAAGGACTCGTTTGGAACATAGCACTTTTGACTTCATGAGCTGTAAAGACTTGCACCATTCTGTGTTCATCTCACTTGTAACACAGCCAACCAAAATAGGAAAAAAATATGTGGAATCACTTGGATTAGAATTGGTGAACAACTTTATAAAATACTTGAGGATGACCCTATCTCTTTGATCCCCGTACTGCCAATCTCCTTGTGCATTTTGAATTCTGCACAACTGATTCTTCTTATTTCTCATGGATGCTAGCTTCATACGAAAATATCTTGAGTTTGAGCAACCATTTTTTAGCCAAAGAGCTTTTGAGCGTTGTCGCCACATGAGTTCATCCCTTTCAAGCAATTTTTGCACCTTAACACAGGCCCTTTTATGTGTTTCCTGGCCTAATTTAGCTGTTTTTGATCATTCCCAAAAGATGACATTCCACGTATCAACTTGGTTCCCACAATCTTTAGTGCAGTACAAAGTATTTTGAATCACCACTCCAACCTCTCTTCTTTTCCAAGTGTTTTCAGGGATTTTTTCACAATTAGGGTATCCAATCCACATTTCTTCAAACTTGAAGAGTTTTTTGTGCTTAGTAGAGTTCCCAAAACTCTCAATTTGGACCATATAGAGGCATGGTTTGAATATGCTCCTATCCCATTAGTAACAACAGGCACTTGGAAAGAAATTCCAACACTGAAGATTATTGCAGAGGGCTCGATCGAGCCTTTCACGAACTAAATGGGGGAGTTCTCAACGACTACTCCACGTGAACTTATTCCCTCTTAAACCTAGATCCATTAGAGAACAAACATTCAACATCTCTCTAAAAGCATCCAACTGACCCTCAAGTCTAGGCCCTACCTTCTCTCTTTTCAGCATGAGATATGATTTCATTAAATCTCCTAATACCCACCAGGCTTCCCCATTCTTTAGTGATAAAGACCGTAACAAATCCCATGTTCTAAAATCGATACTTACTTTAGGGGATCCGTAGAACCCCGTAAAAAACTAATACCTTCCCTGACCATCTATTATTTTTGCATCGACATGATTCACTGAGTAGTTCAACATCGTGAGGTTCAAGTCTTTCATCCACAACAACTAATAGAGTCATTCAAAAGCTTGCTTGCGGCCTAAAATATATTGGAGGCTTGGTATATACTTATCTATGATAATTGGTTAGTCTTAAAATATTTTTGTAACAGTATCCCACCACATGAAGCAAGAAGATCAAATACAACATTTCAATTTGCAGTATGATATTTCTTGAAGTATAAAATTTTAGAGATAAAATTTTAAGGTGGCCGCACGTGGCTTCCCTCCATTTACAAATTAAGCAGTGCTAGAGAGTATTCATTATTTGAGAGTATCCATTACACTCATGAGTAATATTAAGGATAATTTGATAAATTTATCTGAAGCATTACTTATGAGTAAAATAGATGCTCTCAATAATGGATACTCTAAAGGTTTTTTCTTACAAATTATATCATTTATTTTTTTATCCCAATTAATTAAATCGAACTATTGGCTCTAAACCCGGTAATTACTAATAACGAGTCTATATCTTGTGTAATGTACATATCGTTATTTATGCTAAATTTTATAAATCTAAATAGTCTATTATATGTACATAATAACTACCACAATTATATTAAAAGTATAATTCATATATAAAAATGATTATTCAATTTAGAACAATATAAAATAGATCTGGATGGAAGAAAGTACCAGATATTTCCAGTTCGTATGTTTTTTGGATCTTAGTCCTATAGTTGCTTCATATCCATGGCCAAAAAAAAAAAAAAAAACAGTGAAGAAGTTCAAGCTTAGTCTCTGGAAAGTCAAAATCAAGGAAGAATATGAGATTCATCCTTTCAGTTTCTTTTCCTTTCATAAAGTTTTTCGTAAAGTTTCAAGGCAAACAGGCAAAAACAAACATATACCCCTCATACATATATAAACAGAGAGAGAGAGAGAGACCTGAAGGAAGAGATGAACGGGTTCCATCCGAGGGAAATAGTTCCATTTTTGTATTTATATACAGAAATGGTAGATGGACAATAAATTTATAACTATTTAATACTTTTTTTATATTTATTTAATTTTTAATTTTTAATTTTATTTAATGATTAAGAATATAAATAATAGTAATAATAATAATTTTTTAAATGATTAAAAATATTAAAAAAATACTTGAAAAAAAATCAAACTACACCATAAGTTATAAAATATTCGTGAAAAGCGTTGTACGCCTACCGCTCATTTATATATCTTGATGGTGTTTGATGGATGATTAGAGTCAGGGGTGGAACTAGAATTTTGTGTTTGGGGAGACGATCGATAAAATGTACAATAAATATAAATTTTATAAGGATGATCATCAGTGATAAAAGTGTCATATTTTGTTATTACCGAGCTCTCTAAATGTATATTAATTTTCGAATTGTTCACGTCTTTTTAAAAAAAAAATCAATTATTTTTAAGGATTTGTTCACATTTTTATATGATTTAAGAAAAATTTATAGATTAAGAATAAATTTGAGAATTTTCTAATAAGTAATGATGTAACACTGTTAAATTTTTAACAAATTATATCTCATAATTATACAAGTTAAACTGAAACTAAATAAGTGAATATAATCAATCAATTTTACAATCATATAAAGTTATAATCAATTTTTTTATTAGAATTAGACTGTTAGTTGAGTAACTGTGAGATTATGTGAGTTGAAATTTGAGTTTAAGTAAAAGTAAAAGTTAGAATATAAATGGATATATATTAAAATTTAGATGAATAATTTTAATAAAAAAATTTGGGAGGTATAATTTTTATTTATTTTTAATTTGAGAGAGAATTTTAATTATATATATTTAAAATTATATATATATATTTATATTATAAATTATTTTTTAAAAAATTTGGGTCCGCCCCTGATTAGAGTACTGATCTTTTCCGCCTGTAGGGCAACCTATTTATGGCGGGTTCCATACGAGGTTTTGCTTTTCTAAATAGAAATTGACGTTTGGGTTTCATTACCAGATTTGGGAGTCGGCTTAATAATTTTTCTCTGTAGCGATGGCTCCGCAAACGAAGGTACATGTATGCTTTAATACTGGAACAATAATGCTATTTCCCCCCAATAAATCTCCAGAAGGCCGAAACCCGTATCCGAAGTATGTGACTATTTTTATAATTACAAAAAAGTCAATGGCAGTTGAAATAAACAAAAACCCGCTGAAATTAAAGAAAAAATTCCTCCTGTTTTCGTAGGCCTGTCCCTCCTGGTTTTGTAGGTCTATTTATTTGGGTTAGGTTATACCTGACTAGATTTAAAATTTTATTTATTTTTTTCATATTTTAAAATTTATTTCTAAAAAATATTTAAGAAAATTTTAAATATAATTTTCAAATTCTCAAATCCAAAATTCAGATGAACACCTCTAAGTTTTTGTCTTCTATTGCATCGACAGTCAAAAGGCATTAGAGATATCAAATTGTCTAATAAACCAGTTGTGATGAACAGCTAGTACCAACACTAATCTAATTGTTGCTAGTTTAATGACAGGACTAAAGGTCTCAGTGAAATCTACCTCATCAATTTGATCGAAGTCTTTTGCCACTAGTCTGGTCTTATATCGATCAATACTCTCATTTGATTTCTGTTTCAGCTTAAACACCCACTTATTTCTCACAACTTTCTTATGCAAAGGTCGAGGACATAAAATCCAAGTTTGATTGGCTAGTAAAGCATAGTATTCAGCTTGCATAGCATCAAACCATCGCTGATCCTTCACTGCTTCTTTATAGGTTTTAGGTTCAAGAGGCAATGTAATGGCAAAAAGGGCTTGTAATGGATATTTGGTAGGTAGTATAGTTGGTAATCTAGAAACTGTTTTGGTTTGGAGGAGTTGGTCTTAGAATGGGTAATAATTTGATTTGAAGAGAGGTCAAGTATAGGTATGGTTGTGGAAGGATTTGAAGAAGGAGATAGGTGGGATGATTCACTAGGATTTGACTCAAATGGTGTATTAGGAGAGGGTGAATTGGTCACAGGAAGTGGGCTAGAATGAGAGGAAACAGATTCAAATAATGCTGGTATTAAGGAGACAGAAGTAGAGAAACTTGGAGGTTCACAATTAGTAAATGAAGGAACTGAAATAGATGGTAAGGAATTAGAAGATGAACCTGATTGTGAAGGACTGATAGAGGAGTGAGAATTTTCCTGCAAAGTAGAAGTGATAGTAGCTTGATCTTGTGTAACAGAAGCACGGAAGCTCAATTCATCGAATATAACATGCTTGGAGATGTAAACCTTATTTGTTTTTAAGTCCAAACAATGATAACCTTTTTTATTTGAGCTATACCTGAGAAAGACACACTTAGTGCTCCTAAAGATTAATTTGTGGGGATTATATGATCTGAGTAGGGAAAAACATGTGCAACCATAAGTCTTGAGGAATGTGTAATCAGGTCGCTTGTTAAACAAAGTGAAGAAGGGAGATTGATTGCTCAGGATTAGTGTAGGAAGTCTAATGATGACATATACTGCTGTGAGGAAAGCATCAACCCAATAACAAGATGGAAGCTGAGATTGAGCCAAGAGGGAGAGACTTGTTTCAGTTATATGTCTGTATTTTCTTTCGAAAACTCCATTTTGTTCAGATGTGTGAGGGCAAGTTTGTTTATGGAGGATACCATTGGCTGATAGAAAGCTTTGGAAAGTAATGGAAAGGTATTCCCCACCATTGTCAGTGAATAATTGTTTGATATTTTGAGAGAACTGATTTTCAACTAATTGTTTAAATTTGATGAAACAAAGAAATACATCAGATTTATACTTCAAGGGAAACAACCATGTGAATCTCAAAAAGTCATCAATAAATAAGACATAAAGTTTACAACCATTGACTGAAGAAACAGGGGAAATCCAAACATCTAAGTGTAATAGCTCGAGAAGATGTGTGAATCTGTTATTGGACTCGAGAAAAGAGAGTTTATGACTCTTAGCAACTTAGCATGACTCACAAACATTATTGTGCTTTACAAAACCAGAAATAGGAAGAAAAGACTCTCTAACAACTCTAGACACTATGGACTCAGACGCATGGGCAAGTCTGGAATGCCAAATGTGAATTGGAGCTCTGACACCTTGTAATGCAGTAAAGGATGAAATGTGCACAGCTTTTGGAATTGATGTGTTGAGCTTCATCTACTTGAGATACATAGGATATAAACCAGCTTCACTCTACCCTTGAAGGAGAATTTTCCTGGTCTGTAGGTCCTTGACAAAGAAATGAGAGGTTGTTAGAATAAAGTAGCAGCTATTGTCACTACAAAATTTTTGTATAGACAATAGATTTGAGGATGCATGAGGACAGTGTAAGATATTATGCAAAATAAATTGTTTGTTAGAGTTTAAAAGCATAGAAGAATCAGTGTTAGTGATGACCAAACCTCCTCCATTCCCTACTGTGACCTTGTCATTGTCTTGGTAGGGCTGTTGCTGTAAGGTTAGATTCTCTAATTGAGATGTGATATGATTGTTTGCTCCACTGTCAAGGTTCCATAGTTGTTCAACTTCTGGTGTGCCATGAGTATGCGCTGCCATGGCTGCTAATTGAGCTGGTGGATGTCGACCTTAGTAAGTGAAATCCATTCTATGATAGCAATCTAATGCCTGATGGTTGGTCTTGCCACAGATTCGACATGGTAGGAATTTATTGGAAAGGAAATGGCTGCTAGAGGATGGAGGTTTATTAGAATTTTGGCCAGAATTGGAGTTAGGAGTGGGTTGAGAGTATGGGAAAGGCTTGATTTGCTAGTTGGAGTATTTTGGTTTATTGCCATATGGGACCTTTGGTTTGTTGGTGAAAAAGGCAAATTGAGTACCATCACTGGAAAGTGTTTTGGTTTGAGATTCAAGTAGTTGTTCAAAATTGAGTAATTCAGTTTGGAAATCATCAAAGGAAATGGGTTTGTCTCTAGTGGCAAAATTAAGAGAGGTGATAAAGGGGTTATAGGCAGAGTTGAGACCACCAATAACATAAGAAATTAAGTCTTCTTCATCAACATGTTTACCTGCTACTGTAAGTTGGTTAGACCAGCTCTTAGCCAAAATCAAATAATCAGAACATGATCTAGTACAATGTTGCAAGATTTGAAGTTGTCTTTTAAGGTGCGAAATGCGAGATCTAGATTGAGGAGCAAATCTAGTGGCTAAAGTGTTCCAAACCATCTTAGAGGTTGTAAGACCATAAACTGTAGACAGAATTTTTTCATTGAGAGTGGCGTCTAACCATGCCAAGATAAATTGATCTTTCTTCTGCCAAACCAAGTAATCTGGATTGAGATCAAAAGTAAATTTCTCGGTAGAATCAACAAGATATTGAGGAGTGCATTTTTTAGACCCACCAACGATGCCTAGTAAGTCATGACTTCTAAGCACATGAATGAATTGGGTAATCCAATTCAAGTAATTTGTTCCATCAAGTTTGACAGAAACTAGTGAGGTAACATTTGAGATAGCAAAAGAGGAATTAGGAGTGGAATTGAATGAGGCCATATGGATCAATTTGTGTGAGCAATGAAATGCTCTGATACCAAGTCAGAATGAAATAAGGTCTGGTTTTCTTAGTGTCCAGCCCTCTGATGTATATTGATATATATAGGCATGTACAAGGTATTTGAATTGTATTTACAGATAAGATCAAAAATTCAAATGTTTAAATATCTAACTAAATATCTAAATAGACATTTAAATGTATAACAGACTCCATAGACTAAATGAATAACAAATTAAGTAACAGAATTAGATTTGCTTGAATTGGATTTGGTGCAACCAAGATCTTGGAACAGCAGCTACCTCTAACACCGGCCACCTTCTTCCAAATCAGAATCACCGTCGCCTCCATCCCTCAAATTTGTGGCTGTAACTGAATAATGATAGATTAACAACCTTATTTTTTACGCGAGGGAACAAAATACACCTTGAAAAAGACTGCAAATATGAATGGCAACTGAACAACAAAGTAAGGGGACATTTCAGACAGAATTCAGAGTGCTTGATGCGAACAGTTACAAGAAGAAAAATATTTTTAAGACATCTCAGAAGGGAAAAAAAAAAATACAGGCACATAAAACTTTCTATATATTTTGGATACTAAGCACCTTAAAAATAAGCTTTGGGCCATCAATTAGATATAGATCAATGTTTATAGAGGGAAAAAAAAACCATCCTACTTTATTTGGTTTTTCGTGCATAGAAGTAAATCACTTCTTCTTGAATTTCATTCTTATGCAGTTTTATAAAACAAAACACATAAATGAAAGAATTAAAGAAAATCACAAACTAACTTTCATGAGAATGATATCAAAAAGCAATCCTTCAAATCACAAACTTCTGCTTGATGACTGTTACCCAGAAACAAAATCGAAAAGTTCATCTTTAAATATATTATTTGCACAACACCCTCAAATCTTGAAGAAATGATTAAAAAAATACCTCATCTACCATTTCAAGGGCTCACATGATTGTTAGCCAAAACCCCAACACACCTAGGCTTTAGGCAAACAATTGGGCACTTCAAATTGGAGATCAAAACAGAGCCCCTCATCTCTTCACCGCCAACTGCAAAGGCGTTCTACTGAAACTTGGACAAGGTGGAGTTGTGGACGCGCGGAAGGGAGGGATGGAGGGAACAGGAACGGGAGGTAGGGAGTCGACGATGATTCTCAAATTTTTCATTAATTTCGCCTGCCTCGTTTTTGTTTATTTTAAATTTTCAACTGTCATTGGTTCTTTTGTAATTATCAAAGTAACCACGTCACTCGGGATATGGGTTTTTGGAGATTTTATTCGGGCGGAATGGCAGTAATCAAACAAAAAAAAAATTAAAAAAAAAAAAGAAAGTCATTTTTGAAGGTGAATTCGGTGGATAAATTCAATAGAAATAGAATTATTCATATTGAAATTTAAGAAGTTCATCTCGTTTCTTGGGAATCAAATTACAAAAAAAAAAATTTTAAAAAAAAAGGAAAGAAAGATAGAAATTTGTTTCCTCAATAGGTCAAAAGTTGGATTATTTGCATTTTACATAAGTCCCTTCCGCTTCCGTACTCCTCGTCCCCTATTGGCATACGTTCTAGTCTTTGTTATTCCCTTCTTCATGCTCATGAAAATGTTGTTGTCCCAAATGCTTTGAGCATCGGGTTCCTATATCATTACAAGAAATTTGGTATTTTCCACAAACCTTTTTATCAAAATATTCTATTGTCGCCTCGTTTGTATTCGAAGATGAGCTCAACTCATTTCAACTCATTTTCATTTCATCATTATATTTTTATAATTTTTATATAAAATATAAATTCCTATACACTTTTTTCAAATTCCAATACACATTTTTTAAATTCCAACACACATTTTTCAAATTCTAAAATAAAAATAATAATATTAAAAAATAAACTAAACTCATATCAACTCATCTCATCTCATCTCCGAATCCAAGCAGGACTGAGGGTCTTGTTTGCTAATCTATTTTTCTTTTTTTTTTATTTAATTTTTTCGCAATATAGCTCTCTACCAGGAAGATCAAACAGACCTTATTTTTCTTTTTCAAAATTCGCAGCTTAGATGGTGAATTTAAATTAAAATTAAAATTAAATAAAATATAGTTAAAACATTATTGTTGAGATTTGAAAATTTTGAATTATTTATTATATTTTATGTGAAAATTTAATATAGTTATAATGATTTGATCAGATGAGTTAAGATCACTCTTCTATATATCCAATCACCTAATGTCCTTTCTTTTTTTTCCTCCCTGTTTTAAGTACATTTTTTAAATATTAGGATACCAGGATCAATAGGCTGCAAAGTGCAAAGCATAAAATCCTTGTGCAACGTAATACTGAGACAAAACATTTCGAAATGTTGGTGTCCAAGAGTTCAGTGCGGCACAAAAATTTTACTTGCTCGCTCCCAACAAAAGGCTAATAAATTGGTATCATGAAGTTCAGCATTGAGTTCATAGTCATCAGTGGAATCACACGGAGATCGGAAATTTTTAATCCGCTCGGCACATCTTCTTCCCCAATTCTTTGACGTTAGAGTGATATTAGTCAGCATCAGGGGCGGAACTAGGATTTGGTGCTTGGGGGACGATTAATATAATTTTTTTTTCCAAATTAAGCTCGACGACAATCTTACATGCACAAATTAGTATATTACATATATAAATTATAATAAATGCACAACTCTATCTATATGCACAAATGACAAATTATCTATATATATTAACATTATAAATATAATAAATATAATATACACAAGCAGCACGAGTGACTAATCTATATATATCTCAATTATAATGTATGCACAGATTTATATACAAATTTATAAATTTATATGCACTAATCTATATCTTTTTATACAAATTTATATGTAATATGCACAAGCCAACAGCAGCACGATTGACTAATCTATATCTGTATATATAATTTATAATATATGCACAATCAGGCTAGCAGCACAACAGTAGTAAAATAAATTATAACTTATTACTTTTATCTGTAAATGGCACGGTAAGTTGACAATGGTACAAAAGTCGAAAGCAGGATACTCTGCAATGGCTGGGTACTCTGCGACTTGCGAGTCAGCTGTAGAGTCAAGACTCAAGAGTGTAGCTTGTCGCATCCTTGCATGAACCACTGGTTTTGGTCTTGGATTACTTGAGCAGGTGAGTTTATAGTCTACAGATAAGATGCTACACTCTAGATATAGGCCTGGACCATTGGTTTTGGTCTTTTTGAACTTATAGTCAATAGACTTGGGGGGGCTGTAGGAGAAAAAACTCAGATTTGGAGGGTTGTTTTTTAATAATCTATATACTAAACTGACATTTTGAAAAACTTTGGGGGGGGGGGGGGGGGGGGGGGGGGGCGGTAGCCCCCCTAAGGACAGGGTAGTTCCGCCCCTGGTCAGCTTATTTCCAAATAGCTGGAGGTCGGGTGGCGTACGTAATTCAGTCATATTCTCTGCAATTGCAATTGCAATTGCAATTGCCTCCTTATCACACTCAATGCGAAGTCTTCTAGTGTAGCCTTGGGTGTTGAATTTGAGTGACTTCAAGAGAGGACAACAACGGCCCACAGCTTCCAGAGCTTCTTTTCATGACAACGCACAGTATGCAATCTCGAGGTCCTCCAACAATGGAAGTTTTGAAACATTCCGCATGCATGGAGAGAAAGTACCAGAGAAAGTCCCCACATGCATTGAAGCCCGAAGAGATCAGTCCAAAAGCCAGTGACTGTTGTGTGGTTTTTTTTTTTTTTACTTGGGCCGCGACCTGGGGGTTTAACCTGCTAATTAATCGAACACAAGCAGTCTGATCTATAGAAAACACAAGCTAGAGCGAACCCACAAATGAATATAAGCTTAATATTATTATTTTTATCTCAGAACAAAGTTGTGACTAATCATAGGGGTGTGCACACATATGCCAATATGAGCTTATATATTTTAGAGATGTAAAAGAAATATTATAATTTTTTATTAGTAGTCTAAAACCCAAATGTACAGATTCTTGCTTGACCAACAATGTTCCCAAAATAAAATAGAGAACTTTTGGGAACGAACTAGTGCTCGATCAGTTCGATAATTTGCAGTTATCAGTTCGAATTTAAAATGAGGTAGGCTGGACAAGTCTGTTAAACCAAAGCGTGGAAGATTGTTTAGAGAACCAAAAACTTGTTAATATTGTCAATAGTTAATCGAACCCATGGGGTTGCCAATGGCCCATATATGGCACCCATACTTGCCAAAAGTATGGGTCGATATATGTATGCCACAACGAAATTGCCTAAAAAGAGAATCTGGATCAATGTGGTTGCAGTAGATCAGTCGTCGTGTGCAAGATTTACAAAACTGATCACTCTATGCTTCCTTCCAACCCAATCATCTGCACCCCATTCGGTGTATGGTGCGGTGGAAAAGAGTTTTACCAGGGGAACTTTAAATTCTTGGCACTAGAAATTTAACCAGAGATGTTACACTTAAATTAAATTGAAAGCTTGGGTCACATGATACAGTCACGAGAGAAAATCTATGTTTAGAGACTTTTTTCTTTTCTTAATAAGAGAATTTTGTTATCAAGTATATAAGAGCAAATACCTAAATACAGAGTACTAGAAACTATAAAAAGTCTATAGGCAAATCATATGATGAAACAACCTATTTATGTAAGGATTCCTAAATGGCTAGAACCTATAAAATAGGCAAGAACTTCCAATCACATAGAGTGGTAAGGTTATAAAGGTAGTCATAGATGCTACTTACTAGGTGAAACAAGGTGCTGGGTGCATGTCGTAATTTTAAGGAAGCTTCAAATTGACTAGTCTTTTTGAGGTCCCAGCACAGATGGGTCATTTCAATAGAACTCAGATATTCATACGGTAGCCTTTGATGATCATCAAAACTACTATACAGATCAAACTACGTACGTGTTAAAAATAATATTTTCAACCTGTCACATTTTAGATAATATTAATCTTCGAGATAATATAAAGATTTATCAATAATAATAAAATAATTTGTAAACAATAATTAGATTATTTAAATTCAGATGTTATAAAAATATTATAAATTAAAGTATAATTTTTTTTATAACTATTTCGCAAAATGATTTTATAATTATGATTTAAAATATAATCATAAGACTAACTTTATTTTATAAAAATAATTTTAAATTAAAAAAAATAGCTGTATAAAATTTATAAAAGAGCTGTATTCTTTTTTTCTTTTGTAAGCAAAAGAGTTGTATTCTTTTACACACATTTACGTCCTGTTTCAAGCCTAGCAGAAGATATCGGTGGGCCATTGGCCCATTATTACGAAGAAAACAAATAAGAAAGTGTTATAAAAGATATTCGGCCCTTGGAATTTGGAAAGTTTTTTTACTTATTAGTTATTTTATAGAGGAACTCTGGGGGCAGACGGGCTGCCCCCTAACAAAAGCAGTCCGTCGTGTACGGGTTCGAAACGGGTTGAAGGCTGTCGAGGGTACACCGGAGCTCGCCGGAGCTCGCCGTCGTAGGGGTGAGGTCGCCTGAGTCCGTCGGTCCCAATGGCGTGGGCGGTGTCGCCCACCGCCACCGGCGGCGGCTCCGTTTGCTCCATGGCCGAATCTCCTCTTAAATTTATCTTCATTTTATTTTTTTATTGTGTTTTTTATTATGTTTTTATTTTTTTATTGTGTTTTTTATTTTGTTTTTTATTATATTTTGTTCATTTTATTTTTTTAATATATTTTTAATCTTCATTTTTTTATTTAATTATATTTTTTTATTTTATTTTCATGTATTTTCCATCATCAAACAGCCCAACTAACGTTGGGCTGCTTTGGACGCTGGGGACAGCCGGACCGGTCCCCAGCGTCTCCCTATTTTATAAGAGCACTTTTAATGGTTCGTTTAAAATTTTCTTTAAAATACATTATTAAAATATTTTTTTTTATGTTTTACCTATTTATTTTTATAATCTATCATCCATCAACTAATATATTTTTTCTTTATATCATCTAAATATTTTTATTTTATTATTTTTAAATATTTTCTTAATTTTCTCAGATCTTTAATATTTACAATATCTTCCAATTTTCAAAATATTAATCACCCAAAAATAGTAAAGTCCTAATACCACACGGTGCGTTCAGTACAATTAAAATGGTGCGTTGCCGTTTATTTAAGTCAGCCGTATAAACTACTGCACAATGATAGATACAGTCCAAAAAATTAGACTTTCTACAATCTAAATAATAAATAAATAGAAAATATTTATTTTAAAATAAAGATTTATTAAAATATTATTATTTACAAATAAAAATATTTTAGAAATCTAAAAATTCATTTTATTTAATTATAAAATAAAAATATTTTTATGTAGACTCCAATACAATACAATTCAATACAATCTATCAAATATAAATTACAAAAAAAATTATTCTAAACTAGTGCCACAAAATGTGATGACATTTAAAACATATATCCAAACAGTATCTTGTTATCGATTAATACACGGTCTGATTTTCTTGCGATTTGTGAGGTGTCGTTCAATCCCCAGAAACAAGCCAGAACCTCGAACAATTTAATCCCAACAATTTTCCCCCAATTTTAATCCACTACAATTTCCCCTTAATTTTTCCCCAGAAACAAGCTAGAGCCTCGAAACTAGACTTCAATTTTCCCCCAATTTCATTTTTGCGTTTGTTCCCAAATTTCTAAAATTTCTGCGTTTGTTCCCTATGTCCCTAAAATTTCTGCATGTTTTTTCTGGATTTGCTTCTTGTGACGTGTGTAATTGGTTCTGAGCTGTGAGAATTTCTTGCAATTTGCGTGAAGGAGGAGGAAGCTGATTTGGGGCTGAAATGAGAAAAATAAAATAAAACTGAGGGAAGCGGAAACGACGTCGGAGGAAAGAGAAATTAATACACAAAGTTTACCTTCCCGCTATAGTCAAAATAGGCATTGAAGTAGAGTATCCATTGTGAGTGCTCTAAATAGAGATTTCTCTCCAAAAATAAATAAATAAATAAATAAATAAAGGAGCTCGATCAAATTTAGACACCAAGTTCTCTTAATTAAGACTTTATTTATTCCATAATTAATGAATCAATGTATATTAATCTAGTTGCAAATATTATTATTATTTACTTAAGATGACCTATAACGTCTATATGTCCGAGTGCATTTCCATCTCTCCTAACTTCAAAAACAAAAATTAATGTACATAAGAGAGCTGATCATTACATCAAATAACACGTGCTCTACATATAAAATTCTACATATAAAAAAACACGTAACATATAATTTAGTTTTGCCTGCATGAGTGCGGCTCTAATGCGTTTTCCCCAACTAATTTTCATCTTATTATTGCTAAGTGCTCAAAAGATCACAATTGATAACGTCAACCTGGTCTATACCCGGCCAAGTCTTTTCGTCCCTACAAAGATTCTTTAATTTGGGAAGGTTCTTCAATTTCAATTTTTCTAGTTTTGGAGTAATAGGATGTAGAGCCATATTCTGCAATGGAAGATCATAATTGAAGAGCGCTTCTAAATTGGAACAATTGCATACCTCAATTACTTCTAGGTTTGGCATTGTGTAAACGAAGTTCCCAAGAGAGAGAAGATATTTCATCTCCCCACATTCAATCACAACTAGTTTTTTCAGTCTCAGAAATCTCAGCCCAAGATGGTTGGCTAGTTCTGAAATGCTTTCGACGCGTGTCATGCGTATCAGACAAAGTTCCTCCAAATTGGGAAGTATGTCATACTGTGCGGCAAGTCCTCCAGTCTGAAAACTGCTGTCAGAGCCACAAATTACAAGCTTTTTTAAATCTTTAAAGTTGCCATTGTTAATGACCAAGTCAGCTCGTAGCATCTCATTCAGTCCTCCACAACTTGCTAAGCATAGATAACTAGCATTACTCAACCAGTACCCGATCTGTCCTCCCGAGAGATCAATCCCAGCCATAAACACGCATCTTTGAGCACTTGAGAGTCGAGATAGAGTTGGCACGCATATATCTTCAAAGTAATGTTGATAATCAATTGGCATATCCCATGCTGTGTAAAATAATTTATAAATAATAATGAAATAGTTTAGATTAATATGTTTTATTAAATTTCCAAAGAATGGTCAGAAAATATGATTAGATAATAAAAAGAGGAAAAGAAATTTAAATTTAAAAGTAATTTTATTTGAATCATAATTAAAAATTAAAATATCTAAGAAATACCTGAAGGCGAATTATAGTCTCCTTTAATGAAAAAAAAGAACGCTTTTAATCTCTTTGTGATCATGGAAATAATTGTATGATCTTCTGAACTGTGACACGGGATCCATTTCAATCTGATTATTAGGACTCGTAACCGCGTAAGGCATTGGAGTTCTTCAAAACATGCTTCTTGATCCTCTTGTTTCCCTCCGGCCTTCACTTTCCAAATGTAGTCATTGTCTAACATGTCCAAAATTTCTAAACTAGACAACTTGGATATGACTCCAGCTTGTACAACTTTCAGTTTGAAAGTCTCACTTAAGTTAAGATGCCTTAAGTTGTTGAGTTGCTCCAACCCTCTTGGCAAATTTATGATATCAGTGCGAGAGAGATCAAGCAATTGAAGTCTACCGAGACTTTTTAACGGGGGCATTTCTTCGAGATACCAGCAATTATTCAAAATAAGAGCACGGAGGTCATCCAGTTGAAGTAGAGAAACAGGCAATGACTTGATGCATGTTCCACTGATATTCAAGATTCTCAGTGCTTTAAATCCTCCCAAAAAATTTTCAGGAATTAAGTCGAGGCAAGAATTATTTTGTAATAGCAAAGTTGATGCCTCTGAACATTGTATCACAGAGTCATCAGGTAGTCTTTTTAAATTGTTATTCATGAAAGAAACTCTTTTGAGAGAATCTAATAGATCAGTAGCTGAAATCTCTGTCAACCCATTCCCTGAGCGAACAAGAGATTTATTTCCATCCTCGCTGCAGGTTGATGCAATCCAAATGCTAACATCACGAACAACGTCATGCATCTTCACGCTGCCCTGATCGGAACCATCTTCCAATAGACAAGCATCCTTCAGATTCTCAATCAAATTAATTGCTCTACTGTAGCAATCCTCAAAGTTTTCTCGATCATCTATCAAACCTTCCGCCAGCCAGTACCATACTAATTCATCTATATTGATTGAGAAGTCCTCTGGAAACAAAGAGCAATAAAGGAAACAAGTTTTCAAGTCTTTACCTTCTAATGAGTCGTAACTCAACTTCAAAGGCCTATAGAGCTCCTCTTCAACGCCGCCTTCAACAGGCACTGATCTTTGCAATTGATTGAAAGCATGCTGCCATACCTCACGATTCCTCTTTCTTCTCATAGCAGCTCCCATGGTGATGATGGCCAAAGGCAATCCCCTGCACTCTCTACAAATTGCCTCTGCAAGTGGTCTGATATGTTCTAAACTAACCACATCTGTCGCATATCGACTAAATAGTTTCCAAGCTTCTGTATCCCCCAAAACGCTCATTTTAACTTCAACATCTGTCAGCATGTCCCTACATACATCCAAAGATCTAGATGTCAATATGATCTTACGACCGCTATGATCTTCGGGCCATGGGACACCCAATTTGTCCAAATCAATTTTCTCCCAAACATCATCGAGAATAAGAAGAAAACTTTTCTCCTTTAGTAGTCTTTGATGAAGTTGAATTCTTACATCCGCTCCCGAACTTTCATCCAGATGCAAATTCAGTCTGGAAGCTATTCTCATCTGGAGCTTTTTCATGTCCAAATTTTTGGACACTGTAACCCATAATACACAGCTAAAAAGCATAGTTGAATTCATTTCAAGCAGCTTATTGTTCAAATTTCTCACCAGATTAGTTTTTCCAACTCCTCCCATCCCCCATATACCAATCCTCCGGAATCTATTGTCAAACATTAGAGACATAGTTTTGTCTAAATCTTCTGATACTGATGCTGTTTGATCTTTAATTGAAGGTCCAGGAATCTGCTCCACTGCTTTGAACTCTGGAATAAGGGCCACGGAACCAGCAAGGGAACTTCCCACTTCTCTAAGCCTTTTTATCGCTTTGAGAGGCTCTGGCACTTCCCTGCTTATTCTATACCGCTTAGTACTGCAACTTAAGAAACATTGGGAACTCTTTGCTTCTTGAATCTGATCATTGATCTTAAGATGCAGCTCGTCAACCTCCCCAATCCATACAGTGGCTTGAGCTTTTATTCGCATTCCTTCCTGCGTAGCTTTTTTCATTTTTTCTTCGACATCATTTCTAAGAGCCATAAGGAATTTCATGTCCTTTTCCAAAACACCAAGCCATTGTGGGCCTTTGACAATGCTCTTCACCGTAGAATAGATAGAGCCACAGAGAAACCTACCAATTTCTATGACTACTCCACTGAAAATCGAAGCCACTAATTCCATGCCGGAAATTTTGCTACTTTGCTTTAGTTTTTCTTTCTGTCGGCGGAAAGGGTTAAGTGTGCTAAGATTAGGTTTTCAAAATGGGAGATGGGAATTTGGGATTTGGGCTACTGCTAGTAGTGACTTTTTGATCAGCAGAATTTACCCCCCACGTATTTGTAAATTACACTAATCTTTGTTTCTCGCATTTTACTCTGGAAGATCCCAGATTTCTACTGCTTTTCCACCTTCAGTCTGTCCATACAAATATCCTTCTACGGTTCTCCCTTTCTATTTCTCGTCTTCTGCTATCCCAAAGCACAACGCCTTCTTCTCTTGCTCCTCCTCTGCGAACTGTCAGGACTACTTCACATGCATACATCCATATCCACAGCAGCTGAACACAAAAACAAAACCAACTAAATTGGTCATGCCTATTTACTGAAACCAGTTGTAAAAATCTATTTACTGAAACCAATTGTAAACTGTTGAAGCTTTTCAAATAAACCCTAAAGTTTGAAACAATTGAAGGAAAACATGAAAAAATAAAAATAAAAACTCAAATCAGTCACAAACATTCCAACAAGATAATCAAATAAGTTTGCAAACAACAACTCGAGATTTTGATTCTCCAATAGTTAAATTCCAACTGACCCCCAATAAATTAACGACAGAAATAGGAAAACGGTATATACCCAGATTTGAAATCGATTACACCTATGATGTCGATAAGAGAACAAAGGGGTGTGAAAACCAGAGGGAAAAACCAAATCTGAGTGTGCGTAATTTACAGTGAACGTGAAACCAGAATAGAAGAGTGAGGGAAAGGGCTCACCTGCGTGAAGGCAAAAGCTTAAAACGGCACTACACGGCCTCGGCCCGATGGAGACCAGGGCTAAACATAAAACACGGGAATGGAAGAGAGAGCGAAATGGAGTGAGTGAAGCAATGCTTACCGATGTGGAGGTGGTCGACGGCAAGAGAATCGGAGTACACGAAGAAAAATCACAACAGCCCAGTGAGATGAACCAAGAAATTTCGAGAGGGAGAGTGAGTCGTTGAAATCATCTCAGATTTGTAACGATTAGGACAAAAAATTTGTTAAAAACAAAGAAAGAGATAGACGGGAGGGGGGGTTCTTCACCGGCCATGGCTTCATCGATGCTGCAGAGTGAAGAGGGGAGATTCTTCTAGCTAATGAGGCTTGCTTTTGTTTTGTGCTACGCCATCTAGGTAGAGATAAGTGTAAGATTACAAGGATCGAGTTCTTTGTACCAAATCCGAAAGACAACCCATTAGTCTTGACTGTGAGAAATTAAGGTTCAAGAAAGTAATAATAGCAGGTAAATCAACAAGAAAACGTAAAACATATAGTAAAAGAACACGCAGATAGGGTGTAACTGTTTTGATTCGATCGAATTTTGAAGAAGATTAAGAATCGATCCAGTATTACTAATACTGATTTTATATATTTTTTAAATTGATTATGTCTCAATCATCTCTCAAAAATTAATTTTGTCGGTTTCGGTTTAATTTTTTAATAATAATAAAATATAAATTTATATCAATCAAACTGTTTTGTTTTGTTTTTTTTTTTAAATAATTTGAAAATTCAGTTTTAATAAAAAAATTATAATCTATTATAAAAATTAATTTTAGTAAAAAATTATGTTATATAAAAAAAATTATGCATTAAAAAAATTGTTATAAATAAAAAAAAATATTATATAAAAAATCTACATCATCTCATATCTAATTATAACTAATATTATTATATATAATATAGAACATATTATATAATAACACTAAAACAAAAAAGTATATAGAATCGGTTCGGTTCGATCTTAAAATAAATAAAATCGGAACCGGACCGATATTATCCAGTTTTTCAATTTATGAAACCTGCACCAGATCGAAACGATTCAAAACCAAAATTTTTTGTCTAATTCGATTCGATTTGGGCCAATTCTCCAATTTAAATTTATACCCCTGTACACAAATTACATAGTTTAGTCTTAGGTCCCGCTTGAATTCGGAGATGATATGATATGAGTTGAGATGAGTTTATTTTATTTTTTAATATTATTATTATTTTAGAATTTGAAAAATGTGTATTGAAATTTGAAAAAAAATGTATTGAGATTTAAAAAATGTGTATAAGAATTTGTATTTTGTATAAAAAATTATAAAAAATATAATGATAAAATAGAAGTGAGTTGAGAACTTGAGATGAGCTCAACCGACTTCCGAATTCAAACGGGGCCTTAATAACTTACATTCACAACAAAAACAGTTTCAAAAATTATCTTATTGATGAATCAACTAAAATCTCAACAATTATACAAATGATCCTAGTTTCGAGCACAAAGAAAGCAGCAAATCCCTCTCATTTCACTATCAGAAAATCTTAACACCCCTCACACACGACTTTGTTTTTTCTCTCCTTACTCACGATATTTCAGATGAACAAAATGACCCCTTGACTTAAACCTAGCAATATATATATATATATATCTTTACAGTATCATCTAATACTGTTGTATTAAATCAATATCCTTATTACAGGATATTATTTCTCTGGGGGGTAATTCCTTAAGAAGAACCCACTCATCTGGAAGAGAAAATCCCTGATATCAGCACTCATGGACGAGCTTTGTATCAGAATAGTCATTTTTGGAATCCTGATATCAGCACTCGTGGACGAGCTTTGTATCAGAATAGTCTGGTCTCTAGACGAATGTAGCTTAGCCTTTGGGTTAAGGCTAGTCTTCATTATTCTATAATAAATTCGATAAATTAAAGCTAAAGGCCTGCTGCCTTCAAGCATATCAATTCCAGAAGTCATTATATTTAAGGTTAAAATATCCAAAACATTCATTAAAAGCGGAACAAAATACAGAAGAAAGAAAAAAGCAAAAGATCAGAGAAAGGAACATAAACGAAATGCAGAAATGCAGCAGTTAAAAGGCGGCTATGCCGACCAATGCATGCAAGACTGAAAATATAAAATGAAATGCGGGGGAATAATAGCGGCCAGGCCAGGTGATGGGGAGGCGATCGCTATATCAAGGATCGGCCCTGATTCCGTTCAATAGGCGGCAAAGCCGACCATATGTATGCAATGCATAAACATAAATAATGAAGATAGATTTAAAATAAAAATATTTTTCATTATATTCACAAGATTTAAATTACAAGATTTGTAGAGATGATTCCTTACAAGTTTTCTTATCATAAAAAAGAGATGGAATGAGCTCTCAGGCTTCTTTGGTTTTTTTTTCTTACTCATTTTTTCTGCAGAAATTCACGTGTACGAAAATCAGGGATGGAGTTATTCGATCCTTTTATATACTCAATATCAAAATAAAAAATGCTTAAAATAGCTTGCCATCGTGCAAAAATTTGTTTAGATGCAATGTTTTCAACATCTTTTTCTAAAACATATTTAGCACTTTTGCAATCAATTCTCAAAAAAAAATTTTGATTTAATAAATCGGATTGAAATTTAGAAATGCATAGTACTATAGATAAAATTTCTTTTTTAATAGTACTATAATTTAATTGTGCATTGTTCCAGGTCTCGGAATGGAAACGAACAATCTGTTCTGAAGAACCTGGTGAAACACATTATTTCAGAATGCCACCATAACCAATGTCAGAGGCATCTGCTTCTACAATTTTGAAATAATCAGAATTAGGGATTCCAAGACATGGAAGAGTTTTAATATATATCTTAATTTCCCTAATAAGATTTGTGTGGATATCAGTCCATGGAGAAGGGTTAGTACGAAATCTCTGGAAGAGAGGACGACACCGTTTTCTCAGATCTTTATAAAAATCAGCAATATAATTCAGCGAACCAAGAAATCTCTAAAACTGAATTTTATCTAAAATGACATCAAGAAATTTTTCAGCAAAATCGATTGACCGTTGGATTGGTCTGATCTTACTGGCACAAATATCAAAACCAAGGAATCTAATCTTGGTTTGGAAAAGTTTAATTTTCTTAGCAGAAACCACTAGTTCATTTCTTTTGGCGATATCAAGGAATGCCAACAGATGTTTCCATTGATCATTAATGGATTTAGAAAATTTTAAAATATCGTCGATATAAACAATAGTGAAATGAGAAAAACTATTGAAAATATCGTTCATTATGTTTTGGAACTCAGAAGGGGCATTTTTTAAACCAAATGGCATCACATTCCAATCGTAATGACTCAAAGGAGTACAAAATGCAGTCTTATAACGGTCTGACTCCCTTATTTGGATTTGCCAAAATCTAGACTTAACGTCAAACTTGCTAAAGACAACGGCTTCATTTAACCTATGAACTAAGTCATTTTTGTTAGGGATAGGATATCTAATCCATTCTAACACTTTGTTCAAAGGTTTGTAATTAATGATAAGTCGAGGAGACCCACGCTCTATCTCAGCATTTTTCTGGACATAGAAAGCAGCACATGACCAAGGTGACTTACTATGCCTGATTAAATTCTTTTGAAGAAGATCAGAAATTTCATTTTTACAAAATTCTAAAGTCTCAGCATTCATTTGAATGGGCCTAGCTTTAGTGGGAATATTTTTCTCTGAAAAATCTTTAATATAAGGTAGAGAAACCTCATGTTTTTTCCGATTCCAAAAAACATTGGGGAGATCGGAGCATATTTCAAAAACAAGTTTTGTATGAAAATCTTTAATTTTTGAATGCATTAATGGCTCAATTAAATGCTCAGAAATTTTTCTAACTCTTACTTCATGTTGAAGAGAGAGTAGATGATGTTCCTTAGCTATAATCACAGAAATTTTTCCTCTTGAAGTATCAGCTTCAAGTTTGGAAACAAAATTAAATTTGACTTTTTGTCCGAAGGGGTCAGTGGTGATCCCATCTTTCTCAGTCAAGAAAGGACAAATAGAATTAATAAAAGGCATCCCTAAAATAACATCCCAAGTCATGTTTTTGACTAGGACGGATGGGATACGAAAACACACATTGTCTTGACAAACATGGACGTCATTTAGCTCATAATTGATTTTCATCTTTGAGCCATTAGCCGCTGACAGTCTCTTAGTGGACTTTTCAAAATACTTGGTCGGAACCAAGCCTTCACGGATATAATTAAGGTCCGATCCAGAATCAATCAAAGTAATAACAGAGAACTCAAATTCTCTACAAACAATAATTTTGACTTTCGCATACCATTTAATAGGCATGGATTGTCTTAATAAACAAACAACCTTAGGACTGTCTGAGGGCTCATCATGGTCAGAAACTTTTGTTTCTTCATTATCGGAAGGATCTTGATCAAGAGCATGCTCAATTTTAAGAGTAATAAAATATTGTTTTAAACTTGAATTTTCAAGTTTAAGATTATTAACCTCGGATTTGAGTTCAATAATCTCTTGCTTGATAATTCCGATTTCATGCTGTAAATCAGAGGTAGAAACATTCTTCGATTTCTTATCGAAACGTTTTAATGTTTATTGAAAACTGACTCTCTCTTGAGAAGATGACGACTCTCTACGAGCCATAGTCTTCTTGAGCTGGGCGAGATATTTTTCTCTTAGCTCAGTATTCTCAAGCTGAGAAATCAAATCAAGAAGAATGTTCTACTGTTCTTCTTCTTTAGTTAAAACATTAATTGTTTTAACTCTAGAAGTTTTACAACAAGAACCACTGCAATCGCAGCCAAACTTAATCATTGCCTGACCTGATGAATCCGATTCTGAGTGATAATCACTATCACTAAAAATGTACTCATCACGTCCTGAGGATGAGGAACCAGAATTGTTATCAAGTAATTGAAACAATTCCTGTTGATCATCTTCACCAATGTTTAAAATATTAAGCTTATTCTTCAATTTGGTGGGTTTCTGAGGGTTTGGACAATTATTTGCATAATGTCCCCTCTTACCACATTTAAAACATCTCTGATGTTTATCAGAGTTTTTCTTTGAAAAAGATTTTTTATGAGAAAATCTTTTATGATCAGAAGGTTTTCTAAAGAAATCAGCACGAGTTTTTCTTTTCTTTTGAAAATAATCACCGTGGGGTTTTTGGGAAAACCTTTTCAAATATTTTTTCTTTCTCTCTTTGGATGGAGCGATAGGAGGAAGGCCAAATTGTTGACAAAAATTTTCCATCTCATATTTGGCTCTCTTTCTATCTTTCATCTGCTGAGAGATGAGCTTTTGATCATTGCACATACTAATACCAAGTTTTTTAATTACGCTAGTAATATCACCATAGGTGTAATTATCGTAATCTATTCTACCGGTACTATCAAGTAGTGCCTCCTTAACCTTAATGGCAAACAAACGAGGGAGACCGTCAATGAATCTCTCATTCCAGTAAGGCTTATCAGAATCATTACGCATTAAAACACGTGAAATAAACACAGTTTCATACCAATTGTAATCTGACATGTTAGGACATCTCAGATTATTCAAATAATCAGAAAAACGATTAGTCACATTTGAAGGCGTACCAATAAAATGTTTAATAATCGTATAAATCAAAGTATTAACACCATCAGCGACACCTCGTCCTATGGTGTTATCAAAAACAGGGGTACCATCATCATTTTGCTTAACAGCAAATTGAATCCTTTGTTTAGCTTCATCGGTAAGGTGTTTATCCCACCAAGACCGAAGCATACCCATAAAACCAGAAACTAACATCAAAACAACACCGGGTTGTAAGATGTTTTTCTGAACATAGGCATCGGCGACCATGGACATTTTTTGTAGAGTATTTAAGACTTCTTGTTCAGAAAGTCCATCAATATTCCACTCATATATCCTGTCAGCACTAGCCGAAAACTGATCTCTGAACATACGTCTTTCGATCTGTAAATCAGGTGGAGTTGGCTTAGAAAACCAGTTCTTCACAAAACCATTAGGTTTTGCAGAAGTAAGACTGGCTATCTCAGCTGACTCCGATGAAAACTGTTTTAAAATAGAATTAATGACAGAATCATCCTCAGAGGATTCATCTGTGGAAACAACAAAAACTTGATCAGAAAAATCCTTTCTACTCCTGTCAAGGACACTTGTAGAAGGTTTTGATCTATGTTTTTCTAGCTTTATATCAGCTAGCATTTGGTCAATTTTATCAAGAGTACTAGCAAAATCCAATTTCTGTCTGTTCTCTGGTAGAATAATCAAAGGTTTTTCAATCAATTTAATTTTTTATTTTGGAAGACTGGTAGTACTTCCTCTAGATTTAAAAATAGGTTTTTCAGTATTCTCCTCAATACGGTCTAATTGTTGACCAATAATGTGGAGAGCAGTATTTTAAAAATTGTTTTGCTCAATGATCTTTTTCGTTTCAAAAGATAAGGGAAACTTAGGATCTTCATTTGTTGGAAATTTAAAAGGAGAAGCTTTAACTTCAGCTCCCTACACCGAAACCAAAATGGTGTCAAGTGGAGGATGGCTTTCTGTTAAAACTGATTTATCTTCTTTTACAAAATTAGTTCTTAAAACATTTAAAAACTTATCTTTAAATTTGCAATCTTTAAAATCATAATGATTTTCAAGAAAATCAAAGAAAAGAATATGCCTTTTTTGGGCATTCATCAATTCTTTCCATTTCCATCTCACCCTTTGTTTTTGGGTTTGATTAAAATCTCTAGCATAAGTTACACGCTTAGGCCGATTTTTCATGCTCTTAAATTCATCAACCAGTGAAATCATATCAATTTCAAAAGGTTTGCACATCATCATTAATTGTGGGTGCAAAACGTTTGTATTAATTACCAAATCCAAAGTTGTAGGGGACTCAGAAGAGTCTTCTTCAGTTTCTTCCTTTTTGGCTTTTCCCTTGGATGACGGAAAATCATCTTTGGTTGTGTAAAAAGCTGAACTCACTTGAGACTCTGAAGAGACTCCCTTCAACTTGGACTCAGAAGAATTTTCCTTGTAAATTTCTTGGATAATAATTGGACGTTTAGGTTCTGGCATCTTGATAGAATCTTCCAAGAATGTTTCGAGATTTTTATCTCTACTGATTCTCGGGTTCGAAGAAGTAGAAGATTGGGGACTAGTGAAAGAATATCTTCTTTCTTTGGTTATGGAAGGTCGGTCAAAAGAAAGAGTACTATACAGCGAAACAAATTTTTAAAGAAATTGTTTCATTTGGATTAAGAGATGGGATAAGTTTAATTAATTAATTTATTATTATTATTATTTTGAAATCTGAAAAAATTGATTTGAGATTTTAAAAAAGTGTATTGAAATTTGAAATTTTTTTATTAAAATTTACTTTTTATATGAAAAATTAAAAAGATATATCCTATAAAATAGAAATGAATTGAGCTGAGGTTAACTCGTTCCCAATCCAAACAAAGCTGAAGAAAGCCCATTGGGGAGCACTCATGTACATATATAGATTAATTACTGATAACAAAAGCCATCAACATCACTACAAATATAATTTAAATGCTTGACTTTTCAAATTAAATCCAAATAACAGAAAATAACTTACATAATGAAATAGATAATATATATATATATATATATATAATACCGCTCAGCAATGTACTTGAGGAGATTCTCGTGATCACAAAAGCTGCCGACTTTGATCCCAATCAATTGGCCGCGACTGAGATAGACGGCGCGGCTGCAGATCCTCCTGAGGTCATAGGGTATGTACCTCCGTATGTCCACGAAGTACTGGCCCATGTTGAGTGTGCGCCACATGGAGGTGTCCTTGCAGATTTTACGCCAGTGCAACCACATCATTTGCGCATTGGTCAGGACCTCGAAGACGTCGAGTTTTCGGAGTATCGACGATGTCACATCATGGGGAAGATCCAACCAATTCCTATACTGGTCGGAGGGTTGAGGATGAAGAGGATATGAAAAGTCCATTGTTGAGATAATTTGCTTTCTGGAAAAGTTGGTGGCCTGGGTTTTACCTGAAGCAACCTATATATAAGAGGAGGGAGTGTTGCTTGAATAGAAAGAAATTAGAAAGTACCTCTGGAAGAAGAGAAATATGGAAATTAACGAAAAGTTTCTTCAGTCATATTAAAAATGTGTTCGTTTGATTAGTGTCATTTCCAAACATAAATTTGTATTGGTAAATTTAATTTGATTCACAGGAACGCGATGACGCGAATTCGGGAGAATGCAGCATGTAATTTTGTGAAAATTAAGGTGGCTGCAGCTTTACACCTTAAATAACCATATCAAGTTATTAACCCCGTAATATATGTTGGAATGTGAAGAAGTTCATCTCGTTCCTGTGAATCAAATTAAATGACGCTTTTTATTAAAAAAAAAAAAAAAAACAAGCACTGCTGCATGCATGCATATGAATTAAGCAGGATGTCATACTAATACTTTTGTGAACTCGGAGGATATCTTGATCTTGCCAATGCTTGGGAATTGGGATAATTAAAGAGTTGTGGCAACTTATAAAAGCTAATAATAAGTGAGTTCATGTTTGCCTGTGTGAGAGAGATAGAAATTGAGAGGAAGAGAGCTTCCTTAGATTTTTTCTTTAATAGGAACTTGCATTCAAGATTGAGATTAGATGCATATCTGTCATCTGATGGATCTTGACTTCAGCTCTAAATTTTCACAGATTGCGTTACATTTATTTTACTTATTAAGAGAAAGCATGTGATGAGGCATGTGATGATGGTACAAATGGTTGGTTTGTGACTTTGGATTCCATCGGAAACTAATTAACAAACTTTAATTAAAATGGCAATACCAAGATACGGTTAACGACACAGTTACAACTAAATATTTGACAGAGAACACAAGAAGAAATTATAATCTAAACAGTGAAAACCTGCAGATAACACAGAAGTTAGTCATACTTGATCAATATAGTATTAAAGATTCTACCCTATTTGTTATTCAAATTGAACAAATGGTTATTATTCTGACAAAAAATAATTGTATTATTCTGACTTTTTTTTTTCAATAATTTTGGCATTGTTTCATTCAAAAGGTTTAAGAAAATTTTGAAATCAAATTTCGGATGAATAAACTTAGGTGCAGATGATAGTACTAGTTATTCTGGCCATATGATTCAGTATAGATGACGTTGAGTCCATATTCTTGTGAATCTAAAATCACAAGAACATTTATATCGAGATTGTCGGTACACTAACACAAGAGAAAGAAAACACATGCTCAATTGTTTCTGCTGGACAAGTCCTCAAGAAATTCAATGCATGATTCTGTTTTTGTTTCTTGTTGTGTGAACGAGCTGGCTGGGTTCCCATTCTTGTTGACAAGCAGCTTCTTGCTCATGTTACGAGGCTTTGTGGGGTACTATAAACACTTAATTAGAATTGTTGATATGACCCACGAATCTAATTCAAATCCAGTACAAAATCAGTGAGTTGGGGTTGAGAGGTCTAACCCATTTAATTAAATAAGATCATTTATCTCTTATAGCATCTAAAGAAAGCTAGCCATATATATGCATATATATATACATATATATATATATATATATATAAATTAAACAATATGAGACTGTGAATTGAAATTAAATAATATGAGAACACGATCTCTATCATACTACGTAGGATTTGTGCAGTTCATACTGAAATTACCTAAGTTCCCTATATGACCGAATATATCTAACAATTTTCTTAATCAAACTTGTTAGATTTCAATTGTGTGAAAAATCAGAAATATGCAATAAATAAATTATCAAGTATAACATAACGATTGGTTATGAAGGAAAATCTTTTGAAGAATCCCTCAAAGGTAAAATCCTACGGGGCAATCAAACTCAAGAAATTCAATTTTATTGATTGAGAGTTTTACAACTAAACTATTTACAAAACTTTTGTAACCCGACGCATTTATCCAAGACGAGTGGCACACAACCCGCGTGTCTTCTACCACCATAGGTAGTCAGAAACTCTACGCTTTCCAATCTTTGTCTTTCCTACTAAAACCTCAAGTAATTAAATACGAATACTCATTCTCTCCCTTGGAGTATGCTCTCACTTAATTCCTATGGCTTGAGCACTAGAAAATTTTCCTCTTGAAATTTTCCTCTCAAAAAAATACTTGAATACTTTCTCGGTTTCAAACTCTTTAGAATACTTATAAAAGTATTTGGAAGTGTTGATTGAACCCTTTAGCCGACTCCTTTATAAATAGGCAATGCATTGCAGTGATTGATTTGGAGACAAACTCTGCTAATAGGTTTATTCAGATTTTCAGTCCGTTACGTTGCTGATGATTTGTGAACAACTCAAACTGGATTACTTCTTTGGATATTTTCAAGTTCAAATCAGTTTTAATTTTTTAATTTAAATCTTTCATCTTTATTTCTTCAGTTGACTCTAAGACTCGAAACATATCTAGGTTCAAATGCAAACTCTTATCTCTTAATTTAAATAATACTTGATGAGAGTTTCATTTAAATCAAAACCTTATCTTTATCAGATAACAACTAGGATCCTAATAGGAGTTTGAGTCACAATGAAAATCTATTGACTGATAAAATCTGATAAGAGTTTGAGTCACACTGAAACTTTGCTGACGGATAAGATCTAATAAGAGTTTGAATCACACTGAAATTCTGCTGATGGATAAGATTTGATAAGAGCTTGAGTCACACTGAAACTCTGCGGAAGAGTTATGTTACTAGATTCTACTACACTTGATTTTTATCTTCTCAGTACTAGTAGTTTCATATTCAAACTCTTCTTTGGATAAGCTCTATCTCTTGGAACTTAAGTTGTAATTTTATCTTGGACTCTAATACCTATTTAGCACTTTTGTAATCTCTTATATTTTAATTTAAACATTATTTGATAAAAGTTACATTATAAAAGAAACTTTATCCTTATCGGATAACACTTAGAGTCCTATTAAAATTACATCCATCCAAAACAAATTCTATCATTTCAGATAATTCTTAGAGTTTTAAATAAAATTACATTCATCCAATATTTAGAATTTAAACTCTAGTGATCTAATCCTAACCAACTATAAAAATTACATTTACACATACCATCTTCCTTGTAGTGAGGTTTATTTCTAAGATAGTTTATGGATCGAACACGATCAGGTCTGGTTACTGCACATGTTTTTTCGCATGTGAAAATATGTCTTGTATACGTTTTCAATCATTTTAAGGAATATTACTTGTTGTCATGCTATGATTTTCCATAGAGAGCTTAAAAACAAAGGTGGAAATCCATAGAAATGCTAAAAACAATAACTATTCCTCAGTTGGTTGTCATTTGAGATTTTCTTAGTCAAATCTCTATCATCTAGGCACGTGAACTAAAAGTCAATTACTCCATCCTGAAATGTCAGGCAATTAACAAGATGCCTTGGTAAGGAACTAGCAAAGAAAAACTACTATAGATGTATACCTAGAGAAACATCCATTAAAATCCATCCCATTATGAAGATGGCAGAGAGAGAGAGTGGAGGTGCTTATTGATATCAAAGCTTTCAGACAAAGGAGATGTCGACAACTGGAAACCAAAGTGGAGGCAGAGGCATAGAGCACCGAGCAAAACGATTGCGTGATGGCGGTGAGAGGTTGGGGCAGTAGGAATGGATGTGATAGAGCAGGGAAATTGCGGAGGGGAAGTGCGGAGAGAATGGGAGTCATTTTGAGTGGGGGGGGGGGGGGGGCTACGTAGAAGGGAAAATGTGGCTTAAAGCATTAGCATTGATTTCATCAAAATTTTCTTTTAAAATTTAATAAAAAGTACAAGTTTAATAGAAAGGAAATACCTAAAAAAATCATACATTAGACTCATAAAAAAACTTTCATCATAATATCAAAAATGGGAAAAATAAAGTAGGGAAACTAAAATAAAAGTGGTTTTGCTTTGGCTTTTGAATAGTAGTCCATCATATTTGAATTCATCATTCCATCAAAATAACAATATAATAATATTTTTTTAATAAGAATATATTTAAATACTTTTTCATATTTTGTAATTATACTGACCATATGTCTATTAATAATTTAATTTGATACTTAAATAATTATTTCAACCAGATTTTGAAGAAACATTTTTCAATTCATTTTTAAAAAATAATTTTTTTTCAAACAAATTTCTCAACCAAATAATTATTTAAATAATTTTTTTTCAACTAGAATTTTCAATTCCTTATAGCTAACGGTCTCGAGATTTTTTATTATAACTAACGGTCTCAAGATATTTAGTTATAGCTAACGGTCAAATTAATTCTTATAAATAGATCCCTTACAAAATAATCTTGATATGTTAGATGAAGATTATTCTGATCATGAGGATTTTATGATAGAAGTAATGATCCTAAATAGAGAACGACATACAAATGATGGAGCATATACGTCGTTCTAATTCTCAAACTCGTACATTCATTTGACATATTGCATTGGAGGGTCATCAACAACTTTGGAATGATTACTTCGCTTAGCCTCCAATATATCAACACACGTTTTTATGAGAAGATTTTAAATGACTCATGATCTTTTCTTTCGTATACAATCTGCAATTGATACTTATGATAATTATTTTGTCTAAAAGAGAGACACTAGTAGGAGGCTTGGATTGTCTTTCCTTCAAAAGATGATTTTGCAACAATTAGGATGCTTGCATATGGGATAATGATAGATCTTATGGATGGATATGTAAGAATTGGATAAAGCACCGCATGCTTGAGTATGAAGAAATTTGTAAAGGCAGTCGTGTTAATCTTTGGCAGTGAGTATTTGAGGTCGCCAACTAGCAATGATATAGCGAGGCTACTAGAAGTAGGAGAAGTTCGGGGGTTTCTAGAAATGTTGGGTAGTATTGATTGCATGCACTAGAATTAAAAGAATTGTCCTAATGCATAGAAAGATATGTATTTAGGTCACGTAAGTGAACCAACTATTATTTTAGAGGCGGTTGCATCTTACGATCTTTGGATTTGGCATACTTTTTTTGGTTTGCTTGGGTCTCATAATGACATTAATGTATTCGATCGCTTTTCTGTTTTTATTCCTTTGGCCGAGGGCCATGCTCCTCCATACAACTACACTATCATGAATACACAATAGAATATTATCTTATTGATGGTATATATCCTTCGTGGGCAATATTAGGGAAAACAATACCTGCTTCACATGGAAGAAAGAAAAAACATTGTGCTGCTTGTTAGGAGTCTACAAGAAAAAGATGTTGAGAGTACTTTCGAAGTACTCCCAGCTAGATTTGTAATTGTGCGTTGACCTACTAGATATTTCCATCCTATAGTTCTAAAAGATATTATGTACGCATGCATTATCTTACATAACATGATCGTTGAAGACGAACGTCATTGATATCTCAGGGCTAATGAGTTCAACTATGAACACCCAGATGGTACACAATTTGAGTCAATTTCACGCGATGATATACTTGAAATGACGGAGTTTTGCGCAACATCATTGTATTCGATATAGGGGCACTCATGCTCAACTCCAAGTGGACTTTATCGAGCATTTATGAAATATGCATGGAGAAGTATAATTTATTCTTTAGAGTGTGCGCAATTGGTGGAATATGCCGTGAACTTTCATTTGTAATTTGTAGTATGGGCTTGGTCGTGTCCTTTAACTAGTAATTGTTACCTTTAAGTTTTTAATTTATGCTCAACCCTATCGATCTGAACGAATGCACCTCATGATTGTTGCAATCTTCCCATATTTTTTTAATAAAATTGTTGTTGCAATCTGTTGGATTAATGTTGCATTAACAATTCCTTCTTAAAAAAACGTTGCATTATAAATTGACTGCTGCCTATCAAATAAATGTACTGCATGTAGCTTACAAAAACCAGATTCAGACCAACTCAAATTATGCCATCGATGCCTATTAAATTATGCTCAAACTCAGACCACATGTAGCTTAAAACCAGATTTTGGAGACAGATTCATCAAATTTGTAGAACCCTGCCTATCAAATTATAGCACCACATCGCTGCCTATCAATTGAACACTCCAACACACCAATTTTAATCTATTTTTAATTTTAAACCAGATGCAGATTGGTCACACAGCAAATTATTGAAATTAATACCTGCAACATCAATATAGCCACATTGATTTTAAACCACACAAAAACCAAGAAATGAATAAACAGACAATGCACATCAATACACAACAACCAGGAAATTAATGCCCAGTGCACAAAGATGACTAAAATCACAAAAGTTGCAGTCAGTACACTTCCACTTGAATCAATTCAATTCTGTTCAACTAACAGACAGCCACATTTCAACTAGGTAAAATTAGTTTAACTAACTTCCAAAAGATCACATTCATCTCATCTAAACTAAAATCAGTCACACTTTCATAGTTGCTATTCTCAAAAAAATTTCTTTTGTCATAGTGACTGCCCAATCACAAGCTTTGTAGAAAAGTCTTGTTGCTAGGCAGCCACCTGAAGATGGAAACTCGCATTGATTTCGATGTACCTTGCTCATCAATACCAAACTCGTAAATAATTCTCTTTTGAAGCCTACGAAAATAGGCTTGCTGCATGGGAGTTAGTTGAGAATGATATTTGCTCGTTATCTCCGCCTCAAACTTCCTCTTATCAATTTTCAGCTGTACGCAGCCTTCATCTGCCATTCTCTCCTCTCAGTCATGAACAACCATCTATCCTCGATCATTCCAGCTAACGCCACATTGAACTCGATATCCAATGAGTCTTGGGCCATCTATATCTTCAAGTTTGCTTTCTTAGGTTTTTTGCCTTGAGGCCTCTCAATGTTCACCTCTACAACCTTGCCAACAAGTTCACATCCATGCTTATTGGCTAGATGTTTTTCCTATGGCCTTCTCCTCGTATTAAGTGAAGGCATATGTTGCAGCCACTTGAGTTGGTGTCTCAAAAGATTCCAACAATGATCCAATGTGAAGGAGACATTATGCTCTAAAGTAACTTTGTACATTACTTTTTCTCTTTCAATCTAAAATTAGAAATGAAGATGATTCGAAAATTAATAAACAAATAAATAAAAACATTACTAAAGGACAATCTTGCATACCTTGTCTTGTTTGGTTGCACCACTAGGTGCAATAACTCAACTTGCACTACAGCTGCACAAAACTTATTGGTGTAATTTTGGATCATTGTCCAATGATTTTGCGATGACCCTATCGATCAATCACAAGCATCGGGTTTTCTTATACTCATGATAAAAATTAGAAATCCTCTCCCACATTTGAGATATTTTTTTATCAGTATCTCGTATGGGATCAAAGCTAATATTGAGCCAATCGAAGACAAGTAAGTTATCCTCCTCTATGGAGAAAGATGCATCTCTTGCTATTTTTTTTGCTAGAGGCCTCTTTTCACCGTGAATGGGAACAGATTGGACCACAACATTAAAATGTTGCATATATGTTGGAGCGTTATTAGACCTTCTACACTACTTTGTAAGATAGTGGTGTAAAGAGAAAGGCCATCGTCAAATAGATTGTCCATCCTTTAATAATCATAATTTATATAATATCAGTCAAGGAAGCATAAAACAACCCATTACAATAGAACAGGGCATCATTAAGCATCAAATTAAGAACATGGCAGCATTTAGAACACGAAAGGGCAGCATTAAGTAGACCACGATTTAATTTAAGGTTTGTATTCTGAGATGACATGCATTAAGAATACCACAAAGAACGAGAATAAAGAATATAAATTCTGCACCGAACTAGAATAAAGAATACCATGATTTAATTCTACACACAAAATATTAAACACAAAACTAGAATAAAGAATACCACGATTTAATTCTACACATAAAACTTAAATAAAGAATACCACAAAGAACATAAATTCTTTTCTAATGCAAGAATAAAACATACAAGGTAGCAACATAAAACATATGAGGCAGCATTACATAATTTTTCTTTCTCAATATTTTAAGGCACGAAATGAGCTACTAACAGTATGATTGTTAACAATCTAACCTTGAATAGGCCAGTTCAACTTAGCTAAAATCGGTTTGTAATACTAATTGCTAGAATTCCATTGGGTAGAACTTAGCTCATTACAAATCCTAGACCAGAACAACCCTAATTTCTATCCTAATTTCTAGCTATGTCTCAATTAAATTCATATATTTAATAGTGATGCTATAAGCTAAAGGTTCGATTTTTCCTACAAACTTAAAGGGGAAAAGCAAGAAATGGATAAAGAAAATGCCAAACATCCCAAAGTTATCATTGAGAATCAAAGGTTCGATTTTTCCTCACAAAATCAAAGAATCAATCAATACAACAAGGCAGAGGTAAGATTGATTTAACTTTGATTGCATGTCGCCATTTCTTGAAGGAAATCTGTCGCATGAGACAATCGTAGAGGGACGATGGGCACGAGACGATTTCTAGGTTGCGAGAGGAGGATGATGAAGGGATGACTCTGAATTACAGGATTTTGAGTGGAGGTTGATTGTGAAAAGAGACTCTAGGTGCAAGAAGTGATGGAGGAGCAAGAGGGTGAACTAAGAGCACTAACATTGGATTAGCCAAATATTTTTTTCAAAAAGTACAATTTTGCACAAATATTAAAAAATCAAGTGTCATCTTTGATAAAAAAAAAAAAAGACACTTTCGAGTGTGGCAAAAGGTAAAAAGTTACTTTTTTGAAGAATTTTGATGTTTTACTATTTACTTTTCAAAACAAAAAGTATTTTTTTTTTTTTATCTTTTGTCACATTCAAAAGTGTCATTTTTTTTTTATCAAAGATGACACTTTATTTTTTAATATTTGTACAAAATTGTACTTTTTAAAAAAAATATTTTGCTAATCCAATGCCAGTACTCTAAGATGCGGGAGAAGAAACGTGGGAGGGAGAAAGGAAACAGACGAGGAAAACGAGGGAAATAAAGTAGCCGAATAAAATATATTAAAAGTATGTGTTTAGTATATGAATAGTGATCTTTTAAATATAAAAAAATAGAGAAGATTTACTATAGCTCAAAGTTGGATACTAGAGAATTTGATGAGTCCAATGTAGGGAATTTTTTAGTACAAATTATCAAATTTGTGTTTGATGGATCATTTTGATAAGTCCAAAGCTACTGCTCTTAGAATATTGTGGGAATTGAAGAACAATAAGAGGGAAAAAGCTTTTTTTATTTTATTTTATTTTATAGGAAGGAGGGAAAAAACTTAAATATGTGAATTAGAGACGAATTTGTACTAGTCAGAAATAAAACGACGGCAATAGAAAAAATTTAACTTCTGCGACTAAATGAAAATTAAGAATTTTTTTTAATGAAAAATAATAACAAAAAAAAATATTTTTCTTATTGTGAGTTTTTGCATCAATCAAAAAATGTATAGTTTTACTATGGCGACGAAATTTGGCAGCGACCCAAATTTACTCGCAAATAATATTTTTTAGCGTCAATTAGAATGCCGACTGAAATATTTTGGACGCAAAAAACTATTTTTCTGATATAAAAAGCTATTTTTTATATTTAATTTTTTCATCCTTATATTCACATTAACTTGCTGAGTCACATTTTAAATGACTGTTCATATATATTATAAATGGACTTAAAATGAAAATTTTCTGCCTAATTTTATAGCAATCATGGCAGGCAGTACTCACGAAGTATGGAAATATGGAATAGCTAATGGGTGGCTGTACAGCCAAACGGGAGTTACCTAAAACTTATCAAATTACGTGCGTGCAGCATGTTTTGGAATAGTTATAGCCCATGGGGGGCATGCAGCTTCCCTCCTTTTATAAACTTATAATTTACTTTAATGACAACTAATTAAATCAAACTATGTATCTCTAATCCCCGTAATATATATTGTAATTTGAAGAAGTTCATAACTTTCGTGGAGAATCAAGTAAATACTAAGCTCAAGGAACTCCACATGCAGTCGATTAATTAAATCAAATATTGATCAAATATTGTTATTATATATAGATATTTGAAACCTCATGATAATAAAGAGAGGAGAGAATAGTTTTGCTCATAATTTAGAAGACATGAACGCAGGATGCTGCATCGAGGTGTGGGGGTTTCAAAGGAATTATAAATGATGATGATGGGACAGGTCACATGTGGGATGGGGCAGAACCAGAAAGCCCATATATATACACATTAATATAATGACAGAAAAATTAATAATTAAATAAAATAATATTAAAAGATAATAATAATAATATTTTTATTTATAATTTAAAAACTTAGATTAAAGATTTATTTTATATGAAACACAATAAATCCGGGCCGTCTCAAAGTATAACGCCGATTGGATCCTCAAGATTATGCTGGTTGAATTTTACTAGGCCTGCTAAACAAGGCTACCAAAACAAAAAGTGAAATGCTTTTTTTTTTTATTATTCTTATTAAAGAAAAATATAAAAAATCATATTATTCAATAAAAATTTAAATAATTTTTTATATTTTTAAACGTATGCCAAGTCCCATGATACTTTATTTAATATTTAACACAATGAGGTACTCTAATCGGTGTGCCAAGAAGTCGACACAAAGAGGTACTCTAATTGGTATTATTCCTACCCCCCATTTCATGGAGCTTGTGGCAGTGGAGATGTAAAGCAAAAATGCAAGAGAGGTATGATTCCGTTGATTCTATTTGGTTGTCTATAAAATTCTGGTTGCAATTTTTTTCTCGTAAATTGGTTAAGGTTAATTCCTTAGCTTATATAGACCGTTCTATTCTCATGGAGTTGGGTATTTCTGTGCGTGAACATGTGAGTAAAATGCCTAAATTTATAGAATAAAGAAGCCTCTAAGCATCTTTATTAGTCTCATCAAAAGACTTGTCAAACATAAATTTGATAATTTATATTGAAAACAACCTCACATCAATCTCATCAAAGTGTATTCGTTAAACTTTAAACTATCATAAAACTTGACAAATCCTTTGAATATGAAGGGTCACTATTCACCATTCAAATGATTTATTTAATCTATTTTATTTCCCTCACATATTTCCCTCTTTTTTTTTTCTCCATGGAATGAATGTGTTTATTATATATTTTTTTAATTCTAGTGTTATTAAAAATTGTTAAAAATAATAATTTAAGTATCAAATTAAATTATTAATATATATATATATATATATGGTTAGTATAATTATAAAATATTAGAAAAAATTTAAAAATATTTTTTTAAAATATTATTATATTATTATTTTGATGAGTCTAATGATGAATCTAATGTGGCGTTATGGTGAGTATGGTATGTGGTGCATCTCTTTAAATTTGTACTTCTCATCAAATTTTGATGATTTCTTTAGTAAGATCAATGTTGATGCTTTCAAGAGGGTTGGATAAAATTAAATGTAGATGGATCATGTATGGAAAATCCTGGAAATTGGGGTGGAGGTGGAGTTTTACGGCATGATAGTCGAGGAAGATTCTTGGCCGCCTTCTCTTGTAAATTTGATTTCGGGACTAACAATGAAGCAGAGTTGAGGGCAATTCATGGTGGTTTATTGCTGTATAGGGACTTGGGTATTCGGAATGTTGTGATTGGAAGTGATTCTACGTTGTTGGTTCATTGGCTTTGAAACAAGTCTTGCACGGTGTGGCATTTATGGGACTACTGAGATAAGATTGTACAGGCTTTAATTGGGTTTCAGTATATGATTTCACATCAGTTTAGAAAGGAAAATAAAGTGGTGGATTTTCTAGCAACACAGGTCGGACGGTAATCAAATTGAGCTTTGGCTTGTCGAGCTCGACTCCGAGCTCGAGATTTTTATTTATTTTTTGTTCGAGCTCGACTCGATAAACTAAATTTCCAATTCGAACTCGAGCTTGTCCCACAAATAAATTCGAGTCGAGTTGAACTCGAGCTCGAGCTCAATTTTTTTAAAATTTTTTTTGAATAAAATTAAAAAATAAATAAATAAAAATCTAATAAAATTAATACTTAATACCTAACTAATTTAAATTTATTCATCATAACAATATATTATATGCTTACATATATTATTAATAAATACATATAATATAATTGTATTATTTCATACTGCATAGTTCTCACGTGCTAATATTTAAATTATTAAATTTTATAAATTAATTATTATACAAATTAGAAAATATAGCTATGAAATATATTCATTATATAGATATAAGTAATTAGATTACATACTATATATCTAATTATAAAAGTGCTATGCTTATATTATTACTTATATTATTAGCAATATATATATATATATATATATATGAATTGCTAATAATATATATGAATGAACTTTAATTAAGTCTAGCTAACGAGTCGATTCGAGTATAAACAAGTGAGCATTAACGAGTCTTAGTCGAGTCAAGTCGAGTTTTGTCGGGTATATGTTATTTATTAATCGAGCGGATATCTGCTTTCACGAGTGAACATTTTTTTCACTAGTTGAGTTCGATTCGAGTTTAATCAAGTGAATACCAAGCGGGCTATTAAGTAATCCGATTCATTTAAAGCCCTAAACACAGGCCGGGGTGAGGAGGGGTTGAATTATAGATATTTGAATTATGATGATTTGCCCCTACGTGTTAGAGGATTGTTGCGGTTGGATTGACTTGGTATGCCTAGTCTTAGGGGGAAATAACTGTTTTATGGAAGATGCTAAAGAGTCCAAGGAGTGTCTACTTCTTATGCCCACTTTGAATTGGGAGATGAGATGAGTTGAGATGAGTTGAGATGAGTTTAGTTTATTTTTTAATATTATTATTGTTTCGGGATTTAAAAAAATTGTATTGATATTTGTGTTTTATATGAAAATTTGAAAAAGTGTAACGATCGATTTGAGAGGAGTCGAGACGAGCTCGTCTCGTCTACGAATCCAAGCCGGCCCCTTAGTGCTTTTTTTTTTTTGCTTTTTTATTTATTTTTATATCATTTTAAAAACTCTTATATGTTTTTAAAAAAAATCACAATATTATTAAATAATATTTTCTTAATTATTAAGTAAAAATAAAAGGGAGAGCGGCCACCAAAACGGACCCTTCTCATTTTCCTTGTTTTATTCATTGAATATTATACAGAGTTATGATTCGTTGTTTCGTTATCCGTATAGGCTGGTTATTGGTTGTTTTATGATTTTGGATTATTAAGGTTGTCTTTATATGGTGATGCATTGGAAATGCTTATTGAATATTTGTAAACCCCATGTGTATTGGTTTTGTTTTCACGGTTTCTCTTTGTCATAATAATATAAAAAAATTATGAATATAATGAAATACTTTTTCAATGATAATAAAATTATTTAATTTAAGATGTTGTACGAAATTTTAAAAAAATGAGTGAGAAAATATTGAATAAAAATATTGTTAGAATATAATTTTTTAATATAATTTTTGCTTTGAGTTTTGAAAAATTGAATTATATTTGTATTTTTGAAAGTTTGAAAAATTGTAATGATTAGATAATGATTAGATAAAAAAAAATTAAAAATTAAAAATAAAAATTTTGAAATTAAAAAAATGTTTGTATTTTTACTGTTTTGATGTTGAGATGAGATAATCTTGTAATCCAAATGGGGCCTAAATGCAATCTTTGCATAATTTGATGACCTCGTAAACATTATCTAATTATAAAAAATGAAAGAAATATATATCTTTACATATATAAAGTAGCTATCTAACGAAAATTCTTGTTTTAACGGAAATTCTTATTTCTCCGTTAAAGTTAACACTTTCCGTCAGTTTCTGTTAAAATTAATACCGCATCTAATGAGAATTATCGTTTTAAACATAATTTATTAAATTTATTCACTGAAATAATGTTCTTGACATTAAAATTAATTCTACCTCTTCAACTTTTTACAATAGTAAATTTTCCAATTAAAACTCATTTAACATTTATTTAATACCACTAAATACTTTAAATACAATTCATTAAGCTCATAAATAATGATAGAAATTTCTATTTTAGAATTCCTACTTAGGACATATTTTTTAATTTTATTTTATCTAAAATAAATATAAAATAATAATAATAGTATAGAGTGATACAATAATAGTATAAAATATATAAATATAACAATATATATAGAAATAAACCATTCATAACAATTTATACGAAAATAGTTTAATTTTATTCATGAAAATTTTATTCCTTTTATATGATTAATAATTTAATTTTTTTTAAAATAATTTATAATTTTAAAATGAATGTATTATTTATTAAATTAACTATATATACGGTATATATAGTTAATTTACGGTATATACAATTTACTATAATTATATTAAATTGGTAATAATAAGCAATAAATATAATTAATATTATATGTTTGATATTTAATTAAAATATATATGATTAAATAAATTTATATAAATTATAAATTATAAATTATAATGTAACATTCTTATATAAATTACAAACTATATAATTTATTTTTAAAAAAAACTCATATTATTTCTTAAAAATAATCATATAACTAAAAAAATATAGATATTTTAATGTCTTCTATTTTGAGGCCGTACAAAATAATACAAATGTTAAATTATCATCTTGGAATTAAAAAAATATCATATATTGAACTAACCTTTTATTAAAACTTTAATCAAAATTATCTCAAACAAATTTGATAAAACTATATGTTATATTTATTTATTAGACTATCTTATTGTTTTTATTAATTTTTTTTATAATATATGAAAACGTGCTTTGCACGTTTGAGACTATCTAGTATATATATATATATATATATATATATTTATATATATATATATTTATATATATATATAAAGTGGCTATCTAACTGAAATTCTTGTTTTAATGGAAATTCTTGTTTCTCCTTAAAAATAACACTTTCCGTCAGTTTCAGTTAAAATTAATACTGCATCTAATGAGAATTACCGTTTTAAACACAATTTATTAAATTTATTCACTAAAATAATGTTCTTGGCATTAAAATTAATTTCACCTCTTCAACTTTCTACAATAGTAAACTTTTCATTTAAAACTCATTTAACATCTATTTAATACTACTAAATACTTTAAATACAATTCATTAAGCTCATAAATAATGCTAGAAATTTCTATTTTAGAATTTCTACTTAGAAAATATTTTTTAATTTAATTTTATGTAAAATAAATATAGAATAATAGTAATAATAGTATAGAATGACATAATAATAGTATAAAATATATAAATACAACAATATATATAGAAATAAACCATTTATAACAATTTATACTTAGAGAGTTTAATTTTATTCATGAAAATTGTATTCCTATTATATGATTAATAATTTAATTTTTTTTAAAATAATTTATAATTTTAAAATGAATGCATTATTTATTAAATTAACTATATATACGATATATATAGTTAATATACGGTATATACAATTTATTATAATTATATTAAATTGGTAATAATAAGCAATAAATATATTTAATATTATGTGTTTGATATTTAATTGAATATATATGATTAAATATATTTATATAAATTATAAATTATAAATTATAATATAACATTCTTATATAAATTATAAACTATATAATTTATTTTTTCAAAAAACTCATATTATTTTTTAAAAATAATCACATAACTCAAAAAACATAGATATTTTAATGTCATCTGTTTTTAGACCGTACAAAATAATACAAAGTTTAAATTATTATCTTGGAATAAAAGAATATTATATCTTGAACTAACCTTTTATTAAAACTTTAACCAAAATTATCTCAAACAAGTTTGATAAAACTATATGTTATGTTTATTTATGAAACTATCTTATTATTTTTATTAATTTTTTTATAATATATGAAAACGTATAATCATTTATCATCTACTTAATTATGAATAATCATTAAATTTTATTAAAAATTAAATTAAATAAACGTGCTTTGCATCTTATTTCTATCTAGTATATATATATATATATATATATATATATAATTTAGTTTATTAAGCTACCAAACAATACTTATTGATAAAAGTATTTGTGCTTTAATGAATTTTTATGTGAGGGCTTGTCTGGGAATACAAATCATCTCATTTAAGAATTTTTCGTAATTTTTTCTTCAAACATCAGCCAATTAATAAAAACACTTTATTAATATTTTAAACTTTGAGGTTTTCATTTAATAATTACCTACATTACAACTTTCTTAAGTTGAACACACATTATCAACTTTCTAATATTTACTTATATATCAAACATCATTGAAATATAAATATTTTTCAATTTTAGATTTTCAACTTTTTCATTAAATAAGTATCTAAAAATTTAAACTTTCTTAAATTTCCAAATAAAATACAAAAGAACACAACTTTTTTCAAATTAAAAAAAGTTATATGAAAAAATTATATCTAAAAGTACATTAACTTTATTCAATTTTTAAAATCTAATAAAATATCTTAATTCAAACCATTGCACTACAATTTTATACGAACCATTTAATTACTATTAACAGATTTTTCATCTTATGATCACATTTTTAAATTATTACTTATTCCTGATTAATCATGCTGTTAATTTTTTTGAAATAATATAAATGTATTTTTTCTTCATAATTAATTATATTAATATATATTTTGTGTAGAATGATCTGTAATGCAGTTTAACATTCAAACGTATATACTGTTTGTCGAAACGCACTGTCTCAACCATTCAAATTACAATACACAACCCAAAACACAATGAATATTCACAAATACACCCTCCAGCTTCATAATGCACAATACAGACAAACACACAAATATATAATACATAACTATTTTTTGACAATTATATTATACATAACTACGATGACAAAGTTTTTGTGTTAGGCATTCGAACGATAACAAGAAGCTTTCGAACGTTCCTTCATCGCTGATGGCTTGGCGGGAAACATTCCTGCCACTGTTTTAGGAGGATGCTAAAACTGAAATTTTAGTTCCACCATAAATTTCCATTGACGGAAATATTGTTTGAACACAAATATTGTTGGGATTCGGGCCGACAGACAAACAATAAATATGGAGCCACGCAGCGAATGCAACAGAGAGAAATAAAACTAAAGACGGAGAACAGTAATGGACACCAAGATTTGAAGTGGTTCAGCTCAAACTGAGCCCACATCCACTGTTGGGTCGGTCTAAATCACTATAATAAATAAAGATGGAGTACATTTCACAGAGGTTATAAAGCTCTCTCTCTCACAAGGCTCTCTAACCTTTTACAAGTAGACTCTCTCTGATCTACAAAATCAAACAAGAAGAAAATGGGAGACGGACGCCTGTGTTCGTGTTCTCGCTCGAGCGAGCCCTTCCCGCTCGAGCGAAATCGCTTGCTCTCCACAGCTCTCTGCTTCCGCTTTCTCTGCACAAATGCCCGAGATCCTTATATAGGCGGTATCTCGCTCGAGCGAGACATTCTCGCTTGAGCGGAACACTATTCCAGACGGCGCTAACCCTAGTTCCTGGAAGCGATGCAACCCTAGGATTGATTTTCGCTCGAGCGGGAGGTCGAGCGAGAGTCGAACGAAGTCTCTGCCTGGATCGTAAAACTCTCCGTTTGATGTCTCGCTCGAGCGAGGGTCGAGCGAAATTACGGGTTGAAAACTCCAAGTGCAATCTGATGTGCTTCATTCAAGTCACATCTCAACAAATCTCCACCTTGGCTTGAATAAGCCCAACAAAATTATTCTGGACAAAAGACCCACAAATCCTTCAACCACAGAAGGAATACCCAACACGAAATGCGAAGTTTACCTTTGAAGAATTCACTTTCCACACAAAAGTCTTCAACACCATAGACGACATCTGAAAATTCACTATCTTCACACAAACGGCAATACACCACAATACAGACTGCTTACTTGAACAAACGGCTTCTGAACACAAATGAAGATAATCAAATATTCTTCAGCCAAAGTAAGAATCAACAAAAACCTGCATGAGCATACACAAAAGGTGACCAACTGCCCCCTTTATCTACCAATTGTAGACCTGCTCTCACTGTGCACCAATGCCAATAAACTATGAAGCTCTCTGCAACTCCACTTTCTTGCTATAACTTTCTCTCCTTTCTGTGGAAACAAAAAAAAAAAGAAAATTCACCAAATAGCAAGATGCGTTGTCCACTTCACTGACGATTTGTAGACAAGCCTGGCAAACTAAAAGCAAACTGTAGACTCTGTCACTCAAAGCCCACCTCATTCCATTCAGTTACTCCGTGGAGTGAAACAAAACTGTATGGTCTGAGTAACGCTCTACCTTCTTGTCTGTAGATCAATTGTCTTCTCAAAAGTGTTTGAACACCAAACACATCACAAATAAATAGATAGATAAAACCAAACTTCCAATGATCATAAAACAAATATGAGTTTAATACAAAACAAGATTTTATACAAGATGTATCCTGATCAGAAATACTACAGGAACCCTGATTCTATACTGCTTCCCAAGAATACAATGCAAACAAAAACCAAGATTACTGTCTTCTGATCACACCAAGCAAAAAAGCTGCCGACTCATAAATGACCATCCTGTCTGGCGGATTCGCATGTGACACATGCGAATGATATCTGAATCTGGAGCATGTGAGGATACTCCACCTGTCACCACACTGCCCTCAAGGAAGAAGAGACTAACTGTCACCTTCTTCGCTGTCATCACTACTAGAGGAACTTTCCTCTTCCTCCACATTTTTCAATTAAGGACACTCACTTCTATAATGACCCAACTTATGATAGTGGTAACACTTCACTTTTCTCTTGTTAGATCTAGAGCTACTGGAACTGGAACTACCTCTATTCTTCCCTGAACATCCTTCCCCGGATCTATCACCAGAGGAACATTTCACAAACAAACCCTCGGCTTGATTGTTCATGCCTAAACCCTCAAATTTTGTTCTCAATTCCTTAGAATTCAAAGTAGACTTGACATCTACTAAGGAGATTGTATCTCTACCATACAAAATTGAGTTTACAAAATTATCAAACGAAATAGGCAATGAACACAAAACAATTAAGGCTTGATCTTCCTCATAAATCTTAATGTCTATGTTCCTCAGATCCATAATAATCTTATTAAATTCATCTAGATGTGCAGAAATAGAAGTACCTTCCTCCATTTTGAGAGTGTATAACCGTTGTTTCAAAAACAACCGGTTAGTGAGAGATTTCTTCAAGTACAAGCTCTCCAGCTTGTTCCACAGACCAACCGCGGTCTCCTCCTCTGCAACTTCTCTCAAAACTTCATCTGATAGTGATAGTAGAATAGTACTGTGAGCCAATTCTTCCTCATTCATTGACCATGCAGGAGACCCACGAGTCACTCATTCTACAACCTTGAACAGACCCTGCTGACGCAACAAAGCCTTCATCTTCAAGCGCCATAAACTGAAGCTATTCTGACCGTCAAATTTCTCTACTCCAAAATTTATTGAGGCGATCCCTTAACGCTCTAATACCAGTTTGTTGGGATTCGGGCCGACAGACAAACAATAAATATGGAGCCACGCAGCGGATGCAACATAGAGAAATAAAACTAAAGACGGAGAACAGTAATGGACACTAAGATTTGAAATGGTTCAGCTCAAACTGAGCCTACATCCACTGTTGGGTCGGTCAAAATCACTATAATAAACAAAGATGGAGTACACTTCACAGAGGTTACAAAGCTCTCTTTCTAACAAGGCTCTCTAACCTTTTACAAGTAGACTCTCTCTGATCTACAAAATCAAACAAGAAGAAAATGGGAGACGAACGCTTGTGTTCGCGTTCTTGCTCGAGCGAGCCCTTCTCGCTCGAGCGAAATCGCCTGCTCTCCACAGCTCTCTGCTTCCGCTCTCTCTGCACAAATGCCCGAGATCCTTATATAAGCGGTATCTCGCTCGAGTGAGACATTCTCGCTCGAGCGAAACACTATTCCAGACGGCGCTAACCCTAGTTCCTGGAAGCGATGCAACCCTAGGATTGATTTTCACTTGAGCAGGAGGTCGAGCGAGAGTCGAGCGAAGTCTCTGCCTGGATCGTAAAACTCTCCGTTTGATGTCTCGCTCGAGCGAGGGTTAAGCGAGGTTCGAGCGAAGTTACAGGTTGAAAACTCCAAGTGCAATCTGATGTGCTTCATTGAAGCCACATCTCAACAAATATGATGTTCGCACTACAACATATGACACATTTTGCTGCGCTTTTTGATTTTATGAATAGTAATCTACGGGTAATTTCAATGTTTCATCTTCTATTTCCACGATTCGTCAATCCAAATGGGCTTGCCGCTAATAATACACTTTTTGCCGCAAAATCTGCTTGCAAGAAAAAGATTGGCAGCAAAAATAAAGAAGCAACTTGTGGCGAAATGAGGTTTCGCAGATAAAAATGCTAGCATTCAACAAATACAAGCTTTTGCTGCATTTTCATTTGCGGCAAGATTATTCTGCAGGGAAATTTGTTGTTTACGCTTTCATTTTCATGATTTGCATCGCCCAATAGACTCACGGTCAATTATAACCCATTAAAATTGTAGCAACAAACTTGTTGCAGTGAGCCGAATTTAATATAGTAGGAAAATTTAATTACATGGCTACATATCTTACAATTATAGTAAAACTTGGGTCCATGTATCAACATTTCTAAATACACGTGCCTGTCCCACAAATGCTAACTCATTTCTAAATACACGTGCCTACCCCACAAATGCTAATTGTTATATATATTGTGCTAACCAATATTATTATAACACCTTAGAATAATTGGTTTATAGGCGCAAGTAGTACTTATAAATGTAACTATTCATGAGCAAGCTGTTAACTCCAGCAAGTCAGGAACTTATAAAAAAAAACTCCAGCAAGTCAGGAAAATGCATTCTGTACACTGGAGCTAGGTAGCCATCATCATCATGCTGGCGCAGTAGATGTGATGGTTGTACCTACACAAGATCAAATCAAGTTATAGGCGGGAAATGCACCATATATAGCAAGTCGAAAAGAGTTGCTTGTATTCATTTGAATCTCTTTTAACTTGTAATTTCTATAGAAGTTTGAATATTTCTGCCCAGCCAAGGTCTTGTTTCACCGTAAACTAATTTCAAAGGTTACCCCTTCTGGAAAACAACTTCACCTTGGTAGTCCTTTCTATGATTTTCTGGTTGTCACAACATATTTCCAGCAAAAGTTTACATTTGCTCAAGGTGAAAAGTACATTTCCAGAGATATCATGAGATGCAACTTCAATTAATTGCTGGTAAGATGAGATGTTGAACCTCACAACTAGCGATATTGTGAAAGGCATGCTGCCCAGGACACAATTTTCCATCAAATTACTTAGTCTGTTTTGGTTGTTTTCTAGGTACAAATCATGAAGTTATTTTTTTACAAATTACCGTAGATGGTTAAACATAAATGCAGCCATTGTAGTTGGGTTTTTTATTCCATTGTGTATGTTGTGGCAGGTCAATATTCTAAATGCTCAATGGCAGAGGTGACTAGGAACTGCTACCCAAGCAACCAGATTTTGATGAAGGATTGTTGGCAAACACAGGGGATTTAGCAAGTATGGAAATATGGTTTGGGATGTATTATATATAGCTAGCTATGAAGTTATGGAAAAAGTTGAATGACCATTGTACATGGACATTCAACTTTGTAATATCTAGGTCATCTTATTTTGAGATACCGCTTTAAGACTAGATGTAAAAACTAAAGTGGCAAATTGCATCAGAAGGTATTATTGCTACAAGTGCAAATTGCTCTGTGTCTGATATATTACTGCACGTGCACACTGATCATATATACTTGTAGCAAATTGCTCTGTGTCTGATATATTACTGCATGTGCACACTGATCATATATATATATATATATGATCATGTATATATCATCTACAAAATTACCAATGCTTGGCACATATATGATTCACTATTTTAACAGCAAATGCCCACTTCGAGACCAATTTTATGAGCCATGCATATATGTGCTTGATGTGTGAGTAAATGAATGACTCTATATTGTGCAAACTGAATGCGGAAAAGATGCTCAAAATGCACCATAATAGAATTGTGCAATGCCGTATTGTGCAAGCTCAACTAGAAACAGCCTATGTTCAATTGTAATATTAAATTTGGTCCAATAATCTAAGGGTTCTGTACATAGTCATTGGATTAGCCAGTGGAAAAACGATTACAAAACTTTTAACTCGAAAAATGATTTAATGCTAATTCAATGAAATATGCAAAAGAGTAATTTTGGGGGAAAATGTTGGGCCAGAAATTACTTACCTACTGCCGCTAAATTTGGGCACGCCTTTGATCAACGGCGAGAAACTGCCGAGCACAAACCGTAGGTACAGATAAATCACTGTCTAAAAATAACAATATATATATCCGCCATATTATCATATAAGTCATGATATCACTTTAAATTTCATTAAAAAAAAATGCTTATTTGTGGCTAGCTGTTTCATGTGCAAATGACTATTTTTTGTTAAAATGAATATGTTTTGATTGCAAATAGTTATTTTCGTCGAAAATAATCTATTACAAATACTCATTTTTTTTTGTAATGTTTATTTTTACTTAATATCTTACATAGCTATGCACTTCTAGGCGTAGTCACAAAAGTAATCAACGTATATAATAACGTTTCCATTGCTTCCAAAAAATGGCTGATATTCTTAGAGCATTAGCATTGCCTCTATCAAAAGTCAATATAAATGCAAATTTGATGTATTTATGTAAAATATTCATGCACTAGATCCATCAAATGAAATTATGGGAAGCTTTAAGCTACAATTATTTCATTTCATTCTTCAAATATGAAGCCCTTCTATTCAACAATTAAAACAATTTTTTATTACCTTTTAATATGTTTGTTAGATGAATAAATTATAGATGTGTTTGTTAGTTTCATAAATTATATATTATATTATTATTTTGATGAATTTAATGTGGAGTTATGGATGTGGAGGTATTGACTTTCTATCAAACTTGTACTTTCTATCAAATTGTGAATGGAATTTTTATAGAACTAATGTCAATGCTCTAAGGGGGCATCAAGCAAGGGTTCGGCTCCCATTTTTTTTTTTTGAGAAAAGAAATTTGGTGTCTGATAGAAAGGAAAATGGAGCAAAGGACGGCAACCGGGGATTGTACGGGAGGTCCGCTACGTCCAGATGCAATTAGGCGGCAAGGCCGACCATATGCATGTATGCATGAATGCAGAAATTAAATAATGAAAATAAGATTTGAATAATCAAAAACATTTTCATTATAATCACAAAATTTTTACAAAGGGAAAGAAACTCAAGGCTCACAAGATTTGGCGAGAGGATTCCTTACAATTTTCTATCGTAGAAAGGATTGTGGAATGAACTCTGCCTTAACTCAAAACTCAACTCTCCTTATATAGATGGAGAGGCATTACAAAAGAAGCCCGGAGTTAATCACGGGAGACAAACAAAAACAAAAGCGGCCGAAAGTAGCCGAAAGTAAAAAGTAAATAGTAACCACACCACGTGACTACTATTTAGAAAGTAAAGCTGTCGGCGCCAAGGGCTGACAGGCAATGATGTTGTCTGCATCGAAAGATGTTTTATCTTCTAGTGCTGACTGGCTCAAAAGGTGTCGGCAGGGGAGATATCATGTCTTCTTCTGCTAACCGATCTTGAATTTGGTGGACTTGGCAATTATGGCTCTCCGAGGTCAGGCGAAGAGTATTCTTTGTCATGTCCAAAATATTTGTACAGCTCTTCTTCCGAGTCATGTTCTGACTGTTCAGATTCGCTGCTGGCTTCTTCTTCAATGGACTTTTTCAATAGCATCATGCTATTGTGTTGTCCTTCGATCTGTTGCTTGAGAATTTCAAGCATCTCTTTGTTCTGGGGTTTAGGGTTCAGGAAACACTAAAACGTTTCGATAAGAAACCAAAGAGTGTTTCTACAAATGATTTACAGCATGAAATCGGGATTATCAAGCAAGAGATTATCGAGCTCAAATCTGAGGTTAATAATCTTAAACTTAAAAATTCAAATTTAAAACAAGATTTTATTGCATTAAAAATTGATCTTGAGCTTAAAGATAAATTTGATCATAATCCTTCCGATGATGAGGAAACAAAAGTTTCTGACCATAATAAACCTCCTGACAGTCCTAAGGCTGTTTGTTTGATTAGGCAATCCATGCCCATTAAGTGGTATGCGAAAGTCAAGATTATTGTTTGTAGGGAATTCGAATTCTCTGTGATTGCTTTGATTGATTCTGGATCGGATCTTAATTGTATCCGTGAAGGCTTGGTTCCAACCAAGTATTTTGAGAAGTCTTCTGAGAGACTGTCAGCGGCTAATGGCTCAAAGATGAAGATCAACTATGAGCTAAATGACGCCCATGTCTGTCAAGACAATGTTTGTTTTAGTATCCCATCCGTCCTAGTCAAGAATATGACTTGGGATGTTATTTTAGGGATGCCTTTTATTAATTCTATTTATCCTTTTCTGACTGAGAAAGATGGGATCACCACTGACCCCTTCGGACAGAAAGTTAAATTTAATTTTGTTTCCAAAATTGAAGCTGATGCTTCAAGAGGAAGAATTTCTGTGATTGTGGCTAAGGAATATCATCTACTCTCTCTTCAAAATGAAGTAAGAGTTAGGAAAAATTCTGAGCACTTGACTGAATTCACGGGTAAGAAAATCAGGGATGGAGTTATCCGATCCTTTGATAAAATCAATATCAAAATCAAAAATGCTCAAAATAGCTTGCCATCGTGCAAAAATTTGTTTTGATGCAATGTTTTCAACATCTTTTTCTAAAACAAATTTAGCACTTGTGCAATCAATTCTTAACAAAAATTTCTGATTTAGTAAATCAGATTGAAATTTCGATATGCATAGTACTATAGATAAAATTTCTTTTTTAATAGTACTATAATTTAATTGTGCATGATTCCAGGTTCCGGAATGGAAACGAACAATCTGTTTGGAGGATCCTGGTGAAACACATTGTTTCAGAATGCCACCATAACCTATGTCTGAGGCATCTGTCTCAACGATTTTAAAATACTCAGAATTAGGGATTCCAAGACATGGAAGAGTTTTGACATATGTCTTAATTTCCCTAACAAGATTTGTGTGGGTTTCAGTCCACGGAACAGGATTGATACGTAATCTCTGGAAGAGAGGATGACACTGTTTTCTTAAATCTTTATAAAAATCAGCGATATAATTCAAAGATCCAAAGAATCTTTGAAGTTGGGTTTTGTCAAGGATGACATCAGGAAATTTTTCAGCAAAATCAATCGACCGTTGGATTGGTCTGATCTTACTGGCACAAATATCATAACCAAGGAATCTAATCTTGGTTTGAAATAATTTAATCTTTTTTGCAGAAATCACTAGTCCATTTTTCTTGGCGATATCAAGAAATGCCAATAAATGTTTCCAGTGATCATCAATAGATTTAGAGAAAATCAAGATATCATCGATATAAACAATAGTGAAATGAGAAAAACTATTGAAAATATCGTTCATTATGTTTTGAAACTCAGAAGGGGCATTTTTCAAGCCGAATGGCATCACATTCCATTCGTAGTGACCCAAAGGAGTACAAAAAGCAGTCTTATAACGGTCTGACTCTCTAATTTGGATTTGCCAAAATCCAGACTTAAGGTCAAACTTACTAAAGACTACGGCTTCACTCAATCTCTGGACTAAGTCATTTTTGTTGGGAATAGGATAAACTAACTCAGCATTAAAATATCAGAAACAACAGTTTATTTGTCCTCTTTATAAACTAGAGAAAAAGTTCACAATTATCTAAGTATAACAATCTTATTATTTCTTAGAAAAACTTAGAAATAAGATTGATTTCTAATTACTTTGCACCTTTATTTTTGTGATTTAACATAGGTTAACATAAATAGGGTACCAGATAAATCTTGATTTGAAGTACTGCATTTCCTTTGACTTTTTCTTTTTAGTTGTTCGAGAGATGATCCAAAATAAACAAGTATGGAAGGTATAATTGTAAACCATAATTGAATATGGAAACATTGGCTTATAAATTATTCCTCAGTCTCAACTTTAGGACTTTTTCGCTATATTTTTTAGGGAACCGAATGAAAAGAAGCTAGACCTCATGAATAATGGTCCACAGAATCGAATATTTACCATATCTACTGATCCTAGGTATGCCTATTGAGCTGCGGAACCATTATGTGACATCGTCGAATATAAGGAATTTATAAGTCTTGGATTGGTGGATCAGGATGTTGCCTGGCAACTTGTTCCTCATTATTGCTTTCCCTTCTAGGGATCTTGCTCCTCGAGCTTTGTCTTAGAGCATCGGCATTGACTTTATCAAAATTATCTTCAAAATTTAATGAAAAGTACATGTTTTTAATAAATCATAAACCTCCTTATCCATAATCCTATATTGGATTAGTTATTGGATTTATCAAAATAATATTATATTATTATTTTTTAATAATAAAATTATTAATTTCTTTTTTATATATTTTGAAATTACACTAGTCATAAGTACATCAATAATTTAATTTGATACTTCAGCTTCCTATAAAAAATAATTTAATTTGATATTTAAATTATTGTTAATAGCCAATATTGTTACCCGATTAATAGCCGAAAGGCATCAATATTACCTTGAGAGAAAATTAACTAGACCATCAATATATATTTCTTAATATTTCCAATATTCAGATTAAATATTGCAAGTAAAAATAACCGTTGCGGATTAAACTTGAATAAAATACATATTTGACGGGTGAATAGTAACCCTTCAAATAATTTGAAGGATCTCATACTTTTAACTGTATCTCAAAACTTCCCATACATCCCTTTGTCTAATCCAATACAACTGTATTTTGGATAAATTCATCGTATTTTGTATTTGGTTAGGCTTTTGATGAAGCCGATACCAATACTCAAAGCTCGTCCGTACTATAGTTCAGCTTTTTTCCCTTGCAGCTATTATGATGAAGAAACATTCAACTTGGATGATCTTCATGTTGAGGCCAAAATTCAAATTGAAATTCCAGTAGAAAAATATTATTTTTGTACTCTTAATTTGTTTTATAAATAATTTTAAAAGTTGTGGTTTATTATTACTCATAATCTGTAGATTTGAAAAGTGCCTCAAGAGAGTTGCGATTTTGTGAAAAGTGCCTCTTGTCAAATGCTGTTCTAAGAATTCAAATGTTTTTTTTTTCCCGGACTTTTAGCGTAGTGCCACGTGAGGGAGATATGAGATGATAACTTTGTGAATAAATAGTAAAATGATTTGAATTAAGATATTTTATCAAATTTTTAGAAATGATCAAAAAAGATTAAATTAAAATATTATAAAATTAAAATATTATTAGAAGAAAATTTATTATTATTATTTATTTTAAAATTTGAAAAAGTAGTATCGTTTTTTGCATTTTATCTGAAAGTTTGTAAAAATTGTAATTATTTGTTAATAATTAGAAGAAAAAGTTAAAATTTAAAATTAAAGATGAAAACGTTAAAATTTAAAATTGAAAGTGGCGACTGAGCAGTGACGGAGCTAGGGATTTGTGTTAGGGGGGGCAAGCAAAATTAACACAAAATATATAAAATAGTTTTTATTCTATTTTTATATATTTTTTTATGCAGTATAGAACAATCTGATATATCAAATAGTTATATTAGCAGAAAATAGTTGGTCACAGATACCCAATTTTCTTGTAGTATTGAAATCTACAATAAAAATAAAATACATTTAATACAACTTATATATTAAAAAATATATAATATGTCAAGAATATGTCATCATAATAAAAAAAAATATTAAAAATACGTTAGAAATCATTTAAACTCTTTTTTATTTTTATTTTTATCTATAACAAAAACATTTCATTATGTTATTATATCATTTTATTTTATATGAGATGTATTTTATTTTTAAATTAGATTAAATTTTATAGAGGGAGCTAAGATAATTTTTAAAGAGGGAGCCAATACAAGATAAAGTTAATATTTATCCTACTAAATTATAAAAAAACTAACCTATATTATTATTTTTATTTTAAAAAATAATTAAATTTTTTTTTTTTTGAAAAAGGGGTGGAGCCAGGGGGTAAGGGGGGTCATGGCCCCCTTGCCCCAACGTGGCTCCGCCATTGATTGTGACTCTATGTATTGTTGTAAGGAGGAAAGATAGAAACCAAAAAGACATTAGAATCTGTAATTCTCTCGTTGAAGAATTCTTTCAAATATTGCCTGTGTCTGTTTAATCCCAAACAACAATAATATCAGAATATAACATACATAAAAACAAAAACAAAAACAAAAAAAGGAAAAAAAAACCTATAATACCACTCAATGACGTACTTAAGGAGATTCTCGTCACAAATTGGCCACAACTGAGATAGATAGCACGATGACAGATCATCCTGAGGTCTTAGGGCATGTCCCTCCATAAGTCCGCGCAATGGCCCATGTTAATGGTGCGCCATATGGAGGTGTCCTTGCAGATGTTACGCCAGTGCAAGCACACCATTTACACGCTGGTAAGGATCTCGACGATGTTGAGTCTTCTGTATTGACAAAGTCACGTCAAAGGGAAGATCTAGCCAATTCCTATACTGGTTGAAGAGTTGAGAAGGAAGAGGAGAAGAAGAGCCCATTGTTGAGAGGATTAATTTTCTTTCTGGAAAAGTTGGTGGGTTTTTATCTGAAGCATTAATGTTTATATATAAGGGGAGAGAGTGTTGCTTAAATAGAAAGGAGGAAACTTCCTTTGGATGAAAAATATGGAATTTAACGAAAGAGCGATGTTAGAAATTCTTACTTTGGCATTCTTACTTGTCTTGATTTTTATTTTTATTTTTTTTGGTTTTTTTTTCATGAATCGGGATAAGTAAGAATCATTTTTTTGATAATAAGATACAATATTGATAAGATAAGGTTACAGACATTTATCAAACCATATGGTTTGAGAAATGAAGTCTGGAACATAGTCTTCCCAAACATTATAATCATCAACATGCCATGCAAATCTAGCAAGAGAATGTGCAGCCCTATTACACTCTATATGCAAGTGTAAAAGAGCGGGAATTAAAGCAAGTCTTAAACTTATTTATCTCAGCAAATAGAGGTCCCATTGAAGAGTCTTACATGTCATCTTTCTGAATAGACGCCACAATCTGTATATAATCGGATTCTACAATAAGCTGAGAGATACCCCTGCTTACACAAAACTAAAGGTCTCAAAAAATTGCTATAAGCTCAATAACCTCCAGATTGTCCACATTAAACTCTAATTTACTGATTGCCATTAGGACATCCCCATGTGAATCCCGAAGGATAAAGCCCACCCCAACCCTCTGTAGATCAGCAAAGAGTGCCCCATCATGATTAAGCTTTAGAACATCACCTATAGGTGGTTGCCACTTCAAGTGTCTCCGTAACTGGATGGTATTTAGGCCTCTCACCTCCTTGTAATTCTTCATATCATTCAAAACAAATCCAGCTATCTCTTTCGGGGCTAGCATTTTATCTTCAATTTCCTTTTGATTCCAACGGTACCAAAAGCCCCATGCAAGATGAAATAATAGAGGTAGTTTATCTCTCTGCTGCCCATGAATCATTTGTGTGACCATGTCCCTCAACTTCATATCAGAGGAAACCACCAAGCTTGGTAATAATTGATGGCACATGGTCTGAATATCAGGGCACATAACAAGGGCATGAGTAAGGTCCTCTAGAGGATACTGACAGAAAGAAAACTGCAAATTTGATATAATTTTCTTCCGAGCCAGATTTTCCTTGGTTGGAAGCTTGTCTTGACATGCTCTCCAAGCGAACAATCTCACTTTATTAGTTATAGGAATTTTCTAGAAAGCCTTCCAAAAAGTCTGTTGATCTCTTGTGGTGGAAGGCCCTGCATGACTAGTCTACATCTGGTTGGCGATAAAATGATAGCATGACTTTACTGAAAAATGCCCAGTTCTATCAAATTCCCATATCCACTTATCTTCAACAACACCTAGAAGTATCGGAATTTACAAGATATCAAAAACTACATTAGGATCGAAGAGAGCTCTCAACCGAGCCATGTTCCACCAACCATTAGAAGCATCAATGAGGGAAGTAACAGAAACAACTTTATCCTCTTCCCAGACTTGGTAACCTTCATGCAGTAACTCTCCATGACCAGGAATCCACTTCTCTGTCCATAGACATGTTTTCTCTCCATTACCAATCCTCTTTCTATAGCCCTTCCATAGCCATTTCATCACCTTCCATATCCCTCTCCAAGCATAAGAGGGATTGGGGCCCAAAACCAGCATTAAAAAGATCAGTTTTTGCAAAATATTTTGCTTTATACAGCTTATGGAGCAGAAAGGATTCATGTTGTATTAATCTCCAACCTTGCTTAGCAAGCAAGGCAAGATTAAAGGTCATGATATCCTTTAAACCCAAACCTCCTTGAGACTTCCTATCACACATACACCTCCAACTCACCCAATGTATCCGTCCCTCCTCTTTTTTTTTACTCCACCAAAATTTTGCCATTAACCTTGCCAAGTCAGAGCATAATCCATCTGGTAAAAGAAAGTAACTTATTGTATAAGTTGGAATGGAAAGAGCTACAATCTTATGAAGTACTTCCTTACCTCCTTGGAACAGCAAATTTTCCTTCTATCCTTGGAGTTTTTGCCATATTCTGGTTCGAGGGGGATGAAAGGCTCCTCTTTTGGATCGGCCAACCATAGGTGGTAATTCAAGATATTTCTCATATTGAGAAATCTCTCCATTACCCCACAAAGAACATATTTCCGCCCTTTATTAACACCAAACATTTTTACTGAAAATCATGGATGTTTTATCCATATTGATTTCCTGGCCAGAAACACCAACATATACTGCCAACAGATTCCATATACGTCTATTTTTAGCCACTATAGCCTTACAAAATATGATACTATCGTCAGCAAATAGCAAATAATTTATAGATGGGGCTCCCCTACATATCTTAACCCCAGAAATCTATCCAGTCAGACCAGCAGTACGCAATAGAGTAATTAGGCCCTCAATACAAAACAAAAATAGATAAGGGGATATGTGATCCCTTTGTCTCAACCCTCTTCAAGGAAGAATTGGACCATGCGGCTCACCATTGATCAAAACTGAAAAGGTGGCAGTGCTGATGAGTGCACAAAAATACACTCTAAATACTCTATTTAAATGCTAAAAGAAATGAGAAAATAATGAATATAACTCATGTTATTAAAATTAATGGTCATTTATCTTGAAATAGATATAAGCATGATTTAATATATTGATGAGAATATAAAATGCCATATTTTTCTCTCTTAATGTTTAAAATTTTATTCTTATTTGATGTCTAAATATACTCATTATTCTTACATTTTGATTTAGGACACAAATAGAGACATTAGGAGCAAATGAAGATAATTGCGGAATTTAGACAGTTCTGACGTCTTTTCGTAATATGGGCATAACTCTCTCATCCAATCTCCGATTGAGCTGATTCAAGATGATGTAGAACCGCAAGAGAAATATCTATAACTTTTATGTTTTATGTTTGAAGAGATATCCACTCAATCTAAGACAAAATCGACCATCAAGTGGACGCACCTGCACTTGACGTTCCTGGATATTTTTCAGCCACTTGCATCAAATCCAAATGTCATCATAATATTTTCCAGCAATCACTCCTACACCAACTTGGAAATTCAATGATCAATTCATATGCAAGATGAAGTGCACTCAAGTTTTTTGTAGACAAATTATTTGACCACAAGATATTAAGACATACAAGACAACTAATGGATAGAGAAGCAAAATTGAAACACTCAACCTACAAGCAAAATCCAGCTCATGCATGGTGGGAAAATAAATTATCAAAATGACAACTCACAAATCACTTGGATTCAAGAATGGCACATGGCAAAACAAGTTGAAATTGTGATGATTTTGTCATGACAACTTGCATGAAGGATGCCTATAAATAGAAGGGAGGGGTGTGTGTTCTAAGACAATGCTTAGTGTGGGAGGATGCTTTGGAAGAGCCATTATTTTGAGAGCTTGAGAAAAGAAAAGAAAAATCAAAGAAGAGAGAAGAAAATAATGGTTGGCTCTTCCATATTATCCCTTGGAGAATTTTTGTTACATATTTTCAATATGTGTAACTAAATTCTCAAGGAGGGCTAGGGATGAACTTGTGTGTGTGATGGTGTTTGTAATTTATTTTTGATTCATGTATTTGGTCTTTAAATATTAAAACTCTTTTGTTCTATTATTCTCAATTTATTTGTGATGTTTTTCGTCTTCAAATAATTATAGAATCTATTTCGTTTATGGATTCAGTCATGCTTTTTCTATTGAGTGAATTAGTTCTATAATTATGTTTGGAGCAATTGATTATCTATATTGATTTAATTCTCTGCTGCAATATCGCCTCTTGGGTATATTGTCGTCGTTGGATTTTCTCAATATCGATAACAATTTATGAGAGTTAAGCGCGAAAAATGCTTTTTCAAAGAGTTACATGTGATTTAAATTTTGGTTATTAATATTATATCTTCCGATTAAGAATTTGGACATAGAATTCTTAATTGAGTTATCAATGAATTAAGAATAAATTTGAATACCACAAATACACAAGGAATTCCCTACGCTCTACTTTTCGTCTCATTTTTATATTTTTCAAATTACTCATTTAGTTTTAATTTACATCACACTCTAAAATTTACTTATCACACTCATTTAATCTTTTTGTTAAATCACATGTAACAAGGTTTAAGATTAACTTCACAGGTAGGTGGCAAGGTTTAAGATTAACTTTGGTTACTTGCCCACTTGAAGGAATCTGTTTTTCATTTTTCTCAAGAAACTCCTCAAACTTCGGTTGCCAAGCCTGTGTGCTATAATCTTGAGTATTGTCAAAAATTGCACAAATTTTAGCTACATCAGACGAATCACTGATAGGATTAAACTCAAAATCAACAATAAAATTCTTAAGGGGATCAGAATCATGAGTTTTGAAAACTTTCCTGTCTATGAGTGAGTCAATCATATATATCTGCTGGCACTCGTGATTCTTCACAGTTTCTTGTGCCATATATTGACCATGAGGTACAGACTGAGCTTGAGAAGGGAACTTACCTTGCTTATTTACACTCAAGAAACTCGTTATTTTAGATACCTGGCTCTTTATCTCCTTTTGTTCTTCAACAACCTGCATAATTAAAGACTCAAATTTTTGGTTAGTCTTACCCTGTACTTCAATAAATGCATGCAAAGTGTCTTCTAAAGAATTTCTAGAAGATTGAGGTGCATGGTATGGTGGAGGATATGATCTAGAAGGTTGTGCAGGCTGTGCAGGCTGTTGGTTTTCAGACTTCCAGCTGAAGTTGGGGTGATTACGCCATCCTCTCATGTTAGCATGTGTAGGACATTCTTGGGCATGATGATCTACCCCGCCACACACAGCACATGGCACAAGAGAGTCTGCATGATTAGCCATGTGTATTGACTTTAAGTTTCTTATCTTTAACAGCTCTATTTCCCTTGTAAGCATTTCAACCTTGGCTTTTAGATTATCTTCCTCCCTGAGATGGTAAATACTACCAATCAAGTTTCCTGTAGGTCGTGACCTGTTTGTGCTATCAGTAGCACTAGGTCCAGTCCAAGTATGAGCTTTTTCAGCAAGCTCATTGAGGTACTCTATGGCCTCATCGGGGTTTTTCTGTAAAAATTCTCCATTGCACATCATTTCCACGAATTGACGTTCCCTAGGCGTAAGCCCTTCATAGAAATAACTCACTAAGCGCCAATTCTCATATCCATGGTGGGGACACATACTCAGTAATTCTTTAAATCTTTCCCAAGATTGGTACAAAGTCTCACTATCCTTTTGTGCAAAGGTAGAGATTTGTCTTTTTAAAGCATTGGTCTTATGTTGGGGAAAGTATTTATTGAAAAACACTTGAGTCATCTCACTCCATGTTCTAATAGACCGTGGTCTTAGTGAGTACAACCAACTCTTAGCTTTATCTTTCAAAGAAAAAGGAAGAACTTTAGCCTTACCGTGTCGTCAGTGGTATTTTGACTGTGAAATGTTGCAACTACTTCCTCAAATTCCCTAATATGAACATAGAGGTTTTCATTTTCTAGACCATGGAAAGTCGGAAGTAATTGTATCATTCCTGTTTTGAAATCTACATGACGAACATTAGGTGAGAACATAATACAGGATGGTGTGGCTGTTCGTGCGGGATGAAGATAATCTTGGAGGGTTCTAACAGGTTGGTCCACGTGTTCACTCATCGCGTCAGAATTGGAAGAATTATCAAACAAGCGATTAGAAAAATTAGATTCTGAATCTGATTCTAGCACGGGTCTACTAGCAAACCGTCCAAAAGCGTCTCTGTACCTGCGCATGCAAAGTAAAGAAAAGCGTAATACTGAAAAAAAAAATTACGAAAAGAAAAGTAAAATAAAATAAAGATGCAGAAAGCTAAAAAGAAAATGAACGAAGCTACCGCTTTTCTTTTTTTTTTTTTTACAAACTACTAAAAAAAACTACAAATTCTTCTACCGTCTCCCCGGCAACGGCGACAAAATTTGATTACGCCCAAAGAATAACGCGGTCGTTTGCAGTATAGTTTTGGGGTGTCGATTCTACAGGGAGATGGATTGAGAAATTGAAGAACAGTAATGAAATTAACAAAAAGATTAAATGAGTGTGATAAGTAAATTTTAGAGTGTGATGTAAATTAAAACTAAATGAGTAATTTGAAAAATATAAAAATGAGACGAAAAGTAGAGCGTAGGGAATTCCTTGTGCATTTGTGGTATTCAAATTTATTCTTAATTCATTGATAACTCAATTAAGAATTCTATGTCCAAATTCTTAATCGGAAGATATAACATTAATAACTAAAATTTAAATCACATGTAACTCTTTGAAAAATCATTTTTCGCGCTTAACTCTCATAAATTGTTATCGATATTGAGAAAATCCAACGACGACAATATACCCAAGAGGCGATATTGCAGCAGAGAATTAAATCAATATAGATAATCAATTGCTCCAAACATAATTATAGAACTAATTCACTCAATAGAAAAAGCATGACTGAATCCATAAACGAAATAGATTCTATAATTATTTGAAGACGAAAAACATCACAAATAAATTGAGAATAATAGAACAAAAGAGTTTTAATATTTAAAGACCAAATACATGAATCAAAAATAAATTACAAACACCATCACACACACAAGTTCATCCCTAGCCCTCCTTGAGAATTTAGTTACACATATTGAAAATATGTAACAAAAATTCTCCAAGGGATAATATGGAAGAGCCAACCATTATTTTCTTCTCTCTTCTTTAATTTTTATTTTCTTTTCTCAAGCTCTCAAAATAATGGCTCTTCCAAAGCATCCTCCCACACTAAGCATTGTCTTAGAACACACACCCCTCCCTTCTATTTATAGGCATCCTTCATGCAAGTTGTCATGACAAAATCATCACAATTTCAACTTGTTTTGCCATGTGCCATTCTTGAATCCAAGTGATTTGTGAGTTGTCATTTTGATCATTTATTTTCCCACCATGCATGAGCTGGATTTTGCTTGTAGGTTGAGTGTTTCAATTTTGCTTCTCTATCCATTAGTTGTCTTGTATGACTTAATATCTTGTGGCCAAATAATTTGTCTACAAGAAACTTGAGTGCACTTCATCTTGCATATGAATTGATAATTGAATTTCCAAGTTGGTGTAGGAGTGATTGCTGGAAAATATTATGATGACATTTGGATTTGATGCAAGTGGCTGAAAAATATCTAGGAACGTCAAGTGCAGGTGCGTCCACTTGATGGTCGATTTTGTCTTAGATTGAGTGGATATCTCTTCAAACATAAAACATAAAAGTTATAGATATTTCACTTGCGGTTCTATATCATCTTGAATCAGCTCAATCGGAGATTGGATGAGAGAGTTATGCCCATATTACGAAACGACATCAGAACTGTCTAAATTCCGCAATTATCTTCATTTGCTCCTAATGCCTCTATTTGTGTCCTAAATCAAAATGTAAGAATAAGGACTATATTTAGACATCAAATAAGAATAAAATTTTAAACATTAAGAGAGAAAAATATGACATTTTATATTCTCATCAATATATTAAATCATGCTTATATCTATTTCAAGATAAATGACCATTAATTTTAATAACATGAGTTATATTCATTATTTTCTCATTTCTTTTAGCATTTAAATAGAGTGTTTAGAGTGCATTTTTGTGCACTCATCAAGTGCTAATACAAACCATAATCAGATCATCAATTCTTTTGCTAAACCCCATCATAGTCATTACCGTTTGAATGAAGCTCCACTCCACCCTATCATATGCCTTACTCATGTCTAATTTAATAGACATGAAACCTTTTTTTCCTTTTTTCTTATGCTTTAGAAAATGAACTAACTCATAAGCAATAAGGACATTATTAGTTATTAAACGGCCAGGAACAAAAGCACTTTGAGTGTCATCAATTACTTGGGGCAACAATATTTTCAACCGATTCGACACCACTTTTGCTATTAATTTATAGGCCATATTACACAAGCTAATTGGCCTATAATCACTCACTTGTTTAGGGGATTTTTTCTTAGGAATCAAAGTGAGAAAAGTATTATTTAAAGTGGTGGGAAAGGCACCTGAATTCAGCGCTTGAAGCACAACAGCAGTAACAGAAAGCCCAACATCCTTCTGGTATTTCTTGTAGAAGAGGGCAGACAAACCGTTCGGGCTAGGGGCTTTGCCCAGATCCATCTGTGCTAAAGCAGCTTCCACTTCATCAATCGAGTCGGGTCTGTCCAGATCTGCATTCATAGCTGAGGTCACCCTTCCAGCCAAGGGTCAAGAAAGTAGTAGAACTCGAGGGGCTAGAAGTAGTGAACAAGGTCTGTAAGTAATTAACAATAACTCTATCTTTCAACTCGCCAAACTGCCAAGTGTTACTACTGTGACAACTCGAATTTGTTTTCCTTCTACAATATTTTATTCACAATGAGGGTAATATTGGATTTTTGTTTAATTTATAAATATTTGGAATTGACTTGGGCTTTATTCTTGGATGAGGAACAAGTAATTTGGCCCAAGATAGTGTGGCAAGGCCCAAAGGCCCATAGGAAAGGAGGGTGGCCGGCCATGCTAAAGGAGTTGAGTGCTTAGGATTTTGTGAAATTGGAATGGGCACTTGGCACTCTAAGAAATCCTTATTTGGTCTTCAAAGACTGGTAGGTTTATGGGAAAAAGAAAAGAGCTTGAGAATGGAAGATTGACTAGCTAATCCATTGGAAAAGGTGGTGATTGAGACAAGTGGAGATAGGCAATCATGAGGAAGATGGGATTCGGGTAAAAGGGGGAAGCTGCCAACTTCCTTTTGTTTCTCCCAATAAAACCATATCTAGAAATAAGATTTTGGTTTGATTTGGAAAGAAAATTGACTAGTGAATGATTGAGTGACAAGAGGTGAGGTAACTTGCTTTGTGATGGTTTTGACTAGATAGATTTGGGGTTAGGAATCCGAAGAACTCCACCAACCAATTCTTGGTGTTTTCACATCATGAGATACAAGGGTCCTCTTGGTAGGGTAAGCATGATGAATTCTAGATGTAGGGACATCATTTGGACAGCTTGAAACTCTTCCTTTCCATCCATTTTCTAGTTTATTCCCATGAGTCTCGGCAAGACTCCTTTTGGAAGTAGCCAACCTTATTTTGTAGCCCCCTTAAGCACATCATTTCTTCCTTCTATCAATCACACTTGCATGTCTATCTCAAGTGTCAATCATTTTAGGTGGTGTGGAGTACCCTAGGCTTTAGGATGCCCTCTAGCCGAGTGCATGCATTTCTCCTCTCCTTCTTCCTTTTTCTCATCTCCATCCATGTAGGTTTTAGCTAACTCACCAACTCAACTCTCTCCATTTTCCTTCACATTCTCCTATCCACTAAACACTCATTTCTCAAGCAAGCTTAAGTTTTTCTTCAAGGTTTTCTTGTGTGGAAGCATCTCCTGGAAAGGTAAGCAAGATCTTAAACCTTTTTCACCTTTTCATGCAAAGATTTGAAAAAAAAAAGGGAGAAACTTCTTCTTACACTTTCGTCCCCACGTTTTCTGTTTTCTCAAGCCGATATGCTTTTGGTTTTTTTTTTCTTATAACAAAAGAGGATATAGCTAAAGTTTTCATGGATTTAATCTTGCTTTCTTTATTTGTTTTTTCATATTTATCCTTTCTCTATACTTGGAACTTTGTAAGTACATCTTTAACATAACCCTAGCATTACTTGTATATGTAAGGTGAACATGTTGTTGTGGTTGATTGTCTTACATGTTTGCTTGGCTTGTTTATTTGAATGGTTTTCTTGTGTATATACTCTATGCTTTGTTAGGGTAATATGTTCGGATTTCAAATCTATGGTATATTGGTGGTTTGTAGTGATTTGTATTGGAAAGAAAATATAAGGAATATGTTATGATTATGGGATAATGCATGTGGAGTCATGATAAGATTTTTTTTTTGGATGATGAAAATTTGCCTTAATATATATATTTCGGCCATGAAGGATTTTGGGGTGAGGATTTGCAATACTTGACTTTTGATTCGTGTGATGGTTTTATCTTAGGTGCTTGAGACATTTTTAAAAGTATGAGGTTCCTTAGTATGCATTTTCGGATCCAAGCATGAAATGAAATGTGGAACTTATCTTGTAAGTGTTGGTAAAGGGTGTCACAAGTTAAGGACACATAGGTTTCGGTTAAGCCTTATTTATAGTGATGGTTATTTATTTATTTTTCAAAGGCATGCTTGAATGGATAGAAAAGGAAATTATGGAAGAAAATACTAAGCTTTTAGCCCTTGAGGTGTCCCGGCCTAACCCTTATAGGTGAAGGTTGAGTGTTTGTTTTCTCTTTTTTAAATTAATAATATGTTTCCTTATAATATTGATGATCTCATGAAGTAGCTTGATTGAGAAATGACATGAAAATGCATGTGTATGTACACGTCCCATGAACGATATGTTTAGCATAAGAAGTCACGTATTGTATGCATGAACATCCAAGTCATAATTTTTGGGTCAACATGTGTTTCCAAAGAAAGGGAGAAAAAAAATTAAGTTTTTGTTAAAGAACCCCCAAAGGCTGGAAAGGGGTAGGGTCCCGATGGAACATTAAAGTCGAGTGAAAACTCCTGAGTTGATGAAGAACAATCGACAGACCATATTTGGCTCTGAAATGATTACAGAGTGTGGTCGCACCTAAAGCTAGTGGGTTCCCAAGGACGGTGAAGGCGTTGCGCCTTGCCGTTATAAGAACTAAGGATGTAGTCACATCGGCTTGAGTGGTCACCGGGTGATGAAGAACGGATAATATAGTCACATCGACTTGAATGGTTACCAGGTGATGTGGTAATGTGTAACGTAATCACTTTGGCTTGAGTGTCATCAGGTGATGTGGTAACTAGCGGGGAGCACATGGTACGTAGGAGAACCGTGAGGTATCCAACATGAAAGTGATGAGAAGACCGGCTTTAAGCCCCAATAATGATATAAACATGATTGATGGTGTCTAAAGATAAGAAAATGATAAGAGACACGAAAAGTTTACGAAAAGATTTTCAAGTACATGTCAAAGAAGTCAATGTTATATGAAAAGCCTTTTATGATAAAAAATGTGCATAAGTGATGCATTGCAAAGAAAGTCTAAGTTTTATGAAAGTTATTGTGTGAAAGTGTATTTGCATAAGTCGAGTCATGAGTCTCATGTTTATGACACAGGTATTTGTTTTGGTATTCACTTATATATATATATATATATATATATACTTGTGATGCCTTTGTTAAGATAACTGTGTACTTACTGAGATTTCTCGAAATTTCATCTTTTTAATTTTCAACTATCGTTCCTCTTTGGGGCGATAGAAGTGGTTGCAGGCGGCAATGGATTCTTTGAGTCAGACTCCCTGAGAGACTCCTCGAGCCCTTGAGGGTCTGACAGATTACTCTCTTTTTGATGCTATAGCCCCTGTGTAGTATGACCACCTTGTAGCAGATATGTAGAGAAGTGTGCTTATATAGTCTGCGGATCGACGCTCCATTGGGTCGTCTCACCTTGGGGACAGAAAGGTCCTTGTTCCTAGACGGTGTCTATGCCTCAGCTGCTGGGATAGGTATCCAGCGAGAATGTAGTCTAAGTTTGTGCGTTTCCTTTTTGGATCGAGGTATAAAGAGGTTAAGAAGGAACCCCTGTTCTATGGGCGGGTAACGGGACCAACTTTTGTCTGAGGATGTCATGGGTTTATTTTGGTAACTCTGGTGGATACCTATATATGCCAGTTAAAAACCATTGCCCTCTTCCCATACCCTCATCAATGGGAGCATGGATATACATATTCGAGTAATTTATCACAGTTAAATTGACATCATTCCCTCACAACAAAGCAATATCACTCTTCTGCCCAACATAGTCAATAGCCAAGCAAGAAGAAAACCCTAACTTAAATTTATGTACCTCCATTTCATGAGTCTGCAATCTTGTTTCTTGAAGAAACAAGACATTGGGAGCTTCCCCTCGCACAATATCACGGAGGACTCGAAGCCCCGTGGGTTCCTAAGCCCACGGGCATTCCAGCAAAGGAACTTCATGGATCCCAGAGGGGCTGTGCCACAGCCGCCGCCGCTTGATCAACTTTGGACTCAACATGGGCACCGTCCTCTCGAAATGCTTCATTGGTCTTCTGTGAGGAAGGAACGGGCATAGCTTTGACCCTAGAGGAGCCCTTGCATTTTCTCCCCCTTTGTGAATTCTGGCGCATGGATACTCTTAAGTCAGGGCTCATCGTTTTGGATGAAAACAACAGCCTCCTCCATTTCTTAACTTCAGGGCCATCAAAATTAGGACTTAGAGCCTGTCCCATGGTTATATCCAACCGAGAAGGCTTCGGCACAAGTCCATATCGCAGTAACAAACTAGTTGGAGCCACTCCAGATAATCCTAATCCAAATACACAGCCCTTTGAAGACAACTTAGTCTTGTTTGCATGCATGGTCAATCCTGTAATCGTCTCTACAACCACTAGCTTCACCAGTGGAACCACTATTGTCACGCCTTCAACTACTACAGCACCACCATGACCGTCCATCCAAACATAAGGAGAAGTCTGAACTCGAGGACCAGCATTCGTCTTCTTCACTAAGTCACGCCCAAATCTGGAACCTTCTAAGAATAAATTGGCACGAAGCCAATCACCATACGGAAAAAAGCATCCCTCTGCAGTGGATTTTAGAAGCCCACAATCCTTTTCATTGTGCCTTAAGAACCCACACCAGTAATAGAAGGTGGGTAATCTTTCATATGAGAAGCGAATACAGAGTGGAGCATCATCACCCATTGAAAACATGGTCCCATGTAAGAGAGGTCAAGTAACATCGATGGAGACTCGGACCCATAGAAATTCTCCCATTGCCACTCCTCCTTTCACCACATCCACTGCTTGCACCGTACCAAGTTTGCTAACAACAAGGTTGCCTCCATATTCATTTTTTGCCCTCAACGGTAGTCCATGCAAACGAACCCAGAATTGTGCTTCAAAAAGGTGAATGTAATGCACTGGTTTGTTGCCATCAACCTCCCCCATTAAAACCAAATGCTTGTCAAAAGACCATGGGCCTACAACAATCACCCTTTGCTTATCCCGTATATCGTCAAATTTCATAAGGAAAATGGTGGGCGAGAGTTCTCAGAACCGAACATCACCAACCGGAAGCCAAGCCTTCTTCATCGTGGTCTTAAAGAATTTCCTGTTGTAGTGTTTATCAGTCAGCAAACTCATAAATAGGCATCCGCCAGATTGCCAAATGGCATAATCAAGTTGATCCTTCTCTGCCACCACACTTGCATTCTCTGATTCCGTTAGGGTCAATCGCTTATAAAGATCATGTAAACCATCCGCCATTGAATCAGTAAGCACAAGCACTGTAATTACCGTTAACGATAATCCCAAAAAGAAGAACAATCTCGAATAATTCAGTGAGAATTACTGAGACAATGAAAACTGTCAGGCAATTAGAGAAAGGTTTGGAATCGCCTAAGTAAGAATCCTAAAATAAGAATCCCTAGCATTTTTCTTTAACAAAAAGTTTCTTCCATCATTTTAAAGAATAATAATAGCTACCTATTGCAAACCAACTTAGAAATAGGTGGATGACCAGTGACCACCGATTGTACTAATAAGCGATTTAATAATAAAAGATCACTAGCTTTAAAATTGACAAAACTTCATGCTGACAATGTATTATAAACTAAAAGATTATTTATAGTCCTTGAGATGAATATAAAATATTATATTGTTGAATATTACTTGATAAATTCTGCGTTTATTCTTATAATTTTGTGAATATATTTCTTACACACATTTATTTTCTTGATTTATATATGTAGAAAATGTCAAATCTTACAACATTGAAATTTGTTATTCTTGATATTTCTAAAAAAAAAATTATTATTTATCATGGATATTTCTAAAATATCCAATCATGAGACAGTAATCTCAAATTTTTATTTTATTTTTGAGAAAATACATTCAATAGCTACTACATATAGGCATTAAATCACAGGCATACAATTACATACTTTGGGTAAAATAAAGTGGCTATCAAGAATGTTGGTTACGTACATATATCCTAATACTTATACTTAGCGTCTTTTTGTAAAGCGTGACTCTTTTCATTTTCTTATAGCATCATAAAGCGAAGCATTTTCAACTTTATTTTCATTTTTTTATTATTCTTTAGACGACTTTAGAGGTGTATGAGCATAATACTTACCTGGTCTCCCTGCCATTCTCAACCATGCAGTCCAATCAAATGCGTGTCAGATAACAATCAACCTACATGCATATACATAACTAGCATCAAGATCGATCTAGGACACAAGCAATTAAATTATAAAATGACCTATACTTCGTTTAGGACACTATCCCGTTATCCTCATGTTCTTGGTTTTCGCTTACTGTGCTAGACCCATCAAGAACTCACTTAAAGACACTGTGACACTTCACATCTATCCCTGTTCTCTCACGTGACTTTTACTACACTTCACCATTGGGGATCAGCTTACCAATAATACCTCTTCCAAATTAAATGTCCGACCTTGGATGCTTATCTACTAAAATGAACCTCATGATTCACCTCAGGGTCAAGACACTAGGATCTATACCTTACTTTTCCAATTAACCTCATCCTGATGCATGACTTAAACTGACTAAATGACGCATCCCAATACTATACAATACTCCTGACATTACCACATCCAGGCTCAAGCCTCATCGTCATCTTCATCCTCATCCATCCATACCTTGCAACTTAAGGCAAGCCCTGGGACTTAACATTGCATACCCTTGTTCAGGACATTTCCTGAACAAGGGTATGCAACCTTCTCCTGCTTGTGACGTAGTGCACATGTACCCTATCTCCTTATCACCTAAGACCAACATAGAATACGTTGATCACCTGCTTGTGCAAATAAGCACCGTACATTGATAGCAACCTTCTCCATATCGATTGACAAGACTTCTTCTACTTTCTTGCCCTTTATGAGTTCATCATAATACTTAACACGACAAGACCCATCTCAATTATACCTCTATTGCATCGCATAGTTTGAGACTACTATTGAGTTACACCGTTCTCCACCACTTCACATGGCATTATGCGACGTCACTTCTACGCCAATTTCTAACTCGACATGAGTATAGTTCCTCACGTACTCTTGTCATATCATGACACCTTGTCACATCCCATTACTTCCACTGTTATGCGACTCTGTCGCTTTGCATGTACTCCGAGATATAACACGACTACACAGTGACACCCATCACTAGGATTAGCAGTCACATCACCATTACTTTGGGATGCTGTTACATAGTTTCTGACACTACATCACGCTCTACTCTACTTAACTACACATCCATATAACCTTTGTGACATGTCTTACGATGCATCACAATTACAACACATGGAGAACACTCCACGTGTACTCATTTCTATCCATACTACACTACGTAGAGTACACTCCATATATACTATCTCCACAGTACACTACGTCATAATCCATACGATACATGTTATGTAGTGCATCGCTTTATCCTATGGAGCACACTCTGCGTGTACTCTTTGCAATACGCTACGCCACGTCACATGCTATACATGCCACTCAGTGTATCACTTAATTCCATAGAGTACACTCTAAGTGTATTCCCTACAGCCACACTGTGCCATATCACTGCTATGGCATGCAGCACATCTCTACTTCATAGCATAGTTCACAAACACTATTTCATAGCACATTGCACCACTACCACAACACAGCCAGCCAGCTACACAACTATGCCCAACACTTTAATAAACAACCACAACTACCACAATATAGCCAATCAACTCCTATCACAACTACATAACGAACTCCACAATACCAACAGTACAACCAACTAATCAATAATATTATAAATACAATATAGATAGAGGATTATATTATCGTGGGATAAACTTGTGCGTTGCTTGCTTCCTGGCATAGCCAGTGGCATTGGAAGCCATTAACTTAAGCTGTAACTACTTCGTCAGGGCTAGTGTTGTGACTTCAAAATGTTAATATGTTGGGATTCAAATTTAAAGTTTTGGTTACTAGATCTGGGTCGTGTGAGGGTGGCCATCATGGTGGGGAGTTTATTGGTAGCGATAAAAGGGTCGTACGTGATGGTTAAAACTGCAACGGTGATGAACAACCATGCACAGTGACGATTTAGGCTAGGGTGCTCGGTTCATCGTGAGGAGCTAGGAGAAGACTCATCAGTTGAAGGAGAATCTCATGGATGTAGAGGTGAGGCGGTGCAACCACTGGAGGGTGGTGGATCTACCTTCAAAAGTGGAGAAACCCATTTTCAGGTTTGGACTTGAGTGAGGAAGGTGAGGTAGGGGGAGTCGTGGGTGGTGACGGTGATGCCAATGAGCGAAAAACGGTAGCGCTAGAGTGGAGAACCTGTGCGTATGGGTATGGAGGATAATCATTTCGAAGAGAGAGGGAGGCTGTGTGTTTGGGGCTACCAATAATGGGTTTGGCTCGCCGAGGTGAAGGGAGTGCTGGCAAGGGTGTGGTGACGTTGTTGGGTAGCGCTTGTCCACACAGCATGGCTTGAAATGGGAAGAAACCCATTTTGATTTTAAGGGAGAGCTACGCACGATGGGGCTGCCATGAGGTGACACCGATGGTTGGGAGATGCTCAACGGCCTGAGGGGAGTTGGTGGTGCCACTGCTTTAAGAAGGATTTTCTTGCCGCCTTGAGAAAATAATTTCTCTTTTCAACTCTGATACTTTTGCCAAACCTGAGATTTAATGGGTTGAAAAGTTCTCTTTTTACATCTACCCACCAAAAGAGGCAATCCAAGATACTTCTCATATTGTGAAACTTTACCGTTCCCCCATTATGAACAGATTGCATTCTTTATGTCCCTATTCACATTACTACTAAAAATTATAGCAGTTTTCTCCATATTAATTTACTGCCCAGATATACTCTCATAAGTAGCCAACAAATTCTGTAATCTCCTATTCTCATTAATATCATCTTTACAAAATACAATACTATTATCAGCAAATAATAGGTTATTAATTATAGGGGCTTCACGACAATTAAAAGTGCAATTAAACCCTCCATGCAAAGAATGAAAATATAAGGAGACATTGGGTCTCCTTGTCTTACCCCCTAGATGGAATAATTAGTCATTTTGGTTCTCTATTAATTAAAACTAAGAAGGAGACTGAACTAATACAAAACATAACCAGCTCCACAAAATTCTTATTGAACCCCATAACAGCCATAACTGTGTGAATAAAACTCCATTCAACCTAGTCATATGCCTTATACTCAAATCAAGTTTAATAGACATATATCTTGTATTCCCCTTATTCTTATGCCTTAGATAATGAACTAACTTATAAGTAATAAGGACACAGTCAGTTATCAAATGACCCAGGACAAACACACTTTGACTTTCCTCAATCACATGGGGCAGAATTAATTTCAGTTTATTAGAAACAATTATGGCAATCAACTTATAGGCTACATTATATAAACTAATGGGCCTCTAATCACTTACTTTCTCAGGGGCTTGCTTATTTGGAGTAAGTGTAATAAAAGTATGGTTGAGAGTGGAAGGAAAGGAGCCTGAGTTAAGGGAATCAAGTACTGCTGAAGTAACAAAAGGACCAACTATACTCTAATATTTTCGGTAAAACATAGCAGAAAAACCATTAGGACCTAGGCTCTTGCTTGGGTGCATCTATGACAAAGCAGTAGTGACTTCACTCTCTGTGTAAGGTCTAGTAAGGTCTTCATTCATCTAGTGTAACTCGATCTACCAAAGAACTGATAGCATCACATGATCCTCTCTGCCTAGAATTGGAAAATAGTTTCTGAAAGTAATCGACAATAACTTTTTCCTTTTGTGCGCCAAACTGCCAAGCCCCAAGTTCATCCTTAATTTTCACCAAGTTGTTTTTCTGCATTCTTTGAGATGCCTTCATATGAAAGTACCTTGAATTACTGTCACCCTCTTTCAACCACTGTATTCTTGATCTTTGTTGCTACATTAATTCATCTCTGGCCAACCATTTTTTTGCATCATCTCTAGCCCCATTTAATTCCTTAAGATTATCAACAAAAGGAGTTTTTGCTTGGATTGTTTCCATATGTTTCCTGGCCAAATGGAGTTGTTTCTATACATTTACAAAGCAATTTATGTTTCAAAAATTTAATTGATCACCTCAGTTCATAATCTTAGCCATAACATCACCCATATCAGGTCTGGTTTCAACTATTCTCAAAACGTCCTTAATAATTGCTTCACAACCCTTCTCTCCAACCCACATAGATTGAAATAGAAATTGTTTCTTAGGTTTGGAGGTAGGTTCTTCATCCTCTACATTCACTCGAATGGGTACATGATCTAAATATGCAACAATTCCATGGGTTACCACAACAAAAGGGAATATGCTAGTCCACTCCAAATTAGCCAAACCCTTGTCTAAACGTTTATAAACACACTGAGTACCATTTCTACGATTACTCCAAGTATATTTATGGCCCCTATACCCTAGATTTTTCAAGTGACAATCATTGGCTACCCTTGAAATGTTGAGAGCTGCCAATCAGGCCTCGGCTTACCACCTCATTTCTCATGATGGTGTAACAATTAATTAAAATTGCCTAATACCAACCATGGTTCAGTAGTTTGTCTACATAATCGTCTCATTAAGTTCCAAGTTTTTACCCTGTCATCAACCACTGGATTTTCGTAAATTCTAGTAAAATACCATAATCCCTTAGGCAACGCAAAATCAATAGAAGCATCAATATGGTTTTGAGAGAAATTCAAAATAGTTAGACTGACATCATGATTCCACAATAAAGCAAGACCCACTTTCTGACCAACACAACCAATATTCGAACCACTGGGCTTGGCCTTCAGCACACAATCCATATCAAGTGCTTTGCCTCTGGTTCACAAAGTAACTTCGTTATCTTTGATTTCTATTACAGCAAGCCCACTAGCCGAGCCTAGCCCTGGTACAAAGACAAGGTTCATATCATTTTGATAATCCACAATCTTGAGAGATGGTAGGGGCAATCCAGCAACAAATCGACATTCTTAGAAGAACCTGGTAAATGTTTCCCTCCCAAATAACTCGTTGGAATAATTGCCCCTTCCAAAATAGTAGTCCGACCATGAGAATCATCATTGGCCATCGGAAACTGGGCATATATCGATTTAGCCATAGTACCCTGAGATTCTTTCTCAAACAAGGGTTTACCATGTCGGGTGCTTTCAGTAGATGGAGATGCCTGAATCCAGTCTTCATACGATAATGTTTCTCCAGTCTTCTCCATATTCTTTAAAATGAAGTCCTTCTCACAACCCATAACGATAGTAGAATGTGGGTAACCTCTCATAGAAAACCTGACCCATATTGGATCAACCTCCCCCATCGAAAATATCATTCCTAGCAATAAAGGTTTGGTAACATCAAAAGTGATTCGGACCCTCAGATATTCCCCCATAACCATAGTTCCTTCTTCCACATCAACATCATCCACTCTACCCACTTTAATACTGATCAAGGATCAACATATGCATTCTTGGCCTTGTGAGGGAGACCATGAAATCTTATTCAGAAAGTGGCTTTAGAGAGTCTTATTCCCTGGTGTGATTTATTGCTATCTACTTCCATTGTCATCAATAAGTGTTCATCAAAAGACTAGGGACCTGCTATTAACACCCGTTGTTTATCACACATATCATCAAATTTTGTTAAATAGAGGGTCGGTGAAAGTTCACGGAAACGGACATCATGAATCAGATGCCATGCTTTTTTCATGGTAGTCTTAAACATCTCTATTTAAAGTGTTTTTTAGTAGAAAGGGACATGAAGAGGCACTTACCCTCCTGCTAGATTTTATCATCTAGTTTATTCAAAGATGCCACAACATTAACACTTTCCACTTCCATTAGAGATAATCGTTTATACGAATCATGTAATTGATCAGCCATCATAAATAAAATGGTTGGGCAAAACCAGTTTTTACAATAACCACAACACAATACTGCCTCAAATAGTATGCACAAATAGGGCAATAACAAATCTAATAATCAATCTCAGACAGAGTGAGTCACAATAACTAGAAAATCAAGAAATCCGAAACAAAAACTCTCAAGTAAAGCACTAAATGCATGAACTTACTGAGAGGAAGAACAAATTGACAAAGCAGTTATTTGACATTGCAAAATCGTCGGACCAAAGCAGTTAACTATTGATCTATATTTTAACTATTAATATGGATCAATAGTTAAAAATACACTTAGGCATAAACTAGAATGCATGCCACAAGTTGAGTGTGTTTAAGCTGATTCCACTTTGATTTTAGAATTTTAAAGGGATATATGGTTTTAGTAAATGAAAAATATGAGGTTTGTGAAGTTTGGTTAAATTTGGAATTAATTTGTAATTAGTAAAAAATTAGGGCCTTAGTGGCAATATTTAAAAGTCCATGAGTTTTTGTAAATAACCATTGTTGTAGAAACCTCTTTTATGAACGTCTTCCTTAAATGATATAGATCATAACATAGTACAACTTTTGTTACAATTGCTACAAAACTTTCAAATTCAGATAGTTTATAAGTTGGTCTCTAATTTACACTGCAATAAATTATTTATGATTTATTGATAAATGTCATATTCATATTATAATCCTGATTTTTTAGCATAAAATATTATATCATATGATATATTGAGTACATGATAAATGCATACATGTCATGTGACATTTTGGCCATTTTAACTCTTTTTCATATAACTGTCGATTTTCAAATGAAAGCCTGCAAAATATGCATGTCATAAAATTATAAATTTTTGTAGCATAACATTAAAATGATTTTTATCATGGCTCCAAAGGTTAGAATGAGAGAGTATCCTAGTGGAGCTACTCTGTCTACTCTAGAGTAATTAAATATGCAGTAGTAATTCTTAAATTGACAAAGAATAGCAATGGGCTTCAAACGAGTTCCTTATAAAGAACACTAGAGCGAAGTCACATGTTATGACACCTGATGAGTGCACAAAAATGCACTCTAAATAATCTATTTAAATACTAAAAGAAATGAGAAAATAATGGATATAACTCATGTTATTAAAATTAATGGTCATTTATCTTGAGATAGATATAAGCATGATTTAATATATTGATGAGAATATAAAATGCCATATTTTCCTCTCTTAATGTTTAATACTTTATTCTTATTTGATGTCTAAATATACTCATTATTCTTATATTTTGATTTAGGTCACAAATAGAGGCATTAGGATCAAATGAAGATAATTGCGGAATTTTAGACAGTTTTGACATCTTTTCGTAATATGGGCATAACTCTCTCATCCAATCTCCGATTTAGCTGATTCAAGATGATATAGAACCGCAAAAGAAATATATATAACTTTTATGTTTTATGTTTGAAGAGATATCCACTCAATCTAAGACAAAATCGACCATCAAGTGGACGCACCTGCATTTGACGTTCCTGGATATTTTTCAGCCACTTGCATCAAATCCAAATGTCATCATAATATTTTCCAGCAAGCACTCCTACACCAACTTGGAAATTCAATGATCAATTCATATGCAAGATGAAGTGCACTCAAGTTTCTTCAAGACAAATTATTTGACCACAAGATATTAAGTCATACAAGACAACTAATGGATAGAGAAGCAAAATTGAAACACTCAACCTACAAGCAAAATCCAGCTCATGCATAGTGGGAAAACAAATGATCAAAATGACAACTCACAAATCACTTGGATTCAAGAATGGCACATGGCAAGACAAGTTGAAATTGTGATGATTTTGTCATGACAACTTGCATGAAGGATGCTTATAAATAGAAGGGAAGGGTGTGTGTTCTAAGACCATGCTTAGTGTGCTTGGATGCCTTGGAAGATACATTGTTTTTGAGAGCTTGAGAAAAGAAAAGAAAAACCAAAGAAGAGAGAAGAAAATAATGGTTGGCTCTTCCATATTATCCCTTGAAGAATTTTTGTTGCATATTTTCAATATGTGTAACTAATTTTCTAGTAGAGTTAGGGATGAATTTGTATATATGATGGTATTTGTAATTGTTTTTTATTCATATATGTGTTCTTCAAATATTAAACTCTTTTGTTTAGTCATTCGAAATTTATTATAAATATTTTCGTCACCAAATAATCTTAGAATTTATTTCATTTATAGATTCAGTCATGCTTTTTCTATTGAATGCAATAATCCTTTGATTATGTTTGGTTCAATTGGTTATCTATTTTAATTTAATTCTTTGCTGCAATATTGCTCTACGAGTATATTGTCGACGTTGAATTTCTTTAATATCGATAACAATTCCTGTTCTTATATTGTGACGAATGATTTTTCAAAGGATTACATTTGATTTAAATCTGGTTATTAATGTTTTATTTTCCAATTGAAAATTTGGACATAGAATTTTCAATTGAGTTATTAATGAATCGAAAATAATTAAAATACCAATTATATACAAAGCATTCCCGATGCTCTACTTTTCGTCTCATTTTTATACTGTTCAAATTACTCATTTAGTTTTAATTTACGTCACACTCTAAAATTTACTTTTCGCACTCATCTAAATCTTTTTGTTAATTTCGTTACTGTTTTTCAATTTCTCAATCCATCTCCTTGTGGAATCGACACCCCAAAGCTATACTGCAAACAACCACGTTATTCTTTGGGCGTAATCAAATTTTGGCGCCGTTGCGGGGGAGACAATAGAAGAATTTGTAGATTTTTTTAGTAGTTTGTAAAAAAAAAAAAAAAAAAAAAAAAAAGAGCGGTAACTTCGTTCATTTTCTTTTTAGCTTTCTACATCTTTATTTTATTTTACTTTTCTTTTCGTAATTTTTTTTTTTTTTTTCAGTATTACGCTTTTCTTTACTTTGCATACGCAGGTACAGAGACGCTTTTGGACGGTTTGCTAGTAGACCCGTGCTAGAATCAGATTCAGAATCTAATTTTTCTAATCGCTTGTTTGATAATTCTTCCAATTCTGACGCGATGAGTGAACACGTGGACCAACCTATTAGAACCCTCCAAGATTATCTTCATCCTGCATGAACAGCCACACCATCCTGTATTATGTTCTCACCTAATGTTCGTCATGTAGATTTTAAAACAGGAATGATACAATTACTTCCGACTTTCCATGGTCTAGAAAATGAAAACCCCTATGTTCATATTAGGGAATTTGAGGAAGTAGTTGCAACATTCCACAGTCAAAATACCACTGACGAAACGGTAAGGCTAAAGTTCTTTCCTTTTTCTTTGAAAGATAAAGCTAAGAGTTGGTTGTATTCACTAAGACCACGGTCTATTGGAACATGGAGTGAGATGACTCAAGTGTTTTTCAATAAATACTTTCCCCAACATAAGACCAATGCTTTAAAAAGACAAATCTCTACCTTTGCACAAAAGGATAGTGAGACTTTGTACCAGTGTTGGGAAAGATTTAAAGAATTACTGAGTATGTGTCCCCACCATGGATATGAGAATTGGCGCTTAGTGAGTTATTTCTATGAAGGGCTTACGCCCAGGGAACGTCAATTCGTGAAAATGATGTGCAATGGAGAATGTTTACAGAAAAATCCTGATGAGGCCATAGAATACCTCAATGAGCTTGCTGAAAAAGCTCATACTTGGACTGGACCTAGTGCTACTGATAGCACAAACAGGTCACGACCTACAGGAAACTTGAGTGGTGGTATTTATTATCTAAGGGAGGAGGATAACCTTAAGGCTAAGGTTGAAATGCTCACCAGAGAATTAGAGTTATTGAAAACCAAAAACTCAAAACCAACACACATGGCTAATCATGCAGAATCTTTTGGGCCATGTGTTGTCTGTGGTGGGATAGATCATCATTCCCAAGAGTGTCCTACACATACTAACATGAATGGTATGTATGAGGAACAAAGTAATGCTCTGGGTATGTACAAAAAGCCCTTCACACCTTACTCTGAAACCTACAACCCAGGATGGCGTAATCATCCCAACTTCAATTGGAAGTCTGAAAACCAGCAGCCTGCACAACCCTCTAGATCATATCCTGCACCATACCATGCACCTCAATCTTCTAGAAATTCTTTAGAAGATACTTTGCATACTTTTATTGAAATACAGGGTAAGACTAATCAAAAATTTGAATCTTTGATTATGCAGGTTGTCGAAGAAAATAAGGAAATCAAGAGCCAGGTGTCTAAAATAATGAATTCATTAACTATGAATGAGAAAGGTAAGTTTCCTTCCCAAACTCAATCTGTACCTCATGGTCAACATATGGCACAAGGAGACCTGAAGGACGTAAACGCCATTGTGACACGAAGTGGTAAGTCTCTACATGATCCAAAAATAGACAAAAAAAAGGATGTAGAGAAAGATCAAGATAGCAGCAGTCCTGAGCTTCCCAAAGAACTTGAGGTAACAAAACCCGAGGAACCTGCGGTAACAAAAAATCCTGGTAAGGTACCTTTTCCTCAAGCATTAAAGTCAAGCAAACAAACTCTAGATCATAGCAATGATATTTTGGAAAATCTTAGACAGGTAAAAATTAATCTTCCTCTTTTGCATGTAATTAAAAAAGTTCCTACTTACGCAAAAATTCTCAAAGATTTGTATACAGTTAAGAGGAAACATTATGTGAAGAAGACTGCATTCTTGACAGAGCAAGTTAGTGCTCTAATTGAACAGCAGATTCCCCCTAAGTACAAGGATCCTGGATGTCCAACCATCACATGCAACATTGGCAATCATGAGCTTGGACAGGCCTTGCTAGATTTAGGGGCTAGTGTAAATTTGATGCCATATTCTATTTATTTGCAATTAGCATTGGGAGAAATCAAACCAACTTCTGTGGTATTGCAATTGGCTGATCGTTCAGTTAGAGCACCACGGGGTGTGGTAGAGGATGTTTTAATTCAAGTTGACAAATTTTACTATCCTGTTGATTTCTTAATTCTAGACACTAGTTCTGCTGTAGAAACCACGACTAAAATTCCATTAATTTTAGGTAGACATTTTCTTGCTACTTCTAATGCTCTTATCAATTGCAGAAATGGATTGATGAAACTCTCTTTTGGCAATATGACTCTTGAGGTAAATATTTTTCATATTGCAAAACAGCCAGAAGAGGATATCGAGTGTCATCAAACATACATGATTGACTCATTTATAGAAAGGGATGTTCTTACAACTCATGACTCAGATCCCCTTGAATGCTTTATTGTTAATTTTGAATTTAATCCTATAAGTGATTCATCTGATGTAGTTGACATTTGTGCTATTTTTGACAGAACTCATGATTATAGCACACAGGCATGGCAACCAAAGTTTGAGAAGTTGCCTGAAAAAAGAGAAAGACAGATTCCTTCAAGTAGGGAAGCTCCTAAAGTTGAATTAAAATCTCTACCTAAGGGTTTAAAGCATGTTTTCCTTGGTCCAGGTGATACTTTTCCTGTTATTATTTCATCTGAATTATCTGAGTCCCAATGTGAGAAATTAATTCAGATTTTATGCAAGTATAAATCAACCCTAGGATGGAGTATTGCTGATATAAAAGGCATTAGTCCCCTAATCTGTACTCATAAAATAAATTTAGAAGAATGAACTAATCCTCGAAGAGACCCCCAGCGTAGACTTAATCTCACAATGAAAGAAGTTGTGAAAAATGAAGTATTGAAACTATTAGATGCAGGAATGATATATCCTATTGCTGATAGTAAATGGGTAAGTCCTACGCAGGTTGTTCCTAAAAAGTCAGGAGTAACTGTGATAAAAAATGACCTTGGAGAGTTAGTCCCTACAAAACTGGTGACTGGTTGGCGGATGTGCATTGATTACAGAAAATTAAATGCCGCCACACGAAAAGACCATTTTCCGCTTCCTTTTATTGATCAAATTCTTGAGCGGGTGGCTGGTCATCCTTTTTATTGTTTTCTGGATGGTTATTCTGGTTATTATCAAATTGAAATTGCATTAGAAGATCAGGATAAAACCACTTTTACTTGTCATTTCGGTACTTATGCTTTCCGTAGAATGCCATTTGGACTGTGTAATGCTCCAGCTACTTTTCAACGTTGCATGATGAGTATTTTTAGTGATATGGTTGAAAAGTGCATGGAAGTTTTTATGGATGACTTGACTGTATTTGGATCTTCTTTTGATGCATGTTTAATGAGTTTAGAAAGAGTACTGACTCGTTGTGAAGAAAAAGAATTGGTTTTAAATTGGAAAAAAAGTCACTTTATGGTACCTTCAGGTATTGTTTTAGGGCATATTATTTCTTCCAAATGAATGGAGGTTGATCAATCAAAAGTTGAATTAATCTCTAAATTGCCTACACCTAGAACAGTCAAGGATATAAGATCATTTCTTGGTCATGCGGGTTTTTATAGGAGATTCATACAGAATTTTTCTACCATATCTAGACCACTATGTAACCTCCTAGCTAAGGATGCCCCATTTGAATGGACACAAGCCTGTCAAGAGGCTTTCAAAACATTAATTGGCAAGCTTACTTCAGCACCCATAATGCAACCACCTGATTGTAATTTACCTTTTGAAATTATGTGTGATGCTAGTAATTTTGCTGTAGGTGCTGTTCTTGGACAACGAAGAGAAGGGAAACCTTTTGTCATTTACTATGCTAGTCGAACTCTAAATAGTGCACAAATGAATTACTCCACCACTGAAAAAGAGTTGTTAGCTGTAGTATTTGCTTTGGATAAATTTCGCGCTTATTTGATTGGTTCTCCTATCATTATCTTTACAGATCATGCAGCCCTTAAGTACCTTTTTACAAAGAAGGATGCTAAGGCACGATTAATACGATGGATTTTGCTTTTGCAGGAATTTGACATCACCATCAAAGACAAGAAAGGAGTGGAGAACGTAGTGGCAGACTATCTCTCTAGACTCACATTCGAGGACACTTCTGACCACATACCAATCAAAGATGATTTTCCTGATGAGTATTTACTTTCTATTACTTCTCTACCATGGTTTGCTCATATTGTGAACTATTTAGCTGCAGGTGAAATACCAAAGGATTTTAGCACCCAAGACAAAAGGAAATTCATGATTGAGGTATGAAAATTCTACTGGGATGACCCTTACCTTTTCAAATACTGCCCTGATCAAATTTTAAGGCGTTGCATCCCTGATGAAGAGATTGCAAGCGTTTTAGAATTTTGTCATTCCCAAGCTTGTGGTGGCCACTTTTCAATGAAGAAAACCGCTGCAAAAATCTTGCAGTGTGGATTTTATTGGCCCACCTTGTTTAAAGATACAAATATCTATTGTCGCTTATGCGAAAGATGTCAAAAGTTAGGAGCTATGACCCGTCGTAATATGATGCCCTTAAACCCAATTTTGGTAATTGAAATTTTTGACTGTTGGGGCATTGATTTTATGGGACCATTTCCTCCTTCTTTTGGATATTTATATATTATTGTGGCAGTAGATTATGTGTCAAAATGGGTAGAGGCAGCACCTTGTAGGACCAATGATAACAGGACGGTAATTAAGTTTCTCAAAGAAAATGTATTATCTCGATTTGGTACCCCACGTGCTATCATTAGTGACCGAGGTACGCATTTTTGCAACCGTTCTTTTGAAGTTTTAATGAAAAGATATGGGGTGATACATAAGCTTTCTACTGCATATCACCCTCAGACAAGTGGACAGGTTGAACTTGCGAATAGGAAAATTAAACAAATTTTAGAAAAAACAGTCAACCCGGATCGGAAAGATTGGTCTTTGAGACTAATCGATGCGCTTTGGGCTTACCGTATAGCTTTCAAAACTCCCTTAGGCATGTCACCTTATAGACTTGTTTTTGGAAAACCTTGTCACTTGCCCGTGGAGCTCGAGCATCGAGCATATTGGGCCATTAAACATTTCAATTTTGACTTGGAAAAAGCAGAAAAACTTAGAAAATTCCAATTGACGGAATTAGAAGAATTGAGAAATGATGCTTATGAAAACTCCAAGATCTATAAGGCTAAAATGAAAGTATTTCATGATAAAAATATTTTGAGAAGAACATTTAAGCCTAATGATCGAGTATTTTTATATGATTCAAAACTCCATAAGCATCCAGGAAAACTTCGATCTAGGTGGACCGGCCCTTTTATAGTAAAAAACGTTTTCACAAATGGGGCAGTAGAAATAGAAAATCCAAAAGATGGATGTATCTTCAAAGTAAATGGTCAGCGCCTCAAAATCTTAATTGATAGACAAATTCCGGAAGTGGAAGACATTCCACTTATGGACCCAGTATATCAATCTTGATCATCTCCAGGTATGTTTTTCTTTTATTTTATTTTCGTTCATTTTATTTTTGTTTATTGTTTACTTTATTTTGTTACAGGTTAATTTTATTTTGACAAATACCATCTTTGATGCCAAGCAAGCCACCCACATCCCACATCAGGTGTATTCTACCCTGTTTAGTTATTCAATTCTGATTCTTAAACATTGAGGACAATGTTTCATTTAAGTTGGGGGGTGGGAATACAAATCTGTTATTTGTTATTTAAACTCTGTGGCATATTTCAATCAATATATAAAAAAATTGCCAAATTTTTTTTCACACAGGCATCTTTTCACACATGATACTCATGCTCATTCATAATCATCTTGGTGAATTCAACAAACCCATCTTAAATCATTTTGCTAAAGCATCCACAGAACCATTTATGCATTTCTCCAAACTTTGTGGTAATATGGTGATTTGACACATGTAACTAAAGAATTATTTTGCTCAAGTATTCATATGAATTTTGTGAGAATTGAGAGCTTACAAATACAGAAATTGTGATAAGTATCCATTGATCTGTTGAATTTGACACTTCTTTTGAGAATATCATTACATGGTTTGTGGTAAGATGGTGGATATACTTGGGATATGACGAAAGTCAACTTAGGATTAACGTTTGAGCCTTTCAAGCTGAGCCTTTTCATCATAGATCTCTAGCAGCCAATTTTGAGCCAATATACACATATGGCCTTTTCTTTTCATATCTACATCATCCATACCTCTCCACATTGGAGTATAACTTATACACTATATTTTCCTACCATTTTATTTCCAAGTGTGTACTAGGTGTGAAATTATCATTTAAAAAAAAAAAAGAAAAAAAGAAAAAAGAAAAAAGAAAACCATGACAAAAATGGCATGGTGCTAGATGTGTCCATCAAATTATTCATGAAAGAGTTCATCAAATTGCGAAGACACTAGGGCAAAAGAAGATGGAAAAGTGTACTTAGTCAAAAATCTAAAAAATTGAAAAGTACATCAAAAGGAAAGTATAGTCTACTGAAAAATTTAACAGATTCCCTTTTGTGTATACTTGGAAGTTTTTGAAACCTCTTCACCTTTTCTTCTTATGAACCCCAACCCTAAACCACATTACAACCCTTTGTGTTGATTTTTCCGATCCTAAGTATGCTTGTGGAAAGAATGGTGGAAATCTCATTTGTTAGTATTCCTATCATAAGATCAATGTTTACTTGTTACTTATATATAATTGGCTAAATTTCCATGAGAGTAAATGTACACCTTTGTCAACTCCATAGAGAGAACCCATATATGAAACACTTCTATACCCGTGAGTTATGGAGTTAAACCTTTTTGCTTAAGATATTCTAATGTTGCATGTGTCGAAACCTTTGATTTGATAAAAATAGTTTGGAACACATACACACTTTGTGGATTGCTATATTTGAATTACTTGTGAAAGGGTTATTGAATTTCTAAGATTGTTTTGATATGTAAATTTGAAAAATGTGTCTTGATGGCCCCTATGTGTGATTTTCTTTGGTCTTTTTCATCATTTTGCATGAAAATTGCTAGGGACTAGCAATGAGTAAGTTGGGGGGTGTGATGAGTGCACAAAAATGCACTCTAAATACTCTATTTAAATACTAAAAGAAATGAGAAAATAATGGATATAACTCATGTTATTAAAATTAATGGTCATTTATCTTGAGATAGATATAAGCATGATTTAATATATTGATGAGAATATAAAATGCCATATTTTCCTCTCTTAATGTTTAATACTTTATTCTTATTTGATGCCTAAATATACTCATTATTCTTATATTTTGATTTAGGTCACAAATAGAGGCATTAGGATCAAATGAAGATAATTGCGGAATTTTAGACAGTTCTGACATCTTTTCGTAATATGGGCATAACGCTCTCATCCAATCTCCGATTGAGCTAATTCAAGATGATATAGAACCGCAAGAGAAATATCTATAACTTTTATGTTTTATGTTTGAAGATATATCCACTCAATCTAAGACAAAATCGACCATCAAGTGGACGCACCTGCACTTGACGTTCCTGGATATTTTTCAGTCACTTGCATCAAATCCAAATGTCATCATAATATTTTCCAGCAAGCACTCCTACACCAACTTGAAAATTCAATGATCAATTCATATGCAAGATGAAGTGCACTCAAGTTTCTTCAAGACAAATTATTTGACCACAAGATATTAAGTCATACAAGACAACTAATGGATAGAGAAGCAAAATTGAAACACTCAACCTACAAGCAAAATCCAGCTCATGCATAGTGGGAAAACAAATGATCAAAATGACAACTCACAAATCACTTGGATTCAAGAATGGCACATGGCAAAACAAGTTGAAATTGTGATGATTTTGTCATGACAACTTGCATGAATGATGCTTATAAATAGAAGGGAAGGGTGTGTGTTCTAAGACCATGCTTAGTGTGCTTGGATGCCTTGGAAGATACATTGTTTTTGAGAGCTTGAGAAAAGAAAAGAAAAACCAAAGAAGAGAGAAGAAAATAATGGTTGGCTCTTCCATATTATCCCTTGAAGAATTTTTGTTGCATATTTTCAATATGTGTAACTAATTTTCTAGTAGAGCTAGGGATGAATTTGTATATATGATGATATTTGTAATTGTTTTTGATTCATATATGTGTTCTTCAAATATTAAACTCTTTTGTTTAGTCATTCGAAATTTATTATAAATGTTTTCGTCACCAAATAATCTTAGAATTTATTTCATTTATAGATTCAGTCATGCTTTTTCTATTGAATGCAATAATCCTTTAATTATGTTTGGTTCAATTGGTTGTCTATTTTAATTTAATTCTTTGCTGCAATATTGCTCTACGAGTATATTGTCAACGTTGAATTTCTTTAATATCGATAACAATTCCTGTTCTTATATTGTGACGAATGATTTTTTGAAAGATTACATTTGATTTAAATCTGGTTATTAATGTTTTATTTTCCAATTGAAAATTTGGACATAGAATTTTCAATTGAGTTATTAATGAATCGAAAATAATTAAAATACCAATTATATACAAAGGACTCCCGATGCTCTACTTTTCGTCTCATTTTTATACTGTTCAAATTACTCATTTAGTTTTAATTTACGTCACACTCTAAAATTTACTTTTCGTACTCATCTAAATCTTTTTGTTAATTTCGTTACTGTTCTTCAATTTCTCAATCCATCTCCCTGTGGAATCGACACCCCAAAGCTATACTGCAAACGACCGCGTTATTCTTTGGGCATAATCAACACCTAAAATTGTTGGCTATAAATGTTATGATTACGTTATGTTATTATCAATACATTGAGAATGAATCTACAAACAATGTAGTTTAACGTATAGTAATTAGAAAGTACTCACAGTGCATATGGAGAACAAAAACTCATTTTACTTCATCGCATATATTTCATATTTACCATTCACCATGTATAATTTATCTTTGTGCAAGCTGGTTGTCTAACTTACTGAGATCTCGAGTAAATCTTACCCTTTATGGACTCACTATCATTTCACTCAGAATAATAGAAATTGTATTAGGATTATATGAGGATGGACTAGATGTACAAGTGGATCTTGTTGATTGAAGAGAAACCGTATCTCAACAAGAGACTTGATCTCATTTTAATATTTTTAGCTCTAACCTTTCATGCATTAGAACACATGAAGTATATGGTGGGATATCAAAAGGCAACTGCTGATAAGGGAATTGGGTAACAACTATTGATAAGGGAATTGGGCAATATCACTACTTTAATATGGGGTAGGTTCAAAGAGTAGTTTGACAATTGACTTATCCATGAACCAATGAAGACCAAGGCAAAGAGTTTGCCACTTTGGTACAAGGTAGTCTCACTACTGAAAAATATGCTACGAAATTCATGGAGTTAGGAAGGTTCGCCCACACCTAATCGTCACAAAAAATATGTAGACTCAGAAGTTTTAAGGACTATGCCCTCAGAATCGCAGTTACGTGGCCAGGTTAAGCATCAACAATTTTTAGGAGTTAGTCAATGGTAGTGATAACGGAAGCAAAATAGCAAAATGTGACAGCTCAGATTAACCTAGAATGAAAAATGGCTTCTTCTTCCTCTACAGGAGGAAATAATGCCAGAAGGAGGATTATACAAAGAGCCAACAAGGGCAAAAGCGTTATGATTACCGCACCTACCATATGTAAAAATGAGAAAAGAATCACGGTGGAGAATGTCGAGTAGGCTTAGTACCGATGCAGTCAATTAGGACATATGATACGAGAGTGCCCTTAGAATGCACAAGGTGAGAACACTCCTAGCAATCGGCCAAATCAAAGGTCGTTGCCCAAGACTTTTGTGCACTATCACCATTGAAAACATTTAAGAGGAAATTCTTGAGGACGAAGAAGTGGGAGTCATCACAAATATTTTTCCTTAAGTTCCCATATTTAGTAAGTATATTATTTGAAATAACTGCTAAGTAGTTGATTACACATTAGGTAAAATTGTACTATACGATTATACCTATGCTTTGTAAAGGTGGGTAGTGGTTCCCTGCACCCCCCCACTCTTTGCACCGCCCCTACATGGGTGGAAGCCCTCACACCGCATCTAGTCCCTTTAGTAGGGGTGGACGCGGGGAGGGTCCAACCCCACCCCACCCCCGCTTATATATAAATATATGTATATATATATATACATACAAAATATATATTATAAAATTTGAAACTTGTTTTCAAAGTATGTACTAGTAAATTTAAAAATTAAATAGTTTCAAAACTTCTATTTATACAAATTATGTACTAGCAAATTTAAAAAATATATAGTTTAAAAACTAGTACACTACAACTTACATAAAATATGAACTAGGAAATTTAAAAACTACACAGGTTTTAAATTATAGTCGTATTTATAAATTTTAAATTTATAATTTATAATTTGGGCTTAAAATTATATTTTTGATCACATTTGGACTTAAAAATGATTTTTAAACCTAGTGAAATATCTTTCATTTTTTAGGCGGACATGAGGCAGGACGGAATGAGAATCTTGCCCGCGTCTTGCCCCCGAAATGCAGGGGCGGGAGTGAAAAGCCCACTCCTCGCCTTATGTAGGGCAGGGTGCAAGCTACCCCACACCATATGGTGCAAGTAACACCCTTAGCGCTTTGTTTGACTCCTGTACTATAAGCTCTTTAGTGGGGAGATAATAAAAAAGAAAATGAAAGAAAAAGAATGCCACCTCCAAAAGAGAGGAGGAACTCTGAAATACATCATGCTACTTTGTATGTATTGGGACTGTCAAATTCTGATCTCATGTTTTTGGATGCAATCACGAACAATTGCATATGAAGTAAACGTCTACCAAGTTGTGTAACTTTGCTCCAGTTGTAATAAGTTTAAAACCTTTGTCAATATTGTAATATTCAACCTTGGCAGCTGTGTATGAAACTCTTAGAAGCTATAATATTTATTTAATATATTATTAAGTTTTGTTATGTTTTTAATACTCAAAATATCAATGATGGCAAATTGAACACGAGGAAAATGACGACAACATGTACTCCCAGGATTTAGAAAAATATAATGACCAATCTGGTTTGTCACCAAAATTTATACCAATCCTGTAATCACGATTCCATTAAGTTATACAATTGAAGTTACAAAATACATGAACTAATTCTTTTAACATAGGCAATATACAGCAATCTACACAAGCTTCTCATCTCTTAACCATCGCTCAATCTCATTAAGCCACCATCACGCAAATGCAAATCTCCTTACAAATAGTGACCATCATGCAAAAGCAATCATCAATCCTCAAGAGGGCCATAGTATTGTGAGTGCACCTTCAAGTTGTTTGACAAATCGGGTAAAGATCATGCAAAATATAATCTGATTATTTGTTCAGTACTATAGAAATATTGCCGTTAATATCTAGCTGCCTTTTTATTATTGATTAATGTTTAAAAACTACTTAGCCATTGCATTAATATGTGGACCCCAAATTAATGTTTTGAATATCGTATTGGTGGACGTATCCGTCAAGCTACTGAAATGAAATATTTTGATATCGATATTGTTTCGGAATACTCTATATATAAATAAATTATATATACTATATAAATATATAAATTAAATTTCAAAATAATAGTCAAGATATGAATAATTATATATATAAATATATATGTAATTAGTTTAATGTGAATTGAAGTAAAAACTAATAATAAAAAATGAAAAAAAAAGTGAATAGCCGAAATTCAATACGATTAATACGATTAAAATACCGGCCAATAAGACATATTTTAACCGTATTAACCGATACAGTACAATATTAAAAACACCGCCCCACGCACTTTTTGTGGCCTACACAAACTCATTATCTTTGATTCTTTCCAGCTCTATACCTACCATTCTGATACAGTACAATATTAAAAACATATGGGACGCTGTGCTTCCAGTATTCTACATCATGCCAAAATTTTGTGAATTTTTACCATTGAAGTAATTATAATCCAGTTACCAAAATTAGAAAAAATAACAATAAAACCGACGAAAAAAATACAGAGAAAGTGAACCGACTATTCGCATAATATCCCTACAAGGCTAGCTACAACCAACCAACCCATCCACCAGGTTTTAAATTTGGTCGAAAAAACAGTGAAAGTACGTGAAAGAGAAATGATAAATTTATAATAATTTACAAAATATTTATCATAAAATAAAGATATTTTTATAAAGTAATATTAATTTTATAAGATTATTTATAAAAGTATACATATTTTATAATTTATGTTATATAAATATTCTTATCACTTTTCGAAAAAAAAAAATACCACCTCTGCAACATGTTGGAAGGGACATAATACAAGAAAGAAAGAAAAAAAGAGAAATTTTAAATATTTCTCAGAAACTCTTTCCAGATTTCTTTTATATAAAGAGTGACACTAGAAATTGGTCGGACTATTTCTAGTATCAAAAGCAGCCCAATTATTTTAGGATTTTTTTGATAATAAACACAATAAAAAATAAAAAAATAAAAAAACACAATAAAAAATATAATAAAAAAATAAAATGAATAAAACACAATAAAAAATACAATAAAAATATAAAAGTATAATAAAAAATACAATAAAAGAATAAAATGAAGATGAATTTTAGAGAGATTCGGCCATCAGCTGAACGAAGCTGCCGGAGGCGGCAGTGGCCGACATCGCCCACCTCATCGAGATCGGCTGGCTCTGGCGAGTTCACCCTTGTGACGACGACCCACGACGACCTCAGACGAAGTCCTGACAGCTTTAAATTCAAAACGGATTCTAAAATGGATCCTAAAATAGGAAAATGATAGTATTAAGAAAACATTTTTAATAATATTGTGGATTTTTTTAAAAGTATTTAAAAATATAAAAAATAAATATAGAATACACATCCCATACTTCACTTATTTTATTTATTTATTTTTATAATAAACATGTAATATATTTATAATATATATCAATTCAATTAATTAAAAAATAATAAAAATTTTAAAAAATATTTAAAAATAAAAATTTTAAAAAATATTTAAAAATATATAAAATATGTGGTATGAGAACAAGAATAACATTCCTTAAATTTTTTTATATTATAAGAACAAACTCGTACTGCATGCTCAAAAAAATGTAGCTCTGCTACTAGGTACAGCTCCTGTCCCATAGAATTGTCCTTAACAAAAGTAAGGTACCTAGCAGCCAAAATAATTGTCGCCGGCCATTAATTTTGAATACGAGTAGTCCGGTTACCAGGCCCGGATGGCAAAACCTCTACCACACAAGCACTGCTTCTACGTCATGCAAGACAGTACTGTACGTACGTTTCTAGAAACACTCCTTCCAACTTCATAATGAGTATTCATTTTATTAAAATAAAATTTTAAAATTTGATAAAAATTATAAATTTAATAAGAAATTAATATTAAAATAATTTTATATTAAACTTATCAAAAATATTTTCATCATATTTGATAAAAAAATAAATAAAGAAAATAAAATAAAAATATTTTTAATTTAACTTTTAAATAATAATCTTTTAAATTTGAAAAATTATTATTTAAAAGTTTAAAAGATTATTATTTGAAAATTAAATTAAAAGTACTTCTATTTCATTCTCTTCACTTTTTTTCTTTATTTTTGATTAAATATGATAAAAATATTTTGAATGAGTCTGATGTAAAATTATTTTAGTGTTAGCTTCTCATCAAACTTATAATTTTTATTAAATTTTGATGATTTATTTTAATAAAATCAATACTAATACCTTTAGGTGCTAAGTTTCTTCTGTATTATCATGGGGAAATGATTTCCAATAGTTTTAATTAATGTTAATAGACAATTTTATTATATTTAGATATATCAAAACAAAAATAAAAATCAAAACGAAATCTCAAATAATATTATTTTAACTTTTATTACATAGCTGTATACAAACTATTATTTTGTACGGATTATTTGTACTCAATGTTTTTTTTTTTTTGTTAAAAAAGTAAATATTGTTCAACTTATATATATTTTTAAATAAATCTAAAAATATTTTTAAAAAAATGCAATTACAGTACTGATAATTTGTTAGAACGTCCATGATCGATTCGAACAGCTAGCATTATCCATATTTATATAATGAAACACCAAGCACCTAAAACTAATGAAAGTTTTTTCTCATAACAAGTATAGATAATGAGGAAAATGACTCAATTATTTTAATAAAAATAATATAATTTTTTAAAATTGTATAAAAATGTGATATGGGATATTGATGAGTATAGCATCTTCTTATATCTTAAAGGAAAATATTATAATCCATAAATCAACGTGATTGAACGTAATAAGTCAGATTATAAAATTATATTTATTGTAAAAACAAATATAACACATTCTATAATAAAATGAAAACAATTTATATTTACTTTTCTATAGTCTTTTTATATATATACGACGGGAGCCAAACTGCATATTGCACGTCATAACACAGCCCACCTAGCTACCAACCAAAACTCTCTCCATTTCTAACTCCCCTTATTGCCTTCTTCACCATCGTCACCACTCGTTCTTGTGCTAAAACTGAGTCGAAAGCTGAATTATAATGGGTAGCAATAGCCTTCAGCTCCATGTATTCTTCTTTCCCTTTAACGCCCCTAGCCATATGATACCAATGTTAGAAATGGCCAAGCTATTCACAACCCGAGGTGTCAAAGCAACCATAATCACCACCCCATTCAACGTCCCCATAGTTGTGAAAACGATTGAAAGAACCAAAAATACTCGCGGCAATGGCGTCGTCAAGATTGAAATCCAAACCATCGAATACCCGGCTGTAGTAGATCCGACCGACATCCCAGAAGGGTACGAGAATACTGACTACCGGACTATCCATGAAAGGATGACCACTTTCATCAAAGCTCCGGCGATGCTCCGGAAGCCATTCGAACAGCTACTACAAAATCATGATCAACATCCTCATTGCATTGTTGCAGACATGTTCTTTCCATGGGTAATTGATGCGGCCGCTAAATTTGGTATCCCAGTGCTTGTTTTTAATTCAACCAGTATTTTTTCTTCGTCCGCAGGGGTGAGCATGCAACAGTACCAGCCTCAAATGAAAGTTTCATCTGATTCTGAACCATTCGTCATCCCTAATTTGCCCGACGAGATAAAGTTGACAAGAATGAAACTGCCAAACTTTAGTAATAATAAATACGTTCAAACACTATTTTCCAACTTCATGAAAGAAGTTGGAGAATCTGAGGTGAGGAGCCATGGGGTTGTTTTCAACAGCTTCTACGAGCTCGAGCCAGCTTATGCAAATCATTACACAAAGGTTTGCGGAAGAAAGGCATGGTATATAGGCCCTGTTTCACTCTGCAACAAGGACTTTGAAGACAAAGGTCAGAGGGGAAAAGAATCCTCCATTGATGAACATGAATGCTTGAAGTGGCTTAATAAAATGCATATAAATTCAGTTGTTTATATTTGTTTCGGAAGCATGGCTAAGTTCAATGATGCGCAGCTAATGGAGATTGCAATGGGTCTTGAGGCTTCTGGGCAGCAATTCATCTGGGTCGTGAGGAAAGACAAAAAAGATCAAAAAGAAGATGAAGATTGGTTACCCAAGGGATTTGAGGAGAGAATGAAAGATAAGGGACTGATTATAAGAGGTTGGGCACCCCAAGTTTTGATTTTGGATCATAAAGCAGTTGGAGGATTTATGACACATTGTGGCTGGAACTCGATATTAGAAGGAGTGACTGCCGGGCTGCCAATGGTAACATGGCCTATGTTTGGAGATCAATTTCCCAACGAGAAGTTAGTGACTGAGCTATTGAAGATTGGGGTTCCTGTTGGTGTTCAACAATCATGTTTTGAAATGTGTGGGAATGATATATATGTCAAGAAGGAAGCAATAGAGAAGGCAGTGAGGCAACTCATGGAAAGTGAAGATCAAGCAAAGGAAATGAGAAGCAAAGCCAAAGAATTTGGGGAGATGGCAAGAAGAGCCGTTGATGAAGGTGGATCATCTTTTTCCCATTTGAATGCTTTAATTGAAGAGTTAAAGGCCCTAAACAGTTAGTATGTTGTTGGGATGATCTAAGCGATATGGGATAATATCTCAACTATTTTTCTAATTTTGATTTGATTTTATTAAGTTTTATAAGTCTATTTTTGAGATTTCTTCTGTAATTTTTGCTCCTATGTTCCTCTGTTATGTGGGAGTATTTTTTAATAAAATTGAGATATCGTTTGGGTCCTTTTTTTTTTTTAATAAAAAAGAGCTATCTTCCTTTAATTGATTTAATGGAATTTCCGAGTACATTGAAGACTATGGTTCGATCGTCTGAAATTGAAGTTTAATTATTTGTTGCATGATTAAAAAAATTTCATATAATTTAAATATTCACTTCAAGATATATAAAACAGACGAATCGCTACAAAAAAATGATAAAAAATAATCAATCTGATGTATTCAAAAGAGATAAAAATAATCCATTTTTCTTATTGTAAATAGAGTTGCTTGAGTTGTTATAATTAAGATACATGGTTAAATTATATATATGTATGTATATATTATATTTTTTATAAATGTGTACTATTAGCACTACAAGAAAAATAGATAGTAGTGACCCAACATTAGCGACAAAAAAGACTATTAACGACTAAAATAGACTATTAGCGACTAAAATAAATTATTAGCGACCAATAAAAATGCAATAAATAAGCAATTTTCTTAAAGTGTGGCCGTTTACTAATAGAAGAATATTATAAATATAATTTGAGATAATATTATAATATATCTATCGAAATATATAGGAATATATAGACGCAATATTACAGTAATTAGTGTCGATAGTTCATCATAAGAGTTTTCATTCTTTAACTAAAATCAAGAATCACATTCAATTTAACCAAAAAAAAGGGTTCAAATTAAGGAGCGTCAGGGAAAACGAAGAAAACCAATACAGGAAAATGATAAAATATAAGAAAATCATAAAATTCTTGAAGGGCATCGATGAAGGATAGAAAAGGATTAGAAGCTTGTTAGCTTTTAATACATAACATGTTTTAACTTTCTAAGAAAAATTCATTTTTTGGATAGCATATATATGAAGTTAGATTTGTGAATAATTAAGGGGTTATTTTGAGTTTTTGGGAGATGAGAATATAATTTTTTATAAAATTTTAAATATATCAAGGATTTTTTTTTTTTTCGTTTGGGGGCGGTTGCTGCAACAAAAATTCGTTTTTGAGACGATTTTTATTGGGGATGAAATGAAAATTCCCAAATAATGAAATTTATGGAAGAAATTCAAATTTCATTTCAAAAAACGATGAAAGGTGTTTATCATTCGAACAGGTTTGAACCGTATAGTCCCTTATTAAATAACCATTCAAACATAATAAAATATTCCAACATAATAAAATAAATATTCAAACGTATATTAATATATATGGTTGAACGGAAATTTGGTGCGTTAAGTGACAAAACTTAGCAGGACATTGACTTAGCAATAGAAATACATAAAACCTCGTTCGAACAACATACATGAACAAGGTTCGAACATCAATGTTTGAATAGATATTATATATTATCAAACGAAAAACTGGCAGCTTAAGTCATTAAATTTAGAGGGAAATTAAATTACCGTTCGAACATATTACTCTATTGTTCAAACAAATAGGTTAATTAATGTTTGAACGTAGAATACAGTATTTGAATGGTAATATATTGTAGAACTATATCTGGCGGGAATGGAAAAGCATTCGAATGGTATATATTTCATTGGAACAATTAGATTAATTTTATAAAAAAAAATCCAATTAAAGAATATATATAATAGAAATCAACAATAACTTTAGAAGAAAAAATGATTATTCATAATTAAATTAATTATACAATACCCAAAACATGGTCCTAAGAAATAAAAAATATATGAGCAAAAGATATAGAAATGGGCGTGTCTCTACTAGCCAAGCACTGTAACGATATCCTCAACTATAGCTAGGCATGTCTTTAGCTGTGTAAGATGAGCATGGATCCTAACCTTAGTCTCAGATATGACATCAAGCACTGTACATAAGCCAGATATCTTTGTACCTAAATTAGAGAAAGCACTATGGATCTCTGTACACATTACATCAATATTCACCTCTAATATTTGTGCCTAGATCTCTACATGCACCATATTTGCAATCTCTTCACGAGTAACAATACGTGATGTCTCGACTTGTGTGAATGTCTTATCAGCCAATACTCTATGATATGTCGAGTGTGCATCTCCTTGAATATTGACCGACTCTGGAATGGGAGTACAAAGATGAAATGTCGAGTGCCTCGTGCTTCGTTATAGGGTGGAAGAGTTGACTAGTCCAATTGGCTCCTGGACACACTCAACAATATCTGGCAAGACCTCCGTATGTAGTAGAAATCGTGTGATTAGAATCCCAAATTGCAATTTTTCCATCGTAATGTAGGATGCCTTTTATCGAATCCTATTGAATATATAACCCACTAGGTTTATTGGCACCATACGAGCAATGTGTAGCATAAATTTCATTCAATCCATGCCAACCTCTACCACGTGCTGTCGAGGATCGACATTGTTGGCAATGATTAAATTAATGATGTTGAAGAAGTCAGATAAATCAACCTATTTGATGCACTTCATCCCATCATAGGAAGGAACATCTGGACCAACAATCAACTACATCACCTCATGATCAACGAGGCCATCGAGCCCATCTCTATCAAAGCCCTTGTCCTCAGTCGTCTCCCCATTAGCAGTAGACTCCTCATGCACCACGTTTAAATATGCAGTTTGCAAATGTAGGATACCGATAAAATCATAAGTCTATTTGCTGAAAATGTAAATGAGGCTCCCCATACAAAGATTGTGTATGCATCATCATCATCTCAACTGGAACTACTGAGCTCTCTATAAAACTTGGAGATGGTGTCAATGCAGAAAACGAGGTCTCATGTTTTGTCCCTTTGGTTGAGGATTGGTGTCTAATTGCGCTCGACAAAGACGGATGATAAGGATTACCCCTTTCAGTGAAGACCCAATAAGTTAGAAATTTTCACCAAACGCTTCAATAAAATCTCTCTCTCTCTCTCTCTCTCTCTCTCTCTCTCTCTCTCTCTCTATATGATTCGCTAGAAAATTACTCTCATGCTCAACTATGCTTCTTTACCCTAGAAGAATTGTCAACCTGAAATTTAAAAAACAAAATTAAGAGAAGTAGTTATAAAATATGATACATAAACCCTCACCAAATTATATACTGACTAATATAATTCAAAACTGTTTTGTTTTAAATTGTTCTATCAAATCACTAGTCGTTTGAACAGTAATTCAAACAGTTAAATAAATGTGCAAACGCGTGAGGCCTAAACCGCTCAAAAGCTAAACACGATTATTGGAATGGTTTCGCAACTATTTGAAATCTAAGACTTAAGTCCATAACGTTCAAACAAATTAATCTTCATTCGAATGTTAAGTATTTGTTTTCTAACACCATCTTAATAGATGGTTGAATGGCGTAACACCTCTTTCTCATAGGTTAGGAGTTTCACGTGTTTTCGTAACAATATCCCTGCAAGAGATCTCATTTTCAACAAAATAATTATTTATTTCATAAAAATAATTATTTGACATAAACATGCATCCATATAATTTTAAATAAAATAAATTGAATATAATCTATGTCATAAAAAATAGTTTATCCTAAAAAATCTGAAATTTAATCACTTGCTCCAACTAAGCCTGACTTGCATGTTTGTACTCGTAATCATGATTACTTGGGGTCGTTTAAAAACATAAAGACATTGAAAATTATTCAATAACTCAATAAGAAATTCATCATAACATAAACATACGCAAGAGTTTTTCATAAGAAGTTTTCATATTAAAAGCTTAAAATCATGAATGATCATGTTGATACTTATGCTATGATTGACTCATTTATCTAAATTAACTACTAATTGATTTGATTTATATTTAATAATTTAAATCTCACAAATATTTCCATTTAATATGAATTTATAACATCCAACAAACCTTAATAATATAAGCCGAAAGAAAAAAAAAGAAAAAGTTTGAAACACCCTGACATGTTTAAGGCATCAATGTAATAATGTTTAATTAAATATACTTTAGGATGCCTTTAGGGAAAAATCTACAAGATAGGAGGGATATATATATATATATATATATATATATATAAAGGACGGTGACTGTGACGCCCCCAAATTCTCCTTAAAATAACACGGGAATCGAGGCGTCGGAATGATGACAACACGGGTCACACATCCCATCAACCAGTGTCGAACGTGTGTGCACACGTGACATACATAAATAAAAGGTCGCAGCGGAAAATAACTTAATATCTAAGTACCAGAATTTTTTTTGGAATATTTTACAAACCAATTTAATAAAAACTCTCCAACAGGAGATTTAATACAGTTATCCAAAAATACAATTTAAACAAATACATAATTATAAAAAGGGGAAAATAAATTTCCCGAGATATCAATTAATAATATCACCTCAATAGCGGAGCCGTCTCCTCAGGCTCGGCCTCTCCAAAGTCTGCATCCAAAATAAACTACGACGCCAAGATGGCATCGCAGGTAAGTACAACCCAACCAAACCAAAAGACAAAAATACATTAATGCCACAACAGCAACCAAGAACAATTACCATATGCATGAGGCTCAAAATCATCTTCCTCAAAATCGATGAAATAACCACACGTCAAAATCTCAATTTAATCCACAATAAAATCACCCATCATTTTCCATAAAATAATATCCTCAAAATCGATCATACCGGGCGTTACGTATCGCCGTCCCCGATATGATTTACACACACACCCAAAATCATAATGGGCGTTACGTATCGCCGTCCCCATTACGATCCACACACACTCATTTCATACCGGGCGTTACGTATCGCCGTCCCCGATATGAAATGCACACCCGATGACCATAATGGGCGTTACGTATCGCCGTCCCCATTATGTCACCCACACACTCACACGCTGATCACAACGGGCATTACGTATCGCCGTCCCCGTTATTACTCAGCCCAAAACCAATAAAATCCGTTAAACACAATTTAAATCCCATTTTCCATCTCCAACACATGAATATCCAAAATCATGCCAAAATCCACTTTCCAAATATTTTCATGAGCATGCGCGTAAATACACAATGCAGACAACCGTGCAGCAATTAACCAACATTTAAATAATCCAATCAATCAACAAATACCAACATCAACCATCACATATCAGCAATAATCAAATACAACAATTGTTGATGCCAAAAATATATTCAAATCTTAAAGCTTATTTGGAAAGTACTTACAGTGATAAAAACGCAATTCCTTGAACAACGCCAATCTGCAGCGTTTGTAGCGGTCACATGTACGTTAGGCAAAAACACTCGGTTTGACACCAAAATTTAGGGAGGTACTCATTGAAGGGTGGGGAATCTCATGGGGGTGGTGGTGTGGCGGCACAACCACCGGAAGGTGGCGGATCGGGGCCAAAAGGGGTGAAAACCCATTTTCGGGTTTGGGGTCGTACCGGGAAGGTGGGGCCGCGGTTGGAGAAACTGATCTAGGGGGTTGACCGGCTGGGTGAGGGGAGTCGAATGGTGGCGGAGGTGAGACCTACGGTGGCCGGACGGCGGCGCGGCGAAGAACGACCCGTTTAAGGCCCATTTCGGGTGGAGGGGCTAACCGGCGGCGATGGGTGGCTTTGGGCGGTGGGTTATGCTCGCCGGAGGTTGGGGAGTCTAGTGGTGGTGGTCGGAGGCTAAGGGGTGGCCGGCGGTGGCCGGAAAATGCAAGGGAAGCAAAAATGGGTATTTCGGGTTTGTGGCCGTGGAGGGGCGGTGGGGTGGCCGGAGGGGACACCACCGGTGCCGTTGAGCTCGCCGGCGTGAGGGGAAGGTAGTGGGCTGGGCGGTGTCGCCGGTGGGTGGCGGGCGGCGGTCCTGGGTGGGAGAGAAGGGACGGCGAGAGGGAGCGAGGGAGGCAGGGGAGGACGCGGGTTGGGGGTCTGGGAAGGAAAGAAGAAAAGGAAAGAAAAGGAAGAAAAAGAAAAGAAAAGGAAAAGAAAAAAAAAAGAGAAAAAAAGGAATCCAACTGAAAAAAACACAATAAATTAAATTAAAGCCAGTCAAAATACTACAATCTAATATCAATAAAATAAAATATTTAAAACCCCAACAATATAAATAAATTAAACCCAAGCACAATATTAATTATAAAACAATAATTAATATAACGAAAGCAGATAAAATAATTTCACATAATAAAATAAAGGAATTAAATTCCAATCATTAAAATAATTACCTCATTAAAATAAATAAGAAAAGTAACGTAACTCGATATTAACTAATTAATAGCTCAATTAAATATCTTAAATAAATAAAATATGAATAATAATATTATATAAATAGATTAAAAGAATTAACACCGAGTATAAAATAACGTGTAAAAATACACGTAAATCTGGGATCTCACATCCTCCCCCCCTTAAAAAGAATTTCGTCCTCGAAATTCGCTCGGCTGCAACTAATAAAACTCCAATAACTCACCTACTACATTACTTAATACTAACTCCAAGCATTAGTACAATCATCTATTTTCCTCAAACACAAATGGATTTTATTTCATCATAGACGTATAGTCTCCAAATAATATTTCATCTCTAAAACTCCTGAGGTAGCCAATCAATCTGAACCCCACATGTACAAAAACCTCAGTACAATCTCTCAAAACTTAATATTCACTAACTCCTTACAACAATTTGTGTTACCCTAAAATAACTCCCAAGTTTAACTTTCTAACTTAATCGCCAATAAACATAATTTACCCAACTAAAATATAAATCCTCACTTACAAGTATCATTTCAAATTTCAACTCACCACTAATTCCTCAATATTTACACAAGAATTGAACCTCCAACTATATTGTAATTCATCACGCTTCCGCGCGCACTTTGATAACTCGTTAAATTCATAAAAATTTAAGTCATCATAAATTAACACCATTGAACAAAATTGGCTCAACACCTATTACAAGAAATCATTTGCCACATTTACAAATCCTAATGCTTTGTCATCTCACAATTCAAGTTATGCCACCCAATATTAAAGCCTAAAATTTTTTTTTTAACTCCCAAACCACTAACATACTTTTCCATTATTATAACTCCTCACTCTCATCATAGATTAATTATCTAAATCCGTATTCTCTCAATCAAACCTTCATTACCTATAAGATGAAATAACCTGAAATATTTTAATTCTTATATGACCTTAAGCCAAAACTAAATTCTTTAAGATACCTCGACAAATGCTGCTAACCATTAAATCCTTCGAAATATTATTCTTAAATTATCCACTCCTAACAATTCGCCCAAAAGCCTAAAATTTATCTCTTGAATTTATTTCCATCGCATCAACTCAACCCTATCACTTAACAACCAAATTTTTTCCCAAGTTAAACACCAGCCAAAACTAATACTCTCCAAAATTTACACGCACAATTATTATACATCAATCTCTAATTATCCACAAATAACATCAAAATTTCACCAAGAAAATAATTGATCGCCCACCATCATAAGCATTACTAAAACAATTTCCATAACACTATACCAATGGCTAAGAATTTTACACTCACATGAAGAGTCTATCTAAATACAATTCCAATAATCTCCCAGAAATAAAATTAGAACTTAGACACTCAAACACTCAGTGAGACCCAGGAAATAAATACACAAAAATAGCATATACAATATCGACAAAGAAATGCAATTGCATAAATACCAACAAATTATCAAACAAAACCATCTCGCAATTATAAATAATAGTATACCCAAATACTAAACAAAATTCAAGTAATTCACATAATTATTATATAAAAACATAAAAGGGGGAAAAGATTTAATAAACAATTAAGTAAAAACCACTCATTCAAGAAAACAAGCCCACCTCCTTTAATAAACACAAATTCACTAAAAACTTTTATTAAATAAAGAGAGGAGGATAAATTAAAATAACAACAAAAAAACAAAATCACAAATAAAATTTTAAAATTCCCTACAAAACTCAACTCTTAAAAAGATTATTGTAGAAATCTCTAAAATTTAAAATCTGTTAAAAGAAACGAACCATCATAAAATAATTAAATCGATAAATTAATTAATAACTAAATACAAACAAGTCGTCAAAACAAATCCACTCGTTAAAGTAAATAGAAAAACTTTTAAAATAAAACATACGGAAATGTAGAAAAATAATAAATTTCAAAACTTACTTCAAAGCATGTCCCTAAAATAAAACAACAGAAATGTAAAAAGATAATCAATTTTAAATTTATCTCAAAGCATAAACTTAAAAAAAAACAAGGCAGCGATACTTTTAAATCTTTGTCTAAATAAATTTTCAAACGTTCAGAAATATTTAAAATACAAGAGCCATAATTAAAATAAACAAATAATAAACCAATTCCAAAACTATCTCGTAGGAAACCTATGAACTGAAATTAAAATCAAATCCTGATGATAATTGAATAAAAGCTTAAGACAATAAAATAACCCATAACAAAATAAATAAACTTTAAAATAAAGAATTATATAACACAACTGTTTAAAATAACAGATTCAATAAATGGATTGATTTGAAATAATAATTTAATCCGAAATATCCAAATTCTAATTTAAACAAAAACAAAGGCATATATATAAAAATAAATAAATAATTAAATAAATACTCGACAACCTAACCAAATAAAATCAACTAACTAAAATCGGAATTACTACACACGTACAATATTTAACAAAAATTTAAAATAAAATAAAACAAAGTCAACAAACCAATCAATCAGAACTGATTTAATTAAGAAAATAAATAAACAATATAAACATTAAAATAAAAAGCACAACACAACGAAGTAAATATCAATAATCTTACCATATAAATTAGTCGAAAAACTAAGACAACAAATAAATTAGTAGAATAAAATAAAATAACCAAATCATGAAACAAATAAATTTTTAAAAACCACAAACTTTTCTGGTACTGTCCCTAGGTAACTTGCGGATTTACCCAGAGCCGAACTGCTCTGATACCACCTGTGACGTCCCCAAATTCTCCTTAAAATAACACGGGAATCGAGGCGTCGGAATGATGACAACACGGGTCACACATCCCATCAACCAGTGTCGAACGTGTGTGCACACGTGACATACATAAATAAAAGGTCGCAGCGGAAAATAACTTAATATCTAAGTACCAGAATGTTTTTTGGAATATTTTACAAACCAATTTAATAAAAACTCTCCAACAGGAGATTTAATACAGTCATCCAAAAATACAATTTAAACAAATACATAATTATAAAAAGGGGAAAATAAATTTCCCGAGATATCAATTAATAATATCACCTCAATAGCGGAGCCGTCTCCTCAGGCTCGGCCTCTCCAAAGTCTGCATCCAAAATAAACTACGACGCCAAGATGGCATCGTAGGTAAGTACAACCCAACCAAACCAAAAGACAAAAATACATTAATGCCACAACAGCAACCAAGAACAATTACCATATGCATGAGGCTCAAAATCATCTTCCTCAAAATCGATGAAATAACCACACGTCAAAATCTCAATTTAATCCACAATAAAATCACCCATCATTTTCCATAAAATAATATCCTCAAAATCGATCATACCGGGCGTTACGTATCGCCGTCCCCGATATGATTTACACACACACCCAAAATCATAATGGGCGTTACGTATCGCCGTCCCCATTACGATCCACACACACTCATTTCATACCGGGCGTTACGTATCGCCGTCCCCGATATGAAATGCACACCCGATGACCATAATGGGCGTTACGTATCGCCGTCCCCATTATGTCACCCACACACTCACACGCTGATCACAACGGGCGTTACGTATCGCCGTCCCCGTTATGACTCAGCCCAAAACCAATAAAATCCGTTAAACACAATTTAAATCCCATTTTCCATCTCCAACACATGAATATCCAAAATCATGCCAAAATCCACTTTCCAAATATTTTCATGAGCATGCGCGTAAATACACAATGCAGACAACCGTGCAGCAATTAACCAACATTTAAATAATCCAATCAATCAACAAATACCAACATCAACCATCACATATCAGCAATAATCAAATACAACAATTGTTGATGCCAAAAATATATTCAAATCTTAAAACTTGTTTGGAAAGTACTTACAGTGGTAAAAACGCAATTCCTTGAACAACGCCAATCTGCAGCGTTTGTAGCGGTCACATGTACGTTAGGCAAAAACACTCGGTTTGACACCAAAATTTAGGGAGGTACTCATTGAAGGGTGGGGAATCTCATGGGGGTGGTGGTGTGGCGGCACAACCACCGGAAGGTGGCGGATCGGGGCCAAAAGGGGTGAAAACCCATTTTCGGGTTTGGGGTCGTACCGGGAAGGTGGGGCCGCGGTTGGAGAAACTGATCTAGGGGGTTGACCGGCTGGGTGAGGGGAGTCGAATGGTGGCGGAGGTGAGACCTACGGTGGCCGGACGGCGGCACGGCGAAGAACGACCCGTTTAAGGCCCATTTCGGGTGGAGGGGCTAACCGGCGGCAATGGGTGGCTTTGGGCGGTGGGTTATGCTCGCCGGAAGTTGGGGAGTCTAGTGGTGTTGGTCGGAGGCCAAGGGGTGGCCGGCGGTGGCCGGAAAATGCAAGGGAAGCAAAAATGGGTATTTCGGGTTTGTGGCCGTGGAGGGGCGGTGGGGTGGCCGGAGGGGACACCACCGGTGCCGTTGAGCTCGCCGGCGTGAGGGGAAGGTAGTGGGCTGGGCGGTGTCGCCGGTGGGTGGCCGGCGGCGGTCCTGGGTGGGAGAGAAGGGACGGCGAGAGGGAGCGAGGGAGGCAGGGGAGGACGTTGGCTGGGGGTCTGGGAAGGAAAGAAGAAAAGGAAAGAAAAGGAAGAAAAAGAAAAGAAAAGGAAAAGAAAAAAAAGAGAAAAAAAGGAATCCAACTAAAAAAAACACAATAAATTAAATTAAAGCCAGTCAAAATACTACAATCTAATATCAATAAAATAAAAATATTTAAAACCCCAACAATATAAATAAATTAAACCCAAGCACAATATTAATTATAAAACAATAATTAATATAACGAAAGCAGATAAAATAATTTCACATAATAAAATAAAGGAATTAAATTCCAATCATTAAAATAATTACCTCATTAAAATAAATAAGAAAAGCAACGTAAATCGATATTAACTAATTAATACCTCAATTAAATATCTTAAATAAATAAAATATGAATAATAATATTATATAAATAGATTAAAAGAATTAACATCGAGTATAAAATAACGTGTAAAAATACACGTAAATCTGGGATCTCACAGTGATGATTTAAAGGCTACAATAATTTCCTTCTAGAAGCAAGGTGTACTGCATGGAGCCTAGAGCAAACAAATTAACATGCACCGAAAGTTAACAATTTGAGAGACAAGAAAGTATTGTTACTTGAAAAGAGAAAAATCTGCTCATCCTCGGTGGGTTCGTCACACACCACACATCTTGATATGACGGTTCTCTCTCTCTCCCCAATGACTATGAGATCCGCCCAGTTTCTCTCTTACCGAGTCACCCCAACGAGATCCTCTTACAGCTTAATCCCAACCCTTTCAATCTCTCACTCCAGAAACCCTCAAAGATTTCTCCCTCAGCGTTTATTAATGTTCTACTGTATTATGTTCTAGTGTATATAATACAAGAATATTATAATTAAACATAATTTGAGATAATATCATTAATAAAATATCTATCAACATAGACACTACAACATCTCCTCTATCTTGCGGTGTGCTATAAACGCAGGGAGAATGCGTAAAAATGCAGCTTAAATTAATTAACGGCATGTTTAGCCTTGCAGATGAAACGCCGGTATATAAGCGTGACATGTGAGCTTCATCTCGCCGCAGGGTTCCGCTGAGAAATTTGGAAGCTTCTCGACGATCTTCACGCCAATAAACATCGATGGTAACCGCCGATGTTGATGTTCAGGCAATCCCATCTAAGCACCGTTAATGAATGATTTCATCAGCGGGAAAATGTTCGTCGCGAAGGGGGAAACGGGTTTTGTGATTTCATTTTCACCGTAATATTGAATATGCAATTTAGGAGCAACTACCTTTAGGTTCTGCGATTTCATTTTCCAGCGTAAGATATTCAAACACTACAAAATATCTTCATTCTGCTTAGGAAGAAACGATGCTCTGTTTTGCAACTTAAGTGTATATTCAAAACAGAGTATATGCCGCAACTGATGATTTCATTTAGCTTGAGCTAACGTAGACATGTTTGTGCGCTTCAACCTCTCATCTTCCAGGAACAAGAAAGGAAATCACTTTCAAGCATCGAGCATGTCGAGTAAGTAAGCAGAGAAGAATTGAACAACTTTAAATAAACCGGATGCAGGGCTGTAAAAAAGAGCACGATAGCGGAAGATGATTCCAAGCCGTTGGCTTACATACCAGAGATAATATTGAAGAAAGAAAGAGCAATGAAGAATGGGCACTCAAGAGGAGAGAAACTCTATTAGGAAGAAAGCCAAGCACGACTTCTACCTTACCGGAGGATACATTCTTCGGAGAAATCCTTGCTCTGTTTTGCAACTGAACAGTATATGTAAAACAGAGTATCTGCAATGTCTAGATTTGATGGTCCAGTACAGTTAACGTCTTAAGCTATATCTTAAGAATGAAGAGAGCAGGTCTATTTTCTACCTTATTGGCGCAACAGAATGAAGAGAGTAGGTGAACATAAAATATATAAGAGGGTCTTGAGTTTAATTTAGTTAATGCTGGTAGATATTTTCACTATCTAAATTCAAATAACTAATTTAATTTGTTTTCTCCCGCGCAAGAACAAGCTTCTGAAAGTCTAGAAAACATCATGGTCTAAAACAGTATGTTGTTCCCACCTCTTTGCAGCACCAAAATATCCTGCGCTATGAACTCGCCTTAAAAAATCATTGATATCACCTGCGAGTAATATACTCGACGCGATGCACCTGGGGAAAGCCAAAATCCATTTGTTTCTCTACCGACTGAACTCGCCTAAAGTGAAAACGCAACAAATGAGCGTTAGTGTTGTAGTAAGAATTTTATTGATGCAGTTTTTGCAGTAATTAAAGTAGATTATAGATCATAAGAGTTTTCATTCTTTAATAGACATTAAGAATCACGTTCAACTATAACTAAAAGAAATATTCAAATTAAGGACCATTAGGGAAAATGAAGAAAACCCATACAGAAAAATGATAAAATACAAGAAAATCATAAAACTGTTGAAGGGCATCAATGAAGAACAGAAAAGGATTAGAAGTTATTAGCTTTTAATATATAATATAGGGTGTTCATCTGAATTCCAGATTTGAGAATCCGAAATCCAGATTTGAAATTTTCTTAAACTTTAAAAAAAAAATCAAAAATAATAATAAATAAATAAATTTTAAATCGGACTGGATACAACCCGGCCCAGATAAATAGACCTAGTATAATATGTTTTCACTTTTTAAGAAAAACTCATTTTTTGGGCAGCATATATATGGATTGAGATTTGTGTTTTTTTTTTTCTGAAAAACAAATACATCAAAAAATGCGTATTTCTTTATTTAATATTATATTAGTATTTTTAATCTATTTTGTATTATTATTCATAATTTTTTTTAACACTTTTCAAAACTCAAACCTAGCTATGTTCTGAATGATTCTAAAAAAATAGACTCTCACGATATTTATAGCCCATGACAGATCCAATCTACTTGTAAAGTAATCTGTAACCTAATTAATCAGGTCATCGATTTAACATGTAAATGGACCACAAACTCGTCAACAATTATTAACCGTAAATGGGCTATTGCCCTTACAGCAAAGAAACCATCAGCTGGTCCATAAGGTCTGATCCGCGAGTCCTCTTAAGTCCAGCCCAGAGTTCTTATTTGACCCCTTCTGTAGACTTCGACTCCCATATCCTTCGAGGACCATCCCTCTAGGTTCCCGAACAATGAAACCCTAGACTCATCCACCATCCGCCGTTAGCCCCATGATACGTAGCCTCCGTCGTCACTGGTGGACCCGTTACAAATAATGACATATTTTGGTATGGAATGTGATTAAAAAAATTAAAATTTCAAGCTTGTTCAATCCAAATATTAGTATAGGTTTGAGTATTCAAATATTTGATGATGAAGAGATATATATATCGATTTAAGAGTAATGCTATAGGTATACAGTCTCGTATACCTTTTGCAGAATTGGTAACGTAAAAATCGAAATATTAAAAAAATACAAAAAAAAAAGACAAACATGAGAAAAAAAAACACGAATAGTTAAAATAGACTATGCATACAAATAATATTTTTTTTATAACATGTAAGTAAAAGGTACACAAGTAATAGACAAATAAATTTTTTATTTTTTTAAACTTCGACCATCATCATTAATTATATTTAGACGAGACATATTACCTATTTCATTTTCTGAACCCATCACGATCTTTGGGGCATAGCCCAGATAGTTGGGCTTCAAAAGGATGCCCCACAGGCCAGAAATCATAAGCATGGGCCCACTACATATGAAGTGAGAAGCTAACAAATAATAGGGAGAACTGCTATATACAGTCCACTAAAGTGGACTATAATGGAGACCAAGATACAAAAATACTATATAGTCTTTATTTTGTTGGAAAAATTATTAAATTGCCCTCCTTCCTCCTAAATAGAAAACACAATTTCTAAATTGAAAGATACTTGCGAGACAACTCTTTAAGCCACGCACTGCACTTTTCAAACAAAAAGAATACCATTCTCGCTCATATGTCGTCTGCTTTCTTGTGGTTTTTTGTTTTTGTTTTTTTCCTTTTTGGATTGCCTTGGTTTGATGATATTGGATTGCTAATTTACCCCAAAAACACTGCCGCGATTCCTTTTTGCATTGCCTTGGTTCCTTTGTTTGTAAAGAGTAGACAGGGGAAATCATTTATTGTCCTTAGGGATGTAAATGGTTCGGTACGGAAAAAAATTTTCCCACCCTGGACCGGACCAAATAGGATTCGGTCCATATTGGTCCGGTCCAATTCAGTTCAGGGACGGTCCGGTCCAGGTGTACCCCATGTGATTTAATGGGCTAAATTTGATCCAAAATCTTGTAATAATTAAATATATTTTTTTAGCTTAAGTTTATAAATTATTAAATATATACTAGTACTACTTTCATAAAAAAATAATCATCTTTGTCAATTGTCAATCTCTATCTCATCTAAATATTAAACAAAATATATAATTATAACTTATAGTCTATAGACTTAATACTTATACTATAAGTTATAACTAATATTCTATATTATATATAGCCCATAAGTTGATTAGTTAATTTAATCCTCATAAGTCATATCTATTAATCAATGATATTAATGATCATTGATCATACTTTATATATAGTCAACAATAACATTAATAATTAATATTTATAATTGTTACATGTAATCATAAAAAGAGTAATTATTAATTAGTTAATAGTGATTTAGTGATACATCTTTGATTGGTTAACTATAACTAATAACACTATTACATAATTTACATTAGTATATTATAAATTTATATGTTAGTGAATAGTGATAAATTAGTAATAATATATTAAATAATAAAAATACACTTATTACTTATAAGTTATTACTGATACTCTATATAGATCTACTATAATTTATACTTTTATACTATAACTATTATAAATTATAATATGTTAATATTATAAGAGTATATATTATATATTAATATGTTATACTACCACTCTTAATCTATATTAATATTAATATTAATATTTATATACTATTACTTATATATATAAATAAAATAAAAAATATGTGTGCATTCGGTCCGGTCCGATCCGGTCCAGGGGGAGAAATGCTTTCACCCTGGACCGGACTGAAAATTTCTAGTCCATAAAAAAATTAGACCGGACTAGACCGAACTCCATCCGGTCTCGGTCTGGTCTCGGTCTGATCCAACCGGTCCGGTTCGGTCCACCGGTCTAGTTCGATCTTTTTACAGCCCTGATTGCCCTACTGAAGCTCAATAATCTCTTGATCATAGGGTGAAAAAAACTGATGGTGAGTTGCCAACTTCAATAGTATGTAGGAAATTAACAACCCCCGAAAATGAAGTAATTCAACTTTTACTTATTCTGGATGAGCGTACCTTTAGGGTGATTCACTTGTCGTTAGCACAACTTTGTTTACTGCAAACAATTACTAATTACTATCAATAGTTCCTGTGATACATCATGGATTTATTGAAACGATTACTAATTACTTTTACTTATTCTTCTGTTCTTCCTTTGTCGTTCGTTTCCATTGGTTTGTTGTAGTCATGGGTTTAGGGTTTATTGCAATCCTGGGTTTATGTCCACTAAATGAAACGCTTAGTTTTATTTTTTCATTTAAATAAAATGCAGTGTTTCATTTAAATGAAATACTACGTTTTTATAGTGGATTGTATTGCAGTCCATTTTTAGTGGACTGCAATAAGCATTATTCAATAATAGGTCCCAATCTGATTTTGAAGAAAAGATAAGGCAGTTATGAGTCCTTGAAGGAGGTCGGTGGCCACTATATATATCCAATGACTAACATCCAAAAAGGTATGAAAATATTTCCATTCTCATCTACCATCCATACCATAGCAATCCCCTGGCTTTGGCATCGGAAATGTCCCTACATTAGCTTTGAGCCTTTTTCTCAATTCTTGTTGCAGGTTGCGCCGAGTTTTCTGAAGTGTAGAACACGTCTATAATAATATCTAGAGAAAAGATTTATGCAACCATCAATTGGGTAATTACTGTACAATCACTTTGAAAAAAGTAAAAAAATATATATATATATGAGACTCACAAGAAAAAAATTAACTTTTAAATAGTGGACTCTACTCATTTTCAAAGTAGTTACGCGGCATTTACGCATCTCACGATTATATGTAGCATTATTCTAAGTTATATTTTAAATATATTATTTCAAATAAAATAAATATATTTGTTCTTGACTACACATTAAAATCTTAGCTTGTTTAATTTTTGTAGATTTAAATTGTACAACAATTATATATATTAGTAAATAATTGTTATATAATTCTCTCACTTAAGTGCATGTTTAGGATTGTGTCGAGTATTTGTATTTATAATAGTGTTCACTTGTACAATCTGCACAATCTAATTACGCAGCTATATTATCTACAATAAAAGGAAAGAAATAAAACTAATTGGTGTATCATCTCCTACAATCAAGGAGGATCTAATTATGGAGGAGGATTTACAGGGATTCTCAATACAAAGTAATTCATCTTTATTTCCTTTAAACTCGAAAGAAAGAAAACTGTAGGCATGTGTTTAGAATGATGCTCGTGTTTGTAGGCATGTGTTTATGAGAATTTTTACTTCTGCCTTGGCACATATTAGTGGCTGTTATGATAGAAAGTAACACTCAATTTGTTTTCCACTTGTTTGATTAATTTGTTCTTCATGATTATTTGCTCGTTAGATAATAAAAAAGTTTGCATGGCTTCACCACATTTGTTCTCTTTTGACACCTTAATTGAAAATAATGAGTTTGGGATTTTTTATTTTGTTAAATATCAATGCAATTCTAGACATTCGAGAAATACCTGGAACTCCTAGTGGCTAGCACCCTTGCAACCATTTTTCTTGCCTTCGGTGAGACTTGAGTAACCAATGTTTCTAACTTGTTTAGTTAATTATATCAACATTCTCTTAATTGTCTTTCCTTTATTTACAGTCCTAAATCTTGCTTTTGCATTAAGTGTTATGATATTTCTACTATTGCACATACAATTGGTGGCCGCCAACACCACATCTTTGAAATGGTCATATCTCCAATTGGTTACTTACCAAAATATCTGCATTGTTCCTTTTTATTTTTGGTAATCTCTCTTTCTCATGTAGTATTCCATTATCTTCCTTTTTCTTCTTTTGCCATCATTTGCTTCACCGATAGGCCTTCTAATTAACAAATAATATCCTTGAAAATGAATATTCTGTAATGTAGAACTTTCATTGTTAAATCTTCCTCCCATAAACCTTTTTAATTAAAGGGAAGAGATTGGATTAATACTTTAAAAAGGAAAGTAAAGGATTGGGTGTTTACAGGTGTTTATACATAATTCTTAATCACCATATTATTAAATTGTATAAAGTAACACGAGACAGCTTGGTGCTGTGGTGAACTTTATTTCAACACTTTAGAAATTGTGGTACCGTACATAATGAAAGGGATGAAATGGGAAGTCAACAGCCCGGCCAAATATTTATTGCACCTGCCAAACATTTATAATACTAGGGGACAAGAAAAGAGGTGGTGGGACTACAAGGTAGGCAGACAGACGCATGTGTGCAAGGTAGTTGTTCGGCATAAGGAAATATCAGCAAAAGCAAACGGCTAATAAAGTAAAGGAAGACAACTGATGCACGCAAGTAAAATATCAACGGTGACCAAAAACTCCTATATAATGAGAACCCAACCAGTAACAGGGGGGCTTCGTCAACCTTGGCTTCGGCTTCTTCTTCCTGAGATTTTCTCTCCTCCAGTGGGCATGTTTCTATAATCAGATTTCCTCCACTACCATTTATACTTTTTCTCGTACGATGAGATGTGAGAGAATGTAGAATATTTATTATAATTGATCATCTCCCAAAAAGGCTTGTGGAAGTAGGCATTTAGCTGTAACCACGTAAATTCTGTGTCATCCTTATTTATTTTATTTATTGTTAACGTACGTGCCGACTGTGCTGGAACCTTGCCGAGAGTCCCAAACAATCCCGAACAAAGTCCAACTCACATCAGTGGGTTTGGAACGACACTTTCTTTCGCCCCGGCCTATTGAGCAATTTTTATGGCATCAACACATAACATGCTTGCATCTTTTCCATGGTATCTTTGTAAATATCATACAGGCTTGTTGATGAGCTTTGAACTCTGTATGTATGGTGCTTTTTTCATGCCATACATTTTAAAATAATATATCTATTTTATTTGTTTATTTCTGCTTTGGGGCAAGTTGTTTAATGCATGCTTGCATTGCACTGCTTATTTTCTACGTACATTTGAAAATAAAACAACACAAGTCATGAAGAAGTTAGTATGATTTTAGGGTAGATTCCATTTCTGTCTAAATATTATTTCTTTCTGACCATTTTCTGATCTGCAACATGTGATTCCTTTAACATGGTGCTTTCTTTTTTCTGCTTATTTTAAAAAGCAAATTTACACTCATAACTAAATAGACATTTTTTTAAGTTATCTGATTTGATGCTAGGTTTTGCATAATATGTCATTTTGTTTTACTGCAAATATTTTACTTAGTTGGCTAGAACTGGCTAACGGTTAGGTTATCTATGGCTAACTCATTTTCAATCTAAGCCTTCCCATCAGTTTCTGACAATCATTGTACGTTTTTATTTTCTTTCGGTAGAAAGTGCTAGTATTTTCTTATTTTTGTAATATGTGTGTGAGTTTAATCTAACTTTTTCTTCTTTTGCCATCACGTTCTTTGCGTATAAAGTCTCGGAAGACATTCTTAGTCTTATTGTGATGGGGGAAGAGGAAGATGGAATGCTACATAGTCCTTCGACATCGACTTCGCAGTTTCAAAATAAAGGTGGAAATTCAAACATCTACCATGTGAGTAGGCATGCTGATGTATTTTATTTTTTAATAAAGTTTGTTTGATGTACTCATAAATCTAACTGACTGCATAATTGCAGCATCTTTTTTATGTAAATATGCCCTTCCCTCCGTCGAGTAATCTGGTAAACGTTAGCCTATTTGATGATTCGTTTCAGGTATACTTATTTGAAATTTTCAATTCTAGAAATTAACATGTTAATTTGATCAGAGTCATTCTATTTTGCCTAACAACGTGCCTCTTTAAAGCAGAGGCCTCCTTATATGCCCTATTCTCCATCGAGTAATCCGGTAGATGTTAGCCCATTTGATGATTCATTTCAGGTATACTTATTGTAACTTTAAATTCTAGAAATTAATATGTTAATTTGTTCAGAGATATTATTTTTTTCATAACAACGTGCCTGTTTCAGCAGATGCCACCTTATATGTCCTACACTTCGCCAAGTAATCTGGAGGACCTAAGGCAAGAATTGTCCCTGGCGTCAATAGTGCCAACTATTGTAGAATTTGATTTAAATGTTGGAAGTTCATCCACTGTTGAAAATGTGCACAACCACATAACTGTGAGCCCCAAGAAGGCAAGACTCTTGCGCTCTCACAAGTCAAAGGATTCTCGACCTGAATGATTGAGCCGGTATACCCCCGATCAAGAATTTTAATTCTCTTGTCGTTAATGCGAGGAGAATCTTCAATTTCAAGAGAAAAATTGTCAGAATTTCATTGTTAATGCTAGACATTTAAGGTTTGGTAAAGGAGGTGGTGAAGTACTTAATCAGTGTTTTCAAAGAATGAGAGATCAGAATGATGACTTCGTTTCTAACATGGACGTGGATGATGAGGGAAGATTACGAAATGTGTTTTGGGTTGACGCTCGAAGTCGAGCAGCTTGTGAGTATTTTAGAGACGTTGTAACCTTCGATACAACATACCTAACAAATAGGTACGAGATGCCTTTTGCTCCATTCGTTGGTATTAACCATTATGGGCAGTCTTTATTATTAGGTGCATGAATGATTTCAAGCAAGGACACCCATACTTTTGTGTGGTTGTTTTAAATGTGGTAGGATTGTATGAATGGTCGGGCGCCCAAAACCATCATAACCGACTAAGATCGGGCAATGAAGAGTGCTATTGCCATTGTATTTCTTGAAACTCTTCATAGATATTATTTATGATATATAATGCGCAAACTTCCAGAAAAGTTAGGATCTCATAGCAAATTCAATGCGAGGCTGAAGGCTGAAGACTGACATTCATACTGCATTATATGACCCACAGACCGCCACAAAATTTGAGGAGAGCTGGGGTCAACTACTTGTGAAGTATGATTTGGTCGGCACTAAATGACTGCAATCCTTATACGAAGAAAGATCTTTTTGGGTTCCAACTTACTTGAAAAGTATATTTTGGGTTGATATTGTTGACGCCACCTGTCTACACTTGGGATCGCACGTAAATTGAAACGTCGGGGATATATAACACAAGACTACATACCCCTCGTTCATGACATAAATAGATGCATACACCTAACTTACTAGCAGTATGCAATAATTATCGTAGTGGAATAAGGTCAAACCGAATAAAATAGGCAAGAAATATAAATCTTGTCAAGCATTACATGGTAGAACTAAATAATACTCCAAATGAAACTTTATACACAACATCATTATGTATCAAGTTTTACAAAATACCAAGTTTCCCAAAAACAAAGAGAATATATAACTCCTCCAGAATTACCAAAATATAGACTTGAAACATCATCAGAAAAGAATTGGCCCCCACTACACCTCCCTAGAATAGGGGTTCTTCCTTAACCTCCCTATATCTAGGTCCAAAATGAAAATGCCCTTAGACCGTTTCCTCGCTGGACACTTATCCCTGCCGCAAGGCATAGACGTTGTCTAGGAACAAGGACCCACCTAACCTTATGGTGAGACAACACCCTACAGGGCACCGGTCCTCTAGTTGCCAAGACGGTCATACCAAAAAGGCGCCATAACATCAAAAAGCGAATACTCCATCGGGCCCTCATGGATCCAAGGAGTCTATAGGAAAGTCTGACTCGTGGAATTCATTGTCGCCTGCAATCACTTCTATTGTCCTGAAAAGAAATGATAGTTGAAAAAAATTAAGAAGTGAGATTTCGAAAAATCTCAGTAAGTACACAATTATCATAACAAAAGTATCACAGACATATATAAGTGAACACAAAAAAAAATGCATGTGTCATGAACATGATACTTGTGACTTGACTTATGCACATGCACTTTCATAAAAGGACCTTCATGTAACTTTGACCATCGTTGAGACTTATGACTTATGCACGTGCTTTTTCATAAAAACAAAATTTCATACCATAACTTCTTTAACACATATTCAAAACCTTTTCGTAAACTTTTCATGTCTTTCATCATATTCATTTCATTAGGTGTCATTATTCATATTCATATCATTCTTGGGCTTATAACCTTTCTTGTCATGATTTTTCATATTGGATACCTCACGGTTCTTTTATGCACCATGTGCTCCCCGCTAGTTACTGCATTACACAAAGTGACTACGTCATAATCATTCCCACTAGTTTTAGGTGCGAACACGCTCCAGAGTTCTTTAAATAGGAATCATTCGTAGCCTGCCGACTATTCTTCATCAACCTAAGAGGTTTTACTCGACTTTAATCACTCCTGAGTGAATAAGGAGTTCGACTAGGACACTACCTCGTCCCAGCTTTTGGGGTTCTTATAAAAACTTCTTAACTTATTTTTTTTTTTTTTGAAAAACATATTGACCCAAAATATATGGAATTACTTGAATGGACATACATGCTAAGATTTTGACTTTCTTATATAAGACACATGGATCATGAGGTGTATGATGCATGCAATTCCAAATTCATAGCTTATTTATGCTAACATGTGAACAAACATATCTTTCAAGCATGTCATATGCATATATTCAAACAAAGAAAGTCATTTAGCATTTTTGACTTCAGGAAATGGGTATGGCCAAATACCCCTAGGGCTCAAACCCTAGTTCTTCCTTTCTTTTTTCTCACATCAACTCTTGCATTCCTTAATGAAGAATCAAAACTCAATTAACATGGTCCATACATGGCATAACTGAAACCTTAAAATACTTAAAAATTTTATTTACGCCACACCTTTATATAACATGAACTTTATTTTACACATAACATACATCTAAAACCATGCTCCAAAAAAATCAAAGGTTCATGCTCTTATAAATCATCCAATGTCTTAAATCATCATTATTCATCAACCAAAAGATTAAAACCTAAAGTCATCCCCTCTAGTTGGCCTTAGCTGAAACCCACAGATTCAAAATATAAGTTCCATCAACCACAAGTCACACCAATCTTCCACATGCACTAGCCTAATTTACCATGGCATATTCCTTCCATTCTTTTAACAAGTAATTACTATATTTTAACACTTATCTCTCAAATTAAAAGTCTAAAATATCATCTTAACAATACTTAAAGAAAGTATAATAAATTCACTAAACAAACAAGTCAAACAATAGAACAAGCTATACAACCACAAGTTCACACTACATATACAAATAATGCTAGAGTTAAGTTAAGAATGTACTTACAAATATTCCAAATATAGAGTAAGGAAAATCTAAAAATATACAAAAGGAAAACAAGATTAAGTCTAGGGAATATTTGTTCTACATAATTGAAAATGGCTTGCTTAGTCGGAATCCTTTTTGTTATTTAAAAGAGAAGTATTTTTCCAAAAATACTCTAGTTTTCCTTTTCATTTTTAAAAAGAACTAAAAATTTTAGACCTTTCTTGTAAGTTCAAGAAAATACTAGGAAACATAGCGACTAAAATATTTGAAAATAGATGTTCTTTAGATCTTTGCATGAAGAGATATAAAGAGTTTAAAAAGTTTATTTACCTTCCAAAGTAGTAGCTTTCACAAAATCCTTGAAAAAAAACCCTTGAGCTTGCTAGAAAAATGATGTTTGGAAGGTGAGAAAGTGCGAAGAAAAGTAAAGGGTGTGAAAAGAATGGGATGGCCGAGAGTTACATGGGAAGAATGGAGAGAACAAAGCGTAGAGAGAAAAGAAAGGCCATATGAGTTGCTCCTAGGCATATCGTACTCCACTCCCTAGTTGATTGATTGACACTTGAAAGATTGACACAAACCTTGATTGACCCATGAAAGTCTATTACTTCTAGGAGCAAGATGGTGCCTAAAGATTGCACATGCTAGGATCGGTTTTGGCCTCCCAAAACTAGCATAGCCGAACCTCACAAGGGTAAGTCATCTTACCCACTTGTCACTCTCATCATCACTTGTCAATCATTCTCATCTAAAAATCTTCATACACATATCTTTACTTGGAAAACTCAAAATGAGGCATGGTCAGCTCCCCCCTCCCTTTTCTTCCACTGAAACTCTCTCCCTTAAATCTCAACAAATCTTTACATGTCACTTGTCACTCACTCTTCTCTTGTCAATCATCTCACCAAATCTCACTTCTAGATATGATCTCCTTGGGAAAACTAAAGTGAAAGTCGGCTCACCCCTTTTGCTTCCTCTCATCCAAACCCTTCCCCTCCAATGATAGCATATCTTCTTTTGTCACCATCACATCATTTTTCAAGATATTTGACTAGTCATATCACTTTTTCACATGCTTTCTCTTTTCCCCAAAAACCTACAATTCTTGAAAGATAAAAGAAAGTTTCTTAGAGTGCCAAGTGTCTATCATAATCTTACAAAATCCTAAACACACCATTACCCATAGGCATGGCCGGCCACCACTTGCTCTCCATAGGCCTTGTTCCACCATCCTTGGGCCTACACTATTCTTCCTTCAAGAAAAGGCATAGGTTGGTCCACATCTCCTCAACAAATAATGAAATATAATAAAATATAATCTAATAAAATATAATTTTCACTCTAATCATACCCAAAAATCCAAGTAGGAGAAGGAAAAGAACCGGGTTGCCACAGGTATGACCATGATACAAAGGTTTGAAAGCATGAACGCATTTTTTGATGGGTATGTCCTTTCCGGTAAGACATTGAAGAAATTCGTCGACCAATTTGATATGCTCTTAGAAAGAAGGTGGAGGTAGAGATAACGGCTAATTTCAATTCTACCAACCAAACTATTCTTTGCGTGTCACATTTCAACATTGAGAAGCAATTTCAAAAGTGTTATACAGATGCAAAGTTTAAAGAGGTCCAAAAAGAGTTGCTAGGCCTAATGTGTTGTAATTGTTTGCTGGTAAGCATATCAGGTTGCATTTTAAAATACAATGTGTTGGATGAAATATCTATTGATGACCACATCAAAGTAGTCCATTACTTAGTTTACTATAATGAAGAGGAGGTGGAGGTAAAATGCATGTGTGCACTGTTTGAGACGAGGGGGATTCTATGTAGGCATGCACTTAGAGTTTGTCAGTTGGAGAAGATTAATGTGTTGCCGGCTGTGTACGTCTTGGATCAATGGAGAAAGAACTTAAATAGGAGATACACATTACTCAGAAGTAGTTACGATGATCAACGGGACATATCAGACACACAAAATTATGATCTTGTGGTTAAACGATGTTGGAAATTAGCAACCAAAATATTCTCAAATAATGAAAAAGTCAGTACATTCCTACGTGTTGTTGATGAGTTTGAGACAAAATGTGAAGGTTCAACGCCAGAGTCTACATTCGAACAAATGAAGGTGAATCAACGGTGGTCTTTGATAAAAGGTAAGAAGATATTAAGCCCTAACGTGGCTCGAAGGAAAGAGAGACCTGCAAGTAAGAAAAATGTTCCACCAGTGGAAGAGATGGAAACAAAGAAAAAGAAACCAGTAATAATTGTCAAAATTTGCAATGTTAATAGTTAGTATTCTGATTCTAATATACATTTTTATTTTGTTTTGGAACTTAGACTTCTAGGAAAATCTTGGTAGATGAAACACAATTAGGTGATACTTTAGAATCTCAACAGCACTAATTTGATGATATGATTGATGTTGGAACACAAAACAACATTCTTACACAACCAATTCCACCAGAAAATGAGGTTAACTGTGTCTTTTCAATAAGTGAAAACCATGTATGATGTCATGATGTAAACAATTTTAAGAAAAAACGTGCTTCAGTCATTGTTTTGATTATAGTTATTTTCTTTCAGGCTTGTGACCATATTGATGCACACTTGTAACTCCATGGTGATGCGAAGAAATATTTTTTGAAGATCTTCAAGAGGATATGGTGTAGGTTGTGGATATGCATAAGTGTTCATTTTTTGTACTCTTGGAGAGGTGTATTTTGTAGACATAATCATGTTCAATTTTTGGACTGCTTGGAGAGAGTAGGGAGCTATGCAAAGGCTTTGATCAGTAATTAACATTGCCATTGTATGTAGAATTTTCCTTTTTAATTGTAAATTAAAATATCTGTGGAAATGAAAGGAACACGCTGATTCTACACATTGACCATAATGAAAATGAAGTTGCTCTTTAGTAATTCTCATCAATTACTAGCTTGGGGCTCTTTAGATGATTGGGAGAATTGTATAATTTTGCTACCTAATTAAATAAGATAATTCTTGTTCTTTTGATTTCAATAATTGTAATCACGTTTTTGGGCTTTCTTTGTAGGCTGAATATATTAATTATATGCTAATAGAGGAGAGGAAATCAAGCATTCAAGATATAGAAGCCTTGAAGGAGAAACTTGTAACTTCTTAAATGTGGCGCCCACGACTCCCCATGGGATTTAGAAAGACTCACGACACTGGGGCGATTATCATACGTGTCAATCATCACATCGCTTAGTATCCAAGAGTGTGTGTGAAGCATGCAAAAAGTGTACAATTAAATATTCACAGCAGTAAAATAAAAGTAGTCATTCATACTAGTACCAGAAAATTTAAAAACTTACAAACCAATCTAAAATATAATTCCCCAAGTGAAAATTATACAGTTATCCAATAGATAGCAATAAAAGATAACTAACAACATCTGGAATTATAATCTCTATCTTCGACATCACACAAGTCTACTCCTCCGGTGGAACCAGCCCCTCGGGCTCATCCTCATCCTCTACATCAAAAACTACGATTATATAAAACAGAATCTTAGGTGGATTCGATACACCACGCGAGACATGAATATTAGTAAGTAGCAATCATTCACAGAATAATTAATAGCAATCAACAATATACACAAATATTATCCAAACAAATAGATAAAACCACACACTAACTTCTTTTCTTAGAAAGGAAGTCCACAAGTACACTCAACTGCCATTTCCTAGAAAGGGCACACACAACACACCACGTCCTTTTTCAGAAAGGTATGCAACACCACTAACTGTCATTTTTCAAAAAGGACTTCATCATCAAACCATCTTTCTCATAAAGGAATTTATCAACGGACAGTTCTTTCCCAAAAAGGAATGCATCCACAATTGTCATTTTCCAGAAAGGACCACAACACACTAACTCGCTAAAAATCTCGTTTCTAGCTCACCACACATTTCCATTTTATTAATACATGTATACCATGGTCTCCCCTAGAGACCATCCATACACCCTGGCTCTTTTCGCCACACTACGAGTAACGACCGTGCGTGTGACTTCGTAATGGGCGATACCCAACTAACCGTGCCCAACACGTACCATGATCGGACATCTCCTAGCCCCCGCTAGTAAAGGAGCCATGGAGTTGACACAAGAGCAATTCCATCTCGTTTGATCCTGCTGTCTCCCAGCAATAACCTAGGAGACGTCACATCAGTATATTCCACTCTCGAGTGACCAAAGGAGCTCCACCGAGATAATGCCCCATCTCGACTTGGGGTTGTGATACATACGCACCCACCAACAATACCAAACCAGACCGCCCGACAACATCGCCTCAGAACACCTCACCATCCACCCAAAAATATACAAACCAAACGGTAAAAAATAATATAAATATGCATGATAAACAAATATTGAAAGATTATTTGAATGCGTCTATATTAGCAATTTATGCCTCTTTTGCATAGTTTTCTATAATTTTGTGTTGGGTTGTATAATTTTGTGCCTTTGTGTATTTGCAACCATGTATTAACTAAACTCTAAACCCTAGACTTTGGACTTCCAAACCCCAAACACTAAATCTTAAATTCTAAACCCCAAATCCTAAACCCAAATCCTAGATCCTAATCCCTAAATTCTAAACGCTAAAACCCAAACACCAAACTAAAACCCTAAACCTTGGAATCTCAAACCCCAAATACTAAATCCTAAATTAAAATCCAAAACCCTAAACCCAAATCCTAAATCCTAGACCCCAAACCCCCAACACCAAATCTTAAATCTCAAATCCCAAACCCCAATTCCTAAACCCTAAAACCCAAATCCAAACCCTAAACCCTAATCCCAAATTCCAAATCTCAAATACCAAACCCCAAACCCCAAACCCCATATATAGTTAATATAATAGTTAGAAATCAACAAATTAATATTAGTTAATATCCAATGTGACATTGCATATATGAATAACCTTAGACCCATTTGGGAATCAATGTACACTTAAGTGTATATTGATTCCTAAATTGTCCAATGTGGACAGTTTGTGATTATATTATCTATAGTGCACATTTTTGTTACTTATACTAATTTTCACGTTGCATACGAAGTTTCGATGTCTTCCTCATTTATTTTTTGAGAATACTATTTGTAGGGTCACAATCCATTTTTACGAACATGTATATTTGGAGAACTATGGGGAGGTACTGTCGAAATTTCTATTACCTGTGAGAAGAAGTAACAAAAGTTGTACAATATGGATAATATAATCTCGAATGGGATATGACCAAATACCCTATCAAAGATGAAGTGAATTATTTTAGACGATGATTTACATGTGGCTTTTAATGCCTTAAACTAATAGATAGTTTTTTTTTTCAAAAATGGATAAAAGTTGGATGCGTCTAGGCGATAGACTTAGGAATGACTATGTTCTCTATGCATGTGGAGTCAGGAGCTTTATTGAATTTGCTCAGGGCTCTGCTAGTAGTCGTGGTTACATCAAGTGTCTATGTCAAGATTGTAAAAATCTATGCTATAGGATTAGATGAAGCCGAGCATCATATCTTTGTCAATGATATGGATCTGGGTTATATACTATGGGTACTCCAAAGTGAGCCGTATGAACCAATACTAGATGTATCCTTTAGTTATTTAAATTATATGTGAGATATTAATGATGAGAATGAATGTGATGATGTTGATGGCTACATTATTCCGACGTCACAAGGGCCAATATCATGAGCACTTCAAAAAGTTTCAGACGTTGGAAGAGGCTGCGAAGTTCTCTTTCCAGAAGATGAAGTTAGATGATTGGGTGAAATGTTGCGATCTGTTCGCAAGTCCTGATTATTATATATTCTTAATTAGCAATAAAACTATTAATTAATTTTGTAGAGTTTAAGTTCAACGAATGCACATTTTAGATCCGCTCTCACTATTCACCATCGTATTGATTCAAGGTCGTTCCATCATCTTGCTGGTAAAATGGTAATTAATAACTTATAGAAATTATATATAATTTTTTATATTTAATGTTTTTTAATTAGTAATATTCAAAACTGCAATTGTTAATGTGTCTTTGTTAGAAACGTGGTAATCCTGAAAATTTTTCCCTCATTCATGTCTATATTGCTGTTCACACTAATGAATGTAGTGAGTGGATTGATCTTGTAGCTATAGAAAATTATGTAAGCAATTTTAATTTTGTTAAATTGATTACGCAATATCTGAATAATTTCTTTTGTTCGTATTTTAATTAATTTTGTTGTTTAATGTGTTTTCTTTCTAATTGTAGGATAGAATGTTGGAGATGCATTTAGCTTCTGAGGAGTCCTCGTCTAGTGATATCGACATTTTCATGGAAGTGCTCAGGACTAAGTCTAGCATGGTCAGAGGATTGAGACGTTCACTTAAGCATTCAGCTAGTTCATCCTCCACGAGCTCCTCAACTTTAAGGGTTAATAATCTCACTAAGGATTTAGAAGCAGCATGATTAGAAAACGAGAGTACGAGATCAAGACAGTAGGATTTGGAGTCTCTTCTATATCAACATTTTGATCTAGAGAAGCGCATGCAAGAGCAGTAGAGAAAGTAGGAGGGAAGAATGTGCGCTGCAGTCCAAGAACAAGTACAGTGGAGGATGGCGGCCCAGATGGACCATGTTATGTCAATGTAGCAGGATCACAATAGACGAGGAAGAAAAAAGAGATAAATTTTATCATTTTTTGATTATTTTTAATTTTTAGTTTCCAACTTTGATATGCTATAAGACATTGTATGCTTTTTAATATGTAACATTGTATAATTTTGTATGCTTTTTTTTGTTTTATTATTTGTAACTTGATATAATTTATATGCTTTTTAGTTTTATTAAAATTCACCATTTCTGATTAGTAGGTTCGAATGTACATAGTAAATGTTTAAATCTTTATTCCAAGCAAGTTCGAATGTATAAAGTAAACGTTCGAATGAACAGACAAAATGTTCAAATAGACTAAACATTCGAATGTTCATCAAATTAACATTCCAACTTAGTGATACGTAACGTCCGAACGTTGTGTAAGAAACATATGAACGTCAACGTTACGTTCAGATGTGAACAACGTCGAATGAAAATATGAATTCGAACGAAATAGTCAGCAAGATGCATTTACATTAGAACATTTTTTGTTATGTTCGAATGTTACTTTTGGTGATACATTTGAACCGTCACTAACTGTTCTAACGTTCGAATGTTTCATCGAATGAAAAGACACCAACCATCACAAAAAATACTTTTTGTGACGGTTGAACAGTAAATTGTCATGAATACTTATCTGTGATACACTTACTGTAATGGTTGTCGTGAGGGTTTCAAACTATCATCAAAAGTCTTTCGTGATGTATTAGCCATTTTTGTGACTTTTTGTCTGTTACAAAAGCCCAAATTTGTTGTAGTGATGTGTCTTCATCAAATCAAGTAGCAAACTTGCTGACCAAGTTGCTTCATTCTCCAGCCTTCAATAGATTACTATCCAAGTTGGGAGTGATAAACATATACTCTCCATCTTGCGGGGGTTGATGAAATTACAAGATGAAATTGAATCCAAGATGCATGCGGTTCCTCTCGATAAGAATAAAGTAGTAAAATGAGGAATATAATTCTATTAGAGGCCATGAGCTGTAAATCCATTCTTTTATTCATTTATTATTTCTACAGTTTGTAATCTGTAAATAGCGATATACACTTGTAACAAATCACGTTCAATTGAATACAATTCAGTTATTCATCCATCTCAACGTTCCCTTACTCTAATCTTCTTCCCAACTTTTGCTCTGTATTTTCATCTTTGCGTTACTATTAACACAAACACTAAATGGTCTTCAACTCACGAGTTACAAACTCACTTTGCAAATAAATTCTTATAGAAGGAGGAGTTCTTTGAGCCATACTATATTGGCAAGGGAAAGCAATTACGTGGGCAGACTCCCAATTTTAATCCTCTTTTTGTCTCTTTCTATATACTCTAACTATAGGGGGAAGAGGGGATACAGATGAACGCACATGTAGATGGACACATTCAAGCAATACCCATAGATTGGATCCTTTGAAATTTTGAAATTCATGCATGCCAACAGTCTTGATAGATTGCATGGGTCAACCGGTTGCAATTAATGGTGAATGAACCGGCAAAGCTGCAACTTTTTTATTTGCATAGTTTATGAAACCCTAAGCGGCAACTAAAGAAACCGAAGAGAAGCCGTAGAGGCAAGCGGTTAATTTTCTTTGTTCCACTCTTTCCAGCAAAAGAGTGGAACACCTTTAAAAAAAATCAGCATAAATAACGATTTATCATTGCGCCAATGTTGCAGTCTTTCTTTCGTTTAATTTATTTTTAAAGATCATGTTGTTCTTTTTATTGTTTTGAATGCCGCACGGTTAAATTGTTTCATTCCTCCTTTAAAAAAAAGTTGTTTCATTTCCTGCATATATTGGTTGGCACACCTTTTACTTTTTTTTGAGATAATCCTTTTAGTTATTGGACTTTCATATTATGGGTTTTTTTATTATTATTACTATTCTTTTATGTGCATGTTTCGTTCTATATAAATATTTCTATTTTCTTAGATGTGACTGATGATTCCTTTAATTTTGGACTTTCTTATTATGCCTTTTTTTATATGCATGCTTTGTTTTATACAGATATACATTTTTTTATTCATTTTTAAGATATTTATATTTTGGCTAATTTATTATTAATTCTTAGTTCTGAATAATTAATATAGTAATTATATATTATGTATATCTAAATATAGATCTTAAAATCTAGAATAAAAAATTGTCCGCACATTGTGCGGATTATAGGCTTTTATTATATATGATTTGACGAGTTAAGTGACAAAATTTAGCTGAACATTGACTTAGCGTACGTTCAAACCACAAACATCGTTTGAACAACATACAACAGTGTTCAAACTTCAATTTTAATAAATTTTTGATCATATATATATATATATATTATCAAACCAAATATTGGCTGGTTAAGTCACTAAATTGAGAGGAAATTTGAGTTACTGTTCGAACATATTTCTCTATTGTTCAAATAAATAGGTTAATCAATGTTCGAATATAGAATATTATAGTTGTCGAACAACGATTTATTGCAGAAGTATATTTTGGAGGAATGGAAAAACGTTCAAACATTATTTTTCAACTTCTTGAAAGACGTTGGAGAATCCACCATGGGGTTGTTTTGAACAGCTTCTAGGAGCTCGAGCCAGCTTATGCAAATCATTACACAAAGGTTTGCGGACGTAAGGCTGCATGCACGAAAATGATTTTTAGAGATAAAATATTTTAGATTCGAATTAAATTTTATCCTTAAAAGAGTATTTTTGAGATAAAAATTCATGTTCTTATCAAAACAGAGAAGCAACTATTAATGAGTTTGAACAAATAAAAATTAATTCGAACTAGACCTTCTGAGATAAAAAGATTCGTCTTTAAAAAAAAGATATAGTTCGAAGGGATTAGACCATCCTTTACTTAATGTTTGAATGGTCATATATCATTGTTCAAATAATAATCATGGTGGCAAAATACGTACGATTGTGCCGGGAAAAGTAAATATTGTTGGAACTAGAAATTTACACATTCAAACACTAATTTTGGTGGAAGAGTCTTGAGGAAAGTTTCCAAATATTTTCGTTCGAATTAGAATATCACCGTTCGAACCCATTTCTTGGTGGGAAAATCTCACTATATAGTTCGAACGGTACCTTTATATTCCAACGGATTTATAATGTGTTCGAATGCCTATAATAAGAACGAAGATTTAAAAATAATATTATTTGAATTTATTAATTACATATTTCAAAGGATAAAAAATCTATTTATATGACTTTAGGATTTTGTATAATTCGTAAAAATGTTATATCTACTTCCTAGAAATTTTCTATAATTAATTTACAAATTAATTAATAACTGTTATATGCTAATAAAAGTTTGTAATTTAAAAAATATTACCTTCTATTGAATATCATTTTTTATATTATTTTGAACCAGTATTATATAACAAACAAAAAAGAAATATTAACAAACAAAAAGCAAATATTAATTAAGAGGTCTTATTGCATGTTCATTACAAAATAAGAGGTAAGTCAGAGTCGAGGTCGATGCATTAAAGGGCAGATTGCCTAGAGAAAGTACGAGAAGTGAGAAAAATTAAAGTTGATATTCCTGATGAACACACTAGTGGCTTCGGAGATTCAACATCTTGGCTTGCTACTTATGTTGGTACTCTTACTCGCACATATGCACCGATAGCTACATCTTCTTAGGCTAACGTTCTTCAAGATGTGAAAGATCATATAAAAAATCGGTAATGAATTACATACCAAGAAACTAAGTATAAAATGTTCATTTAAATATTTGTTGTATTTATACTAATTGTTTATAAATTTTTAAAGGTTGAATTTGATCTTGATTTTAGCCGACGAGAAGATCAACTATCAGTTGAGAAACTGATGTCAAGTACATTTCGGAGGTATAAATGGCGATGGCATGCACACTATAAGAAGTTCAGTAGTACGACAGAGGCACGCCAAAATCCATTCCAAATAATCCCACCAAATGAATGTGAGAAGATTTGTGATATGTTTGAAGATCCTACTTATCAGGTAATTTTGTTGTTATCTTCTTTTAATTGTATATGATAGATGTATTAAATATATACTTATAATCTTTTGTTTTTAATAATGGAGTACTATGAATAAAGTAAATAGATCGAGTTTAATGATACACTATTATGTGGGTTCTCGACCTTTTCATCGTTTATATAAAAAAATTGGTGAGTCGTTGTAGTTTCTGTTGAATATTAACATATACTTTTTTTTTCATTTAATTTCTAATATATATTTTCCTTTGGTGGCAAGAAGAAAGTCCTTTTGACTATGATCTGATTCAATTGTATGCTAAAACACATAAAATCATGATGATGTTTGAACTAGTCTTGATGCAGAGACAAATTATGTAAGCTAATGTTTATTTAATTCAAGCTTAATATAATATTTTTGTTACTTATATTAACTTTATTATTTTTTTTTTAGGAAAACATTATATCTCTTAAGGAAATTGTTGTGGATTCATCTAATGAATCATTTCTCAACAATACTTAAATCATTTCTTAAGTTTTTGGATCACATTCTGGATATTTGAAGAGCTTAGGACATTGCGTGAAGCTATCTTCATCTGCTTCTAAAGCCAAATTATCAAATGACAACAAGACTAAAGAATTAGAGGAAGCACAATTTGAGATAGAACGATTGAGATTCAAAGAAAAAGAGTTACTGACTCGATTAGATAATGCAGCGAATTTGGAGGCGAGATTAGAAGAGAACAAGTAGAAGAGATTAGAATTAAAAAACCAAAAAATATTTGAACAATAACAGTCAATAAAATCCCATAATTCTATGTCACGACCAGAGTCTTAAAACTTATTTATTTTCTTTAACTTGCTTTTTATTATTTTATTGTAGAACATTTGAATATTTGAACAATTGTGATGTTTAAATTATATGTTTATAATATTAATATGATATTTTTAATTAAATGTGAATCTGTATAATTAGTACTATTCGAACGAAAAATGTAATACCTCCATTCGAACAATCAATATTCACTCGAACTGCAAATAACCCATTTGAACAGAAATAGTCTATGGATTTCGAACATTATCATATAATTTCGAACCAACTCATATTATATGTTTGAACACAAATTACTATGTCCGAACTATAAATTTTGTTATGTTCGAACTAGATATTTTATTTTGTTTGAACTGACAATAATTTGTTTGAACACCCTGTTAATTCAAACAAGATCAAATAACATCCTAATTGCTTCGAATGAAAATTTTAATCCGTTGGAATAGTGGCTCTAAATTCAAACTTTCAAGTTACGTTTGAATGGGTTTTGAAGACGAAAATTGTTTGTCTCAAAAAGAAAAATCAGTTCGAACATAATCGACTCGTTCCAGCTAATTTCATCTCTAAAAGCTTTTCGAGACAGGGTTTTTGAGACAAAAACTTTGTCTCTAAAAATATTTTGTGACAAAAATGAATTTTTTTTAGACAAATTGATTTGTCTCAAAATACCCATTCTCTTGTAATGATGGTATATAGGCCTAGTTTCACTGTTCAACAAGGATTCTCAAGACAATGGTTAGAGAGGGAAAGTATCATCCATTGATGAACATAAATGCTTGAAGTGGCTTAACACAAAGCATATCAATTCAGTTGTTTATATATGCTTCCGAAGCATGGCTAAATTCAACGATTCTCAGCTAGTGGAGATTGCTATGGGCCTTGAGTATGGGTGTACAAAAGAAATCATAAAACCAAAAAACCGACTCGAACTAGTCCAGACTATACCATTTTTGAACCAGTCTGGTCTGGGACCCGTGTTTAGAAATATAAAATTGGTAAGTACCTATCCGGTTCCAGTTCTGAACAATTTTAGACTGGATCGGACCGATCCTATTATGCCTCTTGGAATGCCAGTAAGCACTTTAAGCAACTTTACATATCATAATACTGTGCATTAGTCTTTGATGGAGAATAAAATATGGCCCTCATAGACGTATGGGTTGTTTGATTATTTCCATAAGTATCATATTTTTCTGGAGTTATCCACGACAATCTCATATAAATACGAAAGCAGGAGACATACTTTGAAACATCAAGTAAAATGTGTGTTATCTGGACTATTGCAAGTCTCGCCTGTTGTGTTACGTAGTTTCCAAAAACAAACATAAAAAATTAAATTGGTAACAAAAATATTTAAAAGAAGGATTGTCATGCAGCAGTGCTTGTTTTTTTTTGTGAACACTAACAGCTTCATTTAATTTGATTCGCCACGAACTAGACGAACTTCTTCACATTCCAATATATATTACCGGGAATAGAGCAAAATATTTCGATTAAATTAACTGGGGATAAAAGTAAGTTATAAAATTATAATAGGAAGTTGTCTCCTTAATCAATTATTACCATGTGCAAATTGTAAGCTAGCAACACTCTTATGACGCTCCCAAATTCTCCTTAAAATAACACGAGAATCGAGACGTCAGAATGATGACAACACAGATCGCACATCCTCAATCGTCAAGTGCTAAGTATATGAACACGTGACATACATAAATAAAAGTAGCGGATAATTGAAGTCAATATCTAAATACCAAAATTTTTAGAATTATTTTTACAAAACAGTTTAATATAAATTCTTTAGCAGGAGAATTAATACAATCATCCGAAATACAAATTATACAAATACATATTTATAAAGGGAGATACTGGGGACCGATCCGGCTGTCCCCAGCGTCTAAAGCAGCTCAACGTTAGTTGGGCTGCTTTATGATGAAACACACATTAAAATAAAATAAAAAAAATGATTAAATAAAAAAATAAAGATTAAAAATATAATAAAAAAATAAAATGAACAAAACATAATAAAAAACACAATAAAAAATAAAAACATAATAAAAAAATAAAAACATAATAAAAAACACAATAAAAAAATAAAATGAAGATAAATTTAAGGGAATTCGACCATGGAGCGAACGGAGCCGCCGCCGATGGCGGTGGGCGACACCGCCCCCGCCATTGGGACCGGCAGACTCAGGCGACCTCACCCATACTCCGGCGAGCTCCAGCGAGCTCCGGTGTGCCCTTGGCAGCCTTAAACCCGTTTCGGACCCGTTAAGGCTGCCGGGGCACACCGAAACTCGCCGTCGTAGGGGTGAGGTCGCCTGAGTCCGCCGGTCCCGATGGCGTGGGTGGTGTCGCCCACCGCCACCGGGAGCGGCCGGGGCTACTTTGTATGGGGGGTAGACGGTCTGCCCCCCCAGGATATTCCATTTATAAAAAGGGGAAAACAATTTTTTAAAATAATAAATTATAATATGAATACTTTAACAGCGGAGTCGCCTCCTCAAGCTCAGCCTCCACAAAACTCTGCATCCAAAAACTATGATGCCAAAAATGGCATCGCAGGTAGGTACAACTCAAACAAACTACAAGTTATAAAATATACTCATGCAACAACACTAACATCACTCATGAACATGATACCGTATGCATGAAAGTTAAAATTATATTTATCAAAATAAATAAAATAACACATGCCAAAATCCCATTTTGGTCTACGATAAAATTTCAATAAAAACATCTATTATTTCCCAGAAAAAATATCAGTAAATCCAATCATAGCGGGCAGGGGTGGACCCACGCCTCCGGTAGCCCCCCCAAAATTTTTCCAAATTTGATTTATAATAGAAATATATATATAATTAAAATTCTCTCTTAGATTTTAAAAATAAAAATAAAAATTGCTCCCTCTCAAAATTTTTTTTACGAAAATTATTCTTTTAAATCTCAATATACATCCATTTATATTTTAACTTTTAACTTTACGTAAACCCAAATTTTAACTTACACAATCTTACAATTACTCTAATAGTCTAATTCTAGCAAAAAAATTAATTATAAAATTTATTGATTATACTCACTTATTTAGTTTCACTCTAACTTGTATGATTGTGAGATATAGTTTGTTAAAAATCTAATAGCGTTACATCATTAATTAATAGAAAATTTTCAAATTTATTCTTAATTTATAAATTTTTCTTAAATTATAAAAAAATATGAGTAAGTACTTAAGAATAATTATTTTTTTTTTTTTAAAGAAATAAATGGAGTACAATTCAAAAAGTAATATACGTTTAGAGAGCTCGGTAACAACAAAATATGATATTTCTATTACTGATGATCATCCTTCTAAAATTTATACGCACCGCACACTTTATCGATCGCCCCCCTAAACATAAAATCCTGGTTCCGCCCCTGATAGCGGGCATTACGTATCGCCGCCCCCATTATAACTCATACACATTTATTTCATAGCGGGCATTACGTATCGCCGTCCCCGATATGAAATACACACTCAATGACCATAACGGGCGTTACGTATCGCCGTCCCCGTTATGTTATTCACACACTATTAATCATAATGGCTATTACGTATCACCGTCCCCATTATGAAATACACACACAATGATTATAACGGGCGTTACGTATCGCCGTCCCCGATATGTCATCCACACACTATCAATTATAACGAGCGTTACGTATCGCCGTCCCCATTATGACTTATACACACAATGACCATAACGGGCGTTACATATCGCCGTCCCCGATATGTCATTTACACTCACTGATCATAACGAGCGTTACGTATCGCCGTCCCCGTTATGTTTCAGTCAAAAACCATTAAAATCCATAAATTCAATAATACCGTTTCTCACTTATAAACTCTTCAAACAAATTATTTTAATATATCATAACTCAGGTTTCACGTAAAAGCTTCAAATATCATATATATACATGAACGACCATGCAATTCACAATGCATATCACCATGTACAATATATCTAATATTCAATCAACTCAATCAACCAACATACACATAGATGTTAATGCAAAAATATATTTAAATCTTAAAAGTTCGTTTAGAAAGTACTTACTATACGCTCGCTAAACACTCCAGATGTTAGTGAATACGCCGAACAACGACCTTGCGTTTCTACTCACGAACTCGCTGCTAAAGTTGTGCTCAACGCGCCAACGTATATAAACATCACAAATCATTAAATATAAATAAGTGACATCAATAAAAACAAGAAATAATATTAACAAATAAATTAAAACAGTTAACATAAATAAAACGATATTTATTTATATATAACCAACTCAAATAATAAACCCAAATATTATAAATACAATAAATTAATCATTCTAATGTAGATAATTAAAATGCGATTATTATCTAACTAAACTGAACACTTGATCATAAATAAAATCATACCACGAAAATAAATTAAGATTAGCACATAAATAAATTAATCTCTTAAACTAGAGAAAATGCTTACCGAGATTAACATAAGCGATCCAAAAAGATGAACTTACATTGAGAAATTACCCAATGAAAGACCACTAATATTTTCGGATTACAAGGGGGTTTTGAAAAGGAGATACTCTAGTTTAAGAGAAGGAGAATGAGTGATCAAAAGAGATGCCAAACGTTCGAATTTATAGAAGAAAAAGAGAGCTTCGGATACATTTCTAGCAAAGGATGCCGAAGCTTTATATAGACTAAAACCAGCATAGATATATGGGTTTTTGGGTGGAGAAAAAAACACGGAAAAACTTAACAACCACAAGCCAAGACATCAAAGCTGAAAAAGGAGAAGAAATCTCAGCTTTGCAGATGAAAATCAGTGACAAAACAATACTGCAATCGCACGGTCCCAAGTAGTTTTCTGGGCACGTGAGACATCAATCGAGGCTAAAATCATAGGGGAAATATTCATTAGACTACTGTGCATCTTATGGAGCAATACGTGTGAGAAATAAGGATGAAAAAGGCTACAAAGCTTGGTTGAAATCTTCGGGTGAATAGCAACGGAAACCAGAGGAAGAAAAGAAAATAAAAGTACAGAAAGAAATGAGGAAGAAGATACTCTCGGGTGAAGGCTTGGGGAATCACATTAATAAAAAGCAAACGGTGCCGTTTCCAATTAAGAAAGGGGCTGGGCTCAAGGCATATGGTTGGGCTCACTTTTGTAATTACATATATATACATACATATATATATATATATATATATATACATGCCCCAAAACCGTAGATAAGCTAAAACCAAGTAATTTAAAACCCACACACTACATATAAATATAAGCCCACCGAAGATCATCTAAATCAACTAAATAAGACACATTAAATTAATTATTCACATAATAAAATAAAAAGATTTAAATCCAATCATTAAATAAAAGCATCAACATAAAATAATAGGAGAAAATCAATTAGCTCACTTTTAAATATGGAAATAATTTTTAAAAGAAGATAAAATATCTAAATATTTAAACACAAATATAACAAGGTAATATTAATTTCAACCAACTCATAACACCCTATATTTAAATTAGCAAATACTATATATTTAATATTAAAATATTAAATTACAAAAGTAATAAAATTAGGAATCTTCACATCCTCCCCTTATATATATGCATCGCTTGATCAGGTAAAACCCCACAAACTTTTCCAGAAAGAAAAACCTCTCAACAATGGATCACTCTCCTCCTAATCCCGTCGAGCATCAGAGGAATTGGCTGGATCTTCCCCGTGATGTGACGTCGTCAATACTCCGAAGGCTCGATGCGGTCGAGATCCTGACCAACACGCAGAAGGTGTGCTTGCACTGGCGTAACGTCTGCAAGGACCCCTCCATGTGGCGCACCCTCAACATGGGCCATTTCGTGTACTCATGGAAGTACGGGGTCTACGACCTCAGAAATATATGTCGCCGCGCTGTCGATCTCAGCTGTCGCCAGTTGGTGGCGATCGAACTCGGCCGCTTTTGTGACGAGAAGCTCCTCAAGTACATTACCCAACGGTATTATATAATTTTGTTTTTATCTTGTAGACTATGCATGTTTAATATTCTTGTGTTATTCTCTTATACAATTCGCATTCTATATATGTGGTTATGGGTAATTTATTGTCTTTCTTTTTTATTGCTTTTATAGCAATTCAAGGGAGCTCAGATCCTTTAAAGTAGCTTTAAACTATTGCTTCAGTATCTCAGATGAGGCGTGGATTGAGGCTGCTGCAAATCTTCCATTGTTGGAAGAGCTTGAAATTTCACACTGTACTGCTTGGAGCATAGACAAGTTTCTGAAAGCTGTAGGCTGCAATTGTCCCCATTTGAAATCACTCAAATTGAAAAGTTTGGCAATGCCTTATTTGGGATCAGATTCTTACAATTGGAATAATCATATGGCTCTTGCTATTGCAACGAACATGCCTGGACTGGTCAGCCTCTTTCTTTATGAAAATACGCTGACAGATGATGGAGTGCAGACCATACTGGAAGGTTGTCCTCGACTTCAATCATTTGAACTTCGGCAGTGTCAAAATGTCACTATGAAAGGTGATTTTGGGAGAAGATGTTCAGAACGGATCAAGGACTTTAGGTTTCATTATTACGACGAACAAGAACTTGTGAGATTGCGTGAAGAGTATTCTCGATATTATGATGACTGCTATTACATAGTGACTATTGACTCCTACTTTGGTATTGGATCTGAATTGTCAGATTGAGTAGGAGCTTTGAGCCATTTTTGTGCTGCTATTATCTATTGCATGCATGGCTAAGGCGACTGATGTTTAATTTCGAGTACTCTTTATAATTTGTTGTTTTAATTACTAAGAATATTTGCTATCAACTGTTTATACACTACCAGAAAAAGTATTATTTGAGGCTATTTTATTCCAGACCACTTAATTTTCGCTGGAATTACGGAAAAAGCAATGATATCATGCAAAATATCTGATTATTTGTTCAGCATAGAAATATTGGCCATACCTTTGCTTGCATTTTTGTCAATATGTGGACTCCTACAATAATATGAGGGAAAATAAGAAAATTTTAAATGCAAGTAATATTAGACGATTACTCATATATATTAATATTAAAGTAAAAAAATAAATTTAATAAAATACTTAAATTTAAAATAAAAAGTATGAAAGTAACTAATCAAAATGTGCGTATGAACGTGTAATGTTACTTGTATGTAATATTATTGGAAAAAATATGTGGACCAAAATATATTGACCCCTACGATAATTCGAATAAAAATGTGTACCCCTGCATTAATTGTCGTTTTTATTGTTGACTACTATTTCGACCTATGGGGGACCAAAACTCATCATCTTTGATTCTTTTCAGCTATATACCTACCATTCTAATTCTGTAGTACTAGAGGTACATATGGCACGCTGTGCTTCCAGTATTCTGCATCATGCCAAAATTTTGTGAATTTTTACCATTGAAGTAATTATATATCCAGTTACAAAAATTAGAAAAAAATAAAATCAAGGAAAAAAATACAGAGAAAGTGAACCGACTATTCTGCATAATAATGCCAACATGGCTTCAACCAACCAACCCACCACGTTTTAAATTTTGATCGAAAATATAGAGAAAGTACATGAAAGAGAAATGATAAAGTCACAACACTTTTTACAATAATTTATATAAAAGATATTGTAAAGTAAGAGTATTTCTGTAAACTAATATTAATTTTATAAGACAGATTACAAAAATATTCTTACTTTATAATTTGTGTTGTATAAGTACTAATAAGAAATATATTGTGTATCATTTCTCGATAATAAGTATAATTTTTACATGATGTTTATTATCTTTTTACTTATTAAAATTGTTGGCTTTCTTTTATTTCTCTTTACTTTTTTTTGTGATTTTATTTATTTATTTGTGTTGAAGGAATGAAAAGAAAAGTAAAGAAAACGAAATAGGATAAATTGGGCACAAGCATCTTTATCACTTTGTTGGGCTGCATTTTATTCAAGATTTCAAATTCACTTTGAAATTCGATCAAGGGCGGCCTGCACATTCAATGCTGCACTATAATTTAATTAAGGGAGCCCTGCATGATTTCAATCCTAGTGGGGCACGACAGGACTTGCACTTGAAGATAAAAACCAGGCCGCAAGTTGCACTTCAGTAAAAAGGAAACGCACCGCTTGGTTGAGTTCTTGTGGACACGTCTCTTCGAAAATTATAATAGCAGGGAACTAAAACTGGTGAAAGAGGGGCGCCGCATAGCATATATAAGGAGACGAAACGGGGAGAAGAAATAGGAAGAGACGGAGTGCAGTGTTGTCAATTCTTTCAAGTTTTTTTGGTTCTTCCAATTAGTTTTTTTTTAAGTATCTTGATGTTAAATCTTTTTATTAGATTTTTATTTAGTTTTACATTTACTAATTTCTTTTTTTGGGACTACAATGTAGCCTAATTTTAATTATATAAATTTTTCGTAACTGGGTTAATTTAATATTTGTATCGTATTGTTGAATATTTTATTCTAGACTTAATACTTATGAATGTTTGATCACCATTCACATTATTTGAGATTCAGTTTGAGACTAAAAAATAATAATTGTTTTAGTCTATGTTTGAGATATCATAAGATGTCGTATGATAGAGATATTTATGGGCCTGTGTAATCTTTATAGGGTTTCTTTGTTCTTAATAAATTTTGACAGATTTAGAATTGTTATAGAGATGTAGGAAATTTTCCTGTTGAAATATTTCGTTAATGCTTGAGAAAGATTAATGAATAAACTAAATAAACCTGATTATCAACAATAGGAACATATATTTTTAATTCAATAAGGAAAATTGTATATGATTAGTTATGGTGAATCGAAAATCCTAAATTCTTGCTTTCTTGAAAAAAAAAAAACTTTTTCCTTTAATTTTATTATTTTATTATTCCAATTTAGTAATTAGTTCTTTTCATTCGAGTTATCAAATATAACTTAATTGTATACATTTTGATATTTATTGATAATTTTTCAATTTATGTGGGATGATACTCCTACTCATACACTTTATTATCTATTATGATTTGTGCATTAAATCTTCCTCAGAAAGCTATTCCAAGATTTCTCTCTATATAAAATATTTAAGGATTAAGAAAATATTTTTAATAATATTGTAGATTTTTTTAAAAGTATTTTAAAATTTTAAAATAAATATAGAATACACATCCCACACTTACTTATTTTGTTTTATTTTTTATTCTTTTTATAATAAATATGTAATATATTGATAATATATATCAATTCAATTAATTTAAAAAGAATAAAATTAAATTAAAATTTATAAACATGAAAAAATACTAAAAATAACTTAAAAAATATAAATAATGGTCCTCATTTTTTTTTTTATATTATAAGAACAAACTCGTATTACATGCTCAAAAAAATGTGGCTTCACTAGGTACTGCGAGTACAAGAAAAACTGCCTTTTGCAGCATTTTTTTTTTCTCCGCTAAAAGTGGATAAAAACACCCTTAATATGCCTGCACGTCATTTTTTAGGCACTGCTCAAACGACGCTACTATTTGCACGCTAAAATCCTTTAATGGGTAATATTGGTATTGGATCTATAAAAAATATGGGATCTCAGATTATATCTATTTTTACGTATTGTCTTTATTCTTGTTGTTGATTATTTTAATTTATTTTAATAATATTATTGGTTGCGTTTTATTTGTTTAAAAGTGTTATTTGAGCTATTAATTAGTTAATATCAGTTTTATATAATTTTTATGTTTAAATATTGAGTTACGTTACTTTTCTTATTAATTTTAATATGAGGTAATTATTTTAATTATTGGAATTAAATTTCTTTATTTTATTATGTGATTTTAATTGATGTGCTTTCTTTATATAAATTATTATTTTGTAATTAAATTGTGCTTGGGTTTAATTTATTGTATTGCTGGGTTTTAAATATTTTATTTTATTGATATTCAATTGTGGCATTTTCAGTTAGTTTTTATTTAATTTATTATACTTTATTTCTAGTAGGTTTTTATTTTTTTTTATTTTCCTTTTTCTTTTCTTTCCTTTGCTTTTCCTTTATTTTCTCTACTTTTCCCCCCTGACCCGTGTGACCACCCCCCTTCTGTTTTTGGCCGTTCAGCCTTCAGCCTGGCCAGCCTCCACCGCCGGCCGCCACCCTTCACCGACCACACCGTTGGCTTCCCCACCCGCTAGCGAGTTCACCAGTACTGGAGGTGTCATCTCCAGTCACCCCACCGCCCCTGCAAGGCCACAAACCCGAAATAAGTTTTGTGGTTTCTCTTGCATTTTTCGGTGCCACCACCGGCTGCCTTGGCCCACCACCACTACTACTAGACTCCCTGCCCTCTGGAGTACAAAACCCATCGCTGGTAGCCACCTTAGCTTCTCTCTTCCTCCTCTACCTGAAATGGGTCTCTAAATGGATCTATCTTCATCTCCCCGCCGTCCAGCCACCGTGGGTCTCACCTCCACCACCGAAAGGTCCCTCTTGCTCAGCCAACCACCCCCTAGCTCAGTTTCCTCAAACCATGGCCCCACCTTCATGGGTTTCCACCTATTTTGAGCCTGATCCGCCACCTTTCGGTGGTTGCACCGCCTCACCACCACCTTCATGAGATTCCCCACTCTCCATTGAGTATTTTTCTAAATTTTGGTATCAAACCGAGTACTTTGGCCCAACGTAAGAAGTGACCCGTTGTGTGTATTGTGGATCGGCGTTTGTTCGATGATCTATGGTTTTACCTGTTGTAAGTATTTTCCAAATAAACTTTGAGATTTAAATATAATTTGTAATAACAAATATTTGTGTTTGGTTGATATTGGAATTTATTAGTCGTTGGTTATTTTGTGAGTTGTGGTATGCATTGTATAATGCACGCATGTTCATGTGTTGGATTTGAAAACTGGGTTTTCAAATGTGTTAATGACTTTCGGGTGCATGTGTATCACGACCCCAAGCTGGAATAGGGCATTATCCTGGTGGATCTCCTCTGGTCACTTGGGAGTGGAAAATACTGAGTGATGTCCGCTGGGTTTTCGCTGGGCGACAACAGGATCGGACGGGATGGTAATGCTCTCGTGCCGACTCTGTGGCTCCTTTGCTGGCGGGGGCTAGGAGATGCCTGGTCATGGTATGTGCTGGGCGCGGTTAGCTAGGCATTGTCCGTTCTGAAGTCACATGCGTGGTCGTCACCTTCGATGTGATGATGAGAGCCAGGGTGTGCGGATGGTCCCTAGGGGAGACCATGGTGCATACAATTAATAAAATGGATGTTTAGGCCATTTTCTGGAAAAATGACGGGTTTTGATTATTTATTTTACGTGGACGGTTTTCTGGGAAAATGGTTGTGGTTTTAATGGAATTACGTGTATTATTTTCTGCGAAAATAATGGATGTTTTTATTGGAGTTTTATCTTGGGCCAAATGGGATTTTGGCGTGTGTGGAAATTATTCATTTTGAGATTGATGATGGTTTTTGAGTTTCATGCATAGGGTGTCACGTTCATGTGTTACGGTGTTACATGAATATATTTTATATCTTGTGGTTTGTTTGGGTTATACTTACCTGCGATGCCATACTTGGCGTCGTAGATTTTGGATGTAGATGTTGAGGAGACTAAGCCTGAGGAGGCGGCTTCGGTGTTGAAGTTTGGTATATATATTTATTCTCTTGGGAAATGTTTTCCCCTTTCTACAAATGTATTTCTTTTATGTTTTAATTTTGGGATGACTGTATTAAATCTTCCGTTGTAGAATTTGTATTTAAACTGGTTTGTAAAATATTTCAAACAAATTCTAGTATTTAGATATTGACTTTATTTATCCGCTGCTTTTATTTGTGCATGTCACGTGTTCACACACTTAGCATTTGACGTTGGGGGTGTGTGACCCGTATTGTTATCATCCTGACACCTCGGTTTCCATGTTCTTTTAAAGGGAATTTGGGGGTGTCACAACAATTTTCCTTCAAAAAGTATAAATTTGCACACATATCAAAAAAATATGGTCATATTTGATCAAAAATGGGGAAAAGAATTGTGGAAAAATATCAAAAAGCACTTTTTGTCTTCAAAAGTGAATAGTAAATTCGAAATTTCCTTCAAATTTGAAAGTTAAACAAAAAGTCACTTTATTCCCTTTTCCTTTTTTTTTCATTATTTTTAATCAAATGTGATGAAATTTTTTTGATATGTGTGCAAACTTGTACTTTTTGAAAGAAAATTTTGATGATCCTGTTGAGTTATGGCTTGGATACACGCCTCCCCTGCACTCTTGCTCGAGCGAAGTTGAACCCGCTCAAGCGAGAGTCCAACCTGTGAGTTTGCTCGACCTTCGCTCGACATCCAGCTCGAGCCAAGTGCAACCCGAGAGTTCGCTCGACCCTCTCTCGAGGTCCCGCTCGAGCGAGATTCAGGCAGAAACTACGCTCGACCCTCGCTCGACGTTCAGCTCGAGCGAGATTGACCTAGCAATGTTTGCTTGAGCGAGATCGCTTAAATATAAATATCGCGATCTTTTTTCTGCATTCATCCCCGACGAGCTCCAGCCCCTGTTTTCGCCCGAACGAACAGAGCATCTCTCAAGCTTCATTTCTTCTCCATTTCTTGAGTGGTTGAGTGTAAACACATGAGGATTGAGTGTATACATGTGAGTTGAGTGATTTCTACTATAAGAATATCTTGATTCTCTCTCTGTAGTCTCCATTTGATCATAGTGAAGTTTTGAGACAACCCCCAGTAGATGTAAGCTCAGTTGAGCTGAACCACTTAAATTTGTGTGTTCTGTATTGTTTTACTTCTCTTAGTCTACCGCTACATTTGATTTCATATCTATGTTGTTTGTTTTATCTGTTTATTCCCAACAAACTGGTATCAGAGCTATCTAGCTCTGTGAATGACAGAAGGGATGGCCACAGCCAGATTTGAAGTAGAGAAGTTTGATGGACAGAACAGTTTTAGTTTGTGGCGCTTGAAGATGAAAGCTTTGTTGCGCCAGCAGGGGTTGTGAGGATCTGTAATTTTACTACCTTTGTAATTAAATTCAAATATTAAATTAAATGCATCACATTAAGTAATAAGAGGAAATGAATTAACATAATAATACACATGAAAATAATCTTTAAATGAAGATGAAATATTTAAATCTTTTAAACACAAGTACACTAAAATCATAATAATATCAATCAACTCTTAACACAATATTTATATTAATAAACACTAGATATTTAATATTAAATGAAAAATGTAGTAAAATTACAGATCCTCACATCCTCCCCCTTTTAAAAGGAATTTCATCTCTGAAATTCGTACAAGCGATCCGAAAAGAGAAAACATCTACTGGTCCTCGAACAAATACGGGTATCGCTCTCTCATATCTGCTTTTTTCTCCCAAGAGAAATCTTGAGCCAGAGGATCTCCCCACGATACTTTAATTAAAGGTATTGTTCTGGACCTCAACTACTGCTCTTTCCAATCCACGATCTGAGTTGGCGCAACTTCAAAAGTCAAATCCGGCTGAAGTTGAATACACTCCGGGTTGATGAAGTGCGGTTCCTGCTGACCGAAACTCTTCTTCAGAGACGACACATGAAAAACATCATGAACATCACTGAAGTAGTCTGGTAGAGCAATCCGATAAGCGACAGGTCCAATCTTCTCGAGAATTTGGTAGGGACCGACGTATCTCAGACTAAACTTTCCTTTCTTTCCAAAACGCTTGACACCCTTCTTAGGAGATACCTTGAGATAAACCCAATCTCCTTCTTCAAAGGACAAATCTCTTCTTCTCATATCAGCATAACTCTTCTGATGACTCAGCGCTATCGCCATCTTGTCTCTGGTGATCCGAACTTGGTCTTTCATTTCTTGCACGATCTCAGGTCCAAGTAGTTGAGCCTCGCCAATTTCATCCCAAAACAAAGGGGAACTACACTTCCTTCCATAGAAGGCTTCATACGGGGCCATTTGGATGGAGGTGTGAAAACTATTATTATAGGCAAACTCTATCAATGGCAAGTGATGCTCTCAGCTACCCTTAAACTCCAAAACGCAAGCTCGTAGCATATCCTCAAGAGTTTGAATGGTGCGCTCTGACTGGCCATCTGTCTGAGGATGATAAGCACTACTGAACTTCAACATGGTGCCCAAGGCTGACTGCAAGTTCTTCAAAAAATGAGACGTAAATTAAGGATCTCGATCCGACACTATAGTCTTAGGTATTCCGTGAAGACGCACGATCTCCTTAACATATAGCCAAGTTAACTTTCCCAATGTATCGGTATTTGTAACTGACAGAAAATGAGCACTCTTAGTCAAGCGATCAATAATCACCCAAACTGAATTCTTCCCGCTAGGTGTCCTTGGAAGACCCACTACAAAGTCCATAGCAATGTCGTCCCACTTCCACACAGGAATAGGAAGAGGTTGAAGAGTACCGGCGGGTTTTTGATATTCAGCTTTAACTTGACGACAAGTTGTACACTTCGCGACATACAAGGCAATATCCTTCTTCATCCCTTCCCACCAGTAGTTTTTCTTCAAGTCCTGATACATCTTCGTGTTCTCGGGATGAACTGAAAAGGGAGCGGCATGGGCTTCTGCTAAAATTCACTCTTTAAATTGTGAAACTGAAGATATCACTCGTCGATTCTGGAATCGGAGGATTCCCTCTCTATCCAAGCTGAAATGTGTGGGTCCTCTATCTTTTCTAACTCTTCTCCAGATGTCGAGTAGCTTCGGATCCTTCCTTTGAAGAGTCTTTAATTCCGCGAAATCGTCAACACGAACACTAAGAATTGTAACCAAACCTTCCTCGTCTTGCTGTGAGCTCTCAACCAGTAATTTTCTCATACTAAAAAGAAGAGAGCCCAACTCTGATGACTTCGCCTCATCTATCAAATGAGACTTCCGACTTAAAGCATTGGCGACTAGGTTTGCCTTACCAGGATGATATTTGATCTCACACTGATAATCACTGATCAACTCTAACCATCTTCTCTGTCTCATATTAAGATTCTTCTGTGAAAACAGATGCTTCAAACTCTTGTGATCGGTATAAACTTCACAAACTTCTCCATACAAATAATGTCGCAAAATCTTAAAAGCAAAGACCACCGCTACTGATTCCAAATCATACGTAGGATAATTTTTCTCATGATCCTTCAATTGACGAGATGCATAAGCAACGACTCGCCCCTCTTGCATAAGGACACATCCCAAACCAAACTTGGATCACTAAAAACCACATAAGGCTTGTGTTATTGAGGAAGTGCCAAGACAAGTGCTGAAGTCAACCTCTATTTCAACTCCTAAAAATTCCTTTCGCATATGTCAGACCAAACGAATGCGGCACCTTTTCTTGTCAAAGCAGTAAGGGGTGCAGACAAGCGAAAAAATTCTTTAACAAACCTTCGATAATAACCGGCTAAACCCAAGAAACTTCAAATTTCGTGCACCGAGGAAGGACGTGGCCATGCTAACATAACTTCCACTTTGCTAGGATCTACTGCTACCCCTGCCTGAGAAGTAACATGACCAAGAAACTTGACTTCCTCCATCCAAAACTCACACTTACTGAACTTCACATATAGCTAATACTCTCTCAACTTGTCCAAAACTAGACGAAGATGATAAGCATGCTCTTCAATACTCTGAGAGTAGACCAAAATGTCGTCGATAAAGACAATAACAAAAGAATCCAAGTAGGGTCGAAACCCTCTATTCATCATATCCATAAAAGCTGTCGGAGCATTAGCTAATCCAAATGACATCACTTTGAACTCATAGTGCCCGTACCTTGATCTGAAAGCTGTCTTTGGTACATCCTTATCTTTTATCCTCTGCTGATAATATTCAAATCGTAGATCAATCTTCGAAAATGTTGTGGCACCCTGAAGCTGATCAAATAGGTCATCAATTCGAGGTAGAGGATACTTATTCTTAATAGTCACTTTGTTGAGCTCTCGATAATCTATACACATCCTGTGGGTTCCATCCTTCTTCTTGACGAACAACACAAGCGCTTCCCAAGGTGACGAATTTATCCCGGGATGAGGCATTATCTCGGTGGAGCTCCTCTGGTCATTCGGGAGTGGAATATACTGAGTGATGTCCCCTGGGTTGTCGCTGGGTGACAACAGGATCGAACATGATGGTAATGCTCTCGTGCCGACTCCATGGCTCTTCTGCTGGCGGGAGCTAGGGAATGCCTGGTCATGGTACGTGTTGGACGCAGTTAGCTAGGCATCGCCCGTTCCGAAGTCACATGCGTGGTCATTACCTTTGGTGTGATAATGAGAGCTAGGGTGTGCGAATGGTCCCTAAAGGAGACCATGGTGCATAAGGTTAATAAAATGGATGTTTAGGCCATTTTCTGGGAAAATTGTGGGTTTTGATTATTGGTTTTATGCGGACCATTTTCTGGGAAAATAGTTGTGATTTAAATGGATTTACGTGTATTATTTTCTAGAAAAATAATGGTTGTTTTTATTGGAGTTTTATTTGGGTCAAAATAGGATTTGGCGTGTGTGGGTATTTTATTTATTTTGAGAATTTTGAGATTCATGCATTTGGTGTCGTGTTCATGCGTATTATTGTTGTATGAATATATTTCAATATTGTGGATTGTTTGAAGTTTACTTACCTGTGGTACCATTTTTGGTATCGTAGATTTTGATGCAGAGGACGAGAAGGTTGAGTTTGAGGAGACGGCTCCGCCGTTAGAGTAACTGATTCGGTTGTATCTTGGGAAATTGTTTTCCCACTTGTTAATTACGTATTTTAATGTTTTAATATTTGGGATGACTGTATTAAATCTCCTGTTAGAGAATTTGTATTAACTTGGTTATATTTGTATTATTTTAAAAATTCTGGTATTTAGATAATGACTTTATTATCCGCTGCTACTTTTATCTTATGCATGTCACATATTCACACACTTAGCACTTAACGTTGGGAGTGCGTGACCCGTGTTGTCTTCATCCCGACACCTCGATTCCCATGTTCTTTTAAGAGGGGAATTTGGGGGCGTCACAGGGGTTGTTCAAAGTTCTTGAGGAGAGGTCTACTGATTCTCCTATATCGTCTAAAGACGATGAAGAGAAGGTAGATAGCACTATTTTATTGTCTTTATCTGATGGAGTGTTAAGAGAGGTTGCTGAGGAAGAGATTGCTGAGAGTCTTTGGAACAAGCTTGAGTGCTTGTACATTAAGAAATCACTCACTAACCGGTTGTATTTGAAACAACGGTTATATACTCTCAAGATGAATGAAGGTTCGTCAGTGTTTGAACACTTAGATGAGTTTAACAAAATTGTTATGGAATTTAGAAATGTTGACATCAAGCTTGATGATGACGATCAAGCTTTAATAGTATTGTGCTCATTACCTGCATCATTTGAGAATTTTATAAATTCTATGCTATATGGCCGAGATACCATCTCCTTAGCTGATGTGAAGTCAGTTTTGAACTCGAAGGAGTTAAGGAACATGTATAGTGATAAGGGTAGTGAAACTCAAGCTAGTGGGTTGATTGTCAAAGATTCCTCCAACAGAGGAAGATCCAGTAATAAGGGTTTAGAGAAAGGCAGAGGTAAGTCCCAGGGGAAGTCCAAGTCCAACAAGAAAAACGTCAAGTGTTATTACTGCCAGAAGTTTGGACATTACAAGAGTGAGTGTACTAAGCTGAAGAAGAATGAGGAATCCACGAGTTCCTCTAATGCCGTCAGTGTTACTAACGAATCTGATGGCTCAGATGTGGTCCTTGCAATCAGTGATTCAACCAGTCGGTTTAGTGATAAGTGGGTCATGGACTCAGCTTGCACTTTTCACATGTGTCCCAAAAGGGACTTGTTCATGACTTATGAACCAGGCAACAGTGGTTCTGTTTTGTTGGGAAACGACACAGCTTGCAAGATTGCGGGAATGGGTTTAGTGAAGATCAAGATGTTTGATGGGATAGTTAGGACATTTACCAATGTCCGGCACATTCCAAATCTGAAAAATAATCTTACCTCCATGGGAGACCTTGATTCTTTGAGGTTGAAGTACACAGGACAAGGTGGAGTACAGAAAGTCAGCAAAGGCTCCATGATTATTATGAAGGGAGACCAGAAAGATGGTCTCTATTTCCTCTAGGGCAGTATTGTTAGCGGTAATGTGACGCCCCCAAATTTTCCTTAAAATAAAGACGGGAATCGAGACGTCGGGATGATGACAACACGGGTCACACATCCCAACGACAAGTGTCAAACGTGTGTGCACACGTGACATACATAAATATAAGTCGTAGCGGATAATAAAGTCGATAACTAAGTACCAAAATTTTTAGAAATATTTTACAAACTATTTTAATATAAACTCTCCAACAGGAGATTTAATACAGTCATCCAAAATACAAATTAAACAAATCCATATTTTTAAAACGGGAAAATAATTTCCCGAGATAACAATTTATAATAATAACACATCATCGGCACAACCGTCTTCTCAGGCTCAGCCTCTTCATAATCTGCGTCCAAAAAACTACGACGTCAAGATGGCATCGCAGGTAAGTACAACCCAACCAAACCAAAAGACAGAATAATACTCATGCAACAACAAAACTCATGAACATGACTCCAAATGCATGAATCTCAGAAGAACATCTTTCTCAAAATAAATAAGATATACACACGTCAAAATCCCATTTGGTCCACGATAAAATTCCAGTAAAATCATTCATCATTTCTGGGAAAATAATATCCGCAAAACCAATCATACTAGGCGTTACGTATAGCCGTCCCCGATATGATATACACACACACCCGAAATCATAATGGGCGTTACGTATCGCCGTCCCCATTATGATTCACACACACTCATTTCATACCCGGCGTTACGTATCGCCGTCCCCGATATGAAATGCACACCCAATGACCATAACGGGCATTACGTATCGCCGTCCCTGTTATATCATCCACACACTATCAATCACAATGGGCGTTACGTATCGCCGTCCCCATTATGACTGATACACACACAATGACCATAATGGGCGTCACGTATCGCCGTTCTCATTATGTCATCCACACACACACGCTGATCACAACAGGCGTTACGTATCGCCGTCCCCGTTATGACTCAGCCAAAAACCATAAAATCCATAAACTCAATTTAAAACCCAGTTTCCATTTCCAACACATGAATATCCGAAATCATGCAAAAATCTAATTTCCAAATATTTCCATGAACATGCGCGTAAATACACAATGTAGACAACCATGTACCAGATAGCCAACAATTAATAAATTCCAACAATAATCAAACACAATAACTGTTGATACTAAAAATATATTTAAATCTTAAAACTCGTTTGGAAAGTACTTACAGTGGGTAAAAACGCAAATCCTTGAGCAAACGCCAATCCGCAGTGCTCGTAGCGGTCACTTGTACGTTAGGCTAAAGTACTCAGTTTGACACCAAAATTTAGGGAGGTACTCATTGAAGAGTGGGAAATCTCATGGAGGTGGTGGTGTGGCGGCACAACCACCGGAAGGTGGCGGATCGGGCTCAAAATGGGTGAAAACCCATTTTTGGGTTTGAGGTTGTATCGGGAAGGTGGGACCATGGATGGGGAAACTGAGTTAGGGGGATGACCGGTTGGGCAAGGGGAGTATTTTGGTGGTGGAGGTGAGATGCACGGCGGCTGGACGGCTGCGCGGTGAAGATGGATCCGTTTAAGGACCCATTTCGGGTGGAGGGGTAACCGGCGGAGATAGGTGGCTTTGGGCAGTGGGTTATGCTCGCCGGAGGGTGGGAAGTCTAGTGGTGGTGGTTGGAGGCCAAGGGGACCGGCGACGGCGTCGGAAAATGGGTGAAAACCCATTAAACCCATTTTCGGGTTTGTGCCGTGTGAGGGAGGTGGGGTGGCCGGAGGTGACACCACTAGTGCCGGTGGACTCGCCGGCATGTGGGGGTGAGGTTAGGCTGGGCGGTGTCGTCGGTGGGTGGCCGACGGCGGCCCTGGGGGAGGAGGAAGAAACGACGAGAGATTAGAGGGAGAGACGGGGTGCGCGGGCTGGGACCGAATTCGTGAGGAAGAAAAGGAGAAAAAGAAAAGAAAAGAGAAAAGAGAAAAAAGAAAAAGAAGGGAAAGTGAGTCCAACTAGAAAAACACAATAAATTAAATAAAAGTCGACTGATAATACTACACTTGAATATAAATAAAATAAAATATTTAAAACCCAACAATAAACCAATTTAATTTAAAGAACAATTTAATTATAGAACACTAATTATCATTAAGAAAGCACATCAAATAAAATCACATAATAAAATAAAGGAAATTAAATTCCATTCATTTAAAATAATTACCTCACATTTAAATTAATGAAGAAACAACGTAACTCAACATTAACTAATTAATAGCTCAAATAAATATCTTAAATAAATAAAAAACGACTAATAATATTATTAAAATACATTAAAATAATTAATACTGAGAATAAAATAACGTGTAAAAATATACGTAAATCTGGGATCTCACAGGTGAAGCTGCAGTTTCAGTATCTGATAAGGCAGAGTCAGATAACACTCATCTATGGTACATGGGATTGGGTCATATGAGTGAGAATGAGATATCTCTATCCTCTGTAAGCAAGGGTTGTTAAGGAATTAGAACTTAGGTAAACTTGACTTGTGTGAGCACTGCATGTTTGGCAAACAAAGCAGGGTCCAGTTTGCAATAGAGGTCCACAGCACTAAAGGTATAGTGGACTACATTCATTCTGACCTATGGGGTCCATCTTCAGTTCCATCAAAAGGTGGAGCAAACTACTTGCTTACTTTGATTGATGATTACTCACAAAATGTGTGGGTTTATTTTTTGAAGCAGAAAAGTGATGTCTTCAAGAATTCCAAGCAGTGGAAAGTTCTGATAGAGAACAAGACCGACAAGAAAGTTAAACGACTTTGCATTGACAATGGAATGGAATTTTGTAGCAGTGAGTTTGAGGAGTTCTACAAGAATGAAGGGATTGTCAGGCACCGTATAGTTAGGCACACTCTACAGCAGAATGGAGTAGCTGAACGGATGAATCGAACCCTCTTAGAACGAGCACGCAGTATGCTCTCCAATGCCGGGTTGACTATTGACTTCTGGGTGGAAGCAGTCAACACAGCCTGCTTTTTGGTGAACAGCTCTCCAGCCACAGCTATTGGTTTGAATACACCTAATCAGGTACGGTCTGATGCACTTACTGATTATTTGAATTTGAAAATTTTTGGTTGTCCTGCTTATTTTCATGTTAATGATGGTAAGCTAGAACCTAGGGCAAAGAAATGCATATTTATCAGATATGCTACTGGGGTAAAGGGATATCGGTTGTGGTGTACTAATCCCAAGTCATCCAAGTTCGTGATTAGTAGAGATGTTATTTTTGATGAAAAATCTATGCTTAATTTGAGAAAGAAGATTTCTGTGTCTACAGGAAAGAAGGTGGAGCTACAACAGGCTCTACAGAGGACACCATCTAAAACTCAGGATCATGCTATGGCTGATGAGCATGATTATGAGTCTAAGACTGAAGCACCGGTTGAGGAGTAGTACAGTATAGCTACTGGTAGACAGAAGAGGCAGATCAGACCACCTCAGAGATATGCTCAAGCAGACATGGTTATGTATGCACTCGCTACAACAGAAGAAATTGTTGGGCAGGAGCCCTCCAGTTACTCAGAGGCTGTGAAGAGTACCGAGTCTGCTCAGTGGTACTCAGTTATGACTGAAGAGATTGAATCTCTTTACAAGAACCAAACCTAGGATTTGGTTAAGTTATGAGTAAAGACGAAGGTTGTAGGCTGCAAATGGATTTTCAAGAGAAAAGAGGGAATCCAGTCTAAGACAGATACAAGATACAAAGCATGCCCAGTTGCTAAAGGTTTCAGTCAGAATGAGGGGATTGACTTCAATGAAGTGTTCTCTCCACTAGTAAAACACAGTTCAATCAGAGTTTTATTAGCCATCACGGCTTTGTTTGATCTGGAGCTTTAGCAGCTTGATGTGAAGACAACGTTTCTACATGGCGAGCTTGAAGAGTTATCTATATGAGTCAGCCAGAGGGGTTCATTTTTGAAGGCAAAGAGGACCGAGTATGCAGACTGAAGAAGTCTTTGTATGGTTTGAAGCAATCGTCTAGGCAATGGTATAAGCGTTTTGACTTGTTTATGATTGATCATGGCTATTTGAGAAGTAGTTATGATTATTGTGTGTATCATAAACAATTGCCTGATAAGTATTTCATTCACTTATTGCTTTATGTTGATGACATGCTTATAACTGCTAAAAGCATGGTTGATGTTGATTTGATGAAAACTCAACCTAGAAATGAGTTTGAGATGAAAGACTTATTAGGTGCTGTTAGAAAGAATTTGGGAATGGAAATTCATAAGGACAGGAAAGCTTGGAAGTTGTACTTGTCCTAGAGAAAGTACATTGAGAAAGTTATTGACAGGTTTGGAATGTCTAACTCCAAACCTATAAGCACGCCAATGGCGATGCAATTTAGACTTTTAGCTTTTCTATCTTCCCAGACAGATGAGGAGGAACAGTCAATGGCAATAGTTCCTTACTCTAGTGCAGTTGGCAGCATTATGTATGCCATGGTTTGTAACTGTCCAGACATTTCACAGGCAGTGAGCGTGGTTAGCGGGTACATGGCTAAGCCTAATAGAGTTCACTAATAGGCAGTGAAATGAATTCTGAGCTACTTAAGGGGAACCTCACATGTTGGCTTGTTACTTGATAGAGATGTTAATCTCAGTTCTGATGTTGTTAGGTATGTTGATTCTGACTATACTGGAGATTTAGAGAAGAGAAGATCATTGACAGGCTATGTTTTCACATTGTGTGGTTCTGCAATTAGTTGGAAAGCAACACTTCAATCAACTGTTGCTTTATCAACTACGGAGGCAGAATACATGACAACAGTTGAGGCTGTCAAGGAGGCCATTTGGGTGAAGGGGCTGATCAGTAACCTGAGTCTTCAGTAGGAGGGGATGACAATGTTTTGTGATAGCCAGAGTGTTATACATTTGACCAAAAATCAAATGTATCATGAGAGAACGAAGCACATCGATGTCAGGTATCATTTTCTCAGGAAGTAGTTGCAGATGGTACAGTGAGTATTCAGAAGATTGCTACTTCAGAGAATCCTGCAGACATGATGACAAAGCCAGTTGCAGTAAACAAGTTCAAAGTTTGTTTGGACTTGATTAGAGTTCGAGGTTTTCAGATCCCTTAGAGGATTTTGATGGGGTTGGTTTCTTTTGTTGATATTGGGTTTTCAGTGAGGCTTGTGGGTATTCAAGCCAAGGTGGAGATTTGTTGAGTTACGGCTTGGATACACGCCTCCCCTGCACTCTCGCTCGAGCGAGAGTCCAACCCATGAGTTCACTCAACCTTTGCTCGACATCCAGCTCGAGCGAAGTGCAACCTGAGAGTTCGCTCGACCCTCGCTCGAGGTGCCGCTCTAGCGACATTCAGGCAGAGACTACGCTCGACCATCGCTTGACGTTCAGCTTGAGCGAGATTGACCTAGTAGTGTTCGCTCGAGTGAGATATTATAAATATAAATATCACAATCTCTTTTCTGTGTTCATCCCCGACGAGCTGCAGCCCCCTGTTTTTGCCTGAACGAATAGAGCATCTCTCAAGCTTCATTTCTTCTCCATTTCTTGAGTGGTTGAGTGTAAACACGTGAGGATTGAGTGTATACACGTGAGGTGAGTGATTTCTACTGTAATAATCTCTTGATTCTCTCTCTGTAATCTCCATTTGATCATAGTGAAGTTTTGAGACCAACCTCCAGTGGATGTAAGCTCAATTGAGCTGAATCACTTAAATTTGTGTGTTTTGTATTGTTTTACTTCTCTTAGTTGCTACCGCTGCATTTGATTTCATATTTTGAAGAAGTCCACTAGGTTTGATCCATCATTATGCTACAAAAAATAAAATCAAATGTCTAAAGTGTCCCATACGTTGGAGAGTACTCATCATCCATATCAATGATAGTTAAACCAGAAAATTGTGTGCAAGAACATGCAGGCTAAATTCTAAAAACCCAAGATGTCTATTTGAAATATTCATTATCCACAACAAGAGAAAAGGCCTTCCACGACATTTTTGAATTACTCGAAAAAGAAAAAGCCGCAAATACTCGATTTTAATGATGGATTCAAAGCAACCGCAATTTACTTATGCGATGTTAGCTTAGAAGGCCAAGTGAATAGTTAAAAAACTAGTAGCCACGACAACGGGATTTATTACGGCAACTTTATCATCGCAATTCATCATATTCTTTTCTGTGAAAATTTTTAGGCATAGATGAGGATTTATTATGGCAATGCTTGAAGAAATGCCGCAGATACCCACACATATATTTTTCTCCCTATTTTGGATACTAGTATTTCGAATGCTGCTAGCCACAGGCTTCAACGTAACTTCACTATCTTCGGCACTATCATATCCTTCCATATTTCCTTCCCAAATCAAAATAGACCCTATCAAGCAATTTCAATCCTATAGGTTTGTTCCGGCCCGAATCCTAAGGTAGGGAAACAATATTCTTGAGGCCTATCTCCTTCTATTCATTTCTAAAGTAGGTGAAGAAATAGTTAGGGTTTATGGGGCTCTTTGTAGAGATTGTTGTTCTTATCTTAATTACACTCTATTCGACATAGGTATCATTCAAATATGAAAGTTTTGCATGAGTTGGAGGAAGGATCCCACCATTGACATTTTGTGAAGCAGAGCTCGATTTGTGGGAGGAGTAAGAAAGCCAAAATAGATTCTTTTGAACTTATTAGTGTGAATTTTATCAATTTAGGTGCCATGTTGGTGCATTTATTAATTCTTTTTTCTCTCCCAACTAGAAAGTTTGGTTCCTTTTAACACTGTCATTTTTCTCTTTTAAGGAAAGAATACAACTAGAGACATGGAGGCTATATAAGCGTGCAGGGGTTAGATTCCTTTGGGAGGTATTCTCATGTTCACAATCTCTTTCATTGCATTAAATAGTCATATCCATTCCATTGGTAGTCATCCCATTTATGATTTGTATTCTCGTGTGAATTATTGATATTTTGTTTGGTAACCTTGTAACATCTAAATTATTGATACATGTTTTTGTTTCGGATTTATTCATCTCGCTTGGACTCACGTCCTCCAAGATGAGTTCATTTTGCACACGGATTTCTACTCTTTCTCTATCAAGTGTAATTATAATTAATTCAAGTTCTGAAAGTCACGTTGTTTCTTCTTAAAAGTATACTGATCTTCTGTTTGAATACTTGGTATTAATTATTGATTTGTGTTGTTGGGTATTGGTTAGCTCGCTAGACATTCAAGATTTATTTTTTGACCTCCATACTTTTAAGACCTACATGTGTGCGCCACATCAGTTTACATGCTTTTTAACTTTGTTAGATTTATATATAGACAAAGTCTCTCTTAATAGTTTTTTTTCATAATCTAGTTTGTAATATTTTTCTTGATATCTTCTCCTTTGCAGGCTATTGAACCATAATCTAGCTTTTTTCCCTAGTTTTTTTTTATTGTTGTTTTAGTGGTCATTATTTAGAATAATGATTAGCTATCAAAGGAGAGCTTATTTTAATGTATTTTAACAAAATACTAGTGAAACAGGTTCACTGGTATTTTTTGTTTCGTGAAATGTTATTTGTGCACTACAAGAAAAATTGGTTTTTGTGGCCATTTAATTGCGAACAAATAATTATTTACAACCAATTTTGACTGCAAATAGTCATTTAGTCGCAGTTAAATAGTCACAAATATGCAATTTTCTTATAATGGCGGCGAGTTCAAATCGCCGTAAATAGTCTTTCTTGCATCAATCAGAGAATTGTGGTGGCCATTTGAGACGATATAACTTATCAGCAGCAACTTGAACTTGCCGCAAAAAATCTTAACACAACACTTAACCAAAGTTAATAGCTTATTTGCTACGAATTTACGGATTTTTGCGGCAACTGAAAGTCATCAGAAATAGTAGAATAAATGCAACAGTTTCAAGCAAAAGCCGCTTCAACACATTAGCAAGTGAACTATGCCCACCACTGTGCGGCAGTTTTGAAAGCGTCGGAAATGTTCATTTGCAGCTGAAATTGGGGCCTTATGCAACCAAAAAAATAGCTAGAAAAAGTGTATTTTTTTTTTGTAGTGACCTTGCAGCATATCCACCCGACATGCATGAAATTATGGTTTTACTTTAAAACAAAATCATATACCTTCTCCTCAAGGATTCTGACAAATGATTTTTGGCCGGCTGTGTGATTAATCAGTAGGTGCTTCCATGACTCTCGATTCTTCTCTGACATTTTTTGCCACAAAATGGAAACGAGATTACTCATTTTATTTTTATTTTTATAAGTAAACAATTTTATTGATAGAATAGGCAATTCTCTTAACTCTGTATATGTATCTCTAAATTCCTTGGTATAGAGTTCCATCGTCAAGTTCGATATAGTAATGAACAAGCATATATCTACATTGAACGAATTACTCCCCCATCTTTCACACAACTTAGCCCATACCAAGGGGTCGACCATGTGGCTCCCTTCTGCCAAAACTTCGTCGTTGCCGCCATATGCCAAGTACTTCTTGTGCAGGTTGTAGTGGAAGGCATTGAAGTGCTTGCATAGTTGTTTTCAAATAGCCATTCAAATGATGGCTCTTGAGGAATACCAGAGGTGGATTAGAAAGGCAGGACAACCCTTGTAGGATGTCCCCGTAGCCTCAGAGGGGGTAGGGGGTATATTAGGAATAGCTATACCCCTATCTAACGAGAGACTAATTTTTAAAGGTGTTGACAGGAGGGGTCCGGTGCTCGCTTAGTGGCAAAGAGGTTCACTCTTAAATCAAATATGGGTAGGATTCTGAGGAGACGTTTAGCCCTCTTGCTAAGATTACCACGATTCGTCTCCTTGTTTCTATTGCTGCAGCAAGGCATGTGCCTTGTAGTTGACCGGTGCGAGCATGCCATAAGCGTTGTTGCATGAGTATTGTATCATGAGTGCACTACCAGTTACCATGAGTAAACCAAGGAGAGAGGAACTACAACCTTACTGGAAATCTACTAGTACCTGTTGAAGTTAGATCCACTTCATACTGGTCCCAGTCTAGTATGAAGTCCTCCTACAACAAATCATGTAAAGCGTTACATTAAAACAAATTAAATTAACTTTGATGGAAGTTGACATTTATTACTTGAATAAGGGGCTTACCTTAACACGTTCACTCAACTCATCTTTGTCAGATTTGGGGACATCGATCCGTCAGGCGTAACCCAGGTCTGCATGGTGTTTAACTATCTCTGTGATCCTCGTTATGAACATTTGTGCGTTCTCACAACAAGGCACCATCCCTCCCTCGTTGATCCTTAGAGGTATCTTCCCATGCTTACTAAGTTTCTCGAACTCAGTGCACAGAGAGCGACCTTTTTTTGTGGGCTTGGAACTATTATTGGCACATTGGCGAGATTTGCTGACAAAATAACTACACTTCAGATGATCATCACATAATAAACCAACGTTGTGACAATTATTTAACTTGTCCAAGAGACGAACTAATAAACTCATGATGTCAAATATTGTTTAAATTAATGTGATAGAAGGATTTATCTTTCTATTGACTTCTCTATTAGGCTCAGCTTCAGGCCTTGGAAAGCCAGGTGGTAGATCCCAACAACCGTCCTTAATCTGGTACAAAAGAATGGTACCTAGCAGCCAAAAAAATTGTCGCCGTACTACAAGAAAAATAGGTATTTGTGACATTTTAATTGCATCCAGAATGACTATTTTTGCTGCAAATACTTTTTTGCAGCAATCTTTTCTACTTTTTGCGACAAGATCTAATGTCACAAAAAGTTAATTTTCTTGTAGTGGGCGGCCAACCATTCATTTTGAATACGACAAGTCTGGTTACTAAGTCCGGAGGGCAAAACCTCTACCACCCAAGCACTCCTTGTACGTCATGCATGACAGTACTGTACGTACGTTTCTAGAGCCATTCCTTCTAACATCAAGATGAGTGGGCAGGCATGTATTAGGTTTCTTCTATATTATCGAGGGGATATGATTTTGGATAGTTTTAATTAATATTAATAGACAATTTTAAATATAATAATATTTTTTATTATATTTAAATATATAAAAAAAATCAAAATCAAAATGAAATTGAAAATAATATTATATTAATTTTTATTACATAGCTATTTACAAACTACTATTTAGTAGTACAATAGTATTTTTAATGACTTTTGAACCCCCATGAATTGTACGGAATATTTGTACTCAATTTCATTTTTTTTAAAGTAAACATTATTGAACTTATATATTATTTTAAATAAATCTAAAAATATTTTTAAAAAATGAAATTACAGTGATCATTAGTTAGAACCATGATCGATTCAAACAGCTAGTATCATCCATATTTATATAATGAAACACCAAGCACCAAAAACTAATGAAGTATTGGTTAATATTAATAATAAAATGAGAGTAGGTTAGTTGAGCCCAATGCCATGATATGGAGGATGGGATCACCCCGCAGTTTGATTGGTTGTAAATTGGGATTGTATGTGATTATATTGATGTTTATGTTTACCTTTCGAGTGTCATTGCCATGTCATCCAATACCTGTCAATCATGCATCGCTTGTTATCTAATTATTATCATTATTTAATTGTGCCGTGATACTGTGGTGTATGTCTGAAATTTGGTGATGTAATTGGTCAAAGCATGTGGCTGCGTGTGTATCACGACCCCAAGTCAGAATGAGACATTATCTCGGTGGAGCTCTTCTAGTCGCTCATGAGCGTATAAAATTGAGTGACGCTCCTTGTGTTATCCCTTGGCGACAACGGGATCAGACGAGACGGTAACACTCTCGTGCCAACTCCGTGGCCCTTCTGCTAGCAGGAGTTAAAGGATGTCTGGTCATGGTACGCGTTGGGCACGGAGCTAAGTATCGCTCATCACGAAGTCATATGCACGGTTGTTACCCGTAATGTGACGGAGGGAGCCAGGATATGCAGATGATCCCTAGGGGAGGCCATGGTGCGTGCATAGTAAAATAATTGTATGGTTCATGACCCCAAGCCGAGATGGGGCAATATCTCGGTAAAACTCATCTGGTCACTCGGAAGCGTAATAAACTGATGTGACGTCCTTTGTATTGTCGCTAGGCGACAACGGGATCAGATGAGAGGGTAATGATCTTGTGCCAACTCCGTGACCCCTCTGCTAGTGGGGGTTAAAGGATATCTAGTCATGGTACGCATTAGGCGTGGAGCTAAGTATTACTCGTTACGAAGTCACATGCACAGTCGTCACTCGTAGTGTGACAAAGGGAGCTAGGATGTATGGATAGTCTCAAGAGGAGATCATTGTGTGGACTAAATGAATGGTTTGTGTTATGGGCCGAAAAATGGGATTTTGGCGTGTTGAGCTAACGTGTCCTTTATGGGGAAAAGGACAGATTTGTTCTTGCATGTTCTTTGGCATGGCTTTGGATGTGTTTGTTGCTTAATTATATTTAAACTCTTGGTTGTATCTGGATACTTACTTGTTGAGATGTCATAATCTCATATGGTATTTCCACCTGCAATTCCGTTTCATGGAATTGTAGATTTATTATAGAGGTCAAGCTTGAGAGTTGGACTGGTTCCACCCGATGAGTGAAGATTTGGAGAATTGTAGTTGTGAGCCAAGGGTTTGTCTTCACTTTATTTATTAGTTGGGACTATTGTATAAACGCTTTTGGAAGATGTTATTTTGGACTGTAAGGTTTCAAATTTTCTGATAAATTAGTTTGGTGAACCCTTTTTTTTTCCGCTGCGATATTTCTTTTGTGTTGCACATATTGCTTGTTTGCACACACTTGCACATGGTGATGGGGTATGTAATCCGTGTAGTCATCATCCAAGTGTCTCGACTTTCACTTATTTACACGTGGGGGTCAAGGATGCCACATTATTTTTTTAATGTTATTAGCTTCATCTTGAAATCATATTGTTGATGACTAAATCTCTATATATAGGCATCGGTGTGGATTTTTTATTTTCTAGCTGAAAAATGACACGATTTATTGGTTTGTAATTATGGTACATGTCACCATGCATAGGAAAACTGCAAACAAAAGAAGAATATGCCTACCTGAAATTGACTCTAGGTATTACATTTCTTCATAGAACTTGGTGTTTCGATTATACTACAATAAATACTGTTTTTTTTTTTCGAGAGTGACTGTGGTAAAAGAATTTGTAATTAACCTTAATGGCAAAAAAAAAAAAAAAATTCTCCCCAATTTGGATCATGGGCGACTCGTGGAATTATACACCTCTAACAAATTCAAAAGACGAAAAAAAAAGGAAGAATACGACACTTTCGAGGAGAACATGCTTGAAATGTGAAAACAGAATGCTACTCGTAAAGGTGCTCACTTTTTGGCTAATTATATAGCACAAGATCTTTAAATTGCACAGAGGTAACGATTCCGTTTGCTTTTTGTGGATACTTTGATTGGTGATAGATTTGATCTATTGTTGTTGGATGTAATATCTTTAGAACTTTATTGATCTGCCAGCATTTCCAAACAACATAAGCCCCAAAATAGCAAACTCATCATCTTTGATCCCTTTCAGCTCTGTACCTACCATTCAAATTCTCTAGTACTAGAGGTGCATATGGCACGCAGTATTTCATTCAAGAACTAGTCATACAACATACTTACAGAAAAGACATATATACCTAAACTATAGCAAACTCATCATCTTTGATTCTTTTCAGCTCTATACCTACCCTTCTAATTGTGTAGTACGGGAGGTACATATGGCACGCTGTGCTTCCAGTATTCTACATCATGCCAAAACTTCGTGAATTTTTACTATTGAAGTAATTATAATCCAGTTACCAAAATTAGAAAAAATAAAAATAAAAACAAGGAAAAAAATACAGAGAAAGTGAACTGACTATTCTGCGTAATAATGCCATCAGGCTACAACCAACCAACCCACCAGGTTTTAAATTTTGGTCGAAAATATAGAGAAAGTACATAAAAGAGAAATGACAAATCCACGATATTTTTTTTTATTAATAATTTATATAATATGTATTGTAAAATAAGAGTATTTTTATAAAATGATGTTAATTTTATAAGGCAGGTTACAAAAATATTCTTACTTTATAATTTGTGTTATATAAGTATTGGGAAATGTATTATGTGTATCACTTCTCGACAGAAAAATTCTGTTGCTACACCATGTTGGAGGGGACAAAATGTGTGAGAGAGAAGAAAAATAGAAAAACGTTTAATGATAGTATAATTTTTACTTGATTTTTATTATTCTTTTATATATTAAAATTGTTAATTTTTTTTATTTCTTTTAATTTTTATTTATTTTGATTTTATTTATTTATTTGTGTTGGAGGAATGGAAAGAAAAGAACAGAAAAAGAAAGTTAAAAGACGCCCACTTCATTAAGCAATAGGATAAATTGGGCACAAGCATCTTTATCACTTTGTTGGGCTGCACTTTATTCAAGAATTCAACTTCACTTTGAAATTCAATAAAGGGCCTGCACTAGGGGTGATCCCCGCCCTACCGGGGGCGGGGTCCCCCTATTACCGCCCCCGCCCCCACCTGGGCGGGGGGGTCATGTTTTAAAACCGCACCCCGCCCCCGTATGGGCGGGGCGGGGTACCCCGTCCTGTAGCGGGGCCAGCGGAGGAGGGTCCATCCGCCCGCCCCCCGCTACCGCCCCCTATTGGGCCTGCCCATATGAACAGTTTTGGGCCTTTCGGCCCAGATCAAATTTCTAGGCCATTTTTGACCCAGAAAATTATCAAACCTGATTTAATTTCACAATAACAAATATCATTCTATTAAATACTAAGTATTTATCATTACTAAAGTCTAAAGTGACAAAGTCATTTAAAAAAAAAACATCACTAAAAATCTAAAAGTCTAAAACAGTAAAAGTTAAAATTTAAAAATAAAGATTACTAGAAGTCTAGACTAGTTACTAAACTATTACAATTTACAAATTTACAATAATACAAATTAATACTACAAAATACAAAATTATAAATTGTGCTATTAACTATTAGCATTATACAATTACAAATTTACAATTTACAAGATCATAAGAAATAAGATTGATAAGATTGGTCGTTGGACACTGGTGATTGGATTTTGGGCCGTAATAAAATCTTGGATGGAGATTGTGGGGTTGTTGGGCCTTAATCTTAACTTGCAATAATAAGTTAAAAAATAATTAGAGTACAAATATAAAGTTATAAGTTATAAACATGAAAAAAATAATAATTTATTAAAAATATTAAGTTACTAACCAAGATTAAATTGTGTTATTAACTTGGAAGATGCGTTGACAATTGACATACAAAATGATACTGTCATAGAAAATGTCAAAACTCATAAACAATAATTACAAAATAATTAGATACTAACATTACAAATATTATAAAATTATAAATGTAAACAACAATTGGTAAAATAAATTGTGTAAAATGCAAACCATGGTGAATTGGTGATGGACAGGGACTGGTAGATAAGGTAGGTCATACTGCAGCGGAGGTAGCTGTTGATGGTGTCCCAGGTGTTGGCGTCACAGTCGTTACAAGTTACAACAATTAAATGTAAAATCTGTGTAACATTAAATTTAATTAAATAAATATAAAATAATGTAAATATTTATTCAAGTGACAATTTACCAGATCCAGACTGATCAGCAGCCTCGTCCTCAGCCTCAACCGGATCATAATCAAGAACCTCTGGAATATGAATTTCAGCACCCGTGATCCAATTCTGTGTACAAATCAAAGACTCAACAGTGATAGGATCTAATGAGCTCCGGACAGGATCTAATACATGCCTTCCAGTGCTAAAGGCCGACTCTGAGGCTACTGTACTGATCGGGATGGCCAAGATACTGCGAGCAACCTTTGAAATTACGGGGTATTTAGGGACATTCATCTTCCACCAAGCTAATATATCAAAATCTCGTACAAATGGATAGAGATCCAATGCCAAATATCTGTCTACCTCTGACTGGGCATCTGTGGTGGAACCCATAAAATCCAAGGGGGTCGACTCCATCTTATCACCCCAGTCCATTTTACGTATTTTTCCACGCCTAGCATCTACACCTGATGGGGGGATACTTGTGGCTGTAGGTGTTGCAATACTACCACCTCCCACGATAGTGAACTCATCAAATAATCTAACAAGCGTTTCCTGAGCCCAAGATGCAACAGCCGACGCACAATCCTTGCCAATTGCATCAGTCAACCCAAATACCATGCCTTTCACCTTAAACCGTGGGTCAAGGACACATGAAACATATAACAAGATATTGGCTTTATCAAACTCTTCCCCCCAATACTTGTCAAATTTCTCCATCATGGTCCTAGACATCTCCCGCAATGTGGTGTTACTACCCACTGCAATATCATCTAATTCTTCTTTCACCTTGGCTATTTGTTGACAAAATTGATGTGCCGTGGGATACAAAGAACCAGATAAAACCTTAGTAACATCATAAAAAACCCTCAGAAACTCTACAAAAATAGATACAACCTCCCAATCATTAGACAAAGGGTGCCCCAACTTTTCATCAAAATACTTGACATATTGTATGTCTTCATTACCCAATGTATCAAATGCCAACTTATACTCCTGGGCTGCCTCTAACATCAAAAAGGTTGAGTTCCACCTCGTAGACAAATCAGTGCAAAGATCCTTTTTACATGTTATACCCACAGTAGTTGCAGCAACTTTGAACCTAGCCAATCTAGCAGCAGAAGATCTGACCCATCTCACAGCAGTCCTGACCCGAGCAACCGAGTCACCAAGCTTATCCAAGCCATCACCCACAATCAAATTAAGAATATGTGCTGCACATCGCATATGCAAATAATCCCCACCCAAAATTGTTCTACTCGCATTATTCATGAGAGTCTTAAGATGTCTCATTGCAACATCGTTAGCCCCAGCATTATCAACCGTGCAAGTACAAACCCGAGTCAACCTCTATTCTCTTATAGCGGCCTCTAAGGCCTTCCCTATCGTCTCACCTTTGTGATCAGTGGTTTGACAAAATTTAAGGATCTTCTTATGCAATGTCCAACCCCCATCAACCCAATGCACAGTCATACACATAAAATTAAGATTATTACAAGAAGTCCAACAATCAGTGGTGAGGCAAACATTCTCCCCCGCCAATAAACCCCTCAACTTCTCTTTTTCTGACAGATAAAATTTTTTAACATCTCTTGCCACCGTGTGGCGAGAAGGAATATTAAATCTTGGTTCCAAGTACCTAGAATAGGCTTGGAACCATTTCCCATCAACCACTTGGAAAGGCATCTCATCTATAATAATCATGCGAGCTAGGTGTGTCCTAGCCTCGTTAGGATCGTATTTTGTGTACCCCTTTAATGCCAACTCCCCACTACTCCCCTCACCCATTTTTTTAAATCCAACTTCAAGCCTGGATTGGGTCTTCTCTACCAAAGATTTCAAAATTGGAGATTTCTTGCACTGTTCCTCCAAGTGCAATTTTATCTGGGAAGTGTCATGTCTCTTGTAGTGGCACCCATAAATTTTGCCACAATAGTTGCATTTGGCTTTTGGATCATTGGGGTCACCACCTTCTATCTTGGTGACATGAGCCCAAATTATGGATGAGGCTTTCTTGCTAGACTGCTTGGGGGCGGGGCAAGTGGTAGTGGTAGGAGTAGGGTCAAGGGTCTCAACCGGAAGGGGAGTACTAGTAGGGTTAGGGGTAGTGGTAGTAGTAGTGGTAGTGGTTGGGATAGGGTTAGGATTAGGGCCGCAGGTACCCAAGGCTCCCTCCGGGGAGCTTGCACTAGAGTCTTCTGGACTTTCCATTTACAACAAATCTGAAATTATAATAAATGCAACACAAATGGTCATACAAAATATAATAGACTCAAATCTCAAGTCTAGATAATTATTTTCAATATTTTTTAAGTTATAATAATATTTTATTTATTTTTATCTTCATATATCAGTAAGTTTATACACACAATCTTCTATGTGAGACTGTAAATAAAATTTATCTTATTCTTAAGTTGCACTATAATTTACATAATATCTATTATGAATGTATAGGTTTTTGTTTTTGTTTTTATTATTAATTAATCTATCATATAGTCTGATGAGTATTAAATATATTGATACTCACCATATATTTTTATAATATATACACTTATCAAAAAAATATATAAGATATTTCATAATAATATTATAAGATGAGGATGCTTTTATAAAATAATGTTCCTTTTATAAAGTGTTTTACAAAAGATATTTTATTTCAAATATTATTGTGAAAATGTAATAAAAAATATTGTGTATAAATTATTTTTTATAAAACGAAGCCATTGGACAGCAATTTTGGATAGCAATAAAAAAATAACAGTTTTTTGTTACTTTTCTTTCTGAGTAATTTTGGACTAGTTTGGCTTGTTTTGCATTTTATTGGACCTATGTTTTGCACTTTTTTTTTTCATGTTATAAAAATGTTAGCTATAGATGTTTGCACAATATGGACAGCAAAGCTTCAAACCTTAAAAAATACCAAATTTTTCATTATCTCAACAAAAGATAGCTTCAACACATTCGAAATTACATCAAATCTAAAAAACTAGGAAATACATTCAGCCATCTAATCTAACAAAACCAAGGCATCCAGCTATTCACTCAACAAAAAACTATGAAATACTCAACAAAAAACTAAGAAATACATTCAAAGGTTGATCGTTTGAAACTTTGAATACATTCAGATTTATATAACAAAACTAAGGCATCCAACCATCCACTCTCAATTACATCCAATCTAAAAAACTATGAAATATTATGAAATAAAAGCAGCAAAGCTTCACTGATCACTCCACTCTTCAAAGCTTCAATCCAATCTTCAAACCGAAATGGAATCGGGTGTCTCATAAAAATAATTGTAATGATGTAATCACACAATCAAATAATTGTAATTATAATAAAATAAACTCAAATCAACAATTTAAATTTTAATAGATTAAACACAATCACATAATCCAATACATCCACACTTCACAGTTCAAACACATGCACAATCGGCCTCCATAGCACACGGTTCACAAACACCAAACCCATCCTCCATCAACTTCTCCATTTCCATATATTTTCTAGAATCAAAACGAAAGAAATCTTCAAATTAGAGTTTAGGTGAAACGGAATCATTTACCTTGGTGGAGATTGGAGGAATATCAGAGAGGGAGAAACAGGAGAAATTCGGGGACGAAGGAGAGGGATTCTTGCCGAGGGTGGCGTGGGGATGCGAAGGCGGAGTGGGGCTGCAACGGCGTGGGGCCGTAACGGCGTGGGGCTGCAGTGCGATTTTAGGGGCTAGGGTTCGGCGATTTTAGAGAGAGAGTGAGAGGGAGATGAGAGAGAGAGAGAATCAGAGATGTCGATGAGGTCGGGGGCTGGGGGGTAGTAACGAAGCCGTTTTATATAAAACGGCTTCGTTTTATTTAAGGAAATTAAAAAAAAAACCCAGATGACAAAACGACGCCGTTTTAAGTCATCTGGGTTTTTTTTTATATATATATATAATATATTATATATATAATATTAAATATTTAATATATGTGGGGGCGGGGTATTACGGGGATGGGGTCATTTGTATACTGCCCCCGCCCTCGCCATCTACCTAAATACCGGGCGGATTTCACCCCGTTCTTGGTCACCGGGCGGAGTAACCCGCCCCCGATATGTGGGACGGGGCAGAAGACGGGCGAGGCAGCGGGTGCGGATACCCGCTGCCCACCCCTAGCCTGCACATTCAATGCTCCACTATAATTCAATGAAGGGAGCCCGGCATGATTTCAATCCTAGTGGGGCACGATAGGACTTGCACTTGAAGATAAAAAGGAGGCTGCAAGTTGCACTTCAGTATTAACATGGTTTTCTTCCGCCAAAAATAAGGGTTGTTTCAATGAATTTGAGATAAAAATCCTTACTGAACATGGGATTCTGACTCTTTGCAATAAATAAAAAAAAATTGCACTTCACTAAAAAGGAAACACACTTGGTTGAGTTCTTGTGTACATGTCTCTTTGAATTACAATAGCAGGGCACTTAAATGGGTGAAAGAGGGGTGCTATGAGATTCCAGACTTTGTGTATTTTTACGTATTATTTTATTCTTGTTGTTGATTGTGTTAAGTTATTTTAATAATATTATTGGTTGAATTTTATTTGTTTAAATTATTATTTGAACTATTAGTTAGTTAAATATTAGTTTTACGTTATTTTTATATTTAAATATTGAATTACGTTGTTTTCTTTATTAATTTTAATGTGAAGTAATTATTTTAATGATTAAATTAAATTTCTTTATTTCATTATGAGTTTATTTGATGTGTTTTATTTATTTTAATTAAATATGTTTCGGAATGGGTTTATATATATATATATATTTATGTTGTGATTGTAAGTGATTTTGTCATCTTAGTTGTGAGAATTGGACATCATTTCTTTCCCTTTTGTTTTTCCTCCTTTTTCTTTTTCTCCTCATTTTCTTTTCTCTTTTTCTTCTATCTTTTTCCTTTCTTTTCTTACCGGTTTTCTCCCAGCCCCACGCGACCAGCCCCCTACCCCTGTTTTCCCGTTCGGCCTCAAGCCCAGCTGACCTCCATCGCTGGCCACCAACTCTCACTGCCCACGCCACCTGCACCCCCTCGTTCCGACGAGTCCAGTGGTATCAGAGGTGTCATCTCCGGCCACCCCACCGCCCCTGCACGGCCAAAAACTGGAAATAGGTTTTATGGTTTCTCTTGCGTTTTTCGTCGCCATCACCGGCCGCCTTGGCCCACCACCACCACCACTAGACTTCCCATCCTCCAGGGTACAAAACCCACCGCCGGTAGCCACCCCAACTCCTCCCTTTCTCCTCCACCCGAAATGGGTCTCTAAATGGACATATCTTCGTCGCGCTGCCATCCGGCCACCGTGAGTCTTACCTCCACCATCAAAAGATCCCCCTTGCTCAGCCGACCACCCCCTAGCTCAACTCCTCAAACCATGGCCCCACCTTCCTTGTACAATCCCAAATCCGAAAATGGATTTCCACCCATTTTGAGCCAATCCGCCACCTTTCGATGGTTGCACTGCCTCACCACCACCTTCAAGAGATTCTCCACCTTTCAATGAGTATTTTCCTAAATTTTGGTGTCAAACCAAGTACTCTAGTCCAACGTACGAAGTGCCTGCTATGAGCACTGTGGATCGGTGCTTGTTCGAAGATCTATATTTTTACCTACTGTAAGTATTTTCTAAGTGAACTTTAAGATTTCAATATCTCTTTGCATTAACAACTGTGTGTTTGGTTGATATTGGAATTTATTGGTCGTTGGTTATTTTGTGAGTTGTGGTATGCATTGCATAGTGCACGCATATTCATGTGTTGGAAATGAAAATTGGGTTTTCATGTGTTAATAATTTTTGGGTGCGTGTGTATCACGACCCCAAGCCGGGATGGGACATTATCCTGATGGAGCACCTCTTGTCACTCGAGAGTGGAATATACTGAGTAATGTCCCCTAGGTTGTTGCTGGGCGAGAACGGGATCGGACGGGATGGTAACGCTCTAGTGCTGACTCCGTGGCTCCTCTGCTCTGCTGGCGGGGGCTAGGGGATGCCTGGTCATGATACGTGCTAGGCGCGGTTAGCTAGGCATCGCCCATTCCGAAGTCACATGCGTGGTCATTACCTATAGTGTAATGATGAGAGCCAGGGTGTACGGATGGTCTTTAGGGGAGATCATGGTGTATATGGTTAATAAAATGGATGTTGAGACCATTTTATGGAAAAATGGCGGGTTTTGATTATTGTTTTTATGTAGACCATTTTCTGGAAAAATTGTTATGGTTTTAAAGGATTTACGTGTATCATTTTCTAAGAAAATGATGGATGTTTTTATTAGAGTTTATCTTGGACAAAAATGAGATTTTGGCGTGTTTATTTTATTTTTCTTAAAGAAGATAATTTTGAACTTCATGCATATGGTGTCGTGTTCATGCGTATTATTGTTGCATGAATATATTTTATATCTTGTGATTTTTTCTAGGTTGTACTTACCTACGATGCCATTTTTGGCATCGTAAACTTTGAATGTAGGTGTCGATGAGGCTAAGCCTGAGGAGGCGGCTCCGCTGTTGAAGTATTGTGTTATAATTTATTATCTTGGAAAACGTTTTTCCCTTCTTATAAATATGTATTTTTATGATGTCTTTCGGATGACTGTATTAAATCTCCTGTTGGAAAATTTGTGTTAAGCTGGTTTGTAAAATAATTCTAAAAATTCTGGTACTTAGATATTGAATTTATTTATTTGCTACTTTTATTTATGCATGTCACGTGTTCACACACTTAGCACTTGACATTGGGAGTGCGTGACCCATGTTGTCAGCATTCCGATACCTCGATTCTCGTGTTTCTATACATGGGAGTTGGGGGTGTTACAGGTGGTATCAGAGCAGTTCGACTCTAGGTAAATCCACAGATTACCTAGAGACAGTATCAGAAAAGTTAATTGTTTTAAAATTTGTTTGACTTATTGTTTGGTTATTTTACTCTATTTTATTATTCTAATCGTTCTCTAAGTTTTTTTCTGCTAACTTATATTGTAAGATTTTCGATATTTATTTCATTGTGTTGTACTTTTTATTTTAATATGCATTTTTTTTTACAGAGTTATCTTAGTTCTGATTGGATGGTTTGCTTTGCTTTAATTCATTTTAATATTTGTTTAATAATGTAATTGGTTAGTAGTTAAGATTTTAGTTAGTTGATTTTAATTATTTGATTTTATTTAGTTAAGTTGTTGAGCATTTATTTTTTATTTATATATATATATGCCTTTGTTTTGTTTAAATTGAAATATAGGTCTTTCGGATTAGATTATTATTTTATATCATTCATTTTATTGAATCCTAAATTTTAAATAATTGTATTATGGAATCCCTTGTCTTAAAGTTTATTATTTTGTTGCGGGTTATTTGTTTTATTAAGCTTTTGTGCATTTATCATATGGATTTGGTTTTATTTTAATTTCATTTCATGAGTTTCTTACATGATGGTTTTGGATTTTGTTTATTATCTTTTTATTTTAATTATGATTTTTGTCTTTTAAATATTTCTGAAACTTTGATATTTATTGAGACAAAGATTTAAAGGAATTCGCTACTGTGTAATCATTTTAGAGACATGCCTTGAGGTAAGCTTTTAAATTTCTTTTCTTTTCTTTTTTCCGCTTGTTTTATTTTAAAAGTTTATTTATTTATTTTGACGAGTAGGTTTGTGTTGGCGACTTGTTAGTATTTATAAATTAACTTATTTATTTATTTATTTTATTATGGTACATTTCTTTCAAAGGTTTTAAGTCTTGGCGATTTCTACAATAAATCTTTTCAGAGTTGGTTTTTTAGGAGAATTCCAAAATTCTATTTTGTTGTTTCAATTTCTCACTCACCTTTTTAATCCAGCCTCCTTGTTTTATTTAATAAAAGTTTTTGGTAACTTTGTGTTTACCAAGGGAAGTAGACTTGTTTTCTTGAATGGCTGGCATTTACTCATTTCTTTATTAGATCTTTCCCCCTTTTTGTTTATATAATATTTATGTGAATTGCTTAAGTTTTATTTAGTGTTTGGGTACATTATTATATATTTGTGAGATGGATTCGTTTTGATAATTGTTGGTATTTATGTAATTGTGTTTCTTTATTGACATTTTTTCAGAGTATTGAGGACTTTTTGTTCAGATTGTCCATCAATGTTCAACTCATAGATCCGGTCAGTGCTAGCTGAAAACTGAGATTGGAACATACGTTCCCCAATTTGTAAATCAGGTGGAGTAGGCCTGATGAACCAGTTCTTCATAAAACCAGAAGGTTTTGTAGAAGTGAGTTTGACTATTTCAGGTTTATCCAATAAAATCTCTTTCTAATCATTAATGACACAATCTTCTACCGAAGAATCATCTGTATAAACTTCAATAAAATCAGAATCAACCCCTTGGCCACCTTTGTCTAAAGCATTAGTGGAGGGTTTTTCTAGCTTAATTTGAGCTAGCATTTGATCAATTTTGGTCAGAGTATTGGCATTATCCGTCTTCAGCCCGTTCTCTAGTAAAATAATCAAAGGTTTTTCAAATGGTTTTGAAAAACTAGCTGAAGCTTTTTCAAAAATGGGTTTTTCAACTTTGTCCTCAATACAGTCTAGTTGCTGACCTAGTGTATGGAGGGCAGTGTTGACAAAATTATTTTGCTCGATGATCTTTTTTGTTTCCGAGGAAATCAGAGAAAACTTAGGATCTTTGGTAGCTGGTGCTTTAAAAGGAGAAGCTCTAACCTCAACTCCTTGTACTAAAATTGAAATGGTTTCAAGAGGAGGATGGGTAGATTTTACAATGGTTTTTATCTTCAGCTTTTGTAAAACTGGTCTTTAAAATATTTAAAGAACAATCTTTCAAATCATAATGATTTTCAGGAAAATCAAAGAAAAGAAGATGCTTGTTGGAAGCATATATCAATTCTTTCTATTTTTGTCTAACTTGTTTCTTTTCAGTCAGATTAAAATTCGCATCATAAGCTTTTCGCTTAGGACGGTTTTCCATGCTATTAAAATCATTAAACAAAGCAATCATATCAGGCTCAAAAGATTTATGCATCATCATTAATTATGGGTGTAATGGAGGTGTGTTCATGGCTAAATCCGAAACTGTCGGCGACATGGGTGTCAGCAATGTAGAAGAATCATCTTCTACTTCAATTTCTTCCTTTTTAACTTTTCCTTTGGATGATGGAACATCATTTTTGGTAGTGTAATAAGCTGAAGTGACTTGTGAATCAGACGAAACACCTTTTAGCTTTAAATCAAAGGATTCTCCCTTGGGAATTTCCTGAATAAAAACTGGACGAGTAGGATTCGCTGTTTTAGCTGAGTCCTCCAAAAACTATTTGAGATTTACATCTCTACTAGGTCTTGGGTCCGAAGAACAAAAAGATCTAGAGCCGGTGAAAGAATGTATTCTTTTATTGGCTAGGGAAGGTTGTCCAAAAGAAATTTTTACAGTACCATGAAGATACTGCTGAATCAATTCAAGATTTTTTTCATGAGATGAGATCTCTGCTGGTGGTAGTTCATTTTGAAGGATCCACTCTTCTGGGAGAGACACATCTCTCCAGTAGATCATCTTGGGTGTTCTGATATTAGCACTAGAAGTAGAGCTTTATATCAGAAAGGTTTGGTCTCTAGCAGACTTGGTCTTAGCCATGGGGTTAAGACTAGTCTTCATCACCCTATAATAAATGCAATAAACTATGGCAATTGGTCTCGCGTCTTTTACCATATCAAAACCAGAAGTCAAAATATTCAAAGTTAAAAGATCTAAAATTCTTTTATCCCTAAGATCTACTAGAAGATCATGGTAGCAATCAAAATGGACAGGTCCTTCTCTGAGGGAAGTTTGGACAATTCCAAGTTTACTATCCTCAAAGTTTCTAAACCTACCATCTCGTAAACATAAAAGAACAGATGCATTGATGCCTTTCCTTATTAAAGGTTTGACAGCAACTTGAAAAGATGCAATATGAATGAAATGAAAACCTCTTTTAAGGAATTCTTGAATCATAGAATTTTTAAACAAAAGCAATTTTTTCTGAGATTCAGAAATGGGGATGGTTTGTTCAGCAGTTCGCACGTTGAACTCATCAATCCACACCCTCTCTCTCTAGGTTTTTTTATAAAAAGATTCTTTATGAATCTTTGGCATACGCCATCGATTCATATCTTGTAAAACATTTTCTTTAAAAACACAATCTTCTTCATTAATGACTTCAGGCGACAATCCTGATCTGGAACTAATTGACGAGCTAGATCTAAACATCCTGCTCATCTCGGTAACAACCAAAGCAAAACTCAGGTACTTGCTAAGTCTAGGTCTTGAACCTTACTCTGCTACATTTCGTAACACATACCGGTGGGTCACAACCAGAATCCTCTCATGCCCTTTTACTGCCTACCCTGGCTTCAAAAAGGGACTTACTGTTCAGCCTTGGTATTCGACTGTGTTGGTGCCAATAGAATAAAGCAAAGAACAAGATAGGGAGACAAAGCGTCTCTGGAAAATTATCAAGATAGACAAGAGATAAAGATAGAGTTAATCAATCAGTAACAGAACCAAAAATGGCTCTGATACCATAAACACAGAAGCAAGTGCAAATAAAATAAATGATCACAAGATATGAAGGACCAGATAACTGGAAGACCAGATGACTGGATAATTTATATATGAAACAGTTATGAGGCGGCATAGCCGGCCAAAAGCATGAAATGTAATATGAAAAATAATTAATGAAGATAACTTTAAACCAAAAGATTCTTCATTGAAATATAAAACTTACACAAATTAAACATATTCACAAAGTTACAAGATTGGAAATATTTGAAGGTTGGGAGCAAGCTTCTTATCAAAGAGAAGGGGAAAAATGCTCTGCCTTCAAATGAAAACTAAGGTCTCCTTTTATAGACGAAGGAACCTTTACAAAATAAAGCCCGGAGTAAATCACAGGTGAAAGAGTAAAAGCAAAAGTGACTTTATCTGCACCAAGCACCGAAAGTAAGCTTGTCATCTTGTGTTGTCACTTAAACAGTAAAGTAAAGGTTGTCTGCACCGAAAGTATTTTGTCTTCTTGTGCCGACAGGCTTATCTAGATGGACAATAGTCAGGGTTCTCCAAGCTGGGGAGGGGAATACTCTGCGTCATGTCCAAAAGTATTACTGTAGGTATCAGACTCGTCTGATTTTTCAGCTGATTCTTCACTGTTGTTTTGTCCTTCAATGGATTTTTTCAATAGTTCTATACTATTGTTTTGTCCTTTAATGGATTTCTTCAACAGTTCGAGCAATTCTGAATTTTCTTCTTCAAATCTTTTTTCTTGGAAGAAATTGAACTTTCTGTATCTGAGTCCTTCTTCTTAGATGAAGGTGATGTGAGATCCCAGATTTACGTGTATTTTTACACGTTATTTTATGCTCGGGGTTAATTATTTTAATTTATTTAAATAATATTATTGGTCATATTTATTTATTTAAGATATTTAATTGAGCTATTAATTAGTCAATATCGAGCTACGTTGCTTTTCTTATTTATTTTAATGAGTTAATTATTTTAATGAGTGGAATTAAATTCCTTTATTTTATTATGTGAAATTATTTGATCTGCTTTCGTTATATTAATTATTATTTTATTTTAATATTGTGTTTGGATTTAATTTATTTATATTGTTGGGGCTTTAAATATTTTATTTTAATGATATTAGATTATAGTATTTAAAGTCTGCTTTTATTTAATTTGTTGTGTTTTTCTAGCTAGACTCTTTTTCCCTTCTTTTTCCTTTTTCTCCTTTTTTCTTTTCTTTTCTTTTCTTTTTCTTTTTCTCCTTCTCTTTCTCGGTTTCCCACCCGCGTGCCCAGCCCCTCCCCTGCTTCCCTCTCTCCCTCTCGCCGTTCGTTCTCTCCCACCCAGGACCGCCGCCGGCCACCCACCGGCGACACCGCCCACACCACTAGCCTCCCCACACGCCGGCGAGCTCAACGGCACCGGTGGTGTCCCCTCCGGCCACCCCACCACCCCTACACGGCCACAAACCCGAAATACCCATTTTTGCTTCCCTTGCATTTTCCGGCCACCGCCGGCCACCCCTTGGCCTCCGACCACCACCACTAGACTCCCCAACTTCCGGCGAGCATAACCCACCGCCCAAAGCCACCCATTGCCGCCGGTTAGCCCCTCCACCCGAAATGGGCCTTAAACGGGTCGTTCTTCGCCGCGCCGCCGTCCGGCCACCGTAGGTCTCACCTCCGCCACCATTCGACTCCCCTCACCCAGCCGGTCAACCCCCTAGATCAGTTTCTCCAACTGCGGCCCCACCTTCCCGGTACGACCCCAAACCCGAAAATGGGTTTTCACCCCTTTTGGCCCCGATCCGCCACCTTCCGGTGGTTGTGCCGCCACACCACCACCTCCATGAGATTCCCCACCCTTTAATGAGTACCTCCCTAAATTTTGGTGTCAAACCGAGTGTTTTTGCCTAACGTACATGTGACCGCTACAAACGCTGCGGATTGACGTTGTTCAAGGAAATGCGTTTTTACCGCTGTAAGTATTTTCCAAATAAACTTTAAGATTTAAATATATTTTTGCATTAACATCTATGTGTTGGTTGACGTTGGTATTTGTTGGTTGATTGGATTAATTAAATGTTGGATATTTGCTGCATGGTTGTCTGCATTGTGTATTTGCGGCATGCTCATGAAAATATTTGGAAAGTGGATTTTGGCATGATTTTGGATATTTCTGTGTTGAGAATGAAAAATGGGATTTAAATTGAGATTAATGGATTTTGATGGTTTTGGGCTGAGTCATAACGGGGACGGCGATACGTAACGCCCGTTGTGATCAGCGTGTGAGTGTGTGGATGACATAATGGGGACGGCGATACGTAACGCCCATTATGGTCATCGGGTGTGCATTTCATATCGGGGACGGCGATACGTAACGCCCGGTATGAAATGAGTGTGTGTGGATCGTAATGGGGACGGCGATACGTAACGCCCATTATGGTTTCGGGTGTGTGTGTAATCATATTGGGGACGGCGATACGTAACGCCCGGTATGATCGATTTTGAGGATATTATTTTATGGAAAATGGTGGGTGATTTTATTGTGGACTAAATTGGGATTTTGACGAGTGGTTATTTCATCGATTTTGAGGAAGATGATTTTGAGCCTCATGCATATGGAAATTGTTCTTGGTTGTCGTTGTGGCATTAATGTATTTATTGTCTTAGGTTTGGTTGGGTTGTACTTACCTGTGATGCCATCTTGGCGTCGTAGTTTTTGTTTGGATGCAGACTTTGGAGAGGCCGAGCCTGAGGAGACGGCTCCGCTATTGAGGTGATATTATTAATTGATATCTCGGGAAATTTATTTTCTCCTTTTTATAATTATGTATTTGTTTAAATTGTATTTTTGGATGACTGTATTAAATCTCCTGTTGGAGTGTTTTTATTAAATTGGTTTGTAAAATATTTCTAAAAATTCTGGTACTTAGATATTAATTTATTATCCGCTGCGACCTATATTTTTATGTAAGTCACGTGTGCACACACGTTCGACACTGGTTGATGGGATGTGTGACCCGTGTTGTCATCATCCCGACGCCTCGATTCCAGTGTTATTTTATGGGGAATTTGGGGGCGTCACAGGTGAAGTCTTCTTATTTGAAGAAGTCTTCTTCTTCTGCTTTGAAGATGAACTTGTTGTATCCTTTTTTGTAATTGCTGGAAAAGGAAAGGTTAACTCTGCTTGCGTCTTTGGTGAGGGAAACTCCTCCCAGTCTTTTAGATTGGGAACTAGGGGTGGAAAATCTACCAAACTTTTTGAAGCAATATCTGGAGAGTGTTGAAATTTATCCCAGTATTTTACAAAAAAGCGACGAAGAAGAATATCGCCGGTCTTTTCGTAAGTCCATTTGAAGATCCATGGGATTTTATATCTGGACACCTTTATAGATGACTTTTCTCGTTTTGGATATATCTATCTGTTACATGAGAAATCTCAAGCTGTATCGGTACTTGAGGTATTTCTCATGGAGGTGGAAAGACAATCAGATAAAAAAGTGAAAATCATCAGGTCAGATAGAGGTAGAGAATACCATAAAAAGTATGATGAATTGGGCCCTAATCCAGGCCCATTCGCCGAACTTCTTGAACAGCATGGCGTTGTTGCACAGTACATAATGTCCGAAACGCCACAACAGAATAGAGTTGCTGAAAGGCATAATCGGACCTTTTTGGATATGGTTAGAAGTATGGTAAGTAATTCTACCTTACCCAAATCATTGTGGGATGAAGCCATTAAGATGGCAATGTATATCTTAAACCGAGTTCCCAGTAAGGCAGTTCCAAAAACTCCTTTCGAGTTATTGATTGGTAGGAAACTAAGTTTGAGACATATACATGCTTGGGGTTGCCCAGCCGAAGCTAGACTTTACAACCCACATGAAAAGAAATTGGATCATAGAACAGTAAACGAGTATTTTATTGGTTACCCAGAGAGATCCAAAGGGTACAGATTTTACTGTCCTAATCACAATCCGAGAATTGTTGAAACAGGGAATTCCAAATTCATTAAACTTGGTGAGATCAGTGGGAGAATAGAATCCAGAGATGTGATCATTGAGGAAGTATGGGTAGATGTCCCTATACCTATATCTTCAAAAAAGATAATAGTTCATCTAATTGATCATTACAATGATATCATGGAACAATTAAATGACCACCATTCTCAAAATGATAATACTATTGATGAACTAAGTTCAGAGTTACCAGAACAGATTGTCTTACATAGATCACAGAGAGATCGGAGACCTGCCATTTCGACAGACTATGTGGTGCATCTCCAAGAATCTGAATTTGACATTGGGACAAGTAAAGATCCACTAACGTTTTCACAAGCCATAGAGGGAAGTGATTCTAGTAAATGGATCGATGCCATGAAAGAAGAGTTGAAATCTATGGATCAGAATCAAGTCTGGGATCTCGTTGAGTTGCCTGAAGAAAGTAAAAGAGTCAGGTGTAAATGGGTCTTTAAGACCAAATGTGATTCAAAAGGCAACATCGAACAACATAAGGCCAGACTTGTTGCTAAGGGTTTCACTAAGAAAGAAGGCATTGATTACAAAGAGACATTTTCTCCAATATCTAAAAAGGACTCATTTAGAATCATTATGGTATTGGTGACTCATTATGATTTAGAGTTACATAAGATGAATGTGAAAGCAACTTTCTTAAATTGAAGTTTGGATGAAGTGGTCTACATGGAATAGCCAGAGGGATTCTCGAAAAAGGGCAAAGATCACCTAGTATGTAGGTTTAAGAAATCGATATATGGGCTTAAGCAAGCTTCCCGACAATGGTACTTAAAATTCAACGATACCATTATTGCCTTTGGTTTTAAAGAAAATATCGTTGATCAGTGTATATTCCTGAAGGTCAGTGGGAGTAAGTTCATAATTCTGATTCTATATGTTGATGATATCTTGTTGGCTAGTAGTGTTCTTGGCTTACTTTATGAAACCAAGGGTTTTCTTTCTAAGAACTTTGAAATGAAAGATATGGGTGAGGCATCCTTTGTGATCGGAATCGAAATCTTTCGAGATCAAAAACAAGGACTGTTGAGATTGTCTCAGAAAAGTTACATAGAAAGAGTTCTTGAAAAATTTAGCATAAAAAGTTGTTCATTGCTGGAAAGCAGTAAAGATGATATTACAATACCTGCAAGGAACTAAGGATTACCAGCTTACCTTCAGAAGAATTGATAGTTTGGAGGTAACTGAATACTCAGATTTTGAGTTTGTGGCATGTTTTGAGGTCACAATATATGGTTTATGGATGAGGAAATTTATCTTAGGACTTGGAATTATCGACTTATAGCCAAGCTGCTAAGAACATATGTCCTCAGAGTATTTTTTCTCCGAATGATAAGTATTTAATGAAATTTTAAATACCTAAGTGTTAAAGAGAACATACAGAAACAAATATATCCATAACAATCGTATGTTAATAATTACACTTTAACAGGACATGTTGAATAGATGGGTTGTATGTTTATACCCATAATGTAAACATGATGAAGTAATAATTGATACAATGAGTATTTTGTTATTGGACATTAAAAGATATCTATTATGGTTGTGTCTGTTTTCTTGTCTTTCAACTTATTATGTACATTGAAAGGCGTTGATGAATAATGACAAGCTAATGTCTATAATAGACATGAATTGGAACCCAAAAGCATTACTGTATTAGCCTTAATTATTACAATTAAAGATCATGTGTTAAATTGGTTACTGGTATTGTGGTACATAGAAGGAAATCTGTTAATTATATAATAGAGGACTGCCATGACTTGCATTGATATTTAGTTTGACATTGATATTATGGAACTCATAAAATGTATTTTGAGTTATGAAAGGTTTAGGAAATAAATTTGCGCAGTATGGTTAATTTCTTATGATAAGCCCATGAACGAAAAATATTATTTTATGGGCGTATGGGCCAAGTGGGAGAATGTAAGAGTTTTATTTAAACTCTGTGTCCCACACACCCATCTTATCAGTTTGAAATAGTTCAAAATCTTATTGGATAATATTTGAGTTATAAATGGATAAAAATTGCTCCCAAGAGATAAGATTAAAGGTCTGTATCTCTAATTATAGTCAGATACAAACTTTTAGATTTCTTGATGGTCGGAAGTCTATAAATAGCACTAGGAGGTTCAAAGGCTCTCACCTACAACATCAGAGTACCTATAGCCATCGGGAGACACTTATAAGACAAACATTGTTAGGGTGATCCTTCTCTCATAGTCAGTATAATTCTTTATCAGTTAGATGGAGAAAGGTAGGTCTCTCATATAATTGTTTTAATATTGTGGATCATAGAAAATCGAAAATCCATTTATTGATGTCATGTTAAAATATTTACTTCCCCATTCTCTAGGGTACAAAGCCCACCGCCGGTAGTCACCCCAACTCCTCCACCCGAAATGGGTCTCAAATGGACTTATATTTTCCGCGCCTCCATCTGGCCACCGTGAGTCTCACCTCCACTACAAAAAGGTCCACCATGCTCAACCGACCACCCCCTAGCTCAGCTCCCCAAACCACGACCCCACCTTCCTTGTACAATCCCATATCCGAAAATGGATTTCCACCCATTTTGAGCCGATCCACCATCTTCCGATGGTTGCATCGCCTCACCACCACTTTCATGAGATTCACAACCTTTCAATGAGTATTTTCCTAAATTTTGGTGTCAAATCGAGCACTCTAGTTCAACGTACGAAGTGCTCGCTATGAGCGATGTGGATCGGTGCTTGTTTGAAGATCTATGTTTTTACCTGCTGTAAGTATTTTCCAAATGAACTTTAAGATTTAAATATATTTTGCATTAAAAACTATGTGTTTGGTTGATATTGGGATTTATTCGTCGTTGGTTATTTTGTGAGTTGTAGTATGCATTGCATAGTGCACGCATGTTCATGTGTTGGAAATGAAAACTGAATTTTCATGTGTCAATGGTTTTCGGGTGCGTGTGTATCACGACTCTAAGCCGGGATGGGATATCATCCCTGTAGAGTTCCTCTGGTCACTCGGGAGCGGAATCTACTGAGTGATGTCCCCTAGGTTGTCGTCGGACGACAACGGAATCAGACAGGATGGTAATGCTCTCGTGCCGACTCCGTGGCTCCTCTGTTCTACTAGGGGGGCTAGGGGATGCCTGGTTATGGTACGTGCTGGGCGCGGTTAGCTAGGCATCGTCCGTTTTGAAGTCACATGCGTGGTCGTTACCTACGGTGTAATGATGAGAGCCAGGATGTGCGGATGGTCCCTAGGGGAGATCATGGTTCATACAGTTAATAAAATGAATGTTGAGGTCATTTTCTGGAAAAATGACGGGTTTTGATTATTGGTTTTACGTGGACCATTTTCTGGGAAAATGGTTGTGGTTTTTAAGGATTTACGTGTATCATTTTCTAGGAAAATGATGGATGTTTTATTAGAGTTTATCTTGGGCCAAAATGAGATTTTGGCATGTTTATTTTATTTATCTTGAGGAAGAGAATTTTGAGCTTCATGCATATGGTGTCGTGTTTATGCGTGTTGTTGTTGTATAAATATATTTTATATCTTGTGGTTTGTTTGGGTTGTACTTACCTGCGATGCCATTTTTGTCATCGTAGACTTTGGATGTAGATGTCGAGGAGGCTAAGCCTGAGGAGCGGCTTCGCTATTGAAGTATTGTATTATAATTTATCATCTTGGAAAATGTTTTTCCCTTCTTATAAATATGTATTTTTATGATGTTTTTCGGATGACTGTGTGAAATCTCATGTTAGAGAATTTATGTTAAGCTGGTTTGTAAAATAATTCTAAAATTATGGTACTTAGATATTGACTTTATTTATCCACTGCTTTTATTTATACATGTCATGTGTTCACACACTTAGCACTTGACGTTGGGAGTGCGTGACTCGTGTTGTCAGCATTCCGACGCCTCGATTCTAGTGTTTCTATACGTGGGAGTTGGGGGCGTCACAGGCGCCGCACAACATATATAAGGAGATGAAATGGGGAAAAGAAACAGAAGGAGTCGAGGTGCAGCGTTGTCAATTCTTTCAAGGTTCACTACAAGAAAAATAGACAGAAATAACCAATCTATTGAATTCAAAAGGGGCAGAAATAATCAAAACAAACTATTTTGATTATTTTTGTCCATTTTAGATGTAACAGATTAGTTATTTCTGCTGCTTTTTCTTGTAGTTGTTTTTTGGGTTCTTCCAATTAGTTTTTCTTAACTGTCTTGATGTTAAATTTTTTTATCAGATTTTTATTTAGTTTCATCATAAACTAATTTCTTTTTCTAGGGCTACAATGAAGTCTAATTTTGATTACATGAATTTTTCATAGTTGGATTAATTTAATATTTGTGTAGTATTGTTGACTATTTCATTCTAGACTTAACCTTTCGCAGCGCAATTATTTCACCGCAAATAATCTTCAGCCACTTTAAACCGCTGGAAAGGCATGTAGTATTGCAAAAACACTAATTGTGGCGGAGAATCTTCACCGCAAATAGTTTTTCATCACAAAATTTTCAGCTATATTGACATGCTATATTTTTAGGAATTCGCCCAATAGCCAAATAAATACTTTTTATTAGGATTTCATGTGACTCTATATATACCCAACTCAGTTATAATATTCACAAACACTATAGTATTTGTTATGCTAAACCAAAAATATCAATCATTCAAACTTTAATTTTAATTTCATATAATCAACCATCCACTACTTGAAGTGTACGTACATCATCAATTTTCCAATAGTACAACTAATTCAAATTCATTTTCTTAATCTATACACTGGCATGAGTGTATTAATGGAGGCAATTAGGTACTACATAGAAGAGCAACGAAGGTATTTGAGCAATTAAGTACATTCATCTTTTCAATGTTCCTCAAGTAAAAACCATAGGGGCCTAAAATATTACTCATCAACTCATCTGATCTTTTCCTTTCAGGCTTATGATCATCTCTAGCTGCTGTAAATCCGCTTCTGTGACAGAAAACAAGATTGGTAAAGGAGGTTGCTCGGCTGGAAAGGTCGAGGAAAAGACACATTCAGCATGCGCTCTAGCCAGTCCTGCAGTTGATCAGTACAGAGAAAAAATTCAGATTTCTATTTGGAACGACTCCAAAAGTATGTATGTGGTATATTCAATAAATGCAAGCGGGAAGGGAAAGAATGTGACTATACAATGCTCATAATTGATTCACTAAATCCTTCAAGTTGCTTTTATTAATTTCTTTACTGGACATAATAGCTACTTATATTACACTGCTCCATGCAAATTAAGAAGAGCCCAAACCCTCTAAAATTACAAAAATAAGGCAGCATGAATTTGAAAGACATGCAAAACATAAAACTGGACACTTGATGCCCTTCATAGGGGATAAACATCGTCCACTTCATGGAACCTTCACCCAAAGTACGTATATCACAACATTCAATTTTCTCCATCCAGGAACATGAAGTGAGAAAAACAGCAAAAGAAGGTAATCCTGCATCCCTATGAAGGCATCCTAAGAAGATTTTATACCCAATCAACCGGCCATTAAACCTATGTACCGCCCGCCACAATCAATGCATTGTGGATTCAATCAATTATGGCGCAAAGAGAACGAGCACATTTACTAATTACCATTAATTTGAGAGGCTGGTGCTTATCTCTCATCGTGATCTATTACGGTACAAAGACACTAATGTTTATTTTAATTAATTACACGAGCAAAGTATTCATATCCTTTTTTATATGTAATACTGATAGAGAAAAGGGTAACTAATTTAATATTATGTTGATAATACATATAACCATACAAATAAGAGTATATGAGTATAGTAAGTAGCACATATAATTAGCTCTTAATAAAGTATGGGTAATAATTCGCTAGGAGCCTTCACTAGAGGTGTAAATGGTCCGATCCAGTCAGGAAAAAATGTGGACCGGTTTCATTCGATCTAAAAATTTTCCCACCCTGGACCGGGCTGAATTCCTATTCGATTCATACCAGTCTAGTCCAATTCGGTCCAGAGGCGGTCCGGTCCGGTCCAGGGACACCTGATATGATTTAATGGATTAAATTTAATCCAAAATCTTGCAATACTGACAAATAATTTTTAGCCTAGATATAATTATTTTCAACCCAATTTACGTATTTATCACAGATTTAAGTCAAATAATATTAAAAAAAAAACTTACTCTTTAAGCAATTGGCAAAAGAAAAAATAATCTAAATAAAAAAGTAAAAAAATTATAAATTATAATTTTTATACTACAACTAGTCAACTATTATAAATTATAATATGTTAATATTATAAGAACATATATTATATATTAATATATTATACTACCATTCTTGATTTATATTAATATTAATATTTTAATTTCTATACTATTATTTATATATACATATATATATAAATAAAGAAAAGAAATAGTCATTCGGTCGGATCCAGGGGGGAAATGCCATGGACCGGGACCGAATTCCATCCTGTCCGGTCCGGTCCACGCAGTCCGGTTCGGTCTTCTTACACCCCTAACCTTCACAAACTCCAAAATTGCACGCACAGCTTCCTCCTTGGCTTCACTAATTGTATATGCATTTTCACCGGAAAACGTTTATAACAAGTGAGATTCATAAGCAAAATAGTAGGCAGAAGTTTATAAAAAAACACCAAATCACCCCAGATGTTGAATTTCCATCAATAAATATAACTAACACTCATTCAAGTGCATACAGGACACCAACTATGAGCCTGTATAATCTTTATGGGTTCTTTGTTTTTAATAAATTTTGATAGTGTGATGCCCCCAAATTTCCCTTAAAATAATACGAGAATCGAGGCATCAGAATGATGACAACACGGGTCACACATCCCAACGATAAGTGCCAAACGTGTGTGGATACGTGACATACATAAAACAAAAGTTGTAGCGGGTAATAAAGTCATTATCTAAGTACCAGAATTTTTTGAAATATTTTACAAACTAATTTAACATAAATTCTCCAACAGGAGATTTAATACAGTCATCTGAAATACAAATTAAATAAATACATGTTTATAAAAAAGGGAAAATAATTTCCCAAGATAACAATTTATAATAACAGTACATCAACGGCGGAGCCTTCTTAGGCTCAGCCTCTTCAAAATCTGCATCCAAAAACTACGACGCCAAACATGGCATCGCAGGTAAGTATAGCCCAAACAAACCACAAGATCTAAAATATACTCATGCAACAACAATAACCTCACACATGAACATGATACCTTATGCATGAATCTCAAAAAAATCATATTTCTCAAAATAAATAAATTAACACACGCCAAAATCTCGTTTTAATCACAATAAAACTCCAATAAAAACCATTCATCATTTCCCATAAAATAATATCCGCAAATCCAATCATACCGGGCGTTACGTATCGCCGTTCCCGATATGATATACACACATCACCAATCATAATGGGCGTTACGTATCGCCGTCTCCATTATGACTCATACACACTTATTTCATAGTGGGCGTTACGTATCGCTGCCTCCGATATGAAATGCACACCCAATGACCATAACGGGCGTTACGTATCGCCGTCCCCGTTATGTCATCCACACAATACCAATCATAATGGGCGTTACGTATCGCCGTCCTCATTATGTCATTCACACACACGCTGATCACAACGGGCGTTACGTATCGCCGTCTCCGTTATGACTCAACCAAAAACCATTAATATCCATAAACTCAATAAAATCCCAGTTTCCATTTCCAACACATGAATATCCGAAATCATGCAAAAATCCAATTTCCAAATATTTTCATGAGCATGCGCGTAAATACACAATGCAGACGACCAAGCACCAGATTGCCAACAATTAATAATTTTCAACTATGACTAAACACAATATCTGTTGATGCCAAAAATATATTTAAATCTTAAGGTTTATTTGGAAAATACTTACAGAGCTATAATATAACTTTCGAAGAGTCTTCGAGGTGCAACCGACGACGGCGAAGCAACGTAACAGTACAAAACCGATTATGGCCATGGGTCTCAAAAACCCAATTTTTGAACGGGAACAAACGAAGACTTGAGATAGCTAGGGAAGGACTTACAGGTGTTGGTGAAGTGATTGGTAGTGGTGGTTGGCCGTGGGTGGCGCCGTAAGCGGCGGTTGGAGGCCAAAAAGCTTAAAATAGAGATGTTGATCAATGGGCTACGAGGGTGGCGGATCAGGGCTGAGGAAGGGTGAGTTAGGTAGCTAAGGGGTTGGTGGTGAAGAGATGGTGGCCATTGGTGGAGCGACGGTGGCGCTGCAGCACATAGAATCTGCGGCTTTGAGGTCGGCATGGAGGTAAACAACGGCATGGATTGGGCTGAGAATGGAGAGAAGTGGTCGCCGACAGGTGGGGAAAAAAATGGAAGGGGCGGTGATGGCCACTGGTAGTGCACGGCGGCCCTGGGCAGAAAGAGGAAGAACGACGAAAGAGAGGAAAATAGAGGAGGGGGCTCGTGGGTCTGGGGGGGAAAAAGGCAGAGGAAGAAAAAAAGAAAAGAAAAAGAAAAGGAAAGAAAAAGAGAAAAATGATAAAGAAAAGAAGAAAAAGAGGACTACTAGAAAAAGCACAATAAATTAACTAAAAGCTAACTGAAAATACTACAATTTAATATCAATAAAATAAAACACTTAAAGCCCAACAATAAACCAATTTAAATTAAAGAACAATATAATTATAGAACACTAATTATTATTAAGAAAGCACATCAAATAAAATCACATAATAAAATAAAAGAATTTAATTCCAATTATTAAAATAATTAACTCACATTAAAATTAATAAGAAAAGCAACGTAACTTAATATTTAATTATAAGAACAACATAAAACTAATATTACCTAATCAATAGATCATATAAATATCTTAAACAAATAAAACACGACTAACAATATTATTAAAATAAATTAAAATAATTAACACTCAAAATAAAATAACGTGTAAAAATACACGTAAATCGGGGATCTCACAGACAGGTTCAGAATTGTCACAGAGATGTAAGGAATTTGCCTATTGAGATATTTTGTTAATTCTTGAGAAAGATTAATTAATAAATTAAAGAGACTTGATTATCAACAATAAGAACATATATTTTTAATTTAATTAGGGAAGTTGCATAGGATTAGTTATGGTGAATGGAAAATCCCAAATTCTTACTTTCTTGATTAAAAAAAACTTGCTCATTTAATTTGTTATTTTACTATTCTAGTTTAGTAATTAATTCTTTTCATTCAAGTTACCAGATAAATCTTAATTGAATACATTTGAGTACTTATTGATAATTTTTCAATTCGCTTGAGACGATACTCTTACTCATTCACTTTATTACCTGTGACGATCCGCGCATTAAATCTTTCTCAGAAAACTCTTCCAAGATTTCTCTCAATATAAAATATTTAAGGATTAAGGAAATATTTTTAATAATATTGTAGATTTTTTTTAAAAGTACTTAAAAATATAAAAATAAATATAGAATACACATCCCACACTTCACTTGTTTTATTTTATGTTTTATTCTTTCTATAATAAATATGTAATATATTGATAATATATATCAATTCAATTAATTTAAAAAGAAAAAAAATTAAATTAAATTTATAAAAATGAAAAAAATATTAAAAAATAATTTAAAAATAGAAATAACGGTCCATAATTTTTCTTTTATATTATAAGAACAAACTCGTACTACATGCTCAAAAAAATGTGGCTTTGCTAGGTATAAGTAAAACGACACTACTATTCACATGCTAAAATTCTTTAACGGGTAAAGGTAGGAAACATCGCTGTTGATTTACTTTTAGCAACAAAATTATGGCGCCGCAAAAGCATTAAGAAAATGCCGCAAATAACATGGCCAAACATCAATTCCGTATGTAGCTAAAGCTTGACTGTGGCGCTTACCTCCTGACGCTATAAACACAATCAGCGCTGCAATACGTTTTCTTGGGCATGTAATAACTTCCGCCAAAAGTGGATTAAATGCTTTAATAGAATTAATTTGCAACACTTTAAATATGATTTTTCGCCGCAACTGCTGCTTGATGTACTTGATCAGATTAGTACATAAAGTGAGTTATTTGTGGCATGAAATTAACACCGATAATTTTTTCAACTCATTTTTTTTCTCTCGGCATTACAGTGGGAATAAATATGGAGAACCACCATAATTAATTAGTAACATATACATGTACATGCAAATTTACATGCGCTAATATAAATCTGCTGTAAAAATAATCTTATATATCATTTTTCTAAATTTATGATTAATTAATCCAAAATCATATATATAATTTGCATGTCCAATTTTAATTCCCATACATATATAGCTCTATCAAAACTGACTAAAAATCTCCAACATAACCCATTGGCAGTCCCTCTAGTAATGATATACCAAAACTATACATACGTACCAGTGACATAGCAACCCATTATGGACTTATAACCAAGCTAGTGAATGCACGTTATTTATTACAATCATATCTTTCACCCTATCTCATTATATACGGTGAAGATCATCATCCAACACTACATACTAATTACTGCTTGCTTACAACAAAATAGTTATAGTACTTACTACTTGCATAAAACACACATGCATTTGCAAACATTATTTTCCTGAGTACCATGCATTTGCAAACATCCCAAATGACGTATATCAATGTTTTTGAAGATTTGGACAATATCAATGACGTATTTCGGAATCAAGTGGATAACTTTGAACTGAGCTTAAACCAGAACTCGAGTTGGAGAATATAGATCCAAATGAGATTCTATCCTAATCAAACTAAGAAGTGTCCTTCTAGAACTTGTTAAGTAGAGTTCTAAGGAGGTTAGCAAGTAACCAAAAGAGTTAGGAGAAGGCTAAGAAGGCTTGGGCTAACCATATGAGAACTGGAAAAGGGAGATGCATGCATGGGTAGGTAGGATGACACCTCATCCCTTATCCTATAAGCCTCTACCCAACTATTGATCAAATGGTTAGCAAAAATATCTCAAATACTGACCACTGGATGATCTTTTTAGCTGTAAAGCTTAGGATTTCTAGGGGTTTAGCTTAATTATGGAAAAAGATTTGGAAGGGACACCTCATCCCATGCAAACCAAAAAGCATTTGTTTTTACCAAGTTACCCTCTTCTCTCCTTCACACGAGTCGACCACCACCCCTATAAATAAACAATTAGGAGTCTTCTAGCTCTTTTGGAGAAACATAACACGAAATATTTTGAAGGAAACCCAAGCAAAACCCTTCTCTTGTCCTTTAACCTCCAACTACATCCTAAGTGAGCTTAGTAAGAGTTTTGAGGAGAAAGATTGCAAAGACTTAGTTTGATCATCTTCAACCAGACTTAAAGAGTGTGTAAGTTCATATTCTAGCTTAACTCTAGTATGGAGATGGTTATTTAAAAGGTTGGACTATACATGTTAAGTATTGAACCCTTCTATTTTGTTAAAGTGTTATAATAAATCTAAGTGTTGTTTGAAGTGGGTTTGTTAATGGAAATGTGTTAAATGAAGTTAGAAAAACCTAAAAACTATATTATAACAAGCAAAAATCAAGTTTATGTGAAAGGATTGCGAGTTTTGGATTAAAAAAGCCCATGCTCTGTAACTTCGCTCGACTCCCGCTCGAGCGAAGGATCGAGTGAAGAACAACTATAAACTCTCGCTTTACTTTCGATAGATGTCTGGTTTGAGTGGAGTGCGATCCGAGACTTCGTTCGACACTGGCTCGATGTCATGCTCGAGCAAGTTCTAACCCAAGAACTCGCTTGAATCTCACTCAATACTTTACTCGAGCGAGGTACCCAGTTTGCCTAATATTCGCCTAATGCTTTGCTCGAGCGAGTTCCAACTCGAGACTTCGCTCAACTCTAGCTCGATATGTCGCTCGAGCGAGATACCCTGTTTTGCTGATTTTAAGACTTTTGTTGGAATAAATATGTACATTGAGATAAAAAGGAATTATATGTGTTATCTAAGTGTATAGCATGTGTAAAACACTTGGAAGAATTTAAGATACATACATGTGTGAGTATGTGATAGTTTAAGAGTACATGCATGTTCTAATATGTGGTGAGATTTAAGAAAAGTGAAACATAATGTACTTAACAAACGTTCCTAAGAATAAGAAAAGAACAACTAAGAATAAGAGATATGGATAAGTTAGTCACATCGTGACGGGGACGGCGAGACGTAACGCCCGGATGACTGACGTGTCGATAGGGATGGCGATATATAACGCCTGTCGTATGATAAGAGTGAAATGTATTATCACGGGGACGGAGAGACGTAACGCCCGTGGAAGTGATATGATTAGTGGGGACGGCGAGACGTAACGCCCACTATATTAAGTATGTTCCGTGTCAAGACGGGGATGGCGAGACGTAACGCCCGTATGATTGATGAGTTATAGGTGATGAGGACGGCGATACGTAACGCCCATTCAGAATAAGAAATAAATATGTTGAAAAAGGGTTATCTGCAATGGGGACGGCGACCTGCCCATTGAAGATAATAATTGAATAAGTGTTAAGAATGTGTCAATGATTAAGAAAAAAACTTAAGATATCCTAAGTGTAAATCTGTGTGGGTGATTGATAAATCACGTGAAACGTGTTTTTGATCATTTTCTGTCATTTTCTTTTCTTAAAAAGATTAATGATGACTGTGTCTATGTTTTATTAAGCTAATTATGTACTTACTGAGATTTCTAAGGGAAATCTCACTCTTTTGTGGTTTTATGTTTCTTTCTAGTATGTGTAAATTATATACAGGATGTGATGGCCAACAGAGGGAAAGCCCCGATGGCGCAGGAGACTCCGAGGAGTCCTGAGGGACTTTTTAATTTTAGTCCTTATGAAAATTTTACTTTTGCGTCCCTGAGACTTTCTATATATGATCAACTGGTGGAGTTGTGGTATTACAGTACACCTGCTTTTGCCAATGAGGAGCAGAGTATAAGTTGCTATTTAATTTTGGGATTGGATGGTTCCCTATCTGTATGTGGGGTTTTATCGACACCACAGGGACAGTATCTTCAGCAAGACCGTTGTCTTAGCTTGGATATGTTCTGTTATGGGAGGGACTTTCCTGAAGTTAAGAAGGAACCCAAGTAACCATAGGGATGGTCTTTTGATATGTATTTTTATGTGGTTGACAATGATAACTATTTTGGGCATGTATATATAACAGTACAATGTTTGATGTATGAAAAGAGAATGTGGAAGTTTTATGTTAATATTTGTCATATGTGGTCTTTAGAAATGGTTATAATTAATACATAATTTGCTGCGAATTATATGACTTATGTCAGTAAGTCAAGAGGAATACTTTAAGATATTAATACGTACGCAGGTGAGTAGCTTAATGTTACTTATTCTGGCCCTTTGACTTACATTAAATCCCATACGTGAGTTAGAGGCGTCACACATACAATCTTTCTTGCAGGGGTGGGTTAGATCATCTCCAACATCAATAGAAAATCCAGAATAGGCTAATTAAGCATCTTTCAAACAGCAACAAGTTCCACCAAACTCGTATTAACCAGCAATGTAATTCATGAAAAAGATGCGATTGAGCTGCAGGAAGGACCCAAGTCCATCAATCCTTGTGCCTTCTATGGAAAAAGATCACATTGACCACAACATGTGTTAGCTGCTTTTTTATATTTTTAAAAAAAAAACTAAGGTTTATAATATTCTAAAAGCTTTTATCATTCAAAGTAGTGTAAATTTCAATAACATTATTTATACTAAGAGATTTTGTATAATCTCCACAGTTTTAATGTCATTTACTTAAAATCTAGCTACTACTTGTCTCATTTCGTTTGTCAACAGACTAGCATGCCAAACTTTATGTGAACATTCATGTAATATAACTAACTTGGGTGTTGACAGATTTAGTAGACATGGTAAGCAGTTCAAAATATGCTTAATATTGATAGGGGAAATGTAATTAGCATGTTTGAGTGGTGTTTTGCAAGAAAATGTAAACACCCTCCATTCAGTGGATGCTTGCCATGTCCATAGTCACTAGGGGTGTAAATGGTCCGGTCCGGTCCGAGAAATTTGTGGACCGATTCCATTCGGTCCAAGAATTCTCTCACCCTGGACCGGACCGAACAGGAGTTCGGTCCATACCGGTCCGGTCCAATTTGGTCCAGGGGCGGTCCGGTCCGGTCCAGGGGTGCCCCATATGATTTAATGGGCTAAATTTAATCTAAAATTCTACAATGATCAAATATTTTTTGGGCCCAAATTTAACTACTATAAATTATAATATGTTAATATTATAAAAGTATATATTATATATTAATATGTTAGTATATATTATAATATTAAGTATGTTAGTAAATTATAACTAATAGTCTAATAGTCTAATAACACTATTACATTAGTATATGTTAATAAACTATAACTAATAAGTAATAACATTATTACAATTTACATTAGTATATTATATATTTATATGTTAGTAAATAGTGATAAATTAGTAATAATATATTAAATAATAATAATACACTTATTATTTATATGTTAATATTATAAGAGTATATATTATATATTAATATGTTAGTTAATATTAAATATTAAGTATGTTAATAAACTATAACTAATAAGTAATAACACTATTACAATTTACATTAGTATATTATATATTTATATATTAGTAAATAGTGATAAATTAGTAATAATATATTAAATAATAATAATACACTTATTATTTATATGTTAATATTGTAAGAGTATATATTATATATTAATATGTTAGTTAATATTAAATATTAAATATGTTAGTAAACTATAACTAATAGTCTAATAATCTAATAGTCTAATAATACTATTACATTAGTATATGTTAATAAATTATAACTAATTAGTAATAACACTATTACAATTTATATTAATATATTATATATTTATATGTTAGTAAATAGTAATAAATTAGTAATAATATATTAAATAATAATAATATACTTATTACTTATAAGTTATTACTAATACTTTATCTAAATATACTATAATTTATATTTTTATACTATAACTAGTCAACTACTAGTCTACTATAAATCATAATATGTTAATATTATAAGAGTATATATTGTATATTAATATGTTAATATATATTAATATTAATATTAAAATTTATATATACATATATTTAAAAATAAAAATTAAAAAAAAAAAAAAAAAACACTATGGATTCGGTCCGGTCCGGTCCGGTCCAGGGGGATGAACTCCCTGGACCGGGACCGGACCGGAATTTTCCGGTCCATATATTTTTTGGACCGGACCGGACCGGACTCCAACCGGTCCGGTCCGGTCCCTGTCCGGGACAACCGGTCCGGTCCGGTCCACCGGTCCGGTTCGGTCTTTTTACACCCCTAATAGTCACCAACATCCATAATAACTCTTCCCATCTTCTGCCACAATTCTTGTTTCTATTACCCCACAGTGACTAGTGCCAAGTAAATTTAACTTGTCAGACTTATAATGTGTACACTACTTTAGTTATGTATATTGGAATTAAAATGATTCCATATGAAGAACATCTCTAACATGAAAGGAAATTGGTTGCATATACTTACATGATTCGTGTAGAAACATACGCAATATTGACTAACTCATAGCATCCCACAAAATGTAGACGTATGAACCTTATATTGAGATAAGATCAGACCTATCTCTCATAAATAGGTCTCCAACCTACAACCTGTTCCATTACTTAGCTTTCACAAAAATCTAGGATTATTGCCCTCCCACCATTACCATATATTATACCTGTTAATTGGCTGCACGAAACCAATCCTTCAAAAATACCCCCATATTACCAAAATGCAAAAAAATGACCTTTCATGAAGACTTCAAGTTATGGGATACTCTAGGGACTCTCACCGAGAGGCGACTCCCCGTTGGAGCCATGTTCACGTGATAGTAAAAAATTTAGAGCTGCATCCATGTGAAGTTGCCTCCCCATCATTAGTGTATGATTTTCGGCCATTTCCTCAACTTTAGCTTTGTAAAATTCAGCTTCCTTCTTATGTTTTTTCAGTGTAGCAGCGTATTATTTATCCCGTTTACGCTCATGTTCTCTTGTGGCCTCAGAGATGACCATCTCCTTGGGTCCTCTGGCATAACCAGGTCTACAACCAAGAACTTCCCTAAAAACACCTACTGTTGCATCTTGGGTACGTGAATCGGGTTCTATTGCGTCCATTCTACAAACCATCTTTTTTTACACATGCATAGTTGCCATTTAAATATATTAATGATAATCTGACACTTCTGCTGGAAAATGGCCAACAGGGCTAATTTAAAATAATATCTATTTTCAAGTTGCCTAGTGGAGAAGATGCAGAGAATTGAGAGAATGTACTCATATGAACATTTTCCGTTTCCTTGGTCATGAATTTTTCTTTTTTTGTCGACCAATGGGTTTTCTTTAAGAAATTCACTAGGTTTGATCCGTCATTATGCTACAAAAAATAAAATAAAATGTCTAAAGTGTCCTGTACATTGGAAAGTACTCATCATCCATATTAGTGATAGTTAAACCAGCAAATTGTGTGCAAGAACATACAGGCCAGATTCTAAAAACCCAAGATGTCTATTTGAAATATGCAATACCCACTATAAGAGAAAAGGCCTTCCATGGTAATAGAACCGCAAATACTTGATTTTAATGATGGATTCAAAGCAGTCGCAATTTACTTAAGCTATAGAAGGCCAAGTTAATAGTTAGAAAAACTAGTAGCGATGATATTGGGATTTATTATGGTGACTTTACCATTGTAATTCATCACATTATTTTCCGTGAAATTTTTTGGCCGTAGATGAGGACTTATTGTGGCGATGCTTAAAGAAACGCCATAGATACCCACATATATATTTGAATAATTCTATTTGCAGTCCATAAAGGTGGACTACTATGCAAACCATTAGTAAAATGATGCGCTTCACCAAGTAAGAAACGTTGCATCCAACTCTCTACATCCCATATGCGTTTCACCAGCCATCATCCCGCCTCTATAATCCACATCCCTTTGCAAAGTAGCCCTTATGTTTCCCATTGCAATCGCTAGCTCAAGAACGGATCGTTGCCGTTGCCATCCAACTCTACAGATTACATCCCATATGCTGCTCCCCACCTACGCTCCTAAACCCCCCAAATGCCTAGTCCTCGTAGTATTTTGCCGGCCATCAGGTAGCTGCTTGGTGAAATATCTACCATCAGGTAGCTAATTGGTATCAAGAACTTGTGAGCTGCTTGATATCAAGTCAATTGGGTAGCTCAACTTGAAATAGATGAGTTATTGTTTGGTTTGCCTTCACACTGAGATAGGGTCTTGATGGGATTTGAATCTTCCCCTTTGTTTGGTTTCTGAGAATAGTTTGGAAAAAAAAAAACTTGTAGTTTTTCTATATTTTTAGGTTTTCTTGGTGGAACTCAAAATGCCTGTGTAGATTTAGATTTTCTAATCAATCATCCCTTGGAATATAGTTAACAGAAAACATTAGAATTGGTATTTTTTCCCCTTTGTCTCTTGTGCCAATTGAACAGAGTGTCTCTCTATTTCCCGCTAGAAAAAAAACTTCTTTCCTTTCCTTTTTTTTTCCTTGTTCCACAGTTGTGCGATATCCTCTCTCTCGCTTTCTTTATCATGCACATGCACTTTCTGATGTTTTTCCCCTCTTCCCCCTCTCTAATTTTTCATTTATTGCACAGGGTAGTTTTTTAATCAGAAACAAATTTACCTGATTGCAAACTTATTCCACAAGTTGTTTAATTAAAACCTAGTAATCATCCTTTATGTGATGCTGTTTTTTAGGGACAAAGCACCAGTTTAACTATTGGTTGAACATAAGAAAACACATGAAAACAAAATAACAAAAGAAGGCCAGTAAATCAGAACTCGAACTGCATGTCTGATGGGTATTAAAAAATTGATCGAAATCCAAACATATGTATGATATTGCCCCACCGGAAGTTTAAAAAAAAAAAAAATTCAACTATATGCAGATTGAGCATGCAAGGGGCAGAAGACTTATCTAGGGGTGTTTTGATTTAGGGTTATTTCGGTTCAATCATTGATAGAGTGAGGATATCTTTGTCTATTTTTTAAGAGATTTCTTGGGGTTCGGTCTGACCGAACCCCCCTCCCAAAATGCAGTCTCAGCCGTCCCCGGCAGCGGTGGGCGATACCGCCTACCCATCCCATTTCGGGTTTAGGCTATCGGGAGCACACCGGAGGTCGTTGGGGCTCGCTATCGTAGATGTGAGGTCGCCGGCTCCCTCCGGTCTCGATGGGTTGGGCGGTGTTGCCTACAGCCACCGACGGCGACAATGGCTAGGCTGAGGTCGAATCTCTCTTAAAAATTCATCTTTATTGTATTTTTTATTATATTTTTTAATATTTTTTATTATATTTTTATAAAATTTATATGGGGTGCTGCCCGAAAAATTAGACTGCTAGCACTACTCTATATTTTTCCCCTACCCACGGGCTTCAACGTAACTTCACTATCTTCGGCACTGCCATATACTTCGATATTCCCTTCCCAAATCGAAATAGACCCTTCGATATTTCCCCCTGTTTTAATCCTGCAGGTTTGTTCCGACACGAATCCTAAGGTAGGGAAACAGTATTCTCGAGCCCTATCTCCTATTATTCATTTCTATAATAGGTGAAGAAATAGTTAGCGTTTATGGGGCTCTTTGTAGAGATTGTTGTTCTTATTTGAATTACACTCTATTTGGCATAGGTATCATTCAAATATGGAAGTTTTGCATGACTTGGAGGAAGGATCCCACCATTGACATTTTGTGAAGCAGAGCTCGATTTGTGGGTGGAGTGAGAAAGCCAAAACATAAATTGTTGGTCAAGATCCATGGATTGCTCGCGAAATACCCCTCAACCAATAATGTATGGAAGATTTTGTCTTTATAATATTTGGGTTTTCGTTTATGAACAAGATTTCACCTTTCGGCTGGATGTGAATAGTTGGGGAAAATAGTATGTTTTATTTTTCTGTTGTTTTTATCAGCTGGGTAGTGAGTTTTGACGGGTAAAAGCATGAGTTTTTCAACCTTTTTTTTTTCTTTCTTAGTTTCAGATAAGTATTTCAGTTTTAGTGTAGATTGAGAGTGGAATTTATTAATAAATATATTTATTTATTTGTTGTTTCAGATTAGTACTTTGAATTTAATATAGATTGAGAGTGGAGTTTACTAATAGATATATTTAATGATTTGTTGGAGTCAATGTCATTTTATATCTTCTTGTGATATACTCTCTGTTTGGCAAGAATCATAGTTATTTATCAGTTGCCAAGACTACCTTTATTATTATTTTTTTTTAGCTATTTCTTCTCATGCATGTTAATTTTTAACAATATTAGGGCATGTCGGGACTCAAACTCAAAGCAGCATTAAGTCCAATGAATGTGTTAAAGACAAGGAAAAAAAGCCAGTATATGTTAAATATTGATTATGCAGATCACTCAAACCTGCCACGCTCAAGGTCGAATAATATTACTAAAGACTACATAAGCTAGTGCATCCCATTAGAATATTAGAAGAGCTTCCACCCATCAATATCTACTAGAACTTTTGCTTCTTAGTTCCTGCTTTCAGTCCCTGCCCCCTAGTGTTCTTAGTAAAGACAACTTTCTTATGGGTTTAGGGAGGCGTGCAAATCAGGTTTTACTGCTGAGCCCTCTCCTTTCTTTAATTATCAACTTATGCTTTCATGTTAAATAATGATGCATTACCTGATATCTGCTATCATATAGGTCGACATCATTGACTTTGGTCTTGCTAAGAAGTACAGAGACACTTCAACTCATCAACATATCCCTTGTAGGTTGGATGGTTTGCACTAGTTGTTGATGACCTTAGTTGTTTCACCTGTAATGTTGTTTATTTTATTTTTTCGGTTGTCCTTTTTCTGCTTTTCTTTTGTATGATCTCATTAACTCTCATCTAAAAATGCCTTGTATATTTACCATCTTTATATAATTCTTTTGCTCATATACTCTACAGAGAAAATAAGAATTTGACAGGAACTGCAAGATATGCATGCATGAATTTCTCACCTTGGCATCGGTATACATTTTAATTGCATTTTCTTGCAATTTTTTCCTGATAAATATGAGTTGATCTTTATAGCTAGCTACCACCCCCTGCTTTTTCTGGACCTTGGCATCTATTTGCTTATTGGTTGGAGTTGTTTGGAGCTAGCTGAAGTGTGCAAAGTGGCTCCTGTTGGTTATATTTGAAAATTTAGTGTTAATTTTGCTAAAACGAATTAATTTTGATAAAAAGAAATACTTATCAAAAAAAAAAAATGATAAAAAGAAATAATTATCAAAAAAATTTGCTAAAAATAATTGCTTGCTTCTTGTAATTTTATCTACAGTTATACTAAAAAAATATCTAACTTTATATCTGAAAAAGAAAGTAAAGAATCTCACCATAAATATGTAATTGACAGTCTATTGGATAGAAGTACATGCACAAATGGTTCCAAGCTCTCTGCATTCTTGAGTAGATCTTTTTACTTGGCTTTATTTTATATGCTCTTAGATTCTTTTGAACTCATTAGCGTGAATTTTATCACTTTTTTCAATTTAGGTGCCATGTTGGTGCATTTATTAATTCTTTTGTCTCCCAACTAGAAAGCTTGGTTCCTTTTAACACACTGCCATTTATCTCTTTTAAGGAAAGAATACAACTTGAGAAATCGAAGCTATATAAGCATACAGGGGTTAGATTCCTTTGAGAGGTATTCTCATGTTCGTGATCTCTTTTCATTGCATTAAATAGTCATTTCCATTATTTTGGTACTTATCCCATTTATGATTTGTATTCTCGTGTGAATTATTGATATTTTGTTTGGTAACCCTCTTAACATCTAAATTATTGATATATGTTTTTGTTTCAGATTTATTCATCTCGCTTGGACTCACCTCCTCCAAGATGAGTTCGTTTTGCACACGGATTTCTACTCTTTCTCTATCCGGTCTAATTAGAATTAATTCAAGTTGTGAAAGTCATGTTGTTTCTTGTTAAAAGTGTATTGATACTCCATTTGAATACTTGATATTAATTATTGTTTTGTGTTGCTGGGTATTGGTTAGCTCGCTAAACATTCAAGAATGTTTTTTTTTTTGACCTCCCTTCAAAAAACTATTAAGACCTGTATGTGTGCGCCACATCAGTTTACATGCGACCTCCATACTATTATGACATGCATGTGTGCGCCACATCAGTTTACATGCTTTTTAATTTTGTTAGATTTATATATACAGTCTCTCTGAATAATTTTTTTCCATAATCTAGTTTGTAGCATATCTTCTCCTTTGCATGCTATTGAACCATAATCTAGTTTTTCCCTATTTTTTTTTTTGGATGTGGTTTTGGTAGTCATTATTTAGAATAAGGATCAGCTATCACAGGAGAGCTTATTATAATGTATTTTAAAATACTTTTTAAATATTATTTGCGGGGAGTTCAAGTTGCTACAAATAGTCTGGAATTGTGGCGCTCGTTCGAGACGATATAACTTATTTTCGGCGATTTGAACTCGCCACAAAAAAATTTTGATGTATTTGCTAGATAATGTTTTTTTCAGCAACTGAAATTTGCCGAAAATAGTATAATAAATGCTACAGGTTTAGCCAAAAGCCGCCTCAACGCATTGGCAAGTCGACTGTGCCACAACTGTGCGGCAGCTCTAAAAACGCTGAAAATGTTCATTTGCAGCTGAAATTGGGGCCTTATGTGACCAAAAAATAGCTGGAAAAAATGTTTTTTTTTTTTTTTTGTAGCGACCTTGCAGCATTTCCAGATATACAGTGTAAAGCATGTATACTTGTTCATCATGCATGTTAGATAGCCCCTTATACAATAAGTCGGGACACTACCATATGGAGGTAGCCTGTTCTTGGCTCCAAGGGTATTTGAAACCTTCTAAACCAGTTCGTAAGGCATTAGTTACGACTTTCGAAGTGTTAGGCAGGTTCTAAAACATTCATATGAACCTACATTTCATTATTTGCACAACAAAAATCATCCAACATCAATCAAGACTAGTTACAACTTTTTACCTATCTGCCCAACATGCATAAAATTATGGTTTTACTTTAAAATAAAATCTTATACCTTCTCCTCAAGGATTCTAACAAATGATTTTTGGTCGGTTGTGTAATTAATCAGTAGGCGCTTCCATGACTCTCCATTCTTCTCTGACATATTTGCCACAAAATGGAAACGAGATTACTCCTTTTATTTTTTTATAAGTAAACAATTTTATTGATAGAATAGACAATTCTCTTAACTCCTTATATGTATCTTAAAATTCCGTAGTATAGAATTTCATCACCAAGTTCGAAATAGTAACAAACTAGCATATATTTACCTTGAACAAATCACTCTCCCATCTCTCACACCACTTAGCCCATACCAAGGGGTGGACCATGTGGCTCCCTCTTGCCATTTGTGGCCATCATATGCTAAGTACTTCTTGTGCAGGTTGTAGTGGAAGGAATTGAAATGCTTGCGGAGTTGTTTTCAAACAGCCATTCGATGATTGTATTAGTCCCAGTCTACTACAAAGTCCTTCAACGAATCATATAAAGCGTTACATTAAAACAAATCAAATTGACTTTGATGGAAGTTGACATTTATCACTTGAATAAGGAGCTTACCTTAATACGTTCACTCAACTCATCTTTGTCAAATTTGGAAACATCGGTCCATTGGGCGTAACCCATGTTTGTATGGTGTTTAGCCATCCATATAATCCTCATCGTGAACATTTATGTGTTCTCACAACAAGGCACATTCTCTCCTTCGATAATCCTTATAGGTATCTTTCCATACTTCTTAAATTGAGCGAACCCATAACCTTTTTGTTCTGTGGGCCCGTTACTTTTATCGGCACATTGGCAGGATTCGTTGACAATATAACCACGCTTTAGATGATCATCACATGACAAACTAACGTTGTGACAAGTATTTAACTTGTCCGAGAGATGAACTAATAAACTCAGGATGTCAACTCTTTAAATTAACGTGATAGGAGGTTTATCTTAGATTCTTACTAATGACTTGTTTACTAGGCTCGGCTTCAGGCGTTGAAAAGTCAGGTGGCCGATCCCAATAACGGTCCTTAATCCTGTACCAAAGAATTGTCCTAACAAAAGTATGGTACCTAGCAGCCAAAAAAATTGTCGCCGACCATTCATTTTGAATACAAGAAGTCCGGTTACCGGGCCCGGATGGCAAAACCTCTACCACACAAGCACTCCTTATACGTCATGCATGACAGTACTGTACGTCCGTTTCTAAAGCCACTCCTAACATCAAGATGAGTGGGCGGGCATGTATTAGGTTTCTTCTGTATTATCAGGGCGATATGATTTTGGATAGTTTTAATTAATATTAATAGACAGTTTTAAATATAATAATATTTTTTATTATATTTAAATATATCAAAACAAAAATCAAAATCAAAACAAAATTTAAAATAATATTATATTAATTTTTATTACATAGCTGTATACAAACTATTATTTAGTAGTACAATATTATTTTTAATGACTTTTGAAACCCCGTGAATTGTACGGGTTACTTGTACTCAATTTTTTTTTTTAAGTAAGCATTATTGAACTTATATATTATTTTAAATAAATCTAAAAATATTTTAAAAATGCAATTACAGTGCTGATTATTAGTTAGAGCCATGATCGATTCGAACAGTTAGCATCATCCATATATATTTATATAATGAAACACCAAGCACCAAAAACTAATGAAATTTTTTTTCTCATAACAAGTATATATGTGGTGTAGTATGGATAATGAGGAAATGGACTCAATTATTTTAATAAAAATAATATAATTTTTTATGTGTTATGGGATATTGATGATCATAAGCATCTTCTTATACCTTAAAAGTTAAAGGAAAATATTATAATCATAAATTCATAAATCAACGTGATTGAATGTAAAATAAAATTATATTTATTATAAAAACAAATATAACACATTCTATAAAATGAAAACAATTTATATATATACGACCGGAGCCAAACTGCATATTGCACTTCACCAGGGGCGAAACCAGAATTTTATGTTTGGAGGGGCGATCGATAAAATGTATGTTGTGTGTAAATTTTAGAAGGATGATTATCAGTAATAGAAATATAATATTCCGTTGTTACCAAACTCTCTAAACGTATATTATTTTTTGAATTGTACTCCATTTATTTCTTGTTTTAAAAAAAAAAATTAATTGTTCATAAGTTTTTGCTCATATTTTTTTATGATTTAAGAAAAATTTATAAATTAAAAATAAATTTAAAAACTTTCTATTAAGTAATGATGTAACACTATTAGATTTTTAACAAACTATATCTCACAATCATACAAGTTAGAGTGAAACTAAATAAGTGAGTATGATTAATGAATTTTACAATCATATAAATTTATAATTAATTTTTTTGCTAGAATTAGACTATTATAATAACTGTAAGATTATGTAAGTTAAAATTTGGGTTTACATAAAATTAAAAATTAAAATATACATGAATGTATATTGAGATGTAAAAGAATAATTTTCATAAAAAAAATTTAGGGGGATCAATTTTATTTTTATTTTTATAATCTCAGAAAGAATTTTAATTATATATATAATTATATATATATATATATATATATATATATATCTATTATTAATAAATTTTGGAAAAATTTTGGGGGGGCCGTAGCCCCCCAACCCAAGGCGTGGGTCCGCCCCTGCACTTCACAACACAGCCCACCTACCAACCAAAACCCTCTGCATTTCTAACTCCCCAAGTTGCCTTCTTCATCATCGTCACCACTCACCACTCGTTCTTGCGCTAAAACTGAGTCGAAAGCTGTAATTATAATGGGTAGCAAAAGCCTTCAGCTCCATGTATTCTTCTTTCCCTTTAACGCCCCTAGCCATATGATTCCAATGTTAGAGATGGCCATGCTATTCACAACCCGAGGTGTCAAAGCAACGATAATCACCACCCCATTCAACGTCCCCATAGTTGAGAAAACGATTGAAAGAAACAAAAATACTCGCAGCAATGGCGTCGTCAAGATTGATATCCAAACCATCGAATACCCGGGTGTAGTAGATCCGACCGACATCCCAGAAGGGTACGAGAATACTGACTCCAGGACTATCCATGAAAAGATGACCGCTTTCATCACAGCTCCGGCGATGCTCCGGCAACCATTCGAACAGCTACTACAAAATCATGATCATCATCCTCATTGCATTATTGCAGACATGTTCTTTCCATGGGTAATTGATGCGGCCGCTAAATTTGGTATCCCAGTGCTTGTTTTTAACTCAACCAGTACTTTTTCTTCGTCCGCAGGGGTGAGCATGCAACAGTGCCAGCCCCAAATGAAAGTTTCATCTGATTCTGAACCATTCGTCATCCCTAATTTGCCCGACGAGATAAAGTTGACAAGAATGAAACTACCAAACTTTAGTGATAATAAATACGTTCAAACATTATTTTCCAACTTCATGAAAGAAGTTGGAGAATCTGAGGTGAGGAGCCATGGGGTTGTTTTCAACGGCTTCTACGAGCTCGAGCCAGCTTACGCAAATCATTACACACAGGTTTGCGGAAGAAAGGCATGGTATATAGGCCCTATTTCACTCTGCAACAAGGACTTTGAAGACAAAGGTCAGAGGGGAAAAGAATCCTCCATTGATGAACATGAATGCTTGAAGTGGCTTAACAAAAAGCATATAAATTCAGTTGTTTATATATGTTTCGGAAGCATGGCTAAGTTCAATGATGCTCAGCTAATGGAGATTGCAATGGGTCTTGAGGCTTCTGGGCAGCAATTCATCTGGGTTGTCAGGAAAGACAAAAAAGATCAAAAAGAAGATGAAGATTGGTTACCCAAGGGATTTGAGGAGAGAATGAAAGATAAGGGACTGATTATAAGAGGTTGGGCACCCCAAGTTTTGATTTTGGATCATAAAGCAGTTGGAGGATTTGTGACTCATTGTGGCTGGAACTCGATATTAGAAGGAGTGACTGCCGAGCTGCCAATGGTGACATGGCCTTTGTTTGGTGATCAATTTCTCAACGAGAAGTTAGTGACTGAGGTATTGAAGATTGGGGTTCCTGTTGGTGTTCAACAATCATGTTTTGAAATGAGTGGGAATGATATATATGTCAAGAAGGAAAAAATAGAGATGGCAGTGAGGCAACTCATGGAAAGTGAAGATCAAGCAAAGGAAATGAGAAGCAGTGCCAAAGAACTTGGGAAGATGGCAAGGAGAGCCGTTGAAGAAGGTGGATCATCATGTTCCCATTTGGATGCTTTAATTGAAGAGTTCAAGGCCCTTCACAGTTACTCTGTTGGTATGAAATAAGCGATTATATGGATAATATCTCATCTTTCTAGGTTTGATTACGTTTTATAATGTTTTATGAGTCCCTTTTTGAGATTTCTTCTGCAATTTTTGCTTTTATGTTTCTCTGTTATGAGTGAGTCTTTTTTAATAAAATTGAGATATTATCGTTCGGGGTCGGTTTTTTATTTTTATTTTTATTTTTTATTTTTTAAAAAGAGCTATCGTCCTTCAATAATTGATTTAATGGAATTTCCGAGTACTTTGAAGAGTAGTACTATGGTTCGACCGTCTGAAAGTGAGGTTTAGAACAAACGAATGGAGGTGCCTGAGCTGTTGCACCATGCATGCATGTAAGTGTTCTAGTTTAAGAAAGCGGCATTAATAATAATAATAATAATAATAATAATAATATCATCAGTAATAATTATGATATCATGAATGAAAAGATCAACATGGTAATCTATGTTATCATCCCTAATAATCGTGTTCAATATAAGATTCATTTTCCTCAAGTTGGCTCCAGCTTTATATAACGACACGCAAGGCTAGGCTGCAGTGTTCTGTATGTGTTCTATGAATTATAAGAGTACAAACATATATATACTAATTACTTGTACTTTCAGCAAAATTCTATGTCCCCCAAATATTATCATCTAATATTATGCTTAGCAAGTAATTGTTTTAATTAATATCTTAATTTATAAATACTGATCTTAAACCATGAAAGGCATGTTGAAGGCTTTAAATGACCATGAAAAATATTAAATAATTTAAAATAAACTGAAATTTTAAAAGTCCAAAATGCTTCGTCTTCTTTCATATATATAAAATTTATTAAAATTGATAGTCGAAAAAGGTCACATTCAAAAACTCCTTTATTAAGATTGGAAGTATCCCACCATGCCAGATTCTAGATTTCTTTCTGTCAGGCTCTGTTCCAAGATTTCTTTCTACTATAAAACTGTGAATCCACAATTATAGTGTATTCGCATCAAATGGTGGTTGTTTTTTCAATGTTATAATTAGCTTCATCTTGAAATCATATGTTTAATGACTAAAGCTCTATATATAGGCATACCCTCAACATCAAGATGCACTTTATCGGTGTGGATTTTTTATTTTCTAGCTGAGACACCGCAACGCCCAAATTTCCCAATCACAGCGGGTGCTGTGATAGTTGAACCCCAACCTCGATCTGCAAATGGGCCAAGCTTTCCCCTTAAATCCCACCTCAACCTGTGGATTTTACCTTGTCCTGCCGTGCTCTGCCCTTCATTGCTACCAAAGGACCATTGTAAGCCTTGTGTTTGGTCCTAAATCTGCCCTCGTCGCCATGCATTGCCATCGTTTATTGTGACCTGTCGTTGCGACTGTGTATCGTTTTTGTCCCTTCATGTATAGCATCACCTCGGTGACCTAATCTCCTTGCATCGTTAATTAAAATATTATTTACAATCGAAGTATTTTGCTAACAATTTCATGTTCATCCGAGTTGCGACACGTGCACTTGTCTAATCGCAGGACTACGTGGACCAACACACGTACGATGATTGAGATTGCTTATCCACGCTGTAAGTAATCTTCCAAAGAAATTTTAGAGTATAAAATATATTAATTATTTAAGCATTAATATTTTATATTGTTTGGTTGGTTGGACTAGGTTTCAAGTCTAGTGAAGTATCGGTTAATATTAATAATAAAGCATGAGTATGATGGTTGAGTCCGAGACCATGCAACAGAGGATGAGATCACCCCACAATCTGATTGGTTGTGAATTGGAATTGTTGATGTGATTATATTGATGATTATGCTTGCCTTTTGGGTGTTATTGCCATGTCATCCAATACTCGTCGATCATGCATCGCTCGTTATTTAATTATTGTCATTGTTTAACTGTGTTGTGATGCTGTGGTATATGTATGTAAATTGGGTGATGTAATTGGTCAAAGCATGTGGGTGCGTGTGTATCATGATCCTATGCCGGGATGAGATATTATCTCGGTGGAGCTCCTTTGGTCGCTCGGAAGCGTATAAAAGTGTGTGATGTCACCTGGGTTGTCATTAGGCAACAACTAGGTCAGATGAGACAGTGATACTCTTGTGCTGATTCTATGGCCCTTTTGCTGGCGGGGGTTAAAGGATGTCTGTTCATGATACGCGCTAGGCACAAAGTTGAGTATCGCTTATAACAAAGTCATATACACGGTTGTTACTCGTGATGTAACAAACGGAGTTAGGGTATGCAGATGGTCTCTGAGGAAGGCCATGGTGAATGCATAATAAAATAATTGTATGGATTGTATGGATCCCGACCCCAAGCTGAAATGGAGCAATATCTCGATAGAATTCCTCTGGTCACTCGGGAGCGTAATAAATTGATTTGACATTCTTTAGGTTGTCGCTAGGTGACAACAGGATCAGACGAGATGATAACGATCTCGTGCCAACTCTGTTACCTCTTTGCTGACGGGGGTTAGATGACACATAATCATAGTATGCGCAGGGTGTGAAGTTGGGTATCATTTGTTATGAAGTCATATGCATGGTCGTCACCTGTAGTGTGACGAAGAGAGATAAGATGTATGGATAGTCCCGAGAGGAGATCATTGTGTACACTAAATGAATGGTTTGTGTCGTAGGCCAAAAAATGGGTTTTTTGCATGTTGAGTTAACGTGTCCTTTCTAGGGAATAGGACAGATTCGTTCTTGCATGTTCTTTGGCATGGCATTTGATGTGTTGGTTGCTTAATTATATTTTATACTCTTGGTTGTGTTTGGATGCTTACTTGTTAAGATGCTATAATCTCATGTAGTGTTTTCACCTGTGGTTTAGTTTCATGGAATCGTAGATTTATTGTAGAAGTCGAGCTTGAGAGTTGGACTGGCTCCACCTTAGAAGTGAAGATTTGGAGAATTGTAGTTGTGAGCCAAGCGTTTGTCTTCACTTTACTTATTGGTTGGGACTATTGTATAAATGCTTTTGGAAGATGTTATTTTGGATTATAAGATTTTGAATTTTCTGATAAATTAGTTTGGTGACTCTTTTTTTTTTTTTTTTGCGATATTTCTTTTGTGTTGCACATATTATTTGTTTGTACACACTTGCACATGGCGATAGGGTATGTAATCGTGTGGTCATCATTCGGGTGTCTCAATTTTCACTTGTTTACACATGAAGGTCGGGGATGCCACATTGTTTTTTTTAATGTTATTAGCTTCATCTTGAAATCATATGATTGATGACTAAGGCCCCCTTTGGATTCGGAAGTGGGTTGAGCTCATCTAAACTCACTTTCATTTCATCATTATATTTTTATAATTTTTTATACAAAATACAAATTCTTATATACTTTTTTCAAATCCTAATATAACTTTTTCAAATTCCAATACACATTTTTCAAATCCCAAAATAATAATAATATTAAAAAATAAACTAAACACATCTCAACTCATCTCATCTCTTCTCTGAATCCAAGCGGGGCCTAAATATCTATATATATAGGCATAGATCAACGCCCCTCAACATCAAGATGCACTTTAATCGGTGTGGATTTTTTATTTTCTAGCTGAAAAATGACACGTTTTATTGGTTTGTAAATATTGTTGTTGGATGTAATATCTTAAGAACTTTATTGATCTGCCAGCATTTCCAAACAACATAAGCCCCACAATAGCAAGCTCATGATCTTTGATTCTTTTCAGCTCTATACCTACCATTCTAATTCTGTAGTACTAGAGGTACATATGGCACGCTGTGCTTCCAGTATTTCACTCATGAACTAGTCATACAACATACTTACAGAAAAGACATACCTAAAATATAGCAAACTCATCATCTTTGATTCTCTTCAGCTCTATACCTACCATTCTATACCTAGCTACCATTCTAATTCTATTTTTGAGATTTCTTCTGTAATTTTTGCTTCTATGTTCCTCTGTTATGTGTGAGTATTTTTTATTAAAATTGAGATGTCGTTCGGGGTCTCTTTTTTTTTTTTTTTTTTTTGTTAATAAAAAAGAGCTATCTTATAACTTTAATTGATTTAATGGAATTTCCGAGTACTTTGAAGACTATGGTTCGATCGTCTGAAATTGAAGTTTAATTATTTGTTGCATGATTAAAAAAAAAACTTCATATTATTTAAATATTCACTTCAAAATATATAAAACAGACGAATGGAGTTGCCTGAGTTGTTATAATCAAGATGCATGGTTAACTATATATATATATATATATATATATATATATATATATGTACTAGGTGAAAGCAACATGCATTAATGCAGCGCACGTTTTTATTTATCTCTTCTACTCTTAGATGAAAGGCTCAAAATCATAAGTGGAGTTATATGTGGATGACATTAACAACAACACGAAGAAGTTGGATTGGTGTAGAATAGATAAAAAAGAACTCATTATATGATTAAGCTCTTGTGTGATATTATTTGTATCCAAAAGAGCGTGATAATCCTCAGGGCCATGCCAAAATATCATAGAACATTAACCAAATTTCTTTCTTCTTTTTATAATTAAACTAAGAGAGAAATGAAAGTGTAAGCATGTAAAATTGTGAAAATGTAAAAAGAAAATGAAATTTATAAAATGAACAGTACTCTAATTTACATCATGTAGCGGATTTACTATTTATGATTGTAAAGTAGAGGAAGCTCATATAATCCATTGGATCTGATTTTTAAACAAAATTTACAAAAAATAAATATTACAAAAAATAAATAAAATTTATATATTTTAAGATTGTACAGATTATTTTTTAATTTGAAAAAAAAAATGAAAGGATTGAGAATAATACAAACCTCACGCTGAAGAAAACCAATGGCATTGAAAATGAGTTGAAAGGGCATCAACACCTAAGTGCAAGTTTGCAACCTTATCAAGAACTAAATGAAACCATCTACATAAGATACAAGAGGTAGTCATGACTATTATCGTGCTGTACTGGCCGAAACATCTTAACCATCGTAACTTCGTAAGGCACAACAACGTCACCATGTAGTTTAGATATAGAATATACGTCGTCTTAAAAAATAAGCTATCTATAAATTTTTATGAATTTGTTTTCTTATGAAGATAAATTATTTTTTTGATATATTATATTATACTTTATTATATAAAAGTCATAAATAAATAATATCAAATATTTTTAACCATAAATATATATATTTATATATATTGTGCTCACCATATATAAATCCTACATTCTCCACTATCCTTTTTTGTAGTGCTTCTTCTAAAATTAAAAAAAAAAATAACTAACCTAAATAAATAATTCTAATTAGTAAACTACTTATAAGAATAATATTTTAAGATAAGAACATAGGAAGAAAAATCTGTATATAAAATCTTAGTATTTTAGAACTTAAAAAAAGCTCTTACGATATATAAAAATCTGTATCTGAAGATCTTACATATGCATTTAAACATTATAAAAAGCATTAAACATATGAATCTAAATACATGCATTTTTTTTTTATATACTATCACTTTTTTTTTTTTTTATAAATATGTTGCTGCTCAAGTCAAGAAATTAGCCGTAGAGGTGAGTATTCATGTGCTTCAGATCATGAATAGCAAATCCTTTCATCTTCATTATCCATACAAAAAGTATAATGAAGATGAAAAGCTTATTATAATCATAAAAAAGAGTAAGAAGATGAATAAAATCTGAAGCAAAATATAGAATGAAGATGAAATAAAATCAGAGAGCAGTACATGTCATAAATAAAAAGAAACATAAATTTCGCCAAAAGTTACTTTATTTCTTCTAATGCATATTAAAAACATAAATTAGAAAACATAGAACATAATAAAAAATGAGTAAACGTAATAAAATTCTAATGCATGGAACAGATTACAACATAGAAGAGAATAAAATTTCACAAGAAATTAGTTGATTTATTCTAATGCATATAAAAAAAATGAAGTTTAAAAAAATTAGTAAAAATAATTCAAAGAAAACATATTTGAAGAAATTAAAGAAATACAAATATATAGTAGATAAACACCTTCACAAAAGATTAACAGAACCATATATATGAAGAAATACCTTCTAAGCACTGCTGGACATCAAAGGCTTGTTCTTTAGAGATTGTCAGCATTTGTCTTCTATTTTTGTTCTTCTATTCTTATGTATTCTCGAAAAAAAATGGGATCTCTTAATTTAATGTGTATTCTCTTAAAGACTTAATGCAAGCCATGGCAGATGGATCGACACAATTTGTTGGACAAACGTAAAGCATTTTACTTAAATTCCAAATAAAAACGCAAATGCTATAAAAAAACGCATGTGATTAATGACTTCAGGTCGTGCATTCCCAATACAAATGCTATGTGTATTAATGTCTTCATGAGGCGATAAATTGAATTTAGACTGCATAGAGATGTACCATGATGATTTTACTGTCTGATTTCCCAATACAAATGCTTTAATAATGGAAAACAAATGCTATAAATTATAATGAATGCAACGATGCTAAACGTAACTTGCATTTCCAGTGACAAAACGTGAATAAACAGAAAACGTCAAGAAATTAAGGTTTTGTTTGTTTTAGGAGACAAAATCAAAAATTTCAAACTCGTCTTAAACTCATTATTATATTTTTTCAAATTTCCATACAAAATATATTAATAAAAAATTCAATTTTTTCAAATTCTAAAATCACTTTTTCTAATTCTAAAACAAAACTAATATTAAAAAAATATATTACAATAATATATATATATTTTTAATTTTTATCTCATCTCATCTCATCTCATCTTTAAAAATAAACAGGAGTGTTTACAAAGAGACTTAAACTGTGAACAAAATATTCTGTTAAAACAAGAAATTTTTGTTTGATAGGCAGCTCTTTATATATATAAAGATATATTATATTTTTATGAATGTGCACTATTGGTCTACTTTATATAATACAAGAATATTATAAACATAATTTGAGATAATATTATTAATATATCTATCGAAATATATAGGAATATATAGACGCAATTTTGTAGTAATTAGTGTTGATAGACCATCATCATATAAGAGTTTTCATTCTTTAATAGAAATCAAGAATCACATTCAATTTAACTAAAAAAAGGTTCAAATTAAGGACCGTCAGGGAAAATGAAGAAAACCGATACAGGAAAATGATAAAATATAAGAAAATCATAAAATAATTCTTGAAGGGCATCGATGAAGGATAGAAAAGGATTAATAGAAGATTATTAGCCTTTAATATAAAACATGTTTTCACTTTCTATGAAAATTTCATTTTTTGGATAGCATATATATATATATATATATATATATATATGAAGTTAGATTTGTGTTTTTTTTTTCCAAAAAACTTATATATCTCAAAATGTATATTTCGGTAATAATTTTTAAAAGTGATTTTTCTGGATACATTTGTGAATAATTAAGCGGTTATTTTGAGTTTTGGGGAGATGAGAATATATATATATATATATATATATATTTTATAAATTTTTAAATATATCAAGGAAAAAAAAAAAAAATATATATTTCATTTGGGGGCGGTTGCTGCAACAAAAGTTCATTTTTGGGACGATTTTTATCTAGGACGAAAGGAAAATCCCCAAAGAATGATTTTTGGCTTTCAAATTTTCGACGGAAAGTGTTTACCAGTCGAACAGGTTCGAACCGTATAGTCCCTTATAAAATAGCCGTTCAAACATAAAAAAATGTTCCAACATAATAAAATAAATATTCAAACGTATACTAATATATTGGTTGAACGGCAGTTTGGTGCGTTAAGTGACAAAATTTAGCAGGACATTGACTTAGTATTAGAATAACATACAATATCGTTCTAACAACATACAACAAACCGCTCAAACGCTAAACACGGTTATTGGAATGGTTTCACAACTGTTTGAAATGTAAGAATTAAGTCCATAACGTTCAACCAAACTAATCTTCATTCGAATGTTAAACGTTTGTTTTTGAACACCATCTTAATAGATGGTTGAACAGTATAACACCCCTTTCCCATAAGTTAGGAGTGTCACATACTAAGAGCTTAAAATCATGAGTGATCATACTTAGATTTTTCATTTTTCATAAGTTCTCATACTAAGAGCTTAAAATGATGAGTCATGATCATGTTGATACTTATGATATGCTTGACTGATTTATCTAAATTAACTACCAATTGATTTGATTTATATTTAATACTTTTTATCTCATAAATATTTTCTTTTAATATGAATTTATAACATCCAACAAACCTTAAATAATATAAGCCGAAAAGAAAAAAAAAAAAAAAGTTTGAAGCACCCTGACATGTTTAAGGCATCAATGTAATAATGTTTAATATGCTTTAGGATGCCTTTTGGGAAAAATCTACAAGATAGGAGGGATATATATAAAGGACAGTAATGGTTTAAAGGCCTACACACTACAAGAAATAGGATTTTTTGCAATGAAAGTTTTCGCTGGCAAAAGTGGTCAAAATCGCCGTGAGAGACTTTTCCCAGATTTTTACCTCGCTACATATTCACCGGTAGGGGCGGACCTACTTGGGAAGTTGGGGGGCTACAGCCCCCCCAAAATTCTTAAATTGCCCCCCCAAATTTTTATTAAAATTATTCTTCCAAATGTCAATATACATATAATTTTATTCTAACTTTTAACTTTATTGAAATTCAAATTTCCATTCACCTAATCTCATAATTATTTTAACAGTCTAATTCTAAAAAAAATATAATTATAAATTTATATGATTGTCAAAATTGATTAATTATAGTTACTTATATAGTTTCACTCTAACTTGATTCTATGATTATGAGATATAGTTTGTTAAAAATCTAACATCGGTATATCAGTAATTATTAGAAATTTTTTATGTTTATTTTTGGTCTATAATTTTTTTTAAATCAAAAAATAATATGAGCAAGTAAAAAAATTGATTTTTTTTTAAAAGGATGTAGATAATTCAAAGAGTAATACATTTAGAGAGTTCGATACTGAAAAAATGTGATACTTCTATCATGTCCTTTTAAAATTTATATATAGCACACATTTTATCGATCGTCCCTCCCAAATACAAAATCCTGATTCCGCTCCTGTTCACCGATGTTATTCCTTCACTTCTGATCTACTACAACGAAAGTTAAAAATCGCTACAAAGAGTTAAGCTTTCCCGGAGAGTTTTTTCATCGCAATTAGTCGAAAATATCATTGCAAAATATGTGCTACGATTATGTTAATAGCCATTGGGAAAGACTTTTCCCGTGATTCCTTACTATTTGCAGCGATTATGTACGTCGCTGGTAATAGCTTTTATGTCCTCAAATTCCTATAGCGGTGACAAAATTTCACCACAAAATAGATCTTAAATCCAATTGCGGCGACAAGATAGAGCTTTTATGTCCTAAAATCCAATTATGGCGTTTTTTTTTTCGCTGTGAATAGATCTTTGTAACGATTCTCATCATTGCTGCAAAGGAATTTTCATTTTTCAAAACTTTTTGCGGTGACCATAATTTGCCGTAAATATTCTCTTACAAAAATAAAAACAAATATAAAAAAGCCCAATCCAACTCTAGCTTTTATAAGCATTCAGTTTCAACTTGTATTTTTTTGGATATATATATATATATATAATAATGGATGCAAGGTTCTATTACTTCCAGTCAAACTTCAATCTAGAAACAATAGATCAATTGGTATGGTAAATATGACCACAAAATATGAAAGCCAAAGACAATAAAATAAAGCCATCCAATTCAAAGAAAATAAATAGAAACTATAGTTGAATGTATAGTCACGCTGAAATGCTATCTATTTTTAATTTAATAGATAAACACCAAAACATAACATCTTACCACAAGGAAATCAAAAGGAAGTCCAATTCCCAATACAACTAGATGTGGATAGTCCCCTATTATGTAATATGGAGACAGATAATCCCTGCATAGAGAAATAATGCCACCATTTAAAACACAATGCATGTGAAAAAAATAAACACTTATAATTCAAAAGCAATGCTCCCAAAAGCCAATGCCTCAAACTATTTAAGGGAAAAAGATGAAAAAGGTGATGTATATCTAAATGCTATACAATGTCAACCAAAGATTATGATATATACTACACAAGCAAGGGCATCACATCCTGCAATTTGGGGGAAGGGAGGGCAGGGGGTAGGGGCAAGAACCTTATTCATCCGCATTAATGCTTGTCCCACAAAGAAAAAAGAAAGACAACCTAAGTGACAGTAACTCACCATGATCGAAAAGCTCCCCTAATGGACTTGATGAATTAGTTCGTCTTGCTTGCTTCCCATCAACATCTCAAAGGTCTAATGTGGAAATAGAAACAAGTTAAAGAAACCAGTGATAAAGGAGAAGCGGGTAGACATGCTTATATGCAATCGCTATTAAAGGACCATATTTTATTACTTAGATGTAATTTTATTCAATCTCAAAAGGTCGGGACATCCTACTACACAAAGTATACAATAGATGCTTTAGAAGAAATTAATCATGATATTGAATATTAGTATCACAATAACAAGTGATCGCCCAAAGAAAATAGGGTTTTAATGAAAAAAAAAATTTGAGCTCATCCACATAATTTTTGCAGTCTAGGAAGTACAGATCATTTCATTCTCTCCACAACCCCCACGTTAGCAGGACAAATAGGTTAATAATCTATCTGCAACATAAAAGACAACCTAAAATGGCAGGACAACATGGCTACCTAATAATCAGGACATAAGAGTTAGAATATTTACAGAGATGAAGTTGTAGTAAAAATTCATTTTGCAAAAAATAGTCCTAGATAGTCACAAAACCTAAAAAGACCTCTATGGAAGTTGAGCCAGCAGCAATTTTCCACAAGTCCCAACTTTTAACTGTTTAAAACCAGATGCTAATTCTCTTGGCCGCTTCAATCAAAGAAATAAGAACATGATAACACAAAAGTCAAGCAAGCAAAAAAGCTCCATTTATGTCAAACTAAAATATATATATATTTTTAAGAGAGAAATTTTATTAATGAGAATGAAAGAAGCATAGCTCGTGCACACATAAAGTATACAATGAACACCTAATTACATTCTATGGTTGATGAAGAAATAAAATAATCCATGAAAGCAAAATAAATAATCTGAAGGAAATATTGCATGAAAGAGTATCTTAGTATTATAACCATATTCAGCTGTATGTAAGGAGAAGAAGCACGCCTAATGAATATAAATTATGACAATAAGAAGATACAACATGACTTAAATTGCTTGAATTAATTCTAATCAGACCTGATAGTGAAAATGTAGCAATTCGTGTGCAAAATGAACCCATCTCGGAGGAGGTGACTCCTAGCGAGGTAAATGGAATTTTGGATGATGCAGTTGGTAATGGTGGGGCTGATCAGGTCTGTGTCTCAAGGAAAATGGAGGGTGGCATTGATAATATAATTGGGCGGGAGGAGGTTGTTGTCTTGTTCTACTTCTTCCCCATCTTAAACAACAACAACAACATTGAGTTAAAATTGGGGATCAAGTACAAGTCCAATATAAGCACACCATATGAAATTGTATGCATCATCACTCATGAAATCCTAGATTTTCAAACCAGTGCTTAAATTCTATGTTTATTAAACCAAATTCTCAAGTCAACTCCGTATTAAGGATCCCAAGTTACAAATAAAGCATTAAGAAAAAAGCAAGCTTCAGTGCAGCATTGGACCTTCCCACATGTCATCAGAAAAAAAAAGGAACTTTGTACTAAGGTTGGGAAGATCCCAAATTCTGAATTCTAACCAGAATTTAGGAAACAGAAACAACATAAAGATTTTAACTTGCATTTTGACATTCCGACTTAGTGTTTTTCCCTCCTTTTTGACAAGTAATTCTCTATTAGCAATTGCCAAACTTTCAACATCAGACACCCGAAAAACACTAAGGTTGGTTTCATTTATTTTTCTTTAATTACCCTTTGGTCTTATTGTCCTAACTTTTACTTTCTAAGAGTATAGGCATTGGTCTCATCAAATAAATCATCAAAATTTGATAGGAAGTACAATTTTGATGAGAAACACACACCTCCACATCTATAACTATAAATTTGATTCATCAAAATAATAATATAATAATATTTTATTTTTAAAAAAAATCATATAAAAAATAAAAGGAAAGGGAGGGAAATAAAGTAGGGAAATAAAATATACTAAATACATATTATAGAGGGTGAATAGTTAGTGACCGTTCAAATTTGAAGGGTGAGGTTAATTTTACTGTAACTCAAAATTAAATATTTGAAGTTTGATGAGACCAATGTGGGTTTAAATAGAAGGAAAAATATTGAAGACTGAAGAGATCACATGTGGAAACGAAAATTAATGAAAGAAAAATTATACTTGTATATTTTAGTATATCGATTTGGAAGATAAATTTTAAATGTTTTTTTTTAAATAATTAAATCTTATAAATTAATCAATTCTTACTATTTATTGAAGTGATATATGGTATACTCTAAATACTTTTTAAGTAACTGCTGCTTAATCATTTGGGAATTAAGTTGTCTTTTGCACCATGAAGATGCAACAGAGCAGCTGATAATGTTGCAAAATATGCTATTCAGTTTAATGAGGAACCTTCTTTTCTTTCTTTTATTATTTTAGATGAGAAGTTACTTTTGTAACAGTCCAGTTTAGAAAAATAGCTCAAAAGAACTTATAATAAAATAACCCAAAAGAAAAAATTTATTCATGATCTTCTTATTATTTCACTCATGTTATTACTCATTAGATAAGAGGTTTACAGGAAAAATATAATAAATAGTTTTTAATAATCTAATGCTACGTTATAGAATGAGCGATAATTGAGATCAAAACAACTAGCTAGTTTAATTTCTTGATAGCAGTTTTATTTTTTATTATATTATATATATATTAGCAATTTTATTTTTCATTTGGCAAAGTATCAATAATACTTTTCAAAAGCTGGGATTGGCTGATAATTACATAAAAGAAATTGGGATGATCATTAAAGGTAAAAAGTATGCCATGCTATGCTAGCTATGCGCGCCACATATATAATTGATCACTCCTTTCGTTGGGGGAAAATCGATCGGCTTTTCAAAAGAGGGGTGGAAGTTCGATTAATCAAAACAAATTATCTAATATTAATTAAGAAAATCTATATTTAGTTATGATGTGTTGTTTGGGTTCAAAGATTCATATTGATTCTTGATTCAGTAAAAAAAAAATAAAGTCAATGATCGAAACGACGCTTTGGATATATACAGCACGTCACGCATCACGCTTTGGAATTTGAAGTTCATCTCATTAGTTCCTCGCGAATCAAATTAAATGATGCTGTTTACAAAAAGAGTTATTCTATATACCGTCTTTAAAGAGGGACTGGCGACAGTACATCTTCTCCAGAATCCCATCTATCGTGGCATGGCGACAGTACCTAAGTTCCAGTTGTAATTGATCAGGACAACTTCCTAGTATATATGGACTAGTCAAAGACTTCATCTGATAGCTCATTAATCCCTTTAGGGAGGCCGAAGGTGACTAATCTAGAAAATTTCTCTAGAAAAGTAGATACCAAGCAAAGTATTTCAGATTACTTTGGGAAGTTGAGACAATTAGCTGATTCTGTTGCTTTTACTGGCAAGGCCTTATCTGATAAAGAGCTTTGCTAAATGGCCTTGGTCTCTCATACGAATCCTTTGTGACTTCTATCACCACTCGGGCTGATCCTCTGTCTTCCCATGTGTTGTGATCGTGCGGCAATTATGATAAATAATACGGAATAATCGAAAAAAAAAATAATAGAAAAATAATACAAAGATTTACATAATTCAGTGATGTGCCTACATCAACAGGAGCGAGCAGCTAAATTTTATTATCATCTGAATTAGGATTACAACATATGTATTTATACTCTAACAATTTCCACCTTGGCGAATATTCACCCCTTAGGAGAAAAGAAATAATAACTAGGAATTCCATTTGGGACGCTAAGTTGGGGCGTGTCTTCATAGGCACGCCATCCAGCGCGCGGCACCAGCCCGCGCCTTGCAAAGTAGGCTAGTGGTATGCACACTATGCATGCCATCCAGCCCATGGTTCTAACTCATACCCTGCAGAGCAGGCCAGTGGCATACACACCATGCATACCATCCAGCGCGTAGCACCAGCTCGCGCCATGCAGCCTGTGCCCAGACCGTCAGCTTGGCCATGCATGCACATCACCCCAACACCCAGCCCGGGTCATGCAGGACCACCGCTCGAGCACCTTGACTAGGCCACCCTCGAGCGACGTGACTTGACCCTGTGCTTACCACCAGGACCATGCATGGCACACTACCATGACCAACATCAGTTGGCCCTACACAGAGCCATGTCCAAGCACCACCGCACCATGCAGACATGCCCACCTGTGGTCATTGCAACATCATAGCCCACTATCTCATTTTATTTATTTATTTATTTTGGTTTTGGACGTGTTAGTCATTTACTTATTTTAAAAGTGACCTATTGGGGGTTTCCAACTTGTAAGCTCTATAAATAGGACCATTAGGCTTTCATTTAACAATTTTTAGACAATTGAGAAAACTAGAACTTTGCCCTTGAAAGGGTTAGGCCGGCCAATATAGAGTAGTTTGGATTTCATTCAGTGCTTTGAGCACTTGGGCTTTATAGAGTGGTTTGGATTTAATTCGGTACTTTGAGCACTTGGGTTTCTTAAGGGTGCAATTCGTTAATCCCTTTTGAAAATGATCAAACTGTGCAATTCGTGAATTGGTATGTTCCACATCTAACTTGTTTTTCATTTGAGTATTAATAATATTCTGAGATTTATTCATTCTTGGTGTTTTCGGTTTTGAGTTGTTCTTGGTGTTCTTGGAGTTGTGTGTTTGTATTCTTGAGTGAGTGTTTTTGGTGAGACCAAATCCACACCACTTGTGGATTTAAGAAAGAGTGAGTGAGTATTCAAGAGGATTTCTTAATTTACATCCATTGTGAATTTTGAAATTCCCCTAAAGAGTTGAGTGTGAGAGTGTCTTGAAAAACAAGTGAAGAAAGAGTGGTGTTGTTGAGTGAGTGAAGGCTGACCCACTTGGAGCTTGAAGTGGTTGGCGTGTTCTTCTTCTCCTTTGAATGTTCATCCATTTTCTTGGATGTTCATTCTATTTTCTTGAAGATTCCATTGCCCTAAACACAAAACCTAGCAGCCCCAACAACCCCACATAGCCCACGACAACAAGCACCAAACCCTAGTTAGTGTGTTGCCTATTTCGCCCCTCTTGCCTTTCCCACCAACCAGCCACTAAACCCTAACCCTACTTGTCTTATTTGCCTCACCAAATCAGACCTAAATCATCCTAAAACACCCCTGGTCAAGGTCTGGTCAGCCCCCACAAAGCAGCCCCAACATTTCCTTCTAAACACACATGACTTGCCAAAACAGTTTTCCTACTTTCTAGATTTGCACCATTTCGTGTAAGGCAACTTGCCTACCACGAAATTGTCTTATTTCCTTCACCAAATTAGACCTAATCCTTCCTCTTACATCCCTGAACGTGGTTTGCAAGTGTCCCCCAAGGCAGCCACCTCAATCCCCTCCAAACTTGCCAAAACCGAATCCCACTTTCCATAATTGACCCATTCGGCTAAGGCAACTTTTCTAGCTCGAAATTCACATATCCCACCTCATTCCATCTGATCATTCTTACCTTATTTGATTAATCAATTCTTTCTTAGTTGATTTAATCAAATCCCCAATTCCCCAAGTTAAACCAAATCAATTCCCTCTTCATTCCCAAAACCGGCCACACATACCCAATCTAAAAATTCAGATTCCTCCACCAAATATTCATCATTCAATGCTCAAACCCTAATCCACTTTCCTAAACCAACCCTTGGCTGAAACCCTCATTCACCCTAGCCCTCATTCGGCCATCTCAACCCTAAACACAAGACCATTTCGCTCAAGCCACTTTAGCCCCATTGGCCGTGACTCACAATCTCCCACCTAACCGAACCCTTCATTTCCCTAAACACTTAACCTTTACTCCATATATTTTAACCCCACTTTACCCATATCACCATCCACATGATCATCACCAAGTTAGGAGTCCATCTCGGTCATCGAGGAGAAAACCGAAGCAAGAAGGAACCCTTAGGTGTATGGTGTCTTGACCGAGGACCCCATCAACCTAAATTGGTGCATTCATCGAGAGCCTATATCAAAAGGCTTCATCATCTCATTGGGAGTCTCATCCAAGAGACTCTTGCTTGGTGTTTTCTTGAGAAGTTTTCACTTCTCTACGAGGTAAATGATGCATTGGGAGGACCACGAAGGTCCTCGACGTTGTTTACTTTCTTGCAAAATTATTGTTGGAACTTGTTGATTAATTGTGAAAGAAGTTTGGAGGTTTGGGGAGTTTGGAGTAGATAGGTTTGTAGGGGTCGGCCATTATTGTTGTGGAGGATCTAAGGTTGAACTCTTGTGTGTGCAAGAGAGATTATCTATCCTAGAAGGTGGACAACTCAAGGTTGGACTTAAGAAACCGAACCCAAAGCCCCATTGTTGCCACCCCAAATCTTCACCAAACCGTGATAAACCGAGTCCAAGTTTGTGCAAGCCAAGTGAACTGTGCAAGTAGTTGATATACAGTGTCCAAGCTCAGTGTGCAAGATGAGCCGTGCAGGACCAAATGTTGAGGGTCACGACTGTTCCAACCGGGAATATCTTGATGCCTTAGAAGTGCATTCCGAGAGAGTTGGTCATGTTCTTGATGAGATCAACACCAACATGCTAAGTTGACAATGGTTATCAATGATGCCATTCATCAAGGAGAAGAAAATAGTATAGACTTAGAGACCACGAGACATGCCACAAGTGCAAGCCTTGAGAGGCTTGAGAAAAGGATGGCCGAGCAATACAATGCTCAACCACAACCACCACCACCACCACCACCACCAAAGCCGAATTCTCCTAGAGAGGAGGAGTACTATGTGGAGGACATCGACCCTAGTGTGTATGAGAGCATGCTTGATCCACCAAGATGCGTGTATCGACGAGGAGGTCGTGTGGAGAATGGCAACACCATGGTGGAAAGATGGCTAAGAAATGGTGGCAACCGTTCTAAAAGTCTAAACAACTGAGAGAACCTCAAGGTGTAAGGATTGAGCCACCAAGATATGAGCCACCCCATGAGGTCGAAAATGTGATGAATCAAGGAGTCCATGGACAAGATGACTGAGCATCCCTAGGGCACAATCACCATGAAAGGAGAGGCCACAATGATAGAAGAAACCATGATGATCATGTTAGTGAAAGAGGGGGAAAATGGGCTCATGACTAGGGACCCCGAAGGCCTAAAGTGAAGTTTCCAAGATTTAGTGGAGATGACCCTTATGAGTGGCTAGACAAAGTGGACCACTACTTCCACACCTATGATGTGCCTAGAGACGAGTGAGTGTCTACCACTTGTTACTACTTGGAAGGCAAGGCAAGCAAGTGGTGGAGATGGCTTCGGGACCAATATGCCAAGGATAGAAGAAGACTTGGATGGACGGCCTTTGAAAAAGAGTTCCTTCTTCAATTTGGTCATTCGCCAACTATTAACCACCATGGCCAACTTGCTAAGCTCAAGTAAGATGGTAAAGTGAAGAGCTATGTGGAAGAATTTAGACAACTTCAAACAATGGTTCGGGGTTGGTCCGAGGAAGCAGAAGCTCTTGTTGGGACCTTTGTTGATGCTTTCAAGCCTTGGTTAGCCAAGGAGGCCAAGTTAAAGCAACCCACACACATCCAAGAGGCCATGAGAGTGGCCGAGATACTAGAGGAGAGCTACTCTTTGGAGAAGCGCCCAACTAAGGAAATAAGGAGCAAAACCAACACTACTTTGCAAACCAAACTTCCTTGGAAGGGTAAGGGAATAGATGAGAGCACTTCCAAGCCTAAGCCAAATGAAGTTAAGAAGTTATCTAGAGAAGAAGTGCAAGAGAGAATCAAGAAGGGGTTATGCTTCAAGTGTGGAGAAAAATGGTCTAGAGAGCACAAATGTGGTTTGGCCAAGACGTTTGTGTTGCTTGAAGATGATGAACATGAGGAAGCTTCAAACCATGAGGAAGATGAAGTTGAGGCCGTACCTAGTTAAGAAAGTGAAGAGGCCGAGATCTCCATCAATGTCATGATCGGTGTGCAAACACCTACATCAATGAAGTTAATGGCATGGGTGGGACATGAGGTGTCAATGTTGGTGGATAGTGGATCAACTCATAATTTCATTAACACCAATATTGTGCATAAGATAGGGTTAAAGCCAAGTCCTATTGATTCTTTTGAAGTGAAAGTGGCTAATGGAGACAAGGTAGTGTGTGAAGCCATGGTTCAAGAAGTGAAGATGAATGTACAAGGGGTAAGAATCAATGCCGACATACATGTGTTATCTTTGGTGGTCTAGACCTTGTCTTGGGCAATGCTTGGCTTAAAAGCATTGGAAGGGTCTTGAATGATTATGAGAAGATGACCATGGAGTTCAAGGTTGGGACCAAGAAACATACATCGAAGGCCGTGACCCCTAAAGTAGTGAAGCCGTGTGAAGCCTTAGTGTTTGAGAAGTTGTGCAAAAAAGGAGCTGATTGCTTTGCCATTGTATTGGCTAAAGATGGGTCGATTTGTGACATAGAGAATGAGGATGATGGAAGTTATCAAGAGGAAATCTCATTGCTGCCCGAGAAAGTCTAAGAGGTTCTAAGGGACCACAAGGGAGTCTTGGAGGTACCCACTACATTGCCACCTACAAGACCCTTTGATCACCGAATTGTGTTAGTGGATGAGAACAAGCCAGTCAATGTCCCACTATACCGGTATGCACACTTCCAAAAGGAAGAGATAGTAAGGCAAGTTGAAGAGATGATAAATGGAGGTTTTATTCGATCTAGCACTAGCCCTTTTTCTTCACCTGTCCTATTGGTGAAAAAGAAATATGGTACATAAAGATTTTGCACAGATTACCAAGCTTTAAATGAAACCATAGTGAAAGACAGATTTCCTATACCCACTGTAGATGAGATGCTATATGAGTTACACGGGGCTTGTGCCTTCTCTAAACTTGACCTAAGAGCAGAATATCACCAGATCAGGATGAAGGAAGAAGATGTTCATAAGATAGCTTTCAGGACACATTCAGGGCATTATGAGTACTTAGTGATGCCATTTGGGTTATGTAATGCGCCCCCTACATTTCAGGAGACTATGAACACAATGTTCAGACCATTGTTGAGAAAGTATGTGTTGGTATTTTTCGATGACATTTTGGTCTACTCCAAATCCATAGAGGTGCATAAGGATCACTTGAGGGTTGTGTTGAAAATTATAGAGGAACATCACTTCTTCATCAAACCATCTAAGTGTATGTTCATGGAGAAGAAATTGAAGTATTTGGGTCACTTTATTTCAGGGGAAGGAGTGAAGGTTGATCAGAGAAAAATTGAGGCCATGGTTGATTGGCCACTACCTAAGGATGTGTCAGCCTTGAGAGGGTTCTTGGGACTAGGTTACTATAGAAGATTTGTGAAGAATTATGGGCTCATTTCCAAGCCACTTACTTCCCTCCTAAAGAAAGACAACTTTGAGTGGACCCTAGACGCCAGAGTAGCATTTGAGAACTTGAAGAGGGCAATGACTCAAACACCGGTGCTAGCCCTACCAAATTTTGATAAGCCCTTTGAGGTGTATACAGATGCCACTAGTGATGGCATAGGGGCGGTATTGATTCAGGATAGGAGACCCTTAGCTTTTATCTCCAAAGCTTTAGAGCCTATGAAAAAGACTTAGAGCACATATGCCAGGGAGATTCTAGCCATCGTGCATGCAATGAAGATATGACGACCATTCCTTCTGGGCCGCAAGTTCACCATTGTAACAAATCAGCAAGCCCTGAGACACTTGATAAAGCAGAAGATAGTAACACCCGAGCAGTAGAAGTTTTTAGTTAAACTTCTTAGTTTTGAGTATGAGATCATTTATCAGCCAGGTAAGGAGAACAAGGTGGCAGATGCACTGAGTAGGCATAAGGGGAGCTCACTACTAGAAATTAGTCAGTAGATTGATGTTGATGACTAAGAGTCGACGGTTCTATAGTTGATCCTTAAGGGCAAGGATGTGCCTGGAGGGAGGGAGAATGTCAGAACTGCTAGGAGGATTGCCTTAGATCATGGCTCGACTCAGCCACATGAGGGCCAGGACAATCTCTTAGCTAGCCTGCATGCATGTCTTGGCTTAGGCCTTGACACGCAACAGGCACCCAGTGAGACTACTAGCTTGCGCATGTCATGCGCACAGCCATGCGCGCACCCTTGCGCGCCCCAGCATACCATAGTGAGGCTAGTGGCATGTCTTCACAGGCTAGCCATCTAGTGCGCGGCACCAACCCGCGCCTTGCAGAACAGACTAGTGCATGCACACCATGCATGCCATCTAGCGTATGGCTCTAGCCCATGCCTTGTAGAACAGGCTAGTGGCATGCACACCATGCATGCCATCCAGCTCGTAGCACTAGCCCGCACCATGCAGGCTATGCCCAGACCATTAGCTTGGGTCATGTATGCACATCACCCCGGCACCCAGCCCGGGCCATGTAGGACCACCGCTCGAGTACCTTGACTGGGCCACCCCCGAGCGACGTGGCTTGATCCTGTGCCTACCACTAAAACCATGCATGGCACACCGCCATGACCACCATCAATTGGTCCTGCACAGAGCCATGACCGCGCACCGCCGCACCATGCAGACATGCCCACCCGTGGTCATTACAGCACCATAGCCCACTATGGGCACATGCAACCCACAACTACCTCACCCTGGGCGCCTATCTCATTTTATTTATTTATTTAATTTGCTTTTGGACGTGTTAGTCATTTACTTATTTTAATAAGGGACCTATTGGGGGTTTCCAACTTGTAAGCTTTATAAATAGGACCATTAGACTTTCATTTAACAATTTTTGGACAATTGAAAAAACTAGATTTTCCGGCCATTATAGAGTGGTTTGGATTTCATTCAGTGCTTTGAACACTTGGGCTTCCTAAGGGTGCAATTTGTGAATTGGTTTTTTTCACATCTATCTTATTTTTCATTTGAGTATGAATAATATTTTGAGGTTTATTCATTCTTGGTGTTTTCAGTTTTGAGTTGTTCTTGGTGTTCTTAGAGTTGTGTGTTTGTGTTCTTGAGTGAGTGTTTTTTGTGAGGCCAAATCCACACAACTTGTGGTTTTGAGAAAGAGTGAGTGAGTGTTCAAGAGGATTTCTTAATTCAAATCCATTGTGAATTTCAAAATTCCCCTAGAGAGTTGAGTGTGAGTGTCTTGAAAAATAAGTGAAGAAAGAGTGGTGTTGTTGAGTGAGTGAAGGCCGAACCACTTGGAGCTTGAAGTGGTTGGCGTGTTCCTCTTCTCCTTTGAATGTTCATCCATTTTCTTGGATGTTCATTCTATTTCCTTGAAGATTCCTTTGCCCCAAACACAAAACCTAGCAGCTCCAACAACCCTACATAGCCCACGGCAACAAGCACCAAACCCTAGTTGGTGTGTTGCCTATTTTGCCCCTCTTGCCTTTCCCACCAACCAGCCACTAAACCCTAATCCTAATTGCCTTATTTACCTCACCAAATTAGACCTAAATCATCCTAAAACACCCCTGGTCGAGGTTTGATCAGCCCCCACAAAGCAGCCCCAACATTTCCTTCCAAACACACAAGACTTGCCAAAACAGTTTTCCTACTTTCTAGATTTGCACCATTTCGTGTAAGGCAACTTGCCTACCATGAAATTGTCTTATTTCCTTTACTAAATCAGACCTAATCCTTCCTCTAACATCCCTGGACGTAGTCTTCAAGTGTCGCCCAAGGCAGCCACCTCAACCCCCTCCAAACTTGCCAAAACCGAATGCCACTTTCCATAATTGACCCATTCGGCTAAGGCAACTTGTCTAGCTCGAAATTCACATATCCCACCTCATTCCATTAGATCATTCTTACCTTATTTGATTAATCAATCCTTCCTTAGTTGATTTAATCAAATCCTCAATTCCCCAACTCAAACCAAATCAATTCCCTTTTCATTCCCAAAACCGGCCACACATACCCAATTTGAAAATTCAGATTCCTCCACCAAATATTCATCATTCAATGCTCAAACCTTAATCCACTTTCCTAAACCAACCCTTGGCTGAAACCCTCATTCACCCTAGCCCTCATTCGGCCATCTCAACCCTAAATACAAGACCATTTCGCCCAAGCCACTTTAGCCCCATTGCTGTGACTCACAATCTCCCACCTAGCTGAACCTTTCATTTTCCTAAACACTTAACCTTTGCTCCATATATCTTAACCCCATTTCACCCATATCACCATCCACGTGATCATCACCAAGCTAGGAGTCAATCTCGGTCATTGAGGAGCAAACCGAAGCAAGGAGGAATCCTTAGGTGTATGGTGTCTAGACCGAGGACCCCATCACGGCTCCCATCTAGCAACTGAAGACATTAATTAAATCCAAGCAGTGCTTGAATTTATATGTAGTAACAAGCTTTGTCAACATGCTTGTTTTATTCTTAAAAGTGTGAACTTTCTCAAATAGTAATTCGCCAGAAGAAACCAACTCCCTGATCTTGTGAAAGCTCACATCTATGTGCTTGGTCCTCGCATATTACACCCAGTTCTTCACCAAATAGATGGCATTTTGACTACCACAATACAACTAAACTCCACCTTGCTGGACACCCAATTCCTTGACTAACCCTGTAAGCCATAGAGCTTCCTTAACAGCCTCAGCCATAGCCATTGTCATATATTCTAACTCAGTAGTAGATAGTACAACTAGAGTCTGTACCATGGGCCTCCAGCAAATAATCCCTCCCACAAGAGTGAATACATATCCTGTGGTAGATCTCCTGCATTCCAATTCCCCTGTATAGTCTACATCTACATATCCCAAAACTGAAGGGTCACTCTACTGTCTGCTGAACATGATACCACAGTCTGTAGTACCCCTCAAGTATTTAAAAATCCACATGACTGCATCCCAATGCTACCAACCTGGATTTGATAGAAACTTGCTCACCACACTAATGGTCTATGCCAAATCTGGTCATGTGCCAACCATGGCATACATCAAACACCCTATGAACTTCTAGCCCGAACAACACCATGAACTCCGGATTGGGCTTGCTTTGTTGTGAGAGTTTGTTTTCTAGTTGGGTTGTGTTTTGAGTGAGTGTAAGTGAGCTTTGGGCCGTAGGTGTTACTTGTTTGAAGGCCCAACCCGTGCATTTGAGTGAAGCAAGCCTGGCACCCCTAAAGGGTGTTGTTTGGCGACCGATTTGAGTGAAACCCTAAGGGTTTTATCCTTAACTCCCAACGCCTCTCTCCCACTTTTTTTCTTCTTATTTTCTTTTCATTTGGTCTAGTCTCCTTCTTCACTGCAAACCCGTGAACTTCTACCCCAACGCTATCCATCTCCGCCCTTCCTATTGCACCACATATCCCACGTCGAGCTGCCTATGGCCTCGTCAAACCCTCTCCCTTTAGTTTCATCTCCATCCCGAAAACTATGGGCCGAAAACCATATATTTTTTTCCCCAAAATCGTGACCTCCACCATGGTTTTTCTCCCATGTTTCATCTGCAAAAGCTGAAGGTTCAGCTATGGCAATTCACAGAGGGTCATGTCCTCTTGCCATGTGCTACGCGGTGGCTTGGTGGAGACCAAGAGTGGCCTTTTTTTTGCCAATCGTAGCCATATATGCGAGAACCCAAGGCCCCCTTTGTGCTTTCCCCTTCAGAAATCATTCCAAGAATCGAGTATCACCTTTCCGTAGGTTCAATTTCAAATTCCCCTTCATCCTATTCAAGATTTGAGTCTTTCCCCACTCCCAAAAATCGCTTCCTGTGTTAGTTAGGGATCTTCCCCCTTTACCGTCATGTGCTACCGCATCTACTACTATGCACCACCTCTCCCATCCACCTCACTTGATGAACCCATACCTCGAAGCCCTAGGGAAGACCCTGATTAGTGATCTTGCACCCTCCTTCTGTCGCTGCCTTGTTCTTTGCACTGTCGCCATCTCGCAGCTGCACCACCACCTTTGGCAGCACCTTGGTGAGCTGTTTTGTTAGTTTAGCTATTTTAAATCCTAGTTTGTGTTTATTAATTACTAACGTTAATTTATCATATGCAGCATAGTGATGCATTACTCGACATTAGGCAGGACCATAGGCTAACACTAGCGAGCTTCCAGATTTTTACCCTATCGCGTTGTAAGTAGCCTTCCAATACAATCTATGGTTTTATATAACATAATATAATGTGCTAACGTTTATTTGCAGCCTGGTCGGTTGGACTGGGCGTCAAGCCTAGTGAAGTGATTGTTAATATTAAAAGTAATAAAACGAGAGTAGGTTGGTTGGACCTGAGGCCAAGAAATGGAAGGTGGGACCACCTCGTAGTTTCTTTGGTTGTGGATTGGAAATGTTGATGTGATTATGTTAATGTCATATTTGCTTCTCAGGTGATATTGCCATGTCATCCAATACCTGTTTATCATGCATCGCTCATTACTTAATTATTGTCATTATTTAACTATGTTATCATGCTGTGGCGTATGTCTATTAAATTGTGTGATGTGAATGGTCGAAACATGTGCAATTGTGCGTGTCACGACCCCAAGCCAAGATGGGGCATTATCTCGGTGAAGATCCTCTGGTCACTCAGGAGCATATAAACCTAAGTGATGTCCTAGAGGTTGTTGCTGGGCGAGATGATAATGCTTTAATGTCGACTCTGTAACCCTTTTGCTGGCGGGGTTAAAGGATGCCTGATCATGGTCGTTATCCGTGGTGTGACAAAGGGAGTTAAGATGTATGGATGGTCCCTAGGGGAAACCATGGTGTACATTTAATTCTCTAAGATGATTGTATAATCTCTTCTTGGAGAATTATCTTCATTTTGGGTTGTAAACCTTAATTTTCTGGTACTAGACTTCACGCTTTTATTTGTCACTGTGAATATTACTTGCATAATTGATGTATGATACACACACACTTGAAACACTTAACGATGGGGTGTGTGACCTGTGCGGTCATCTTCCCAGTATCGCTAGTCCCACCAAATCATAAGTGGGAGTTGAAGGCGCCACAGATGGTATCAGAGCAGTTTGGCTCTAAGTAAATCCACACATTACCTAGGTGTTGTACTAGAGAATTTTGTGTTTCAAATTATACTTGTTTGCTTGTGACGGAAAGCAAAGTTAAAGGTTCGTTTTGGTAAGGCAATGGTATGACCATGTGTGCTGCAGGTTGAACCAAAAAATGAGTTGCCGCAAGGTGATAGAAACTACACTATGGCTAGGGCCTTGAACCGTATGACTAAATTTCTTCAACAGAATTTCTAGCCACAGCAAAGGGAGCCCCAGGGGGGTGGCAAGGTGGATGTTCCTATTAGCACTTTTTGACATACAGGATCCCAGTCTTCACGGGGGAGGAGGATACATTGGGAGCAGATAGGTGGATCAAAGATCTTGAGAGAACATTCGAGTTCTGTGGATGTACAAAAGTCCAAAAGGTTTTCTACGCAAGCTACTTACTTCAAGGCGAGGCAACATCTTGGTGGGGGACCAAGCGAGGGCTCCTAGTGGAGGAGCTAAAATCATTTAACCTCATGACTTGGGTGCGGTTCAAGAAGGAGTTCAATGATCGGTTCTTCCCAAGTGCAGTAAGGCATCAGAAGGCTCGAGAGTTTAACAATTTGGTCTAAAGGGACATGACTGTTGAGCAGTATACTCGAAAGTTTATGGCGCTCAGAATGTTCACTCCACATCTTATCTCCACGAAAGAGCTGTGAGTTGAGCACTTCTAGGAAGGTCTACGACCTGAGGTCTGCAAACAGGCAGCCTACCACAAGTTAACTTTTTTTCCCGCAGACTATTGAGATTGCTATGATTGCAAAGTGGGAGTTTTCCTTTCTCATTGGCTCTCCTCCAGGCCAGAAAAAAAGGATCTTTGGTGGGGGAGTAGTTCTGGATCGCCTCAGAAATTTGTGTCGAGGAACAGGGCCCGGTCTCAAGCATCCACCGGAGTTCATATAGGTGGTTGAGCCCCAGTTTGTGGAAGGTGTAATAGAGCACACAAAGCTGAGTGCCATCAGGGAGGGGATCAGTGTTTCAGATGTGACCAACTAGGGCATTTTGCTCATGATTGCCAAAACTCGATCCAAGGAGGTCGTGGAGGCCAGCAGGGTGGTAGGGCTAACCATAAGCAGGCAATGCAAGCTTGAATTTTTCCTGTGAATCCCGATGATTATGATGAGCAAGCTCCAAAGACACAGGATGCAGGAGTCATCACAAGTATGGGTTTGAACTCATCATTGGAAATTGTTGTTTTGTGTGGTTTGATTTATGGATTTCAAGTTGGTAATATTGATCTCATCAGGGAGGGTCCGTTTGTATGAGTTTTATGCTTGCACTCTGTTTGATTCGGGTGTGTCTCGATCGTTTGTGTCTGCCACGTTTGCTTGAATATGTAAACTTGCTATGCATTCCCTACCACGGTCTATGGTAGTGACCCTACCTAATGGTGAGACTGTGTGGTGCTTGAAGGTCACTTTAGGCTATCCTTTGGGTTTTGGTGAACGGACGTTGGATACGGACTTGGTCATGTTCAAGTTGCTCGGCTTCGACAGTATTCTTGGAATGGATTGGTTGTATCAGCATTTCGCTAGCATCAATTTTTGGGGTCGGGTAGTCAGTTTCCAACTCCTTGGAGGAGATCATTTAGAATTTGTGGGCAACAAGCTGAAGGAGAGGCCTACATTCGTGTCCACTATCCAAGCAAAGAAGGACATAGCTTGTGGGGCGAACGCCTTTTCGGTTCAAGTGGTGTATTCCCCGTCTGTGAAAGCATTGATAGTAGATATCCTAGTGGTGGAAGAGTTTCCCGATGTGTTTAAACATGATTTACTCAGTTTTTCACCTGTTCGTAGTGTGGAATTCACTATCGATTTGGAATTTGGAGCGACTCCAATGCACGAGGCTTCGTACCATATGGCATGGGCAGAATTGAAGGAGTTGAAAATTAATTGCAAGAGCTGATAGATAAGGGATTTATCCAACCTAGTTCGTCGCCTTGGGGTGCGCTGGTGTTGTTTGTCAAAAAGAATGATGGCACCCTCAAGATGTGTACTGATTACCAAGAGCTCAAAAAGGTGACCATCAAGAACAAGTACCGCCTATCTCAGATTGATGATCTATTTGACCAGCTTCAAGGTGCCGCAGCTTTCTCAAAGATTGATCTTAGGTCGGGATATTATCAGTTGCGGATAAGAGATAAAGATATGCCCAAGAAGGCTTTTAGGTCAAGGTATGGGCACTATGAGTTCAGGGTGATGCCTTTTGGATTGGCTGATGCTCCGGAAACTTTCATGAACATGGTGAATACGGTGTTTCGACCCTATTTGGACTCTTTTGTAGTGGTCTTCATCAACGATATCTTAGTCTACTCTCAAAGCTTAGAGGAATGCATCTCCGCTTAGTTTTAGGGAAGTTGAGGGAGTATCAACTATACGCAATGCTCAGTAAGTGCGAGTTTTGGTTGGAGGAGGTCAGATTTCTTGGTCATATTATCTCCCAGGATGGGTTAGCGATAGACCCCAACAAAGTGGAAGCTGTTTTAGCATGGCCACATCCTTCATCAATGCACAAAATTCGGAGCTTCTTGGGTCTTGATGATTACTACCAAGGGTTGGTGGAATGATTTTCTCATTTGTCTAGACCCCTTACTACCTTGGTGAGGAAAGGCACCGGATTTGTTTGGACCAACAAGTGCGAGAGGAGTTTTCAGGAGTTAAAGAAGAGGTTGACTACGACACCTGTCTTGGAACTTCACGAACAACATAAGTCGTTTGTGGTTTTCAGTGATGCATCCAAATTTGGTTTGGGATGCCTTCTTATGCAAAAAGGGCAAGTTTTGCTTATGTGTATCACTAGTTGAAGGACCATGAGAAGAATTATCCGACGCTCGACTTAGGGGTTACAGCTGTGGTCTTTGCCCTCAATATTTGGCGACATTATCTATATGGTGAAGTTTGTGAAGTCTACACCAATCATAAGAGTTTGAAGCATTTGTTTTTGCAGAAGAACCTCAATATGAGACATAGAAGATTGTTAGATCTAATCAATGATTATCAGTGCGAGATTAAGTATCACCTTGAGAAGGCAAATCAGGTCATCGATGCAATAAGTCAAAATTCTCATTGAATAGGTGGGACTGAGTCATCAGAATTGGATTCTTTCTTTTACCATATGAGAGAACTTCTGGTAGAGAGTTCATAGAAAGAAGAGGACGTGTTAGCTATGACCCTCGATATCCGTGTTGTTGATTTCGAGAAATTAAAGGCTTTTCAAAGAAAGGATTTGAAGCTGTTCGACATCCGAAAAAGAGTTAGAAAATCTAAAGGACCCACACATTTTTGTTTGGACAAGGATGGTATTCTTTGATTTCAGAATCGCCAGATGATTCCTCAAGATTCCGAATTTAAGGATTGGGTTCTAGCTGAAGCTCATGCCACCCCTTATTTTGTTCACCCTGGGAGCACGAAAATGTACCGAGATTTGAAGAAAGGCTATTGGTGGGAAGGGATCAAGAAGGATATTGCCTTGTTTGTTGCGAAATGTACCACTTGTCATCAGGTTAAAGCCGAGCATCAGAGACTCGCAAGTAATCTTCAACCCCTTCTGATTCCTAAGTGGAAGTGAGATGATATTGCGATGGATTTTATAGTGGGCTTGCCGAGGACACCTAGCGAAAAGAACTCAGCGTGGGTGGTTGTTGACTACTTGACAAAGAGTACTCATTTTCTACCAGTTTCTAACACTGACACCTTGGGGAAATCGACTCAGCTATATGCAAGGAAATATTACTTCTTCATGGGATACCCAAGAGTATGGTGTCGGATAGGGACCCGCGGTTCACAACCCATTTTTGGAAGAACTTACAATCAACATTGGGCACAAGATTGAAGTTCAGCAGTGCGTACCATACTCAGACAAATGACTAATCAGAATGCACCATTCAAACCTTAGAGGAAATGCTACGAGCTTGTGTTTTGGAATTCAAGGGAAGTTAGGAGAATCACTTGCCACTAGTTGAGTTTGCTTATAACAATAGCTTCCATGCCTCCATTCAAATGGCCCCATTTGAAGCTTTCTATAGAAGAAAATGCAGATCGCCTCCGTTTTGGGACGAGGTTGGCGAGAGAAGGTTGCTTGGATCGGAAGTCATGCAAGAGATGAGAGATCAGGTTCGAGTTATCAGGGACAACATGGCAGCAGCGTAAAGTCATCAAAAGAGTTATGTCGACGATGATTGGGTTTATCTCAAAGTTTCCCCCATGAAGGACGTCAAGCGCTTTGGCAAGAAAGGAAAACTTAGCTCGAGGTATGTTGGCCTGTGTCAGATTATAGAGAATGTTGTGCCTATCGCTTATCAGATTGACTTACCAGATTATTTTGGTGAAGTTCACGATATCTTCCATGTGCGTCACTGAAGAAGAGTTTCGGTCAGCAGGAACCACGCTTCGTCAACCCAGAAAGCATTCAACTTTAACCAGATCTGACTTATGGATTGGAAGGAGCAATAGTTGAGATCCAAGACTATATCTTTGGTGAAGGTGTCATGGGGAGACCCTTTGGCTCGGGATTTCTCTTGGGAGAGAGAAGCATAATGAGAGAGCGGTACCCTTACTTGTTCAGATGCTTGCGGTTGTTTTCTTTCTTGGGTTGGCTTGGACCAATTTCGAGGACAAAATTTCTTTTGAGGTGAGGGATGTGAGATACCGTTATTTCATTGCTCTTGTATTTTATAAGTGTTAGTTGTTAAATTAATATTGGACCTATCATTTTGCAACTATTATTTGGATATTTATAAGTTTAAATGTTGACTTATTTTATTTTATTGTGGCCTATTTAGTTAATGTTTGACCTTAATTTCTTTTATTTTATTCTGTTGGGATTTATTTTAATGTGTTGGGTTTTAGTTTTTTTTTTTTTTTCGAATTGGGATTGCTTTGTTGTGAGTGTTTATTTTCTGGTTGGATTGTGTTTTGAGTGAGTGTAAGTGAGCTTTGGGCCATTGGTATTGCTTGTTTGAAGGCCTAGCCCATGCATTTGAGTGAAGCAAGCCCGACACCCCTAAATGGCGCCGTTTGGCGTCCAGTTTGAGTGAAACCCACCTAAAGGTTTCATCCTTAACTTCCAGTGCCTCTCTCCCACTTCTTTTCTTCTTCTTTTCTTTTTCATTTGGTATGGTCTCCTTCTACACTGCAGACCCGTGAACTTCTAGCCCCAACACCACCCATCTCCTCCCCTCCTCTTTCACCATGCGTCCCATATTGAGCGGCCTATGGCCTTGCCAAACCCTCTCCCTTTGGTTTCACCTCCATCCCGTAAGCCATGTGCTAGAAACCACCTATTTCCTTCCCCAAAACCGTGACCCCCCCAATGGTTTTCTCCCCTGTTTCATCTACAAAAGTTGAAGGTTCAACTATGGCAGTTCACAGAGGGTCGTGCCTTGTTGCTGTGTGCCACATGCGTGTTTGGTAGAGACCCCGAGTGGTCTTTTTCCGCCAATCGTAGAGGCTGCTGCAAGAACCCAAAGCCCCCCTTGGCCTATAAACAAGCCATGTTTTCCCTTTCGAAAATCATTCCAGGAATCAAGTACGACCCTTTCGTAGGTTCGATTTTGAGTTCCCCCTCATCCTATCCGAGATTTTGAGTCTTTCCCCACTCCCAAAAATCACTTCCCGAGTTAGTTAGGGACCTTCCCCCTTTGTTGTCGTGTGCTACTGAATCTACTACAATACACCACCCCTCTTAGCCACCTCACTTGATGAACCCGTACCTCTAAGCCCTAGGAAAGACCCTGATTCGTGATCTTGCACTTTCCTTCTCATTGCCTTTTTCTTTGCACAGATGCTGTCTCGCAGCTGCACCACCACCTTTGGCAGTGCCTTGGTGAGCTGTTTTGTTAGTTTAGCTATTTTAAATCCTAGCTTGTGTTTATTAATTACTAACGTTAATTTATCGTCTGTGGCGTAGTGATGCATTACGCAACCTTATGCGAGACCGTAGGCTAACACTAGCAATCTTCAAGATTTTTACCCTATTGCATTGTAAGTAGCCCTCTAATGCGATCTAGGGTTTTATATAACATAATATTATGCACTAACATTTATTTGTAGCCAGGTTGGTTGGAATGGGCTTCGAGCCTAGTGAAGTGATGATTAATATTAATAATAATAAAATGGGAGTAAGTTGGTTGGGCCCAAGGCCAAAAAATGGAGGATGAGATCACCCCATAATTTGTTTGGTTGTGGATTGGAAATGTTGATGTGATTATATTCATGTGGGTGCATGCGTATTAAAACCCCAAGTCGAAATAGGGCATGATCTTAGTGGAACTCCTCTAGTCACTCGGGAGCATATAAACCTAAGTGACGTTCTCTGGGTATCGCTAGGCGACAACGAGATCAAATGAGACGGTAATATTTTCGTGCCAACTCTATGACCCCTCTGTTGGTGGGGGTTAGAGATGCCTAGTTATGATATGCGCCGGGCACGGAGCTAGGTATCGTTTGTACCTAGTTACACGCACGGTCGTTACCCATAGTGTGACGAAGGAAGCCATGGTGTACACTTAATAAAAAAAAAATGGGTTTGTGTCGTAGGCCAAAAATTGGATTTTTGGCGTATATAGATAAATGCGTTCTTTTATGGGAAAAGACAGATTGGTTCTTATTCACTTGTGCTTGGTTGAGAACATGTTAACCGCCCTATTTGTATGTTATTTTGTATGAAACCCTGAGTGTTTTGAATTTGCTACTTATTGAAATTTTATCGTCTAATTGTGGTTTCTTACCTATAGTTCCGTCTTATGGAACTGTAGAATTTGACGCAGAGGATAAGGTTGAGCTCGAGGGGACGGCTTTGCCGGATGAGTGACCTGTTGGCGATGACTATGACTATGGGATTCTAAATCCCCCTATGTTGTTATTATCTTTTTAATTATTTTTTTATGTCGGATGATTATATAATCTCCTCTTAGAGATTTATCTTCATTTTGGGTTGTAAACCTTAATTTTCTAGTCTAGATTTAACGCTTTTATTTTCCACTTCAAATATTACTTGCACACTTGTTGTATGATGCACACACACTTGGACCACTTAGCGATGAGATGTGTGACCCGTGCAGTCATCTTTCCGGTGTCGTGAGTCCCACCAAATCACAAGTGGGAGTCGAGGGCGCCACAATTTACCTCTGCTTTCGGACTGGTCCAACCACTATCATTATTTTTATGTGTTTTAGCATACAATTGGGTCAAATTCTAGTCAGCAGAACTTTCTTCTTGCTGCAAAAGGAAAATCTGTAATAGAACTTAAATGAGAAAATGGAATATGCTAAAATTTAACGGGGACTAGAATAACTGGCAATTTTTTAAGACACGTGATGAAAAGATTGAGGACGCGAAAGATGGTGAATTGTTAAACTTGATCTATTTGTTTTGTTCATAGTACTCCATTGTTAAAAAAAAGTACAAGTATATGTTTAATGCATCTATCATATACTATTAAAAAATGATAGCAACGCAATTACCCAATAAGTAGGATTTTCAAATATATCACCAACATTTTCCCACTCATTTAGTAGCATTACTTGGAATGGATTTAAGGATTTTGGCACGCCTCTGTCAAACAAATAACTGTTGGGAAAAGCTTTTGGGAACGATTTTGTTTTTATTTGATCAAATTAAATACTGTTCAAACAGACATTAATTTCCTGTTCAAACCTGTTTCTTCCCGTTGGAATGATTTTGCTTTTTTAGAGGATTTTATTCGTCACAAAAGATCTAGCTCAAACAGATATTTATCCATTTGAACGAATTTAGAAACTCAGCTAAGTTTTGATATGAAATTTCATCTCCAATAATTACTTTTAAGGACCAAATTTAATTTATTCTTAATAAATTTTGTTCCTAAAAGTAAAAAGTTCTTGTAGTGGCATCAGATAAGCTGCAGATTTGATTAATACCTACAGATATTATTAATCTTACAACATCTTTCTAATAGCACGTTGGTGAAGGACAAGGTCCCACGTGTGGTGTTTTTATGTAAAAGTAAAAGTAGAAGAGAGCAAGTGGAGAAGACTAGAAACAGGTTGGGTTTTGAAAACAGTTTTGTGGTTTACTGTCATGGTAGAAGTGGGGGTCTGGCTTTCTTTTGGAAGCAAGGTATTCAAGCCAAGTTGATTTCTTTCTCTAGAAATCATATTTCTCTGGAAATTGAACATGAACAAGGGATGCAAAAATGGATTCTTTTTGGTTTTTATGTTCTTCCAGTTCAACTTCAGGCCACTCTCTACTCATTATTTCTTGTTTCAATGAGGAGGTGGAGGTAAGCAAAAAAAGAAAGCTATTTTGATATGAAACATGTTGGTCTAAACAATAGGAATGCAAGGATATTATTTCGAGTGCTTGGAGAACAGCGAAGGGTGCATTGAAGAGATGTCAAGCAGAATTGTGGTCTTGGGCAGCTTCTAAGGGTGGAAGGCCAGAGGAAACAGATTAGTCTTAAAAGAAACATGATTCAGGATCTTCAAAACTTGAACCAAGGGGAATTTCAATGAAACTATCAAGGGTTTGCAAGCTGAAGTGGATCATATGTTGGAAGATGAGGAGATCTAATGGAGACAAAGGTCTAAACAGTTTTAGCTCAAAGAAGGAGATAAAAATTCAAAGTTCTTTCACATATGTGCAACACAGAGAATAGGTTAATGCCATAAAGAATATTAATGATGGAAGTGGATAGATACTACTAATCAGGAGGATGGGAGTCATTTGTTCCAAAGTTATTATCAAGACCTTTTCAAAACATATCAGCCTAAAGGAATTGATGAAGTTTTGAGAGATGTGAAGCCTCTTGTTAGTCCTGAGATGAACAGACAATTTCAAAGGGATTATACTTTCGAGAAGGTAAAGTTTGCTATGTTTTAAATGAACCCTAGAGCTCACCAGGTCCTGATGGTTTTACAGCTAGTTTTATCAAGATAACTAGGATTTAATTGGCCAGGATATGTTTTTAGCAATTAAGAAGGTGATCTCTTCTCGAGAGGGGCTTGTTGACATTAATGAGGCCGTATTTTTTTTTAATCCCTAAGAAGAAACAACCTGCATTGGTGACTGAGTACAGGCCTATATCTTTGTGTGATGTCATCTATAAAATTGTTTCTAAGGTCCTGGCTAACACATTGAAAGAGCTATTGCCCAGCATTATTTCTCCATCACAAAATGCATTTGTTCCTGGAATGATGATCTCGGATAATATTATTGTAGCCTATGAAGTCATGCATTCAAAGCAAATAGAATGAGGGGGAAAAAGGAGGGTTATGTGGTTCTTAAATTAAATATGAGCCAGGCTTCTGATAGACTAGAATGGGATTTCATGGCTCCTGTAATGAAGAAACTGGGGTTTGAAGATGAGTGGGTTGATTTGATAATGAGTTGTGTGAAAACAGTGGGATATTCTAACCTCATTAATGGCATACCCCAGCAGGCTTTTAGACCATCAAGAGGTATTAGACAAGGGGATCCTCTATCCCCTTATCTTTTTATTTTATGCTCAGAGGTGCTTGGTACTATGCTAGACAATGCAGAGCAAAGAGGCTTGATGTAAGGGTTCCCTTTTGGTAGAGGTTCGCTATTGGTTAATCATCTATTTTTTGCATATGATAGCCTAATTTTTTGCATGGTCAATGTATTGGAGTGGCATCGGTTGATTCATTTATTGAACTCCTATGAAGCAGCTTAAGGTCAACAACTAAATAAGGATAAAACAACCATCTATTTCAGTAGAAATACTAAACTAGATTTTAGGAAAGCTATTCTTCATGCTGCTAACTTATTGCATGGGGAATAAAGTTTCAGTTTTCACCTCAATCTTAGAATCCATGAGGAGTAGAATGAAAAATTGGAAGGTCAAGCTCTTGTTACAAGCAGGTAAAGACGTTCTGTTGAAGTCAATTGTTTAGGCCATTCCAACTTATTGCATGAGTATCTTTAAACTCCCTAGAGCCATTTTAACTGCAATCAACAAACTTATGCATAAATTCTGGTGGGGCGTTAATGGCAACAGATGCAAGACACAATGGATTCCATGGAAGCAACTTGGCAAGGCAAGGAAAGGATGAACCAAACTCTTTAGCTGCTAGAGCTTTGAAAGCTAAGTATTTTTTTAGAACTGATTTTGTCAAGAGCAAGTTGGGCGGCAATGCTTCATTTTTATGGAGTTTCACACTAGCAGAGAAGGTCTTGCAGGATTGACGAATTTGGAGAATAGGCAATGATTCTTCTGTTAAAATCTGGCACGATAGATGGCTTTCTAGTCCCTATTCTTTTAAAGTTCAATCACGGATTAGAGAAGGCTGTGAACAATGGAGGGTTAGTGATTTGATTAATCAACCAAGGGGGAGGGGGGGGGGGTGGAACTTACCTCTATTGACAGATTTGTTTGTGCCTGAGGAAGTGGAAATGATAAGCAGGATGCCTCTAAGTTTCAGCAATGCTTCACATAGGCTTATCTGGAGATCTTCTAAAGATGGTAAGTCCACTATTAAAAGTGCTTATCATTTTTTGGGAGAGATGGAAGAAACTGGAAGGGCCAACCTTCACACACTGCAAAGAAGCATGATGTCTAGTCTAAACTTTGGAAAATTCGAGTGCCAAATGCTATGAAGATGGTGTTATGGAGGGCCTGTCATGACTCCTTGCCTACTAAATAGAATCTACTCAAAAGGAAGATAATTAATTCATCCATGTGCCTTATATGCAATGGAGAGGGGAAACAACATCTCATTTTTTTGGACCTGTTCTTCTGCTCAAGATGTTTGGAACTCCAGTTTAAAGAAATTTCAGAAGATGGAGAATATTATGGAATCTAGCTTTCTGGAATTAGTTTCTCATCTAATGTCAAAGCTAAATGTTGAGGAACTTGTTGTTTTTGCAGCAAATGTGTACCAGATTTGGAAAAGAATGAATACTTTGGTGTTTGAAGGCACTTTTCAACATCCAGATTCCATGGCTAAGAAGGATATGCAAGGTACAGATGAATTCAGAGAAGCGAATCAAGAGGAAGGTTCTTCACCAAGTATTTTGAATGCTGAGCGGGCTGCAACTAGTTGGTCCCCTACTCCACCAAATATGCTAAAAGTGAATTGGAATGCATCTGTGGGCTAAGAAAGGTAAAGTTGTTATTGGAGTTGTTATAAGAGATCACACAAGGAAAGTAGTGGCAACTTTACAAGCTACTCGAGATTTGATACCAGATGCCAAACTTGCAGAGTCGGTAGCAGCACTCAGAGTAGTCATGCTATGTGATCAAACGAAGCTGCAACATGTGATATTTGAAGGTGATGCCCTTAATGTGATTAATGAAATCAATGGTAGGAATGAAAACTGGAGCTCGGTTGGTCTTATGATCCAAGATATTAAGGCAGGGCTTCAGAAATTGCAGCAATGGATAATGACTTTTGTTCCTAGAAATGAAATTTTTTTGACTCATTGTTTAGCTAAGGATGCATTAAAACTCCCTAAGGAGAGAGAGCATTATTATAGAGGGTTACCCTTCTTGTATCTATCATTTGCTGTAACAAGTTGAATGAATGTAGTTTATTAAAAAAAAAAAAAGCAGCATGTTGAAGAACAAGTTACAACATTTCAATCGCAATACGATTTTCTTTGAAGTATAAACTATTTATTATTATCGTTTCAATTCGAGTCTTAGATGGAGCTAGATAAAATAAATTAAAATCTATTACCTTTTTTTTTATTTTTCTTTATGTGTTTGCTTTTCACAACTATTTCCAGCTTATTATAAATAATAAATTGGTTTTTTAAATAAATATTTGTGATGATCGAGTTATTTACAATAAAACTGAATATTCATAACTAAAATAGACTAATTATAACAGGAAATGATCATTTAATTAGTAGAAAATAACTGACAATAAATAAGTAGTTTGCTTGTAATGTTTATGTTTCTCTTCATTTTAAAGTGGTTAATTGATATATACTTAGCTTGTTAATTCTTTAATCTTTAATAATTTTAGGGATCTTTAGTTTTTTAACTTTTGAAAATATTTGTATCGTTTTTATTTTTTAATGAGTTAGCCAACGCGAGTTAACAAAAGATCGAGTGCCATACATGCATCTACTTTTGATTGGATGTCATGTGGGCATCAATGCCAAAGTGTTGTCTCTAATTGCCGTTAGAAGATTAAGAAATCAAAGATCAAACGGTATTGATCAATGAAATGAGGTAGTTGAAAAAATAAGTGAACTCAAGGAGATAAAATTAGCGAAAAATATATATAGAAACTCTTGTGGGATATTACTTTTACAAATAGATAAAAATATAGGGATTTACTGTCTAATTAATCCTTCTTTTCATATCATGCATGTGTATTGTAATTTACTTATATATATAGTTCACTTGCATATTAAGAATATATATATATATATATGGGTGTGTCTTAAGCCATTATCTAGAAAAAAAAAATCTACAGATTCAAAAAGTGCGTTAAGAGAGTAAAGATTGTATTATGAGTAGGGGTGTTCATCCGGGTTCCGGATTCCCAAATCCGGAACCCGGATTCAAAATTTTCTTAAACATTTAAAAAAAAAGTTTTAAAATGTTAAGAAATAAATAAAATTTTAAACCGGGCCGGGTACAACCCGGCCCGGATGAACACCCCTAATTATGAGTCCAAAGAAACACATCAACATTATAGTGATATTAAAGTAGGGCACTGAGAATATTAAAACAATAAAGAGCATTCGAAATTAAACATTCAATATAGCTAGCTAAGCCATGCAATAGATAATAGCAGCACAAAAATGGCTCAAAACTGCTACTCCATCTTCGCAGGGCGGCTCTTGCCTTAAGCAAGTTAGACAATTATTTAAGACCTCCTAAAAATAAAAGACTAATTTTAAAAAAATCTAAAATATAATTTAAAAAATCAATTAATTAAAAAATTAGTTAACTTAATAAAAGAATAAAATTATTAAATAAATATTATATGTCATTATTAGTTTTGGAAGTATTCCATATAATAATTATTTCAAGTACTCTCTTTATAAGAATATATTTCTCTTTCATCATTCTTAGTTTAATATATAATGTCAGAATTATAAATAACAAAATGTAATTTTTGAATATTCATAAAATAAAAAATTGTATGATTCTTTAAAAAGGCAAGGGCCTACTTTTTTATAAAATTTTATTGGTGATGATTATTATAATTGTTTCTAGGTCTTTTTTAGATATTAAGAACACCTCTAAATATCTAGTACGATAGTGAAATAATTTGAATTAAAATATTTTATATATTGGGTTTAGAGTGGAAAAAAAAAGTTGAATTTGAAAATATGTGAGAATACATAAAAATAGTTGTATTTCTAAAAGACCCATAAAACTCAAGTGCATGTCTTATAAAAATAGGTTTAATAAAATCTTTTCTAAATCGAATTTTTTTAATAAAGATTTAAATTAGTTATTAATTGAAAATGTGGTATAAATCAGCTTAATTAGTAATTTTACTTGGCAAACAACAGACATTATTTTTCAATAAAAAATTATTCTAAAAATTAAAATTATTTTATTTTATTTATTTTATTTAAAAAAAAAATACTTCAATCAAAATTTTTACCTTAAGCCCTCATCTTCGGTCAGCCTATTTTCATAAAGCAATTAGAGGTAGACTCGTCAGGCATATTCTTTGCAATAGCAACAGCCAAACGAGGACAATTGCAGCCCACAGCCTCCAGAAACTTTTCTATGATCCAAGGACATTGTGAAATTTCAAGCTCCTCCAACAATGGAAGATACTGAATGAATATTTTAAAACTACTTTAACTCAACATACTAAAGCAATAGTTTAAAGCTAGTAATTAAACTTTTGATGCAGGTATGGGAGGATTTTCAAGTCCCATCTATTTGGTTCACCAACCATAGTTTCCTGCGACCATGAACTCAACATGTTTGTTCTTCAGAATGAAGACAACCTATTTCAAACCAGCTACCCCAAGTCCGGCATGCATGACATTCTTGGCAAGCATTCTTTGCTTATGGTGTACTCCAGAGAAATTCACAAGAAGATTAGGAGCCAATTGCCTCGAGAATATTAGAAGACTTAGATATAAGTACTGAGCAAAGAGCACAGTAATAATATTCCCTTAGTAACATCAATAACAAGTTAAAAACATTAATCCTAGCCAGTAAAGCTAATGGCATCACAAAACACGCTTACAAAAGGTGGCCCTTCGCCAATACTACAATTTTTTTATTATTTAAAATTAAACGGAATAACACACACAACACATGGACTTTTGTACTAGAACACAGAATAAAGGCATTAGCACATGACTATGACGTTTCTCTTCTAGCAAGCTTTTTATTAAGGCAGTTCACAGCACTCAAATTAATGTCACGCACCAGATACTACAACACATAAGTCTTTTTGTAGCGACCGAAAGTGGTGAAGAGGTGGAACGACGCGGGCACTGGAGCACTTATGGGCCGCGACATAGGAGGTGCGCGTAGGGGCGAATGGCGGCACGGGCTGGGCTGAAAACGGAGAGGGGTGGTCGCCGGCAAGTGGGGAAGACTGTGAGAGGGGCGGTGATGGCCACGGCAGCATTGGGTGGAGAGGGGAAAAAGGCGAAGAGAATGGGAAATGGGGGTCACACGGGCTAGGGGGGAAAACTATTGAAAATTTTTTTTAAAAAAAATAAAAAGGAAAGAAGAAAAGAAAAAGAAAAAGAAAAAGGAAAAGGGAAAAGAGAAAAGAGAAAAGGAAAAGGAAATGAAAACTAACTATAAATAGAGTACAATAAAATAAATTAAAAGTCAAATAAAAACACTTCAATACAATATAAATAAAATAAAATATTTAAAATCCAACAATAACCTAATTTAATTTAAAGAACAATTTAAATATAAAACATTAATTAATATTAAAACGTACTTTTGCTTCAATTTGCAGTAGAATTTGACTCTCTGCTAGAAAAAATGCAGCAAATGTTAATATTTGAGATAGAATTTGACTCTCGGCTAAAAAACCCAGCAAATGTCACTATTTACAACAAAATTTGACTATCGGTTAGAAAAAATGTAATAAATGCTACTATTTGCGGCAAAATTTGACTCCCAATTAGAAAACACGTAAATGCCACTATTTGCGACAAAATTTAACTCCCGACTAAAAAAACGTAGCCAAAAATCTTATATGTTGTAGCGAGAGGCACTAAGGACGACAGCAACAGACAAAATAGAAGAATAAATTATAAATCGTCTAGTATGTAAACTAGAGATTATTCTTTGTCTAGTTGTTGTTATTTGATTGGTTAGTACTATAGAGTTTGTAACATATTGAGGCTATAAAGATGTCTAGAGAAATGTCCGAAGGCAAGGCAGTAATGGGAATATTGAATTCTATTTGAGTCAAGCATTTCCTCGAGCACCTTTATGCATTCTCTTCTTTCATATTTCCTACACCTTTCATGAGTGGAATATGTTTGTTTTTTTTCCTTTCTAGACATTAGGAGTACTCTATAGATTTAATTAGAAAGAGCATTGAGAGAGTAAGGATTGTGTTATATATATATATATATATATATGGGTCCATAGAACCTAGTCAACATAATGAGATTAAAGTGGAGCATTAGTTTGAACATATAATGATAACTCGAAATTAAACATTTGTTTAGCCTATGCCAAGAAATGACAATTGCAGCACAAAAATGCTCAATGCTTCCTACTCATCAATCTGAGTCAACAATATCATCCGTAACCTCAAAGTTGATGCCAATGTAGGAGCACCTTCCATACAATACTCTCTCAAATGCTTCATCACTCCAATGGCGAAACCACAAGTCTTTGATCCGTTCAGAACATCTTAAACCAAAATCCCCTTTTAGAGTGACATAGCGACAACGCCGAATTTCCAATGATTGAAGGCGAGGACAACCTTCAAGAATGGCCTACACGCCTTCATCAGTCAGCCTATTACCTTTAAGTTGAAGGTGGACTAATTCAGGCATATTCTCTCCAATAACGCCAATTGATTCAAGATTACATTTTCTAGGAAAAACTGTTGCGCACAAACAATACTATCTAGAATCACACAAGACGATATTTAAGTAGTTCAGCAATTTGCTTATGTCCACTGGTGCCAAATTCAATATATTTGTATGGGATTACAAATACTCAAACAAATCTCACGTTCCTCTCAAATTTGTACACACACCACTTCTAACACCGCCGTACTGATTTCCTACATCAAAACTCTCCTTTTATAGGAGAGATTTTACAAAATGCATCAGCTAATTCTGACTATGTGGAATGGTAGGTGAAAGGTGGTAGGAATGGTGGGTGGTGCAGCCATGGTGGACTGTAGCAATAGTAGACTTCACCAATAGTGGACGGTGCAGCTATTCTAGATTATTCACACTTATGCATTTACACAAGGTGACTATTTTCAACAATCACCCCCTCCACTGAAGTGTGTCATACTAGGCTGCTTTTAAACTGATTCATTCTTCAAATGAATGCACCCCCTTCGTTGACGTGAGAGATTTCTATTAACAAATGCGCCATAAAAGGCCAAATGCACCCAAAAGTGCCAACGCACCCGAATGTGCTTAGCAACTTGCAATATTGATCCATTCCAAGCAGTGTTAGAACTTGATCCCTGTGATGACTTTCGTCAACATATCTACTGGATTATCTTCAGTGACAATCTTCTTCTAATATTTTAGGTACAAAGTAAAATAGGACATTGATATGTTTTGTTCGAGAGTGATAATCAGTTACTAGACTATCTTCACTTTTCTCGAACCTCAAACCAATATCAACGGTCCCTAGAATATATCGTAGAATCCATTTAGCCGCATGCTAGTGTTTCTTTCTAGAATTATGCATATAACGACTGACCAAACTGACGACCTAGGAGATACCAAGTCGTGTACACACAATGGCATACATTAGGCTACCAACAACACTTGCATACGGGACACTCTTCATGTAGTCCCGCTCTTCATCATATTTAAAAGACTGCAATACACTGAGCTTAAAATATGGGGCCATTGGAGTACTCATTGGCTTCGACTTTGAGTTCATGTTAAAGCGTTGCAATACTCTCTTCAGATATTGCTTCTAAGTAAGGTGAACTGTACATTTCACCCTATCTCTGCTGATCTTCATCCCCAATATTCTTCGTGCTTCTCCTAGATCTTTCATTTCAAACTCATGACTCAACTGAGTTTTTAAACGATTTATCTTCACCTTAATTTTACATGCAATCAATATATCATCTACATATAAAAGCAAATAAATGAAAGATCTATTTATAGGTTTTCTGAAATATACACAATGATCGTATTGACAATGAGTACATTTTAGGTCCATCATAAAGCGATCAAATCGCTTGTACTATTGTCAAGGTGACTACTTAGTTGGGATCTCACCCCCTCCAACTGGTAGTGCATATGTCACGTAGTCTGCATAACGTGTTGGTACACATTTCTCTCGTCTCGGCCTGTTGGTTGCTATTGATTCAATTTGACTTGGAGGTGCTGTGACTGGACTATCAACCTCCTCTCGTCTGTCCTCTCTTGAATCATTTGGAGTAATAAACTCCACCTTCTGCGAATCACCAGTTGTTTTGCCATCATAGCTACCTTCAATGGAATGTTTATGCTTATGTGACCTAAGCATCTCAGATTCGTTGAATGTAACACCTCTACTGATGATTACCTTCTTAGACTCTATACCCTTTTACACTAGAACTAAAACCTAAAAATTTTGCTTTCTTGGCTCTAGGATCAAATTTACTTTCAATAGCATGATAGTAAGCAGGACATCCAAAAACGTGTAAAGAGTCATAATCAGTAGCATTTGTACCTTTCCACATTTCAATGGGTGTCTTCCAGCCATTGGCAGCTGCGGGTAGTCTGTTGACGAGGTGGCATGCATATGTCACAGCTTCAGCCCAAAATTTCTTACTGAATCCAGTATTCAATAACATAAATCATACTTTCTCTAACAAAGTACGATTTATCCGTTCTGTCACAACATTTTGCTGCGGTATTCCTCGTACCGTGAAGTGTTTGACTATTCCCTCTCTCCGACATACTTCCATGAAAGGGTCTAGAATATACTCCCCTCAATTATCTAATCTGAGCCGCTTAATTTTTCTGTCAGTCTAAGTGTCAATCATCTTCTTCCAAACAAGAAAGATGTTCAGCAATTCATCTTTATTCTTCATCATATCCACCCACACACGACGAGAATAATCATCTACAAAAGTTACAAACCAATACTTACCTCCCAAAGATGCAATTTTGGTAGGTCCCCAAACATCGGAGTGTACATAGTCAAGTATCCTCTATGTATTGTGTACAGCGGTTCTAAACGTGATCCGCGTCTACTTCCCCAATACATAGTGCTAACAAAAAGACAATTTATCAATCTTGACACCTTTAAGTAAGCCTTGCTTTACTTAAAGGTGCCAAGACTATTTCCTCTCTCTGACATACTTCCATGAAAAGGTCTAGAGTATACTCCCCTCCATTATCTGATCAGAGCCGCTTAATTTTTCTGCTGATCTGAGTCTCAATCATCTTCTTCCAAACAAGAAAGATGTTCAGTACTTCATCTTTATTCTTCATCATATACACCCACACACGACGAGAATAATCATCTACAAAAGTTACAAACTAATGCTTACCTCCCAAAAATGTAATTTTGGTAGGTTCCCAAACATCGGAGTGTACATAGTCAAGTATCCCCTATGTATTGTGTACAGCAGTTCTAAACGTGATCCGCGTCTGCTTCCTCAATACATAGTGCTAACAAAAAGACAATTTATCAATCTTGACACCTTTAAGTAAGCCTTGCTTTACTTAAAGGTGCCAAGACTATTTCCTCTCTCCGACATACTTCCATGAAAAGGTCTAGAGTATACTCCCCTCCATTATCTGATCAGAGCCGCTTAATTTTTCTGCTGATCTGAGTCTCAATCATTTTCTTCCAAACAAGAAAGATGTTCAGCAATTCATCTTTATTCTTCATCATATACACCCACACACGATGAGAATAATCATCTACAAAAGTTACAAACCAATACTTACCTCCCAAAGATGTAATTTTGGTAGGTCCCCAAACATCGGAGTGTACATAGTCAAGTATCCCCTATGTATTGTGTACAACGGTTCTAAACGTGATCCGCGTCTGATTCCAAAATACATAGTGCTAACAAAAAGACAATTTATCAATCTTGACACCTTTAAGTAAGCCTTGCTTTACTTAAAGGTGCCAAGACTATTTCCTCTCTCCGACATACTTCCATGAAAGGGTCTAGAGTATTCTCCCCTCCATTATCTGATCAGAGCCGCTTAATTTTTATGCTGATCTGAGTCTCAATCATCTTCTTCCAAACAAGAAATATGTTCAACACTTCATCTTTATTCTTCATCATATACACCCACACACGACGAGAATAATTATCTACAAGAGTTACAAACCAATGCTTACCTCCTAAAGATGCAATTTTGGTAGGTCCCCAAACATCGGAGTGTACATAGTCAAGTATCCCCTATGTATTGTGTACATCAGTTTTAAACATGATCCGCGTCTGCTTCCCCAATACATAGTGCTAACAAAAAGACAATTTATCAATCTTGACACCTTTAAGTAAGCCTTGCTTTACTTAAAGGTGCCAAGACTATTTCCTCTCTCCGACATACTTCCATGAAAAGGTCTAGAGTATACTCCCCTCCATTATCTGATCAGAGCCACTTAATTTTTCTGCTGATCTGAGTCTCAATCATCTTCTTCCAAACAAGAAAGATGTTCAGCACTTCATCTTTATTCTTCATCATATACACCCACACACGACGAGAATAATCATTTACAAAAGTTACAAACCAATGCTTACCTCCCAAAGATGCAATTTTGGTAGGTCCCCAAACATCGGAGTGTACATAGTCAAGTATCCCCTATGTATTGTGTACAGCGGTTCTAAACGTGATCCGCGTCTGCTTCCCCAATACATAGTGCTAACAAAAAGACAATTTATTAATCTTGACACCTTTAAGTAAGCCTTGCTTTACTTAAAGGTGCCAAGACTATTTCCTCTCTCCGACATACTTCCATGAAAGGGTCTAGAGTATACTCCCCTCCATTATCTAATCAGAGCTGCTTAATTTTTCTGTTGATCTGAGTCTCAATCATCTTCTTCCAAACAAGAAAGATGTTCAGCACTTCATCTTTATTCTTCATCATATACACCCACACACGACGAGAATAATCATCTACAAAAGTTATAAACCAATGCTTACCTCCCAAAGATGCAATTTTGGTAGGTCCCCAAACATCAAAGTGTACATAGTCAAGTATCCCCTATGTATTGTGTACAGCAGTTTTAAACATGATCCGCGTCTGCTTCCCCAATACATAGTGCTAACAAAAAGACAATTTATCAATCTTGACACCTTTAAGTAAGCCTTGCTTTACTTAAAGGTGCCAAGACTATTTCCTCTCTCTGACATACTTCCATGAAAAGGTCTAGAGTATACTCCCCTCCATTATCTGATCAGAGCCGCTTAATTTTTCTGTTGATCTGAGTCTCAATCATCTTCTTCCAAACAAGAAAGATGTTCAGTACTTCATCTTTATTCTTCATCATATACACCCACACACGACGAGAATAATCATCTACAAAAGTTACAAACCAATGCTTACCTCCCAAAGATGCAATTTTGGTAGGTCCCCAAACATCAAAGTGTACATAGTCAAGTATCCCCTGTGTATTGTGTACAGCGGTTCTGAACGTGATTCGCATCTGCTTCCCCAATACACAGTGCTAACAAAAAGACAATTTACCAGTCTTGGCACCTTTGAGTAAGCCTTGCTTTATGAGTGTTTGCAAATTTTTTTCTCCATCGTGTGCATATGCATATGTCATAGTCTGGTAGTGTCTGCATTAGTCTCATCTAGCTTCTCACAATCTGTAGAAGCTCTTCCAGCAATAGTACTTCCTTGCAAGAATACAAGTTTTCTCGCCTCAAACCCTTCATGGCCACCTAAATTCTCATTACCACTTTGAGAGTTCCATCTTTAATAGTGATTATGAATCCCTTTGAATCCAAAGATCCTAATGAGATAAGATTTTTCCGCAAGTCCGGAACGAACCGAACTTTGGTCAGAGTCCTGACATTTCCATCATGCAACTTCAATTAAATGTTCCCTATCCCCTGAGTCTTACAGGCACTATCGTTGCCCATAAGTACTGCTCCACCTTCAATTTTTGTGAAGTCAGTAAATCAATCCCGATTGGAACACATATGATAGGTACATCCGGAAGCCAAAATTCATTCATCGAGATGACAAATGAATGATGAACCTGTCAAAGTAACATCTAGATCTTCATCTCTGTCTGCAACATTGGCTGTGGTGGTTTAATTCTTTTGCTGTCCCTTCAATTTGGGACAATCCTTCTACCAATGTCCTTTGTTGTGACAATATGAACACTCATCTTTGGCGAGTTTTCTGCCGACAAATGAATCACGTAATTTGGCCCGAGTTTTTGATTGAAAACTTTTCTTCTTTCCTGGGTACCTTGACTGTGGTCTCCCTCTTGCTGTCAATGCTTCGCTTGATGTATCTAGTTGTACCTGCTTATCTTTTCTACGGTACTCATAGCTAATCAGAAAACTATATACATCATCAAAACTAATTTTTTCCTTCCCATACAATAGTATGGTAACTAAATGAAAATATGTATTGGGCAATAAATTTAACAACAGTAAAGCTTTATCTTCATCTTTGATTTCAACATCCAAATTTAATAAGTCAGCAAGAATCTGATTGTAACTATTCAAATTTTCAGACATACTAATACCTTCACAAAATTGGAATCTGAATAGCTTTTTATTCAAATGCAAACAATTCTCATTTCTTTTCTTCATGAACTTATCTTCTAATTTCTTCTAAACATCCTTTGCATTTGTCTCTCTCATGACAAAATACTTCATATTTTTGGTAAGGCACAAACTGATTGTATTACAAGTTTGGGTATTAATCTTTTTCCAATCATTTTCCGTCATTTTGTTGGGTTTTTCTTTCAATACCATATCCAACTCTTGTTGAATCAAAACGTCCATCACTTCATATTCCCACATACCAAAGTTAGAAGTTCCATCGAACTTCTCAACTTCAAATATGGCATTTGAAACTGTGGATCTACGCCCTGAACTACTGGCATTTCCAGAGTTCCTATCTCCTCCAACACCTTCCATATTAATTTAGAAATTCCAGAAGACAAATTTCAAAATTCTAACCACACGGATGAGTCCGGAATGATCCAAATAGTTGTAAAGCACTATTTGATCGTCGAAATCAGACTCCAAATGGCTTAGATCAAGCCCAAAAACAAATCTGGAAATCGGACGGTCCAGATTTGTCTGGCGCTTAAGATACATGCGCCGAAGGGGTGTCTGGCGTGTGGGGCGCGTGGGTTTCACGTGCGAAGATTGCATAGGGTGCGTGAGGGCGCGTGGGCACGTGGGACTCATGCGCGGACGGCTTCTAGGGCGCATGGGTGACGCATGGGAGCATGCGTTTCACGCGTCTTCAACCTCGGGCCACATGTGGGGGCGCGTGGCGACTATTTTCCAATTTTCTTCAACCTCCAGCTGCGAGTGGGGAGTGCGGGTCTACGCTCCGAACTTCAAACGATGCGTATAGGCTCTTCCGACGTCCATTTTCAATTCCATTTGTGCCTACGGATTCCTCTCGACACAAGGAACAACCTGGAGTTGTCAAAAATTAATTTTGACCAATTTGATTTCTGGACAGTGCGAACCAAAACTCTGATATCAATTATTGCACACAAACAATACTATTCAGAATCACACAAGACGATATTATAGTGGTTCATCAATTTGTCTACGTCCATTAGTGTCAAATTCAATATATTTGTATGGGATTACAAATACTCAAACAAATCTCACGTTCCTCTCTAATTTGCACACACACCACTTCTAACACTACCGCACTGATTTCCTACATCAAACCTCTCCTTTTATAGGAGAGATTTTACAAATGTAGCAACTAATTCTGACTATGTGGGATGGTAGGTTAAGGGTGGAGGGAATGGTGGGTGGTGCAGTTATGGTGGACTGCAGCAATAATAGATTGCACTGATGGTGGACGGTGCAGCCATTCTAGAATATTCACACTTGTGCATTCACACAAGGTGGCTATTTTCAACAAAAACTTCCCAACGATCGAGACTACTTCTCAATTTGAGTGACAATCACAGCCCACGACTTTCAAAAATCTTTCAATGATATAAGAACTCGAAGAAGAAAAGTAGAAAAGTTTAAGCTTCTCCAATAATGGAACATTATCAGCAACCCTTCCTCCATACATTACATGACAAGCTTATTCTAGCTCGATGGTATTTGAGCCCCCTTGAACTGGTGAACATGAAATAAAAAAGGCATAATAAATGAACGATCACCACCACATAGAATGAATTTAATATTTTATAGAGAGAATAGAGTGTCAAAGAAAATTTTCAGGGAAATGTTTGTCATTCGGGCTATAGAAAAATTATATTTATTATCATAGGGTGGGCATGCAAGTGTCATATATATATATATATATATATATCTACAATCGAGCGTTACAAATTTCTTTATGGATTAGGTGGCAATGCTATATCTATTTTATAATATGCAAAAAAAAAATGTTATAAGAAATTTGATGAAGCACAATATTGTGCAGTTGGAATAATGTCCATTACACCAAATAATGGCCTAATTTAATCCATCACAAGATTCACAACGCACAATACTTCCAGCACGCAAGCACGCACTGGATAGATCAAGCCAATAACAAAATCCATCTGCATCACTACAAATATAATTCAAAAACTTGAGTCTTCATACCAATCCCAAACAACATTATCAGAAATTAAATAACATATGAATTAAAACATGCATCACGAAAAAGATGAAAACGAAATTATAATACCGCTCAGTAATGTACTTGAGGAGATTCCCGTAAAAGGTGCCGACTTCGATCCCCACAAACTGCGTAGGGCAACCTGAATTCCCAGGAACCAGAGAAGTACGAGAGGTGGCCCATGTTGAGAGCGCCCCACATGGCAGGATTCTTGCAGATGTTACGCCAGAGCAAGCACACCTTTTGTACGCTGGCCAGGGTATCAATGAAAGAAAGCCTTTTGAGGATCAACTCCGTCACTTCCAGGGGATATCCAGCCAATTCCTGTACTACTTCGAGGGCAGAGGACGACGAGGATCAGTTCGAGGTGGAGGAGGAGCTGAGTCCTTCGCCGTCACAACAACAGAAATTACCTATCCCAGCGAAATATTTCGCTGCAAAAAACCCAACTTTCGCGGCAAATTATTTTTAGCAGCGACATAACTTCGCTGCAGGATCGCCGGTACAAATTCTTCACTTATATATTTATGCAACGGAATATAAAAGTCGCCGCTAAAAGTGTTATATTTAACGGCGTTTTATTTTCGTCGCTATAAGTTTCCAGCCGCCGCAAAAGTGCTACCATCTTTCAGTTACATATCGTTGCCAAAGATCAATAACAGCAGAGATAAGCATCAATTGCAGCGATATATTATCGCTGCTAAGATAGTTTTACGTCGTTTTTCTCCACGCCGCTATTAGATTCTGGTTATATTACTTACAGTTGGGGCGGTTTTAGAACGCTGCTAAAGTATTTTATGCAGCGAGTTTTTATGACGCCGCTATTAGATTCTGGTTATTTTACATACATTTGCGGCGGTTTTAAAACGCTGCTAAAATATTTTAAGCAGCGAGTTTTTATGACACCGCGAAAAAGTTACGTGCAAAAATATTAATACCGGCGACTTTTTTTCGCCGGGAAAATGGTTGTCTGCCCCAATTCATTTTTGTTGTGCCACAATTGATTTTCCTGTTACATATTCCTGCTCAATTGTTTCTTTCTCTCAGATCACTAAATACCAAACAATCTTTGTTTCAATTAACAAATGACATTCATAAATATTTTCACAAATGACATCCAACGTCATATATTTTATACATTGAGATGGTGCATTATACCAAGTCAAGTACAAGCTGGGCATTTAATAAATAAGTCACATATGACTACTACAATAGATTTAAAGAGTCTGCTACCACTAAAATAATGTAACAAATCTTGACTTCACGCTCACATTGCCGCTACTCATCAACCCAATCTGTATGAATTGCCATATCAATGAGTTATGGTTCAAAAGCTTTTCTCTTTCGCACAAGCCACTACATCCATATTTGCTATGCCTGACATTAAGATGAAATGAAAAACCATAATGTGAGCAACACCAGCTGACTTGTGACTTGCTAACTATACTTCACTTATAAGAAAAACCATTGCAAATATACCCAATGCATACAAGTCACTATTACTTATTATGTAACAAAAACTAACTCAACTACTAGGAAAAAAGCTATTTCTGTGTTGACAAAATACCAAAAGTGCAAATTATCTTCTTTTCAATCAACCAATATAAACAATTAATTAATAAGTCCTCTCCTTCATATATTCATCCTATAAAATCCATCTACTAACATTCACCAACATCATCGCTCTTCTCATAACTTTCATTTTAGTTTTAGAATTTCTCGTATGCAAATGTGTCATCAGATGCATAATCTAACTGTACATTTGAGAATATGAAAGTTAGTTTAGTAATTTTACAAATATGGGTCATGTGCATGAATTTTCTGTATATCAAAGGGTTTTTAGTTTTCACAAACATAAATCTATCAGATGATTGCATCCAATGCATCCAAGTCATCACCAGTCACCATTAAACAAAAAATAACAAAACCTATGAACTACTAGGAAAAAAGAAGACATATTAAAGAGTCAAATTGAATTAACAAGGTATGTGGAGATTTATAATAGACAACTTATGTAACATATATCTAACACTAAAACTGGTTCATATGAGACATACTTGCTTGAAAATGACTAAGCAACATCAACAAAGGTGATAGCTATCCTAGTTGCAGGTACATCTCGTATTTCATTGCATGCAACTTCATATGAAGTTGACTATCATTAATATAAAGTAATAGCAAAGTATCTATCTTGTGTATTTTTTCCTCTTCAAGACAATCTTAACAAGTTTATTATATCATTGGTTATTAAAAGGGAGAATTCTAATTTTTCTCGTCACGATTTCTCACCAAGCATTATAACTATCTCTTTCATCGAAAATTTCCTTTAAAGAAAACAGGAAAAGAATTTCTGAATGTCGCAAACCCAATATATTGGCAGAACAAAATTCAGGAAAAAATGAAATCTAGAAAAACAAAATATGCTGTATGTTTAACATATTTCGCTGGTTTAGAGACAGAAAAATAAATATTAAGCGTGCAAAAATCTTTCTTTATGTAAACAAGACCTATAGTAAACGCAAAAACTGAGTCATGGACCTAATTGGGCTACCGAGATCTTCAAATAGATGGTCGTCAATTTTATTTTAAACTTCCGCAACATTCCAATTGAAAAGACATAAAAAACAATACCTGGACTAAATCAACGATCAAATATACCTTTTGCGCATTGATGTTACAATGGGGATATGCTATTTAAACTACAAAGTGCATCCATATAAGGCAGCTGCATAACTCAAAGGCATATCATTGATTGTGTTTTAAGAAACAAAACGAAATACACTAAGCCTAAATATTGCACCCATGCATGAATTACCAAAGTCTATCAAAACCAAACTGGTTGGCTACAACAATCATTAAACATATTCTTCTCCATATATGCACAAATTCCCACTGGTCAGTAGAAAGATATGTGTGCTTAATGGTCTAATGACATATGTATAAATAGGCCTAAAATTAATCTTAACAGGTGGTACTAATTTAGCAAGGAAGACATAAGGGAAAATATCCATACCAGAATGAGGTTGATCAAGAAATCCATCCTCGAGCACTAACTGCAATATATAATAAATATAACCTCGAATGAGATTACGAAGGTTTGGTCACATTCATGCAGAAATAGAAGAATACACGATATTCCCGATACTCACCCAAAAATGCAGCTAGAACAACGTGAACTGTTTGGGGAACTCACGAAGACTTTTCAAGGTCGAGGAATCATTGCAAGAGCCATTCATGTCAGTATACTCTTCAGGTACCTAGAATAACCATATGAAGAATGTGTCAGCAACTATTTGTGGATAAGAGTGAGAAAAGTTTGTTTGATATAAGAAACACAACCTGTGATTTAACTGTACTCCTTGCCCAAAAGCTTCTCAAAAATCAAAAATCCATTAACGTTTGAACAGACCCCTTTGTGATGATATATATTATATATATAATATATATATATATATATATATTATATATATATAGCCCAATTGCCATGTTGGCACACAAAAAGCACCCAAAATTGTCTAAACATACAGTCCCCTTAAGTATCAGAGGAATTACTCCAACCCTGATTCTGTTGGAATGACTCAGTGAATCCAGGCAAACCCCTCATTAAAGTCTGGAGCATCCTGTTATTTTGCATCTACTGCTCCCTAAGATCCCGCACCTCTTCTCTCATTTCTTGGAGTTGACCCTTGTACTGTTCAGCATCTTTCTTATATTGTTCAGCATCTTTCTTATATTGTTCAGCATCCTGCCTTTGTCTCTCAATCTCAGCCAAATACTATTGCATTTTAAGTTGGTCACGTTGTCTACTTGACTCAGGGATGACCATCTCTCCGAGTCCCCGTGCATATCCAGGTCTATGGCCAAGAACCTCTCTGAAGACAGTTGCTGATGCCTCATCACTACGCTGCCCTGGTGCTAGGCCATCCATCCTACCTTGCATAGTCCTCTGCACATTGACAATGCTTCAAATTATTAAAAATGTATATACATCATGTGCTATTTATGCATTTATCACATTTGAAAAGAAGCATAGATCCCAGGGAATGTAATTGCACTACTCACATAAGTTTCTTCTATCGCTGGTGTCACAAACGCATTCTTCTTCTTCGACCAACGCGTCTCCTTGTAATAGTCAATCATATTCTTGGAATTTTCAGCCCGCTACATGAGTCAGCAATGTGTACAATATAAGAATATAATGAACCCGGAGAGAACTTTCATGAAAGTGGACATGTGCATTCTAAGCCCAAACAGCTAGAGTAACCATTTACAACAATAATTTACCACGAACACAAAAATAAATTAAAGTAGTTATCACCCAAAAATAGTATCTAAAACAACACTAAAAAGCATATTCCTAATATATTATAACACACTATAAAATACCCATCTATCGTTGCATATCGTTGTGTTACTTATTCGGGCTTTTGATTTAATACATTATGAGTCATTATGTTACTTATTGTTTGGGATATGAGTTTATATTTGGTACAGGTGTAACCTCTATGAGAAGAAGTTATTTTAAAGCTATACCTTTTGCGCAAGGATCCGGACAAATGATTTACGTCCTGATGTGTGATTAATCACGAGCTTCTTTCGATTCTCTCGATTTTGAGCTGACATTTTCTGCCACGAAAATTTGGTAGGTTATCACTCGTAAACAAACTTGCCACAACAATTTTTGGAGCCTAAATGGGTAAATAATATGTTCAATATTGTATACAATACATACCTTAAAGGCGTTGCTGCCCCACCTCCCACACAACTTAACCCATACAAGCGGGTCGACCAAACTAGTCCCGTTAGCCAACGCCTCTTCATGGCTTCCATATGATAGATATATCTTGTGCAAGTCATGGTGAAATGCATTGAAGCGCTTACGCAATTGCTTGGTTACTGTCAATCGGTGGTTTTCGCGTTCCCAATCCAACTCAAAGTCACTCTACAAGAAAGTGTGATCATGTCATTTACACAACACATTATACTATGAAAAAACTTTCTAGCAATCAATATTAATTAACAAGGATCATACCTTGACACGACTAATCAGCTCGTCTTTTTGGGCTTGCGGGACATCAGACCATCGTGCATGACTCATGTCACAATATTGTTTAATAATCCATGACACACGAGATGTGAACATGGCCGCATTCTCACAACACGGGGCAGTCTCACCATCATTTATCTTCAAAATTACTTTCCCGTTCTTCCTCAGTTTCTCAAACAGAGTGCCTTTCGCGGGACCACGCTTACGTTTCCTCTCTTGCTGGTTTGCTACGGCCTCCATGGGGGCATCTGCAACAATAATTTACAATGATCACAACAGTAGTGTTTGAATATGGAGTTAATATTTAGACTCAATTCACATGTATAAATAGTCTCAAAGTCATCTCTATATCTAGGAAGAAACATGACAATTTCATCTTTACCGAGACCTTCATTGCGTGTAGGTTCTCTAGGAGGTGATTGTTTACTAACTGGTGTGGGTTCTCATATGGGATCCGGTGGGGGAACTGGGTTGGGGCATGGAGGTACCCAGGGCTGGCTCGGGGGCTGCGTGGAATCATCTGAGCTGGGTTGCTCTGCCTCCTCCGAGCTATGGGGTGAAGAGAGACGCGCTCCACGCGGTCGGCCAAATCGACATGAGTACGGTACAGGACCTCTTCCACGAGTACCTCAGAGTCTCCCTCCGCCTTTTGAACTTCCTCCCAATCGATTACCTGCGTGTGTACGACATAATTGTTTGAGACAGATAACATTCGATTCCACATAATAGTCTCAAAGTCAAAGACAAATACAATGAAAAGATCATATGTCGCCCATTTTGCAATAAGTTGTTAGTAGAATAATTCTTACATTTTATAAGGATTATATTTTTGCAAATTAGAATTTTCAAAAGTAATGTCATTTAATGCACTTAGATAGTAGCCTATGTTATGAGCACAACATAGAAAAATAATTAAATTGTCGAATTATATACCTTGATAGTTGATATTGCTCCTCGTGCCTCTAGATTGAAGATGGGATTGCGATGACATGTTGACAAGGCGTACCGGCTACAGTTATGTTATGTACCCAATTTCCAGAACCCTGAAGGAAATAAGTATCGCACGTTAGGCTTTGTTTCAATAGGTATTAAAGTAGTAAAGATGAATACTCCTGACACTTCTTGTTTGTCATTTGCATAATTAAATAGGACGAGACTGAAGCAAGTAAATTCTACCTTGATTGGATTCAAGGACGCGAAGTCACATGCAACACCGTCTGTTTTCCCCTCACCTGAAAAAGAATAATATCATACATATCTGAAGTCAAACAAGTTTAGAGGAAAATAAATAAACTATCATTCTTTTTTTATCCCTTTATATATATATATATATATGAAAACATAACATAAATACTATCTTGTGCATATTAGTCCAGTCCAATGACATTCAATAATAAATATGTTAATTTTAATAAATAAATCAAAGTAAGAATTTTATATGACATAATAATCAACTACCTATGTCTACAATTCAATTTCAAAGAGTTAATCTATTGTGTAATTTTGTGCAATCTCCGCGATCTGTTTTTCTGCATTTTTGTTGTAATTATTCATCTGACCCAGACTCTTCCTCTGTGGATAGATCCCCCTCATCTGAATATTCCACATCACCATACGCATCTCCAGAACCAGAAGCCACAATGTCATCATTGATTAATACAGTTGAATCTATGCATTGACCATCCTGATTCGTGATATCTCGTACATCAATATGTCTAGGTAGTATATCCATCCTACTCAGTTGAGTTGGCATTGGATCCGCATCACATTGTACTGGTGCATAATAATATGATGACTCATCTTCTTGATCTGCATCATCGTCACTTGATTCGCCATCAATATCTTCCAAAACCCTCGGCACTGGAGGAATGTTGTATACATTCCTATTTGTATAGTTCTGCACAACACCCCAATTCCCTTTCGCCCTTAAATCTTTGATGTAGAAACATTGAGAAGCCTGACTCGCCAACACGAACGGTTCATCCTTATACCACTTCATGTCCATGTTGAGACTAATCATATGGTCATCCACCTGCACCCCTCTTTTTCGATCACCCACATTAAACCAATCACATTCAAATAGGTACACCCGACGCCACTCCATGTATCGTAACTCTATGATATTATTAATAACACCGTAGAAATCTAAATTATTTGTAGCCTCGTCACCAGTTACCAACACCCCAGAATTTTGTGTACGCCGGCGAAGTTCAAGCTGCTTTGTATGAAACCTTTTTCCATTTATAATGCAAGCAGTATATGATGCCACCCAACGGTCAGGCCCACAAGCTAACGCATAGAAATCAGAAGTCACTGAATGTGGATTGGAGATACGTTGTTCCTGGATCTACACCAAAATTGTTAAACAAGCACAACATAAATTTTTTTCATTCCAAAACATAACAAAATCTTTGAATATGTAAAGTAGATATGGATATAGAATAACTTACATGTTGCTTGAACCAAGTGGGGAACTCATTTTGATGCGTGCGATCAATGCAATTTGGGTGTTGCACCTTACATTTCTCGTAGTGCTCCCTGCATTTGGAGCACGGAATCGCCAAGCAAAATATTTAAGTTAACTAGTGTGGGTCGATAAGAACTTGTTAAGTTCAAATGGAAGTATATATGTATAAGTAAAGCCATTGATGCTTACTCTATATAGGATCTAATCTCCGCACAGTTGTTAAGCACGTACCAGACGGCTGCTTTAAAGACTTTATCTTCTAATTGCACATTAGAAGCTATACCCAAGACACGAACTTTTTGGTTGAAAATTTTGAATCCATCTATAGTTTCCTCTTCGTCAGCATCAACGTTGCGATCCACTCGACTAAACTTCGTCTCAACATCATGGAGGTACATGGAGCAAAATGTCAGACATTCGATGTGAATGTAAGCTTCTGCTATTGAACCTTCTGGACGGGCTTTATTCTTAACATACCTCTTGAATTTCCCGAGATATCTCTCAAATGGATACATCCACCTATATTGTACTGGACCCCCAATAATAGCTTCACGGGGTAAATGAACAGCTAGGTGAACCATAATATCGAAAAAAGAAGGAGGGAATATCATCTCCAGTTTGCATAAAATGGTGATGATATCAGTTTGAAGCTGGATACAACGATTCACATCCAAAGTTCTCGAACATAACTCTTTGAAAAAAGTGCTAAGTTCAGTCAATGCCAAAGCAATGTCACTTCTTAAGTACCCCCCAACAGCAATGGGGAGTATGCGTTGAAGGAAAACATGACAATCGTGGCTTTTCAACCCTGAGATTTTGCAATCACGTAGAGAAACACATTTAGCAATATTAGAAGCAAACCCATCAGGGAATTTGATGGTGGTCAACCACTCACAAAATTTATTCTTTTCATTTCCGTGTAATGTGTAAAGTGCATGCGGCATTGTTACACGTTCATCTTCACGCCTTAAATGTAATTCTTTTCTGTAGCCCAAAATCTCCAAGTCACGCCAAGAGTTGATGTTATCCTTAGTTTTACCTGGAATGTTCATTAAAGTGAATAAGATGTTGTCGGCAATATTCTTCTCAATATGCATAACATCTAGATTATGCCGAAGTCGAAGTGTTGACCAATAAGGTAACTTGAAGAATATGCTACACTTTGTCCAGTTCAGCTCTTCAGCAGTGCGTTTTCTCTTCTTATGAGATTTACCAAACTGAACATCCCCAATCATACGCAATTGCGTTTGAATATCATCTCCTCCTAGATCTCTCGGTGGCATGCGGTGATCTTCTTTACCATTAAATAACCATTTTCTCGTTCTCCATACGTGATCAGGTGGTAAGAAACGTCGATGTCCCATATAACAATGCTTTCGGCCATATTTCAACCAATTGGAGTCTGTGTCGGCATTACAAGATGGACAAGCCAATTTTCCTTTTGTTGACCAGCCAGAAAGATTCCCGTAAGCAGGAAAGTCACTAATTGTCCACAATAAGGCAGCATGTAACATAAATGTTTCCCTACTCGATGCATCATATGTAGGTATCCCATGTTCCCAAAATTCAAGTAGTTCATCGAGCAGTGGCTGCAAGTAAACATCGATGTCATTTCCTGGTGACCTTGGACCAGGAATAATCAAAGATGTCATGAAGAACTGGTCTTTCATGCATAACCATGGCGGCAAGTTATACGGAACAAGGATCACTGGCCAAATGCTATGAGGTTTAGCCAAATTGTTGAAGGGAGTGAAGCCGTCACTTGACAGACCGAGCCTTACATTGCGAGGATCTGCAGCGAACCAATTATGTTCCTCATCAAATTTCTTCCAGGACTCAGAATTGGCCGGATGTCTCATACTGGTATCTTCTATTGTCTGTTGTTCTGCATGCCATCTCATATCACCAGCTATCTTTGCAGTCATAAAGAGACGCTGTAATCTCGGTTTCAAAGGAAAATGTCGCAACACTTTTTGAGGTATCACTCGTGACCCATGTGTATTTGGCATCCACCTCGAGGACTTTCATACAGGGCACTCATTAAGAGCTTCATTTTCTTTCCAGAATAAGATGCAATCGTTGACACATGCATGTATTTTGTTGTATTTGAATCCCAAACCGCGCTCCAACGACCTTGACTCCTCATATGAATGTGGCAAGAGCACATCTGGGAAGGCAGACCTCATCAGGTCAAGGAGCATGTTGAATGACTTAATTGACCATCCACCGATTGATTTGATGTGTAATAACTTGACAATGAATGACAACTTTGAAAATTTTGTACACCCGTCGAAAAGAGGACGTCGAGCATCCTCCAGTATCTGGTCAAAAGATGACGCTTGTGTGGCTTCAGGTATTGGTGGCCTATTTGGCGAATGAGTGTTGTCTTGAGGCACATCAACAAAGGTGCCTGCCTGAATGTCATCCAACATTTGCTGTATGTCGTCGATGTAATCATCTTCTGGTATAACCTCGTCCTGAATATCGTCGTCACTGACATTAAATGTCTCATCCTCTCCATGAAATACCCATTGAGTGTAATTTGGATTGATCCCTTTGATATATAAATGAGTTTCCACCTCATATATAGGCAACCACAGATTGTTAAGACATATACGACAGGGACAACGAATGCGATCCCTTCCACCTGCATGGTTCCTTGCTTGTGTGAGAAAATTGTTAACTCCATCAGCGTACGCAGGTGATAAAAGTCTATCGGGCTCGTTCATCCAACTTTTGTCCATCTAGAGAAAACTCATGATTGGAAAATTTTATTAGATAACCTGAGTTATGCGACAATTTTCAACACATTGATACAACCTTCATTAATGGAAATGGAGGTTGCATATATTTTGTTGCATGTGATTAAATGAATGATCTCACCACATTATTTGTTGCGACAACATACGTGTAGGAATGGAAATCACAAAATGGTTTCCAAAGAGTTCACCATGAATATATTGTGTTTCTTCCTAATACTTGGGCACTTTAGCATTTTCTAGTGTTCATATTTGAAAAATTTATTTCTCTTTAGCTAATAGGTGGTTCATATGGTTGTATCAAAGTCAGATTTTGGATGTTCCTAATTCTCAGATTAACCAGATGATAGCGTGGAAACCGCCTTTTATGAGTTTTGATAATCTGACTTTGAACTTTCTATTGAAATAGGCTACATGATTTCATTTAAGGATACTTTATACCTCTAACGTTGTAGTAGCTATACCTTTTGCGGACTATATGCTCAAGGCAAAATTCATGTGATACACTCAAAGCATATCACATGAATTTTCAAATGACTTCAATGTTACTTTGAAAAGGTCGGTTCATTTACAACTCATATCACAGTATATCATTCTATAGGTTTAAAAAACATCTGAACATCAGATGGAGATGAAGTTGTTACATTTTTACTGTCTTTAATCATAAGCTGCAAATTGTTTTTCACGTGCAAATTTGGTTAATGCCTAGACAATTTAAGTGACAAGGCTGTTCTCTGAAGGCTCATCAATAGATCATCTGATGATTACCCAATTTAGCTAGAACAAGATTCACTACTAGTTTTTTATGATCACAAGGAATGTTGAATATTCCTTGTGTCATTACTCATCCAAAAAAACCCGTAATTATATAGCACAATATGCTGCCAACTATAAAAACAAACAGAGTAGATGTTTCCTGACCATATAATAATAAAATCGGTGCATATTCATCATTCATTTATTAATATGATCATTATATTAACACCAAGGCAAACATATACAAATGAATTTTATAACTAAGTAATGTACACTAGAAATACTCTATATATAGCCGTTGACGTTTTATGTGTCAATTATGCATTTCTTCAACAACTAACACAGGCCATGTCCTGAATATTACTACATCCAATATAATTATATATTTAAATCATATATAGACACGCACACGCACACACAACCATGTCCCCTCTAATTATTCTCACTTCTAGTACAATAGTTAAAATCAAGAGATTTTATTGGTTAGGAGTCAAGGGAAGACTAGTAGAAAAATATAAAGCAAAAAAGTGTAGCTTTGTGTACTAGGATCCAAGTGGTTAGGAGTCAAGAAGAACCACTTGTTTCATGGATTTTGTACTACTTTGTCATAGTCCATGCAGTTTTTGAATTATTTAATTAATTTCATGAATGTACATGCATTGAGGTTATTAAACAAGTTGTGCAACTCCTTTCTTAATTTTATATTTGGGAACCAAATATACATATATATATATATATATATATATTTATAAAGTATAATAAAATCAAACTTCATACATATCTTGTTATCATGTTAATTTATTAATTATATAGGAAGAGGATAGACGCGTACCACAATTTAATATTAAAACAGCTCGTATTTGTGGCAGATGAATACTATATATATATATATATATATATATATATATATAAACCTAAGAATTACAATGAGTAAATTATATATAGAGTCTCAAAACTAAGTTCTTAAAAAGTTCAAAATTTCTTCTGAAAAGGATAATAAAATGACAAAGGATCAATACCGAGGAGAAGGAATGCCTACACAATCTAAAATAAACAAATCAATTATATGCTTAGAAAATTGTAAAAGAGTTGAGAAACATCCCATATGTTCCACAGCTAGAGTAGCAAGGCTATGATCAACTACCTAGAGAATTGTCTCCTCTGTAGTAAGGATGGCAGATCAGATATGCAAGTTGTGTTTTTATTGTCTATATACACTTTTTGATTTGTTAAATAATTCATTAGAAATTAATCAACATAGCATGATTCAACCTAGCTGTTTCATCTAAATTATCATGAGTTGAACTAACTTGCATAACCCATTTGATTTGATTAGAGTTATACCAATAGATTCTACCGTAAGACACAGATTAATGTATTAAAGACAAAACCTGAGTTAAGCATGAACTCACCGAGACAGTTCCAGAAACACAACCTTCGAGCTGTGTCTTCCACGATGTAGGGCTCCTAACCGAGGAACTCGGCAAAATGGCAGAAATCGGAAGCAGCAAGCTCTAAGAGCACAGAAAAATTGGTGGTGGAACACTTAGGTATTTGTGGATTTGGGAGAAAATTAGACGTGCACCTCCAAATCCTTTCGGTGGTTCAGAAGATGCTAGCGCAGGAAGTGAAATCGGTCCCAGCGGTGAGGCGGTGGCAGTTCGCGGTGGAGCAGTGGCCGGTGAGAGGGTGGGTTGTCCCAGCGATCGCAGCGGTTTCTAGATTCTTTGGAGGTTGTTTGTCACAGAGTCCAGCGGCAAATTGAAGGGAGGGGGGGAATAGGCGCAAAACGAAGGGGGCGGGCTAATTAAGGGTGTTTCTTAATTCCCGCCTCATTAAATTTAATGTTGCGACGATTTTTTTCGCCGCAACCTATCCAGCTTCATTTACAGCGAGTAGTTTTCGCCGTAATAAAACCACACTGTACGAGCTTGGGGTTGGCGTCAAAAGAATTTGAAAATTAAGCGGCGAATTATTAATCGCCACAAAAAAATATATTTCCCAACGAAAATATTTGCAGCGGATAGAAAATCGCTGCAAAAGGAAAAATTTCTTGTAGTGCGTGTGGTGTTTCTTTCTGGAAAAGTTGGTGCGTGCGTGCATGCATGGTGATGGTGTTTGACCTGAATCGGCGGTCATGCATGGATATGAGGCAGTAGTCTTTGCTTAAATAGAAAGAACAATAATATTATTCCTTCTGGAACAGAAATTAATATGGGAAAAAAAAAAAAAAACACGAGATTGACGATTAGGTTTCTTCCATTTATAACGTACTGCGAATTCGAAAAATAAATTTGTGTCGAGTAATTAATAATCATGAAAGAAATCAACGAAACGACGCAATATCATGCTGATCTCGCGACTAGAGGTATTATTAAATTACCATGCATGTTTCTCGATAATTAAGCTGCTGGCAGCTTCCCTCCAATTATTAATATATACCTTACTTTTATCCAATTAATTAGATCGATTTATTTGGCACTAAAGTATATATTGGAATTAATTTGAATTTTTATCAAATTTGATCTTTCCATCAAATTAAAAAAAAAAAAAATTAATGAGTACTCCAATGTTAATACTCTTAGGTGAAAAATAGTCCAACAATTGACTTATACACATGACTGGCTCTACCATTAGGTCATTTAGACAATTGCCTGAAACTCCAAATAGAAGAAGGCCCTAAAAAATAATCAAAAACAGAAATTTTTAAAAAAATTAAAAATTAAAAAATTAAAAAATGAATTAACTCAACAAGAGAACATAAAAAAATATCAACTAGATATTACATATATATGACATAATTAAAAATATTGATTAAAAAGTTAGTATAAAATTTTAAGTAATAATTTATTTGACAAATGTGAAGAATTATTTTTAAATAAAAATCTAATGTAAAAATAAATAAATATATATATATATATTTTTTAAAAACTTCAATCAAAATTTAGTCTTAGCTCCTAACTTATTGAGCCGGCCCTATTTTATATATATTGATCGGAGATCTTTGATGACGTACGTGCTGAGAAGAGGTGCGAGAAGAGTATCTGTGAGCGAAACCCTCTCATTGCATGCGATTTCTGCCTCATGAAATCCTCGTTTTGTTTTGTTTTTTTATTTTTATTTTTTATCTTTTATTTTTTATTTTTAACGAAATAAGCCTGCCACATCAGCTCAGCGGGGGCGCAGCAGGACCCCAGCACTCGATCTTTGCAAACAAGCTAACAAATCTTAAAAAGCAAGGGGCAGAATATGCAAGCTTTAATCATAGAAGAGCTTGACCCTGACCATCAAGGGTATATGGCGGCATTCAATTGTACTCGAGCTCTTTTTCTTCATGTTCTTCTTCTTACCCGCGATCTTGGCGTTTGGAGCATAAGAATTTCTCCTAATATTTGGCAGCTTCAAACTGTACTATAACAAGAAAAGAAATAGGCACAAACTCTAACAAATGATCCGCGAGAAAAACAGAACTTCTGTTAGCATATTTGTATCCGAAACTACAGAGCTTATCCATGAAGGGAATAACTGGAAGTTCAAAGAATATTATAGGCACAAAATGGGCACCCTTGTATATGCTTAATTTGCCAAGGGTGATGCTGAGACCCTAAACAAAGCGTGGGTTATAATTTTGAAGTAATAATTTTATTCCGATCAAAGATATATAAATATGTGGGGAAAAGCTCCAATAATTATAAAGATCTCATCATCATGACACAAGTGTTTGCGTATTAACAAAATTGGTCATGGTAAGTTACTATGTTCAAATAATCAGGATAAGTAACTAAAGTAAATAAATATACTATTTATTGTCAACTGGGCACACGTGCATCGCACGTTGTGTCCATGCTAGTATATTTATACGTATGTACGTATGTATGCTTAACATATTCTTAGTAAAAATAACAATAAATAGTACTCGAAACTATACATGATTAAATGGTTCAAAGCTCGTGTTCAATCAGATCGACAAGTAAAGTCTTTCAAAGTCGTTGCCATCTTTGTAGTCGTCAGAATCATAATTTCCACTATCTTCCAATAATTTCTGAAATAATTGTCGGTCACTGAAATAGTGATACCGCAAGTTTTTTATCCGTTGGGAACATTTTCTTCCAAATTCTCCTTCCAGAGAGACATGAGGACAACGCCAAAGTTCCAGTGTTTGAAGGTGAGGACAAGCATCAAGTATGGCTTGCAAACCATCATTAGTCAGCATATTCCCATCAAGGTGGAGGCTTACTAATCCGGGCATGTTCTCTGCAATAGTTACCGCCCAAAAATCACACCCTTCGAAAGGATCTCCCAAACAAACTTCAATTCTCAATGTGAGTGATTTCAAATTGGGACAACTCCGGCCAACATCTTCTAGAAAATCTTGTAACGTTGAGCAGTATGAAAGTTCAAGCTCCTCCAATAATGGAATATTTGCAGCTACCTCACAGAATCCCTCAACCGAAACTCCATAGCAATTTGAAAGGCCAAGGTATCTGAGCTCACTCGAACTGTGAAAAAGTCCAAATTCCAATCACAACCATCATTTCATGATTCTAATAATTCTACGAGAAATTAAATCATGCCGAATTAACTTTTTTCTAAATCTTAGTGACTAGTGCACCGGACGGCAGCCACAAGTAATCTAAAAGATTGCCAGAGTTGACCAGAAACGTACCGGCCGTATCCGCCAACAATACTAGATTTTTAAAAGTAATATATTATATTCAAAACTTGAATTTTCAAATCAAGATCAAACAAAAATATTGGAAAATAACATTAGAATTAAAATAAACATGAAGAAAAAGATAAAAACAAAATATACTACCTCTCAGTGACGTACTTAAGGAGATCGTCGGTGCAAAAGCAGCCGACTTTGATCTCCAGCAACTCGCCACAACTTAGATCGACGGCGTGGCGACACATCGCCTCGAAGTCGTAGCGTATGTTCCATGCAGAGTAGTTGACGTAGCCCATGTTAATGGTGCGCCACATGAAGGGACCGTTGCAGATGTTACGCCAGAGCAAGCATACTTTTTGCGCGCTCATCAGGATCTCGATGACGCTAAGCCTCTTGAGGATAGACTCCGTCACTTCTCGAGGCAGATCCAGCCAATTTCTGTGCTGCTCTGCGGGTAGAGGATGAGGTGGAGGTGGAGGTGGAGGCGGCGCTGGAGGAGGAGACTGATCCATTAATGCGAGAGGTTCTTCTTTCTGGAAAAGCTAAATAGCAGGAGGAGGGAGTACTAGTGTTGTTTAAATAGAAGGAAAAATACATCTGAAGACCAGAGACGTGTGGAAACGAAAAACGAAAGAAAAATTATATTTGTATATTTCATTACGGTTTTTGGAAGATAAATTTTTAATTTTTTTGTTATATTTGGGGTAGGGCCGTTTTCAACTCCACTCCTCCAACATTATTGCGATCACATCACATGCCTTTAGTAATAAATTTCAAATTTTAAATCTTACAAATTAATCAAGTTTTACTATTTAAGTAATATAAATGTGTGGTGTGCCCTAAATACTGACTTTAGAATAAAATATCTCAAAAGAAAAAATTCTATTCTTTGTTTATTTTCTTATCATCTTCTCATGATTATCTCATGATATATTATAAGATCATGTAAACAGGGTCGAGGTGACATAATAAATAATCTTATATAATCATGTAATGTTAGCTACATGATTATAAAGTGATGAGAGAATTATGAGAATTAAAATTAATACAAAATCTAATTTTCTTGATAACAGTGTATATATATATACTAGTACATTGCCGGCACATTATATAATTAGCGGTATTTATTTAAATGCCACCAATAGTATGAATAAATTAATGAATAGTATGAATAAATTAATGTCGTTTATCTAAACGCCACCACTAGTATGTTGTTATCGCATTGCATAAATTAACAGTGTATTGTAAACACCGCCACTGATACATTATCGACACATTTTATAAAATAAAGACATTTATTTAAATACCACATTTATTCAAAAGCAAGATGATCCGGATAATTCACATAAATTACACCGCATCTGGAATTGTTCAACTACTAACATCCGAATGACAAAATACAACCCTTATGCTGATTATGTAACAAAGAATTTACAATAATGAAAAGGAAATAACATAATTCACACTCCTGAAGTAAAAATTTATCCAATTGCTTCTAGAAAAAAGTTAGACATAACAGCCCGAGGAAGATAACTCAAATAACTCTTTCCTTTCTTCCCACTCCAGCTGAGATTCACCCATGCTTTAGCTTGACTAACCAATAAATTATCAGTTCCTTCATTATGCCCGAAAATCTCTCCAATTAATAGTTCCCGCTTAGAGCCACCATACTCCTAGCATTTGGCGACAACATTTGAAGCAAACTTATGCTGGCTAAGTTATAAAACATATCTTGATAGCTTGTTTATAATCTGATTCCTTTCACGAGGCTTTCTCCTCTCCAGTAAATGCTGATATAAATCAACAAATCATTGGGTTAACATCCAACAATTGACAGGTATACACTAGCAAAAGGGACAATAAAAGCATCTAACCTCGGTAACATAATTTCCATATTGTCCCGAGCAAGAGTACAAACTCCAAGATTTCTTTAACTATAAATTGACATTGAAACTCATCTATACATTGCTCTAGAACTCTTTGCAAAAGATCCTCATGAAACAGCTTCTTAGTCCTGTCATGCAGACAACCAAAGAAAAAAGGGAACAAGGAAATGCTTCCACCACTCAAGTTTAATATTACCTATATGACACAACAACCATAAGGATACATAGAAAGTGTATGTAACTTTCCCACAAAAAGCAGATATGATAAACAATTAAAATATCCAAGAGATAAACTAATAAAAGATAAACACCAAATGCCCCTCTTTTTTCCATTTGTATGTTCAGGACATACTCATTGAATCCACATATCACCTGTTATAGAATTTAAGTAGGAAGACGTGTTATAAAATGATGCTAAATAGCATCTAACTGGAGCACTTAGGATCAAGAAGAAGTATAAATAAATGCAAAAGAATTAGACACTCAACTCAGTCAACAGCAATGGCTACATTTGCATAGTACTAACAATGAAACCAAGAATAAAAAAGAGGATTTTATATATATATATGAATGAAATAATAAACTTCTGCACTAAGAAGCAGTGGAGTAAAACCTGATTGTCACCAAAACTCAAATAGCTACCTTTTTGGCCAATTCCAATTTCATTTCTAGAATTCCAGCTTATAGTCTAAACTAGTACACACAATCAGTAGTGACCATGCATACCATTTTCAAGTTGTGCTAGAGTGAAGTCACACTCATAATACTCACTCTCACATGTTATTATTCACATGAATAATAGCATGTGAGAGTGAGTGTTATGAGTGTGGATTGACTCTATAATTTTTCTACCATTTCCTATTTTTGGATGCCTACAAGTACTGTTAGTTAATCCAATGCCATTGCCTTCTTGCCTATTATAACATAATAGAATTATCCCTATTAATTAATTTAATTTTGACCTTCAGTTACTATGGATGCCTGCATGTTCTTAGAGTCTAACTCTATATAGAGCTTATGGCTTTAGCCTCTAGTGCTTGTGGCCTTGGATTTCTCATGAATTCTTTCTCTATCTTCCTTATTTTTGTTCTTCCTCATTTATTTATGACTCCATATTTTAAATTTTATAATATATTTTATAATATAAATTATAATAATATATTTTATATATTTATAAATTTTATAAGAGTAGTGATAGGTACACACGTAGTGGTGTACCTATTGCGGACACGCTAACGTGACATGATACCACGTCAGCACGTATAATATTAGAAACAAACTTGTATCAGGAGGGAAAAAGTGTCATTGACGCCCAAAGCTTAATCTACAGGTACGGGGAGAGAAATGAGAGAAAGAGGGAGAAATCCGAGGACCTACCCGTTGCCGTCAGACTCCCCTGCTGTGAAGCTTGAATCGATGGCCTAGGATGTTGAGGCCACTGTGGAGAACGTGGAAGCTGAGGGGGTTGTAATGGCTACAATTGGGCTATGGAATGTAATGTTGGAATCGACGGCTAAGGGATGGTGAGACTCTGCAAGATACTTGGTGGGTTCTCACCAAGCTGCTAACTTGTTGTGCTTCCATAAAGGGTGATGGGGATCGAAGCTGGTCGACTGAAACTAGCGGATGGCATCAAGGGAGGTGGTAGATAAGATTTTCCAACACTAGTTGGATGTATGGTGAGGATAGTGAGGCAGAAGTTTTAGTAGATCCTAAATTAAAAGGGCTAGATGAATATGGAGGAAATGTAGGTGGAAGTGATGGAGGCAGCCTAGCAGATCTGGGAGAAGGAATGGAATTCCTTGAATACTTGGAATCTGGCATGGGAATGGAATATATAAATATTGCTGAACCGTTGTTAAAGCTGGATAGGTAATCTGACTAAACCTGAAAAGAAAAAAAAAAGACGTGTAATTACATAAACGCGGATTAAGAAAACGCAGTGGACAGCAATGCTGCTGCAAAATTTGAGAATGAGGGGCAGAAATTCTCTTACTTGGAAGGCTCCAGGAAGTGACTGATGTACATCCATTACAGGGTTAATAAATGGCGATGATTGAATAGGAAGTACGTCAGAAGTCTGAGATATAACAGGCAAAATTGTTGGAGGTAGCAGCATTGGAGGTAAAGGAGGTTGATTTGGAAGAAATCTATGGTCATAAAGTCCTTGAGATCCCATAGCCCCAGGCACATTAACAGGAATTTGTGGATTGTTACTTGCATAAATCTTTTGTGGAGTCATCCTAGACTCCACTGGCAATTGCAAAGATGATGCTGACGAACCATTGTAAACAGAGGCAGGAAAACTAGAACTACCTCTGGGCATTTTCATCAACAATAGATGCAATTGTAGTACCCAGGTGAGAAAATTGGTTATTTTCATTGACATCACTCTCCATATAATACTAAATGGTGTTGCTCTTCTCCAGTCTTTAGTGTTTAGGTGGTGGATCTGGTCACAGGAGCGGTGCCCTTTGCTCTAACTTCTGAAGACGATCCCACGAGCGATGAGCTAAAGATGCTGCAGGAGAAGAAGGAAAAAATTGATGGTGAGAGATTCAAAGAGTTGCATATTTTACAGCCACCATTGGGAAGACGGGTTCGTGTTTAAAATGAAACGCAACGTTTAATTTAATTTTCCATGTGGCCGGCGTGTACACGAGGTGTCCCCTAAGACGTGTACGAGAATCATTTTCCTTTTTGTAAATGAGTTAGCCTCTTTTTCTTTGTAAATGGGCGGCAGGCTATGTAAAAATATATTTCAATGATCGACAACAGTGATTCTTGTCCAAAATTAATATAGGATATTTTAAATTTTGAAATGATAAGAATATTTCACTTCTTTTTGGTTTTAAATTTTAAAAGATAAGTAATTATTAAAAAATAAGTGGTTGTTAAATTTAACAGTCATTTAACGAAAAAACGAGAATATATGTTAAGTGGTCGTTAGATAACCACTTATCATTATAGAAATAGATATAATATTAACAATTTTATTTTTCATTTGGCAAAGTATCAATAATACTACTATTCAAGAGCAGGGTTTGGCTGGTAATTACATAAAAGAAAGTGGGATGATTAAAGGTAAAGAGTATGCCATGCATGCAACATATATATAAATTTAATTCCTTTCCTTGGGGGAAAATCGGCTTTTCTTGAGTGATAAAAAAAGGCCGATAAAAGAAGAATAAAGGAAGTGTGAAGAAAATAAAGAAGAACGAAAGAAAAAAAACTTACAAATTATTATAATCTGATGTGGTATATAAAATTATAAGATTACTTTTATTATAGAATAGATTCAACCTATCATTTGAAATTATATTAGTTTGTAAATAAATGCGCATTATATTACACAAAGCAACTCATGAGTACTACTCAATCGTCCATATATATTATATTCAAGCCCCATTCATGTCATAGCAATGATGATATGGAGGATGGAGGCCGGTATATGGAGGTATTCTGTACTCAATTCAACTCGAGCTCTTTTTCTTCATGTTCTTCTTCTTACCGGCGATCTTGGTGAGTGGAGACCGGAAAACAAACTGTACTACGGGGAATGGTGAGCTTGCATGCCAAGAAAACACAAGCTCTAACAAGAGCCATGAACCCCAAGAAAAACAGAACATATATAATAACAATAAATAGCACTCGAAACTAATCATCAGTTAGCCTAAGCCATGCGAGAAACATTAATTAGTAGCCAAAGCCATGCAACAGAAAATAGCAGCACAAAAAATCGCTCAAAGCAGCTCGTATTCAATCAGATATATAACCAAAGTCTTCATAGTCGTTGTCATCATAATCATAATATCCACTAGCTTCCAGTATCTTCTCAAATTCTTGAAGACTAAAATAATGAAACCGCAAGTCATGTATCCTTCCGGAACATTTTCTTCCAAAATCCCCTTCCAGAGAGACATGAGGACAACGCCAAAGTTCCAGTCTTTGAAGGTGAGGACAAGCATCAAGTATGGCCTGCAAACCATCATTAGTCAGCATAATCCCATCAAGGTGGAGGCTTACTAATCCGGGCATGTTCTCTGCAATACTTACTGCCCAAAAATCACACCCTTCGAAAGGATCTCCCAAACAAACCCCAATTCTCAATGTGAGTGATTTCAAATGGGGACAACTCCGGCCAACAGCTTCTAGAGATTGTATCCCTGAACAGTATGAAAGTTCAAGCGTTTCCAATAATGGAATATTTGCAACTGCCTCACTGAATCCCTTATCGCAAACTTTATAGCATGATCTTGAAAGTCCAAGATATTTGAGCTCACTTGAACTATGAAAAATGCCATAAATTAGGGCAAACAACAATATTGGAAACTAACATATATAAGAGGAAAAAGATTACAATATGCATATATATATATATATACACATGACACACACACTACCTCTTAGTGATGTACTTAAGGAGATCATAGGTGCAAAAGTTGCCGACTAATTTGATGGTCAACAACTGGCCAGAACTGAGATCGACGGCGTGGCGACACATATCCCCGAGGTCGTGGCGCATCTCCCATGAGTCCTTGACCCATGAGTCCTTGACGTCGGCCATATTGAGGGTGCGCCACATGGAGGGGCTCTTGCAGATGTTACGCCAGAGCAAGCACACGTTTTGCGCACTGGTCAAGATCTCGATGACGCTAAGCCTCTTGAGGATAGACTCCGTCAATTCCATCGGCAGAGCCAGCCAATTCCTATCCCGCTCTGCGGGTGGATGATGAGGAGGTGGAGGTGGCGCTGGTGCTGGTGCTGGAGGAGGAGAGTCCATTATTAATGTGAGAGGTTTTTCTTTCTGGGAAAGTTGGTGTTGTTTCACTTAAAGTGATATGTAGCCTACATAATGTAGGGTGAGCCTGGGAGTGTTGTTTAAATAGAAAGAAAAAGAAAAATCATCCTGAAAGAGATGTACGGAAACGAAGTCTAGTTTTGATTTTGACAATAGTTTTACTTTTCATTTTGGCGAAGTATCAAATATTTTTCAAGAGGAGGGCCGGTTGGCTGATAATTACGTACATAAAAGAATGAATATATCTATTCATTATTTACTTTTTTATCATTCTTTTATTATTTTATAATATAAGATAGATTAATAAATAAAATATAATAAATAATTTTTAATTATCTAATATTCTATCATATTGTTAAATAATAATAAAAAATTAAAATTAAAATGATAAATAATATTACTCTAAAAGAAATTAGTGAGATAAAGGTAAGAGTATGCCATGCGTCGACGCCACATAATTTCATTCGTTGGAGGAAAAAGGAAATTAAAGGTAGAAATTAAAGTGAAATAAATAAAGAAGAAAGGAAGAAAGAAAAGTAAAAGCACAATACTGTTGAGTTGGTACCTTTTAAATAGTTTATTATTTACGAGGTTGATAAATAAAATTGAGTGATGCAAAATATAATTTTAAACTGTAAACTCCGTACACTTACTTTAAAAGAAAGATCGACCTTTAGATACAAAAACGAATTTTTCACATGTATTTCAGGATTATAATGGCAATGAACACTGCTAATTATTACAAGCAACCTCCATGAAAGTCTACACTACCATTCTCAAAGTTTGTACAAGTGAAAAATATTTTTATTTTTTTAACAGCATTTTATGGGTTCTGCAATAAATATAATGACTACCGTGGGCGCATGCTGCTTTATATAAGACTTAACAAATCAGTGTGATTATCTAATTACCTTTAGTAATTTAATACACCCTCATATTTACAGAACATAAGTTGCAATAATATTTTCTGACTTCAGCACATTCTCCTACGTTATTCTCTTTTTCATTTATTGAGTTACCGATTGCTAATTTGTGATAATTTGCTAAACCCCTTCCTCATTGCTTGTTCATAGTACAAGTTCTATGGCTGCGACTGTACGTTATACAAAATGTTTGATGAAATGCCTGAACCCAAGGCCTTGTATCACTTCAAGAAATGTGGATTTTTTCCAAGAGGGGTTATAATCGATAAAAGTATAATTTTCGTGACAAATACTTTTTTTTCTCACAAATTCGTATATGTCGTGGGACATTCGTGGGAAAAAGTATTTTTTTCCACGATGGTTTAAACTTGTGGGAAAAAGTCAACATCCCATGAAACCACTCGCAGGCAAAGCAGAAATACCCGTGGCAAATAATCCCACCACGCGTATGAATCTTGTAGAATTTAGTACTGTTTCCCACGAGAACATTTGGTGGGAAAAGCTTCTTAAGGCAAAAAAATGCATTTGCCACGAGATATATTTGCAATAAATGGTAAAAGAATATAGAAAAAATAAATAAATGTAAAAGCAAAAAACAAAAATGATATTGTTTCTCACCCTAATCAATATTCAACTAAATACAAATTGGCACAAATAAACACATATGCAATTTACAAGAGGAGAAAGAGAGAAAGAAATAGAAATAAAATAAAATATAAAAGACAACATAACATTATTAAAGCAAAACTCATCTAGCTATTCTTTTAATTTTAAATGAATATTTGAGTTTCAAATGACATATTTTTTCATCATCTTCAAACTGTGTAAAGAATATAACAAGAAAATTTAACATTTATCATGTTAAATTATACAAGTGTGTAAAAATTAATATTTCAAACAATAATATAATCCACATATTGAGCCATAAGTTTCTAACAAGCATAAACTTGTAATCAAGTAAATGTAATAGAGGGACATATATAAAGAAGTATACCACCTTGTTAAAAAACAAACTCTACCTAATATATGTTGAAAGTACCTACAACTCCCATTCACTACCCACACAAGACATAACTTCTTTTTAGTTCATCATAACCAACATATCAATATACATAATTCTATCCATACCAATTATTATACATATCAAACACATTCACTCAACAAGGCCCAACACTTCATGACACCCTCACAAATCAAATTGGAGTGAACATGGAACACAAAAGCTCATAGATATGAACAAGATTTGAACCTAATTTATGTACAAACCGGTAACTAAGTTGAAGTGATTATATGTCAAATACACTTATCCTTTAAATTTAAGACACAGACATCTCCTACCAATTGAAATTCAATTTCTTCTTCCATACACTAAGGTGAGATGTCAATTTAAAATCTAAATCTAGATTTAAGGAATAAAACAGAGTATCACAATGGTCAATGACTCCTAGCAAACAAGGCTTCATGAAAGTCCAATTATAAGTATCACATGCCAAAAGCATCAATAACAAGTATTGAGCTTACTTAAGGAAAACAAGAAGAACGATGAGTCAACTGAGACAACAACACAAATATAGAAGCATGACAACATATGCAGCATTGAGCTTTAGCCTAGATGATGGCCATTAAGAAGCCACAATATGTATATTCGGATTTTCCAGACCCTTAAAATTGAATAATACATAGCATAAATGAGGTTGGCATGATTCGTCATAGATATCTACAACAATTTTTTTAGAGAATCCAACAAAAAATATCATAAAAATCCATATTCCATGGGAGATAGAAATCCAAAAGAACCTACGGCTATGGTAACAATCTCCTAGCTAGAGAAGCACTTGAACCGGGAACAAAAGTGAAAACCTACTCATTGCTATTAGCAAAATAATTATCAATTGGTGGATTACACAGCCAAGTATTTCAGAAGAAATGCAAACCCCCAACATATCAAAAATGTATACTTAACAACCACACAACTACACAAGCACTCTTAACTCATTAAAAAGATATGTAGATCCTGCAAATCAGGACTCTTAACTCATTAAAAAAATAAGCATATTATCAAAAAAAAATTGCACTATGATTTATACATAGTCAAAGCTTCTTCATCTTCATAAATGCGTTGGAATGCATGGATGCATAAACCATAATCAATCTAGCACAAGAAATCTTGTAGAGATACATAACCTACCCAAAGCGCATGAATTAAAGAGTAGTACTACTTATTTTAAATGCTCTAGATGTGCTTAGATATTCTTTTTTTTTGTTAGTAGATAGGCATATTATTCTGTTGGAGGCATGAATTGGAGAGAAGATTTATTTTAAGGTATATAGTTATAAGGTCCCTAGAGTTGAACATATGAGATGTGCTATATCTATAAAGAGATTTCACAAAAGCGAATATACAAACTGATACCTTAAATCTACTTTATAATAAAATCAAATATACAAACTGATATTGTCCAATAACACTCACTACAAAAAAAATCTGAAATTATCATCATTTGCTAAATGTTAGTACCTGTCAAAATAAATGCCACTAATCAATTAGTGACATTTATTTGCTGACGCAAACAAATGCAGGACTAATGTTGTCACTATTTACATGTCCCGGCATTTGTTCAAATGCCGAGACTTAAAAATCTTATTAGCGGCGTTCTTCTACAAATTAACGGCATTTATGTAAAAACCATCATATTCCTTAAATTACTGGCATTTATCTAAACGCTGCCACTAGGTAGCTGTCATTCTATTGCTTAAAATGGTGGCATTACAATAAATGCCGCTATTAATATATTGCTAGTGCATCATATAATTTGGTGACATTTATTTAAATGCCACTAATAATACATTGATGGTATATTTAATAAATTAATGACGTTTATCTAAACATCACCACCAATACATTACCATCGCATTGTATAAATTAAAGGTATTTAGATAAACACTACCATTAGTATTTTGGCAAAGTATTATATAAATTAACAACATTTATCTAAGTGCTAATAATACGATATATCACAATAAAAAAAAATATATTACATAAATTACTAATAAATATAATATAATAGATTATTATTAATATAGTAAAAAAATACAAATCAAATCACATGAATGGAAAATACAAATAAATCACTTTGGCTCTATTGTTGTAGCTGCTCATCTCTATGACATTCACACTTATTTCCTACTGAAAGCAATTAAAAGGTAGCAAATAAAAGGGAAAAAAAGGCAATTAAAGCTAAAGGTAAGTCCAGATGCTTGAACGACACGCATGCCTCCACTTTCCCCAAACGCACCGTTTTGTCTAGCCCTTGAATTGCCACAATTTGCTTTCGACTTCTCACTTTGCCGGTTGCCCCCATCTTCTTTCATCCTCTCTTCTTCCCGAATCAAGCTTCTGGCCTCCTTTATCCTCTCTCAGCTTGTTGCCGATCTTCACCAGATCTTCCTAACAGAGAGATGACGGAGAAGGCCAACACAGATCCAGAGGGTCTTGATGGTGTGCGGATGAGTTGGAACATCTGGCCTCGCAGCAAGGTCGAGGAGAGCAAGTGCGTAATCCCACTCGCGGCCACCTTCTTCAGCTTTAAAATTTGATCTAGTTGACTGGTGATCTACTACGGCTCTGAATGGAAAGGCCGGCCAGTTACAGTGTGATCGAAGGGGTAGTCCCTCTCTTTTACTTCTATAGAAGTAAAATGACCAATACGAACTCTATTTTTGTTGGGGGAGAGGGAATAAATAGAAATAAAAGAGAGGGAGATTTAAATTCTTCTGAAAATTTGAAGGCAACGTCCGTTGGGTCGTGACTTCTTTATAATCACATTTCTTCAGCTATCGCAGAATAGAGCTCAATGTTTGCTTTAGCAATATAGAGCTCAATATAGAGCTTTAGCAATGTAGAGCTCAATCACATTTTTTCGGCTTTAGCAATACCCTAGATCTACTATATATATGTTGTACAAACTTGTACAACATACGTTCAAAATAAACAAACTCGTGATATAGAGCTCAATGTTATCTCATCTGTGATTTACATGATTCCTAGTGAATTGCACTGTGATATCAAATGCTCTCTTTGCATTAAACATTTGGTTGCTTGATTTGGAAAATTTTGTGATTTATTGTATGAAAACATGTTCGGTCAAAGAGGTCGATCTTGACTTAGAGTTTATAAATTGTTAAATTATGAATATATGGGCTGAGAATGGAGCAATGTAAGAGGACATGATGATAAACTTCATGCAATAAGAGTGGAGGTCATGCCATCAACATGATGGATTTGAATGAGGCAGTTTTTGACGTGACTTCGTTTGTAATTAACACATACATGAATTTCGTAACCTTTTATTATTGATAATATTGGGATAATGGGCTTGTATTCACGAGCCTGTTTTTATATTTACACTCGTAATTATTAATTATCTTGTTGTATTTCTATATAAATAGATTCTTTTTTATTTTCAATGATGGAATGGAAAAAATTACATTTGTACATAAAAACTAAGGCCTTTTAAATGGTGGTTAGAAACCAATTCGAATTTTTATTTCTATCTAAATTTTGATAACATATAACTGTAAAATGTGAAAATAATAGTACAACTACAATATCTATTTGCATAAAGCTTTGGGGATCAATTTTTTTTCTTCTTTTAAAAGAAAACTATTTGTTCAAATGAAATTATTGGGGCTCGAACAATTATTAGAATATATTTGAACAGCAGGAATAGGTTGTTCACAAAGTGGGATAAGATAGCTGAATGTTATGCCATTTTCCGTCACTACAACAAAAAAGATTTTTTGGAACGATTTTGATTTAGAACGAAATGAAAATCATTCCAAAAAGTCAGATTTGGAGACGAATTTCAGATTCCGTGCCAATAAAATGAATATCATTCGAACGCGTTCAAACGGTATAATTAAAGACGAAATATTGTCCCTAATAATAAACCATTCGAACGTCATGTTTTAACATTCGAACGGTTAAATTTAACCATTCAAACGCACACTTTGGCACTTTTTATCCGTTCAAATGTACAATTTGACATGTTAAGTAAAATTATTTTTGCGAGAAATTGATCAACCGTTCGAGCATAACAATTCACCATTCGAATTTTGAATCAGCACTGTTTGAACGTAGTTTGTTAGGTTCGAACGACATTTATATATATATATATATATTACATAATTATATTTATCTTAACTAATAATGATAAGAAATTTATCAATTAAATAATAGGAATAATATAAATCAATAATTAATTCAGAAAATATAAATTAATACTAATTCATAATTAAATATTGAATTTACAAAACACAAAATATTGTCCATTCTAAAAAATAAAAAATAAAAGATGCAAAGTACTAAGTTCTCAAGTCTTTGCACAATTCCTCGACTGTAGCTAAGCGTTCCCCTATTTGTGTCAATTGAGTACTGATGGTGACCTGAGTCGCAAACATGGCATCAAGCTTCGTATGTAACTCAGAAATGCTAGCAGTAATTTCTATACAAAACTCAGACACAGCAGTACGAACCTCCGTATGCGCTGCATCGATCAGCGCTGATGTCTGTCTGCTGATCGCTGCATGCACTATCTCAACCATGTCCTCACAAATAGCGTTGTGTATTGATGCCTCGACCTATGTAGATGTCTTAGCAGTCGATGCTCCATGATCTCCCGGCTGTGCATCTCTCTAAGGATCAACTGGATCTGGAACATGTCCACGAATGCGCAGTCTTGAGTGTCCCGTGCTGCGTGAGAGGGTGGTCTTGTTGATCGGTCCTATCGACTCCTGTTTACGCTTGGCAACATTAGGCGCGACACTAGCATATAGAAGAAATCGAGTGATCAGGATCCCGAATAGCAATACATCCATCAAAATGTATCAAGACTCTGATCGAATCCTATCGAATATATACCCCACTAGATTGATAGGAATGCCACGAGCGACCCGTATCAGAAATTTTGTCTGATCAATGCCAACCTCGGTCTTATGGTGCCGCTGGTCAATATTGTTGGCGATTATCAAGTTTAGGATCTTGAAAAAAGAAGATAGATCTGCCTATTTGATGCTCTTCGTCCTGTTATACGGGGGAGCATCTGGACCAACAACCAAATCCCTCACCTCATAATCAACAAGGGCATCGACATCATTTGTATAAGTTGGTACATCCTCCTCAGCTGTCTCCACCTCAGCTGAAAGATCAGACTCTCTAGACACCACGTTCGGATATGCATCGGGCAGCTTAGGAGTACCGAGATTCTTAGGGAGTCCGTCCCGTGAAAATACAACTGGAACTCCTCAGACAGAGATCCTATATGCCCCTCCGTCATCTGGGCTGGTACCACCGAGCTCTCTATAGAACTCAACAACAATATCAATATAGGAGACAGTCTCCCATGGTTCATCTTGCTCACCTAAGATAGGTCCCCAACCACGATCGCTGAAAACTGATGGCAGGAAATGACCCTCCCAGACAAGACTCTGGAAGTGAGGAATGATAACTTGTCGCTCTAATGAAACAGTCGTCTCTCTTACTCGACTGAATGAGGACTCAGATGAATTGCGTCGTTTATGTCCGAATCTAGAAGAAGACGCCATGGTTAATCAACCTGAAATTTACAATTAAAGAGCTTATCAATACAACATTAATGATAAAAATATAATAAATAACTATTAACTAAATTACATACAAATAGAAATGTAATAAAGTGAGGCATTGTGAACAACATAATTTTATAAACAATAATAATACGCTTATAACTATTTTACAACTATTTTACATTTTTTTTGTATTTATTTTTGTATTTAATTTTTAATTTTATTTAGTAATTAAGAATGTAAATGTTAAAAATGTTTAAAAAATGCTTAAAGGAAAATGATAAAAAAATAAAATAAAATAAAATCTATTAGAGTAAAAGTTGTAAAAGTGTTGTAAAATGGTAGTACGGGTAACATCACCCTTTTATATGCCATAATATCATATTATTTAATATTAATTATATCAATATTAATATAAATTTAATATTTAACAAAATGTGAGAAATTTTTCATATTAAATAATGATTCACTAATATTAATAAATTTAATTATACCGTTCGAACACCAAAATTAGTGTTCGAACAATATAAAAGCAGTTTGAATCAAATCGTTCAAACGTTCAAACGAGGTACCATTCAAACGAATAAAACAACATTCAAACGGTATAATAATTGAAACTGTTTGGTTCTAACCATTCGAACGCCAGACATGGTGTTCGAACGGTCTTCGAGAGGCTTGACAGTGAGTCGACTCAACCATTAAAATCCATGGAATCCTTCAATTTTTCATGCATTTTTCAACAAAGCAATACATAGAATCTTAAAATAAACCTTACTATAATGAATTTAAGCAAATCTACGGTGAGTATTGATGAAATTTCGATTTTATCCTAATTTAAACAAATAATCCATCAAAAACTTAAATTTAAACGGTAAATTGATTAGAAAAAGAGCATACAGGTGCTTAGAGGAAGAGACTTCGACTGGGTACTGTTGACAGCAGCGACGACAGCTCTAAACGATGGAGATGGACAGAGTTAAGAGGAGAAAACGACGTTTGTACGTCGGTGATAATGACCTTTGAGTTAAACTTATATTTGCAGTACCGTTCGAACGGTTAGTTATTACGTTCGAACGGTACTACAAATATAAGATATATAATATATTTATATACTATACTTTATTAATTAATATATTATAATAATTTATTATATAATAAACTATATGTAGCAGGATATAATATTACATATGATATGTTAGGATATAATATATAATATAAGATAGGTAATATATTTTATAAGCTATTATATAAGATAATAATTAGTGGCGGTTTATAATATACTATATGTTATTAAATATAATATAATATATAGTCATTATTTTTAATATACTATATATTATATAATATATTAATATATTATATTATATATAATATACTATAAGTTATATGATGTTGTATAATATAGTATATAATAGATTATATACTAGTATATATTATATAACATATAGTATTATATATTGTAGTACTACTTATATGATATATATAGTTAATAATATATATTGTATTTTACTTTACTATAACATAATAAATATGAATGGCTTAGTCTAATATCAACGATACTATATATATTAGATGACACTATATAATATGCTAGTATATATATGTTATCTATAGTCTAATATATTAACATATTATATAGTCTACTTAGATGAATATACTATATATTATATAATATAAACATATATATTATAATAGATGTTATTATGTATATAATATACTATATATAGTATATAGTACTAGTATACAGTACTATATTATATAACTTTATAGTACTATTGTAGTTAAATTATATTTATAGCTATTAATTAGTTATAACTATTACTATATAATAGTTATAATTTAATTATATTATTATATAGTAGTACATTAGTACATATATTACTACTAACTTTTACTATATAGTATTAATTATAATACTATTACTTATATTAGTACTTAACTATATTATATAGTACTATTAGTACTATAAATTATATTTATAGGTATTAACTATAGTACTATATGGTACTAGTATACTATATAGTCTTATATAGTACTATATTATATAAATCGTTAGTAATATAATATAGTAATATAGTACTATAGTATATAGTAATTTAACTATATACTATAGTACTATATTATATTACTATATAATAATGTACTAATATGATACTATTAATACTATTACAATTAATACTATATATATTATATAACATATTTTAAATATAGTAGTACTATATATTATAGTACTACTTATATGATATATATAGTTAATAATATATATATTTTATTTTACTTTACTATACTATAATAAATATGATATTATAGTCTAATATCAATGATACTATATAATATAGTTATAGTCTAATTAGATGACACTATATATGATAGTATATATATGTTATGATCTATAGTCTAATATATTAACATATTATAATATAGCTGGATGTCTACTTAGATGACACTATATATGATACTACATATATACTATATATAGTTTAATATATTAACATACTATAGTTGTATAGATAAGACAATATGTTATAACTTTTATATGTCACTTATAATTTAATTAGTATGATATTATATATTCATATATACTTCACTATAATATAATATATAATATGCTTGATTATATATTATAATATGATATTATTAAATTCAGCTATAGTATCATCTAATATGTCTATATATATTAATATTGTTCTTTTATTTAAATGTATAGTGTGAAAAAAAATTTTTATTAAAAATTTACCAAACCGTTCGAATAGTTACTAATAAGCCTGTATAACTGTTCGAACGAAAAATTTTAGGAGAGAATTTTTTCCCGCTTCATAGTTTCACGTTCGAACGGTTAGTAATCACCGTTCGAATGGTAAAAGTTCTGCAAATACATAGAAAACCTTGTTCTTCCTCTCCTCCTGCTCGTCTCACTCTCTTGCGAATCAAGAGAGATAATCCACCATCATTCTATGCCTTTCTTCCTCAATCTAGCCACAAAATGCTACTAGTTTTCATCTCACTCAATTATTAGCAAATTAATCCATTATTTTTACTGATTTTTTGGGAGCTCCTTCACATTGGTACATGACAATCTCCTTACCTTTTAATCTCTCAAAATCTCAGGTATGTTTTTTACATTCTCATTTTGGTTTAAATATGTTATTTCCAATGTTAGTATAATATTTGTTCTTGATATTATTGTTTGTGTTGGTGTGAGTTCAGGATTAATGGCATTTGCAGTGGTTGAAGACGGCTGGAAACTGGAACATTTCTGTTCGAACGGATTACGCTTAACGTTCGAACGAGCATGGTCCAGTTTTAACATAGATTAACATCGTTCGAATGAGAAGCTTTTATATCAGTATATTTACAATTAGAAATTAGAATATATAAAAACAGTTGTCCATAATGATTATTAAAAATAGTTTAAAAATACTTAAACTAAATAAAAATACAAATAGTTAATATTGTAAATTTTAAAATTGAAGTACAAATGGTTAAGAGTTAATAATACTTAAATACTTAATTCTAAATTAATAAAATACAATGTTTAAATTAAAATACTACTAAATCTTAAAATTAAGGTACAAATGATTAAGAGTTAATAATACTTAAATTATTAATTCTAAATTAATAAAATAAAATATTTAAATTAAAATACTACTAAATCTTAAAATTAAAGTATAAATCGTTAAGAGTTAATAATACTTAAATAATTAATTCTAAATTAATAAAACACAATGTTTAAATTAAAATACTACTAAATCTATTAATCCTACTAAATGCTTGATTGATAACTCTTGAATTGTCCAGAGTGGACAGTTTGGAATTGTAAGATCATTCTCGCAAACTATCGAACTATATTTGTTATCGTCCAAATTATGATTTCAGTAGTTCTTTCCCTTGTTCTCCGGATATGCAGTTTCGGTGATGGTGTAACGATGTATTAATCGTTAGTGCACACAACCAAATGAGCATATTTGGAGAACTATGGGGAGATGCTACTAAAATTTTGTTGAACGTGACAAATAATAGATCATAAGTTGGCGACTATGATCTTACAATCCCGAACGGGATAGAATCAACTACCCGGCAAAAGGTGGCATACTTCTTCATTGAAACATGATATATGCTTATTTGTTGATGCACATGTGACTGTTTGTAATGAAGATAATCAGAATAGATAAGAGTTGGATGCGAATTAGCGATCGATTGGGTCATAATTACAATGTATATGCTAAAGGTGTTAAGAAATTCTTAGAGTTTGCATTGGGTACATGTGATACTGATGGACGTATTAGATGCCCATGCAGAGAATGTGGGAATTTGTGTTCTCATAAGATAGACTTGGTGAGAGAGCATCTATTTGTGAAAGGTATTGACGAGGGTTATACTGATAGGGTCTTACACGACAAACTATATCTAACTTCATATGAGGCTCTACATGAAGAAGAAGAGATCGATGAAGATGTACAAGCAGATGTTGTTGGAGATGAATACGATGAGGATATGGAGCAAATGTTAGGTGACATCGGTGCGGGAATGTTTATGGATGAAGGTGACATGGACACATTAAGTTCAAATGATGGGGGTCATAATAGTTTTGCACGATTGTGGAATGATTCACAACGTGAGCTATTTCCAGAATGCAGAAGACATAGTAAGTTGTCATTTATCGTAAGACTGCTTCACATAAAATCAATGTGCCGATTATCTATTAAGGCTGTCAATATGTTACTTAAGTTGTTCAAAGAGGCATTGCCATCAATCAATACTTTACCTCGTAACTTTTATGAAGCAAAAAAATTGAAATCAGGACTTGAATTTGATTACAACGTAATACATGCATGTAAGAATGATTGTATGTTATTTTGGAGAGAGAATGAGCAGTTGAACGAGTGTCCCATATGCCACGAATCAAGATGAATATCCGACAAGCAAAATATGCCATAAAAGATCGTATGCCATTTTCCATTGATACCTAGGTTACAACGATTATTTATGTCATGCGCAACGGCTGTAGATATGACATGGCACTCATAAGGCAAAGTAAGGAACGGTGATATTTTATCACATCCTACTGACTCCCAGGTGTGGAAGGAATTTGATCAGAAACACCCATGGTTTGCTAAAGAATCGCGTAATGTGCGACTTGGGTTGACGACCGATGGATTTAATCTATTTAGGAACATGAGTACCAGTCATAATACTTGGCCAGTTGTACTTATGTCGTATAATCTATCACCGTGGAAGTGTATGAAAGATCCATATTTCATAATGAGTTTGCTGATTCCAGGTCCGAGATCACCGGGAAATGCTATAGACATACACTTATAGCCATTGATTGCAGAATTGAAAGATTTGTGGGAGAATGAGGTTGTCACATTTGATTCATCAACAGGCAAGTCGTTCAAGATGCATGTTGCGGTGTTATGGACAATAAATAATTTTCCAGCATATGAAAACTTGTCAAGTTAGAGTACTAAGGGAAAAATGGCATGTCCAACTTGTAACAAACATACTAAATATGAATGGCTTACTTACGGCAGGAAATTATATTTCATGGGTTATTGTCGATTTTTACCTTGTGACCATAGATGGCGAGAAAATTCTAGAATGTTTGATGGAACTGTTGAATGGAGTCAACCTCCACCATATTTGTCTGGCGAAGATGTACTTGCACAATTTATAGAGGTTGGCTATAATGAGTTTGGTAAGAAACAACGTAAGAGAAAACGAGCTACGAATGAGTTGAATTGGACAAAGAAGAGTATATTTTTCGAACTCCCATACTGGTCGAAGTTAAAATTGCAATATAATCTTAATGTTATGCATATTGAAAAAAATATTTGTGAATCCGTACTAGGAACATTGATGTCAATTGAAGGAAAAACAAAGGATACATTAAACTCAAGGAATGATCTGAAGTGGTTGGGAATAAGACCTGAAATGCAATTGCAAGAAAATGGTTCGTCTGTCTACATGCCGATTGGGTGGTATACATTGTCAAGGAACGAAAGGGCTACATTTTGTGAGTGGTTAATGAAGATTAGATTACTAGACAGTTATGCCTCGAATCTAACAAGGTGTGTGAGAACAAATGATTGGAAAATAACTGGATTAAAAAGTCATGATTGTGATGTCTTCTTACAGCGTATCTTGCCTATTGGTATCCGTGGGTACTTGACAAGAGACGTGCGTGTGGCTTTGATTGAGTTAGGTGCATTTTTTAAAGACTTATGTGCTAGGATGTTTAACGTAGAAGCTTTGGATCGAATGGAACGAGAAATTAACAAAATATTGTGTAAGCTAGAAAGTATTTATCCACTGTCATTCTTCGACGCCATGGTTCATCTAGTTGTTCATTTGCCATATGAGGCTCGACTTGCAGGACCAATTCAATATAGATGGATGTACCACATTGAATGATTTCTTGGAAAGTTGAAACCTAAAGTGGGTAACAAGGCTCGCCTAGAAGAGTCAATTGTAGAAGCATATATTGACGATGAGTGGCATACCTTCTGTTCCAAATATTTCCACGGAGGTAACACTAGGTTTGATCGAGCAAGAAAATGAAATGTGTTTTTTGTATTTTTCCAACAAGTACGTCCAATTGGTGCAGTGCATGGTTGTGACTTGCGTGGAAGAGAGTTTGAGAAAGCTCAGTGGTATGTGTTGAACAACTGCCCTGAGAGTGAGAACCACTTGAAGTAAGTTATAACTTTTTCTTATTTTAAATTCGCTCATTTACTTTAAAAAAATTCTAAGAATATATAAGATTTGTGGTAATCATCAATTCCAGTAATCATATTAACATGCTCAAGGAACTCAGAGTAAATGATATAAAGCAGAAACATGAAGAGGAGTTCCCGAGATGGTTTCAAGAACGGGTAATGACATTACATATACTTTACTCAATGATATATATTGTAGGTTATATAAATGCATGCAAATAATCCAAACGATATATTGGATGAACTATATGCATTGGCACATGGCCCATCGAGACGCGTTGCTTGATATTTTGCATGTATTTCTCAGGGAAGTATGTATCACACAATGGATTGAGATTGTTATAGGAAAACCCAAAATAGTGGTGTCCTAGTCGAAGGAAGTCATGATGGAAAAAATATTGATTTCTATGGGGTTATTGTCGATATAATTGGAATGAAATATTTGGGGGAGCTTGCAGTGTATCTGTTTAAGTGTGATTGGTGGGATTTAAGCAATCCTCGAACTGGAGTACATGATAATGAATATTTTTTTAGTATTAATACATCAAAAAAATGGTATGAAGATGATCCTTTTATTTTGGCTTCTCAAGCATCTCAAATATTCTACTTGGATGATTCGGAGTTAGGAAATCCATGGCGAGTAGTACAAAAATATTCTCCAACAAATATATTTGATGTTATCCTTTAAGCAAAAGGACAAGATCAAGAAGAAGATGACCTATCTACTCAAGAAGCATACCGAGAGAGTCAACCCGCCTTAAATTGATTTGTGAATTTGAGCCAATATGAAATGATTCTATTAAATAGAGAAGATATTGAAGCTAGAATTGTTGATGCGACAATTGAGGAGAATGTTGAATTATCTGAAGTATCTACAAATGATGAGAGTGAATGGTCAAATGAAACTGATACAGATTATGATTGACCAATTATGTGTTAACATTACACTTGATGACAAATAGTTTATTTATTGAATGTAACAGTAGTTTGAAATTATGGCACCAAAGAGAAAGGAAGTTCGAAACCCATCTCCACCTGTTCCTAACTCTCCTTCAAACTCACCATTAAAGATGGACTCTACAGAACAAGGTAAAAATCTAATACTCATAAAAGTTATTAATTAAGGTCATATAAAAGACATATAATAGAGATTGATTATAATGTTATATTTTATAGAGTCCACAGTACAATCTCGTCAAGGTCGAGGCACAACTAGAGGCGTGACGTTGAAAAAGTATCGTAAGGTGGGTAAGATCAAGGTTAACATTCCTGACGAACATACCGGAGGCAAAGGAAAACCAACAGCTTGGCTTGCATTGCATGTGGGTGCTCTTACACGAACTTATGCACCTTTGGCAACGACTTCATGGAAGAAAGTCTCCCAAGATGTTAAAGAACTTATGAAGAAGCGTTGTTTGGTAATGTTTAAAACGTTGATTTGATAGAATAAATTTCTATATTTTACTTAAATTTAGAATATTATAAATGATAATATGTTTGTGACTATTTTTTTAAAGATGATTTCGAATTAAATTTTGATCAGAGAGAGGAGCGTAAGATTGTGGAAGAGTTTATGAGTAATGCATTTCGCAAATATAAGGCGAGGTGTCATGATCATTATAATAAGTTTGAAAACAAGGAAGATGCACGCCCACATCCTTTTCAGGATGTCCATTCTTCTAAGTGAGTCAAATTTTATGACATGTTTGAGGATCCATTATATGAGGTATAATTAAATTAATTATTTTACTTGTCCTATTTATCATTTCGCTTCATAATGTTTTCAATTTATTTGCAGGAGCGATGTTTTATAAACAAAACAAATAGATCAAAATTGAAAATTAATCATCATGCAGGCTCAAGATCTTTCTATCGTCTCTCTAAGAAATTGATATTGCTATTTTTTTATTAGATATAATTAATTATTTGGATGAATCATAATAACTTTATATCTTAATACATATTTATTGTAGCAAGATTCAGATACCAATTATGATATGATGAAATTATATGCTGCATCGCACACTAATCGTAATGGAGAGTGGACTCATCATGATGCCCGTAAAAATTATATAAGTATTATAACCTATTTTGATTAAATATATTAGAATATTTATGACGATATTAATTCTTTATCTTACACATGTCTAGGATAAAATGGTTGCCTTACGTGTTGAATCTGCGTCAGATCAAAATTCCTCAACAAATGATGTTGATATTTTTACACAAGTCCTAGGTCAACGTTCAGGATATTTGAGGGGTTTGGGTCGCTGTGTAAAGCCTTCTCTCTTTTTCTCTTCTTCCGGGGTTGCCTCTACAACTTCTATAGCGCTAGAGAATGCAAATTCCAGAATCGAAGAATTGACTGCAAGGCAACATGAGTTAGAGGCGCAATTGGCGAAACAAGCAAACATGAAGATGCGCATCAAACAATATGAAGAACAATAAAAAGAGTTCAGGAAACAGATGCAACTCCAAATACAACAACTTATGCAACAGTATAGGCCTCCAAGCAACTAATAATTTTTTACGTATAGATTTTGGGATTAATTATCTACTTATGTACGAACAATGTCAGTCTCACAGTTATTTATTTAGTTTGCATTTATCATAAAACTTTTGTGAGTATTAAACAGTTTCTAATGTATTTTCTGAAATTTTATAAATATCTATTTGATTTTTTATTATTGAGTTTAAATAAAATGGTTATCGTTCGAACGACCGCATAACGTTCGAACACCATGTATTATACCGTTCGAACGATCAAATAACGTTTAAACGTAATTTATTTTTGGAGCTTTCGAACATAACATTCATCCGTTCAAACGCTTATACCGTTTGATCTTAACGTTCCAACGGAAAGCTTGAGTTATACCGTTCGAACGGGTATCTATTTTATTTTTGTTCGAACGTATTTTGCAACCGTTCAAACAAATTAATACCGTTCGAACTATATTCTGGGACGAATTGCAATTGTGACAAGAAAAATTTTCCGTTCAAACGTGTTCGAACGGTTTCCTTCAATTTTGTCTCAAAAGATATATTTTGGAACGAAATGATAATTTTTGTCCCAAAATATCTTTTGGGACAACCCTGGGACAAAATTTTTTTGTCTCAAAAAATATTTTGGGATGAAATTCCTAGAATTTGGGACGAAAATTTTCATCCCAAAATACCTGTTCTCTTGTAGTGCGTATGTCTCACATAATTCCATCGAACGATTAATATCGGCTAGCTATTTAATTCAAAATAAGAACAAAAAAAAAAGAATAGGGAATTTAAAGAAAAGAAAGTAGAACATGAGTTAAGAAAAAAAAAAAGAATGCTGCAAGTAAAAGCACGACATTGCAATCCAAACGACATAGCTAAGGATAGAAAAAGGTACCAAATTGTTTGTATTTTGAGTTATAATTGCAAAAGCATTTGATACCTTTTACTTTTAATGAAAGCATTTGTTACTTGTAGCGCACTCCAAGGAGATTCCCAGTACCTCAACTTTCAGTTCAGTTTAGTACAATTTGCACACCTAAAAAGCATGATCAAGTATATTCATCAGGAATATGAGGTGCATCTTTGATTTCTTCTTCTTCTTGTTCTTGGAACACAGAACATGATCAAGGTGTGCGACTTTCAAGACTTCCTGTTTTGTAGGAATGGGATCACCAGAATCAAAAGATTTCCTGTTCAGTGCACGCAACTGATGGGATTATGTACTAGGGAAGAATTAAGGATTTATCAGGAAGGGAAGAATTAAGGATTTATCAGGAAGACATGACTACAGTAATATCACGACATCGATTCCCGACTTCAAGTATGATTTTGATTGAGAGATGAGTTGAGTTTATTTTAAATTTTTTATTAAATTTTTTTAAATTTTTACATAAAATATAATAATTAATTTAATTTTTTTTAATTTTTTTTTTCAAATTCTAAAATAATAATAATATTTAAAATTAATATTCTTATAATATTTTATTTTATTTTTAAAATTTATCTCAATTCATCTCATTTCATTTCTAAATTAAGTGGATAACTCTATTTACCGGGATTTTCAGGGGCGAAATTTTTTCTTTTGGTCCCGTCCAAAATTTGAAAATCTAGGTGATCAAGTCGAACGGTTATCTACCCGAATTGGACCCGGACACGTAAATAAATCCAGGCAGGCCGTATGGTGAGCTCCAAGAAAACAAATAGGTTAACAAGAAAACACAAACTCTTATAACAAGAGCCCTGATCCGGAAGAAAAAAAGAATTCCTGTAATTAGCATAATTGTATCAGAAAATAACAGATCATTGTGATTACCATTAAGTTGGTACTTTTTGTCTGCAAGTTCAACGAATATAGGCACAAAATTATGAATTAATAATTTTATTGCGATCAGAGGTTCAAAGATAAATATGATCATCTTGACAGAAGTCTTTGCATCGAATAACATATTCTTGGTAGTAATTACAATAAATAGCACTCGAAACTTAGTAGCCTGATTAAGCCTTACTTAACAGAAAATAGCAGCACAAAAATCACTCAAAGCCCGAACGTCCAATCATAATCATAATCATAATCTAAACTCTCAAAGCCGTTCCAAAAAATTTTAACGCCTTTAAGACCAGAAAATTGATCTTCCCATTCTTTCTCATATTCTTTTACATTGAAATAATGAAACCGCAAGTCTTGTATCCTTTCGGAACATTTTCTTCCAAAATCCCCTTCAAGAGAGACATGTGGACAACGCCAAAGTTCCAGTGATTGAAGGTCAGGACAACCATTAAGTATGGCCTGCAAACCATCATTAGTCAGCCTATTCCCATCAAGGTGGAGGCTTACTAATCCAGGCATGTTCTCTGCAATAGCAACTGCCGAAAGATCACACTTCTTTGAAAACTGGAACGGAGAAAAGGAACTAATCAATTTGAGTGATGTCAAATTGGGACAATTGCGGCCAACAGCTTCCAGATAATTTTCTGCCGTTATACAGTCATGAAGTTCAAGCTCTTCCAATAATGGAATATTTGTAACTGCCTCACTGAATCCCTCACACGACATGTTAGTATCTGAAAGTTCAAGGTATCTCAGCTGACTTGAACTGTGAGAAATACCATAAAATTGCATAACAAGTTAGCCACCACCGCAAATATAGAATCATGTGAACTGATTCAGAGAAAAAAAATATTCAAAGAACAGAAATTAGTTCAATATATGTGTCGTGGGGAGCATTGTCCAAGCCAAATCATGCAGTACAAATTAAAGCTTCGTCCATGGATTTGAAGCCATGAATCAACCCAAAAAAATATTGTCGCTTATGAATTACTGAGAACTATGAGGCTATCAGAAGCAAATTACCTAAGCCTCTTGAACTTCATTTAAAATTCCATGATGTGAACAGGAGGAAAACTCAAAACAGCCTGATCAAGACTCGTCACTCGTCAAATAAACGACATAAGTACATCAGTACACACCAAAATTAAACCAGAAAACCAAACATATGTATTTAGAGTAGCGGTGCGCACTTCTTTTCCATGGATGGGGTAAAATGACTTTTAAGAGTTTCTTTGTGACTATTCCGGCCGGCAGCCACCACTCTAAAAGATTGACGGAGTTGGCCAACAACCGGCCGTATCCGCCAACAATATTAGATTTTTAAAGTAATATACATATATATATATATATATATATATATATAATCAAAACTTTGAATTTTCAAATCAAGGCCAAACATCAATATTGGAAATTAAATAAACATGACAAAAAAGATTAAAAAGATATATACTACCCCTCAGTGATGTACTTAAGGAGATCGTCGGTGCAAAAGTAGCCAACTCCGATCGCCAGCAACTGGCCACAACTGAGATCGACGGCGTGGCGACACAAATCCTCGAGGTCGTAAGGCATATCGCATGAGCCCCGGCCGTAGTTCAGGTTGATGGTGTCCCACATGGAGGGATTCTTGCAGATGTTACGCCAGAGCAAGCACACCTTTTGCACGCTGGTCAAGATCTCGATGACGCTAAGCCTCTTGAGTATAGACTCTGTCACTTCTCGGGGTAGATCCAGCCAATTCCTGTACTGCTCTGCGGGTAGAGGTGGAGGTGGAGGTGGAGGTGGAGGTGGATCAAGTGGAGTTGGAGTTGGAGGTGGAGGTGGAGGTGGAGGTGGAGACTCCATCAATGCGAGTTGTTTTTTATGGAAAAGTTGGTGTGGTTTTACCTGAAGTGATCATGTAGTGGGACTGGGAGGTAGTGTTGTTTAAATAGGAGGAAAAATAAAATACTGAAGAGACATATGGAAACTAACAATGAAAGAAAAATTATAAAGATAAAATTTAAAATTTAGATAATTTATACATTAATTGATTCTTATTATTTAAGTGATATATATAGTTTGCACTAAATTCTGACTTTAGAATAAAATAACTCAAAAGTATCAATAAATTATATATATATATATTATAAATTTTATTTTTCAATTGGCAAAGTATCAATAATACATTTCATCAAGAGCAGGGTTTGGCTGATAATTACATAAAGAAAGTGGGATGATTAAAAGGTAAAGAGTATGCCATATATGCGATGCTGAGCATGCCCCATATATATAATATAATTCCTTTTGTTGGTGGAAAATCGGTTTTTTTAAAAGAGGGAACACTAGGGAAGCAAGTTAAAAGGTAGAAAGTGAAGGAAATAAATATGAAAGAAAGAAAAAATAAAAGTCGGAGATTGGAAAGAAAAAGTCGGAGCAAGTTAATTTAATAAAATAATGATAATTACGTTATTCTAAGTTAATGTTTCTTTTTAGGGTACTTGAATGAAAATTACATTATCCTAAGTTCCTAGCTACTACTTTCATGAGTTAATTTTTTATTTAGTTTGGGCGGTACTTGAATTAATTTGATGAATCCCGGGTACTCTTGATGTTGATTAATCAAAGCAAATTAATTAGTATTAATTAAGAAAATATATATTCAATTTTTTTTGTAAAGAAAATATATATTTAATTATGTATTGTGTTGTTTGGGTTCAAATATATTCAGATTGATTCTTGATTCCTCCGAAATCAAATTAAATAATGTTGTTTTACATAAATCACAAGATACACATGCTATATATATATATATATATATTACAAGAAAAAAGCCTTTTTCCGGCGATTTTGTGTTTGTCGGAAACATAATCGCGGATAAAATGAGATATTAGCAGCGATTTAAAATTTATCATGAAATTTTTGGATTAATGTTAGGATATGATCTTTTGCAGCAAATTTAACTAATTTAGCAGCAAAATAAATCGCTGGTATATTTGTTTCTTTTAACGGCGAATTTAGTTCGCTATAATTGTGTTTGTAATGAGTGCTTACGATGTACCTGTTTGTTTTGGCAAATAAAATCGCTGTAATAAATGACTTTAATGAACACGCCAAAGTGCTTGGGATTCCCCCCACCCTTCACATTTTCCTTTATTCCCCAAAATACGAACTCTCCCACTCCCTTACTTCTTTGATCGACCAGTAGATATCTCCCATTCGAGCCCCCAAATGAGAACTTAATAAAAGAAAGTAGAACATGAGTCATAAAGAAAAAAAAAAGTATGCAAGTAAAAGCTCGACATTGCAATCCAAACGACATAGCTAAGGATAGAAAAAAGGTACCAAATAGTTTGTATTTTGAGTTATAATATTTGCAAAAACATTTGATACCTTTTACTTTTAATGAAAGCATTTGTTACTTGTTAGTGCACTCCAAGGAGATTCCCTGTACCTCTACTTTCAGTTTAGTGCAATTTGCTCCTTTAAAAGAAAAAAAAAAACTTTCTACTTCATGATCAAGTAATCAATTTCCTTGTTATAAAAATGGTAATTTTTTTTATAGATCATAACCTTAAGAGAGGCACTATAAGATAGCCTATTTGGTTTTGTATGAAAATCAGCCCTCCAACCAGATAAAGACGTAAGAAATTGTGAATCAAATACATACACTAAAATACAAGAGATTGAGGCCAAAAATAGAAAGAGAAAGATCATCCTTCCCCCGAAACGTAAGCAACAGGACAAAACGTAAGTAATGGAAGCATAGTTTTAAATTTTGTACTGTACCGACCGGTACGACTCGTACTGGAATAGTGGTTGGTACAAAAATTGGGTCTGTTTCGTACTAGCCCAGATTTCAACCGCACCGGCCATGTGTACTGGGTTTTTCCCATTTCTTGCTATTTTTTTATCCTAATTTAGACTAGATTATTTACATATATATATATATTTATATATATAATTTATTCATATATTGACTTTTATTTTAAAATATAATTTATATATATATTTATATATATACTTTTTTTTATATATAGACTATTCTAAAATGGTACACGAAACGGTACCGATATCGAAATATTTCGTTTCAGTGCTTTGACTGTGATGCTTACTGGTGTAGTATTCAAAACATTGAACGAGAGTATACTTCTCTGTGAGACACGTAACCTTCCAATTTTAACAACTTTGTGATCTCAGCTAGCATTGTGTATATGAAAAATGATAAAGATATCAATGGTTCAGCCCTATTTTGAGTCCAGCTCTAAATTTTTATTTTTATTTTTTATTTTTAATTTAAAGATTAAGAAAATATTATTTAGTAATATTATAATTTTGTGATCTCAAATAGCGGGGGCTGTAGCAGGCTACATAAAGATTCGAGTGGTGTACATAATACCCATAGTGCCCAGGCTCTAATTCTAGGTGCTGGGCTCTTGACCCCTCCCCAAGAGCCAAATGTCCATGAATTGTGCATTCTCTCTACGATAAGTTCTGAACAAAAACCAATGACTCAAACCCATCTCTTATGGCTATGGAAGGTATCTTTTCTTCCTCTCTAACAGTAGTCAACTTGGCCTACAACTTTCAGAAAAAAAGGTACGTGTGTCTGTGTCAGGTTTTATAGAGGACAATGCGTCACATACAACGCGCGAAATTATGGAATAGCTCAAGTTATTTACAAGCGTGCGCGACATTGCCTATCTGACCCGATTTAAATTGGAAGGTGAAATAAATTGAGATAAATTGAGTTTATTTTTAATATTATTTTAAGATTTGAAAAAATTAAATTGAGATTTGAAAAAACTATATTGAAATTTTAAAAAAATTGTATTGGAATTTATATTTTGTATGAGAATTTGAAAAAGTATAATAATGAGTTTGAGATGAGTTGAGACTAGCTCGTCTCGTCTACGAATCTAAACTAGTCCTTAGTCTTAAAACAATTTTGCAAAATGAAAAATGATTTAACTACAGAAAAGAGAAATGCTTACAAATTATTATAGTTTTAAGTGATATGTTAAAATGTAAAATTATTTATTATTTTTTTTTAGGAGAGAATGCAAATCATTCCAACAAATTGAGATTACATATGTGACTTGATAAGCAGAACAAGTCCAGATTACAAGCCAAATTGACCAAACTGATTGACACACCTCGCACACAAAAATTTGTAACCAAAGCCATTGAACATAAAATAGCAGCCTAATAAGCAGAGCAAACCTAGATTATAAGTCAAATTCACCAAATTGATTGACGCACCTCGCACAAAACAATTTGCAGCCAAAGCAATTGAACATGAAATAGCAGCACAGAAATCGCTCAAAGCTTGTATTCAATCAGATCCACAACCAAAGTCTTCAAAGTCTTCGCAAGTAATAAAGGTGAGGACAACCATCAAGTATGGCTTGCAAACCACCATTAGTAAGCTTATTTCTATAAAGGATGAGGTCGAAGGATCACACCTGAAATCTCCCAAATACCCTTGTATGACCAAATGCTACCTATTAATTTTCTTGATCAAATTGGTTAGGTCTCAATTGTGTGAATATATAAACAAAATGTTATGCCATTTTCCGTATGTTTCGCATAATTCCATCAAACGAGGGAAATCAGCTAGCGATTTCAAGAGAAGAAAAAAAAAAGAATAGGGAAATTAAAAAAAGAAAGTAGAACCTGAGTAAAGAAAAAAAAAAGTATGCAAGTAAAAACATGACATTGCAATCGAAATGACATAGCTAAGGATAGAAAAAGGTACCAAATAGTTTGTATTTTGAGTTATAAATGCAAAAACATTTGATACCTTTAACTTTTAATGAAAGCATTTGTTACTTGTTAGGGCACTCTAAGGAGATTCCCTGTACCTTTACTTTCAGTTTAGTGCAATTTGCTCCTAAAATAGAAAAAAAAAACTTTCTACTTCATGATCAAGTATTCAATTTCCTTGTTTTATAATAGTATTTTTATATTATAGATCATGACCTTAAGAGAGGCACTATATGATAGCCCATCAAGTTTTCTATGAAAACTAGTCCTCCAACCAGAAGAAGACGTAAGAAATATTGAATCAAATACATACACTAAAACACAGGAAATTTAGGCCAAAATAGAAAGAGAATTAGGACCATCCTTCCTCTGAAACGTAAGTGAAAAAGCGGTAGCTAATTACCTTACACACCTATAGGGGGGTGAATAGGTGTTTAACAAAAACAATAGCAGTTTAAAAAATTAATCAACAAACAAAAGCAATCAAATGAGAAATCAACACACTGATTTTGGTTACGAAGTGGAAACTCATTTGAAGAACCTCTTCAAAATCTAAAACCACTCCGGGTGTAAGACACCACCTCTAATCCACTATAGAAATTTTAGTTTGTTACAACTAATTTAGAAACACTTACAAACCAACAAGAGCATCTAAACTTGTCTTGCAACACCACGAGTGACCCACTCGATCTCTACACGCATGTAGTGCCGGAACTCCGACCTTTCTATAGCTTCTCACACGAACACCTTGATTTCTTCATCCAAGTACCTTGAAGAACTCTTCCAGCTTGATGAACACGTCCACTCCAATGGACTCACTAAAATTATGAATGTGTGTTGTGGGGGAGAAATATAATCCAAGAGAATGATCCTTGAAAACAATGGAGATGTTTCTCTCAAGGGATGAAATGGGGCTCCTTGGCTTTTCCTCTGTCTTTTCTCACTTGCAGCTGAGGACTTAAAGATATATTTATAGGCCACCTTCAAAAACGGCGCTCAAACCCTAGAGAAATCCATTTATCACTAACTTCGCTCGAGCGGGATATCGAGCGAGTGTCGAGCGAAGTCTCTGCCTGGACTTCGCTCGAGCACCATGTCGAGCGAGTGTCGAGCGAAGTCTCTGCCTGGACTTCGCTCGAGCACCATGTCGAGCGAGTGTCGAGCAAAGTCTCTGCCTGGACTTCGCTCGAGCGCCATGTTGAGCGAGGGTTGAGCGAGATCACTGTGTTCGGTTTTTCTCAAGCCATTTTGATCCTCTTCATGTGTACTCTGTCCACCATTAGTTACAACTCATTTATAATAGGTTTTTCACTAGAAATTTGCCAACTACCAAATTTTACATCAACAATCTCCCCCTTTGGCATTTCTGTGACAAAACCTCTAACCTATACATTGGACCTAATCCTATCACACACAACCAACAGGACTTCCACATGTAGGTTTAGTCTTGGCAAGTGAAGTATCTGCACACTTAACAAACATATAAACGTACCAAACGAAAACACTTGCAAGGAATTTAACAGGAGAACTTCAAACGTAAAAAAATTGTCACAAAATTTTAACATTAAACCTTCAATAGCAATTAGTTCAACACAGAATACATCAAGAGTTCAAAAAAAATTTAATCACATAGCAACAACTAAAAACATCAAACGGTTAGGTACTCCCCCTACAATGTAGCTTAGCTCCCCCTAAAATGTAGCTCAGCTCCCCCTAAATCTAGCTACTCCCCCTTTTTGTCACAAATGGTAAGGGGTCTCAATCGTCATCAGTTTCTTCCTCCTCAGCAAGAAGATGCTGGACTTGATTTCCAAGCTCAATCACCTGAATGTCAAGTGTGTCAAACCGAGCATTGATATGAGTGTCCAATTGAGTAACCCGAGTCTCAAGGCTGTTAAGTCGGTTATCAATACGGGTATCCATGCTGGTCACGGACTGCTGAATGCTAATGAGAAAATCCAATAGGGTCTGCCGGGTTGGTTCTGTAGCTGGTGGCATCAGACCCGAGCTAGAAGGACCCGAGCTGGACTCAGGAGTGTGAGGAGTAGGTCCGCTCTGGGTAGAATGTGCAGGAGCGGGTTCAACATTAGGAAGATGCGCCTGACTTAGTTGCATGGTCTTCCGTCCAATTGGTGTCTTAAGATTCACTCTAAGTTCCTGGGGAGTGATGGACACAGATTGAGCCAAGGCTATCCTCGTAATGAGACATGCAAGAGGAAGACCAGTTCGAAAGTTTGACGACATATGGGCCTCTATCATGACCCGACAAAGAAGACTGCCCAAATCAATAGTGACATCAGTGAGCAAGGCATGTAGAAGAAGGGCACGATCTGGACCAATGTCACTATAGTGTCCAGTAGGGTATATGTTGGTCAAAACAATCCGACTCACAATCTGGTATGCATGGGGAAACGACTTGGTCGCTAGAGGAGGAATCCCAGTCCAAGTCATAGGAGACCTGGTGAGAAAGCGACCCAGATCAGGTCTGCTAGGGGCTGGGGTATGGAGATAGGGGTAAACTGGATTGTTTACTCGTGGTACCCCTAGTAAATGTGCCACTAGATCGGGAGTCACCCGGAAGGTGATATTCCGGATATCCACTTGAAAAGATCCCTCTGAGATGTCATGGATGTTCGAGTAGAACTCCCTGACCAACTCCACCGAGGGAGCGGGATGACCAGTGGTCAAAGCAAGCCACTGGCGCGACTCAAAGATCTGAGGGACGATGGGATAGGTATCCCGAAACTCACCGAGAAGAACTTCACGTTCCACAAGGAGGGAGCGATGAGAAAAATTCTGTGTGTAGAGTTCCGCGGCTTGGGGACTGTGGAAGTAAGTCTGAGAGGCGGATGGGGCAATGCGAGGACGAACACGCCGAGATGCCATGACAACTGTAGATGGACCAAGTACAGACACTGAGACATATATGACATGATACCAACATATGATGCCTAAAATGCCTTATATACCTAACATGCCTAAAATGTGACCCAACAATGTTCTCATCAAGGTGTGCAGACTATGAATGAGACATACATTTTGTCTAAAGAGCAATGCACAAAATGAGAGACAAAATGGAAGATAAAATTTCATTGAGGCATTTTATCGAACATGTAGTGTGCATGCTGTGTAATCATGGGTTTAAGACCCAATTAATTTTCTCATTCCTCCCTAAATACAACACTACTCTAATAGGTTCATCCATACCAAAAAGAAACCACCAAGTTTCCCAAAAAAAAACTAACCTAATGAAATCCAAACACAACCCTATGAATGGAATGATCCGTGAAAAAGAAAAAGAAAAAAATTAGAAGAAATGGATAGAGGAAAGCTTACCGTTGATTGACTGTTTGAGAGAAAATGAGATGATGAGGTTTGGATTGAGTGTTTGAAAGGAGAATGAGAGAAGGAAGAGGAGGTGCGGCAGACTGGCTTATCGCGCGATGCAGAGCGCAATATAAGGGTTTTTCGCTCGAGCGAGATTTTATGGTCGAGCGAGTTATCGAGCGAAATTGCAGCCCTTTTTTTTTTTTTTTTTTAACTTCAAACTTGGGGACAATTTTAAAAAAATACGTAGCAGAGCAAATGTAAAATGATATCATACACTCAATGTCACGCACGTATAAAGACTGTATGTCACAATTAATATGACTATGCGTGTTTGGATAGTGCTCTTGCTCAATCAAGAAATTTTAACCAAGAGGTGTGAGTGGGGTTGGGCTAAACAAGAAACCATAAGAGTTTGGGAGACCCGTCAAAGTGCAGAAAGTCAAACCCAATGCTGCTAGGACCTAATTTCTTGTGTCTAATAGAACTAGAGTCAGGATTTCTATTTTGACCCCCTTTTTTTTTTTTATATATATACAATAATAGAGCTTCTTCATTTTCTTTCCTTTTTGGATACAAAAGTTCTTACACAGGTCATCTAGCCCGAGGTCAATTCTGATCACTCATAAGGCTCCCCCTTACACTTTTGATTGCCTCCCCAAAGTCTCACATAAGGTCAAATGTCAAGAGATTGAGCTAGGCGTGTAGTGTGTGCGGCAAAAAGCATATTTAAAATGACACACATCTTACACCTTTGCAACATAAGCCTATGATACAATTTTCACAAGACACATGCTTGAAAGGACAAATGAATCAGAGGAAGGACAAAGAAGAAGATGAAGACCAGAAGAATAACAATGCAAAAAAAAAATGATATGCATGCAATGTATGAAATGCACGTTACATCTCTTGTGTTAAAACACAAATACCAATAGCCTTTCTAAGACACTCAAAACGAAAACCATCTAATGGTTTGGTAAAAAGATCTGCTAATTGATGTTCGGTGGGAATGTACTCAAGAGTAATTACATGTGTTTCCACAAGTTCCCGAATGAAATGATGCCTAATGTCAATATGCTTGGTCCTAGAATGTTGGACAGGATTTTTAGAGATGTTGATGGCACTGGTATTATCACAATAGATGCTCATCACACCTTGAGTAATACCATAGTCACGAATCATTTGTTTCATCCATAGCAATTGAGTACAACAACTCCCAGCAGCAATGTATTCAGCCTCAGTTGTAGACAAAGAAATGGAGTTTTGTTTCTTACTCATCCAAGCAACAAGATTTGTTCCCATATAAAAACATCCACCTGAAGTGCTCTTTCTATCATCGGCATTTCCCGCCCAATCAGCATCAGAGTAGCCTGCAAGCTCAGTGTTGGAATCTCTGGAGTACCAAATTCCATAATTCACTGTACCATTCACATAGCGAAGTATGCATTTGACAGCCACGAGATGGGATTCTTTGGGGTTTGCTTGGAATCTAGCACAAACGCCGACACTGAAAGCAATGTCCGGTCTACTAGCAGTGAGATACAGTAGACTCCCAATCATGCTTCTGTACAGAGATTGCTCAACTCCCTTTCTTGACACATCAGCACTGAGTTTTACACTTGTGCTCATAGGAGTTCTAGCATGGCTACTCCCATCTAATCCAAATTTTTTCAGCAGGTCCTTTGCATATTTTGACTGGAATATGAACAACCCTTCATCTAACTGTTTTACTTGGAGTCCCAAGAAAAAAGTTAGCTCACCCACCATACTCATCTCAAATTCATTCTTCATTTCTTCTGCAAACTCAAGAGCTAGGTCATCAACGGATGATCCAAACACAATATCATCCACATAGATTTGAGCTACAGTTATCTCCTCACCCACTTTCCGGATAAAAAGTGTCCTATCAACACTTCCTCGCAGAAACTTGTGCTTCAAAAGATACGAAGTTAGCCTCTCATACCAGGCTCTGGGAGCTTGTTTCAACCCATACAGGGCTTTCTTCAACCTATAGACATGATTAGGATATTTTGGATCCTCGAAACCTTTTGGTTGCTCGACATACACTTCTTCTTGAAGGATTCCATTTAAGAATGCACTCTTTACATCCATTTGATAGAGTTTGAAACACATATGGCAAGCAATACTCAATAGTATTCGGATTGACTCAAGCCTTGCCACCGGTGCAAATGTCTCATCAAAGTCTATTCCTTCCATTTGGGCATAACCTTGTGCCACCAATCTTGCCTTATTCCGTACAATCATTCCATTTTCATCAGATTTGTTCTTGAAGATCCATTTTGTACCTACAACATTGTGCATTTCAGGTCTTAGGACCAGGTACCACACATCATTTCTCACAAATTGATTAATTTCTTCATGCATGGCATTTGTCCAATTCTCATCATTTAAGGCTTCTTCCACCCTTTTTGGTTCAATTTGAGAGATGTAACATGAGTGGGCTAGTTGACTTATCACTTTCTTCCTCAACCTCATCCCTTCATTTACATTCCCGATTATGTTATCTTGAGGATGGTTTAGCTTCACTCTCGAAGATGGCTCCTTGTGAGTATGAACTTTTTCAGTTGATGAGGTCTCTTGATCTTCATTAACATCACTAGAGTTCTCTTCAGTTCCACTTGGTGTATCAATTAGATTTTGATTCAACTCCTCTTTAGGAGTATCATCTATAACCACATTGATGGATTCCATGGCAGTTTGGGTGCGTAGATTGTAACATCTGTAAGCACGACTGTTTCTGGAATAACCAAGGAATATTCCCTCATCACTCTTTGGGTCAAACTTACCCAGATTTTCCCTATCTCTCAAAATGTAACACTTACTCCCGAACACCCTGAAGTACTTCACATTTGGCTTCTTTCCTTTCCACAGCTCATATGGTGTCTGAGAAGTGTTGGGTCGAGGGTAGACTCTATTCACAATGTGACATGCTGTGTTCACAGCTTCACCCCAAAAATGAGCAGAAACATTTTTGGTATGCATCATAACTCGAGCCATTTCTTGGATAACTCGATTTTTTCTTTCAACAACTCCATTTTGCTGTGGAGTAATGGGAGCAGAGAATTCTTGACGAATGCCTTCTTCATCACAAAATTTCTCTAAACTTAAGTTATCAAATTCTCGTCCATGGTCGCTCCTGATTCTGACAATAGGTTTCCCTTGTTCATTTTGAAGCTTCTTACATAAGTTCCTTATCACATTTGAAGCCTCACCCTTTTCCCTCAAAAATTCTACCCAAGAGTATCTGGTGAAATCATCTACCACCACCAGTATGTATTTCTTTCCCCCCAAACTTTCAGTCCTAGAGGGTCCCATAAGATCAATGTGTAACAACTCTAAAGGTCTTTTGGTCAGGATATCTGTTGTGTTCTTGTGGGCTGCTCGAACTTGTTTTCCCACTTAACATGATCCACAAACAGATGTCTCCACTTTCCCAAGTTCGGGCAGTCCAATCACCATTTCTTTCTTAGCAATCTTTGACAAATTTTTGTGATTCACATGCCCAAGTCTTTGATGCCAGAGAGTAGTGGCCTCACTTTTAGTACTATTGCAGCTGTACTGTGAAATGGGAGCGATACCATAGCAATTGTCAGATGTCCTGGTTCCTTGCATCAAGCATTGTCCATTGTTATCAGAAACAACGCACATATCTTTTGAGAACCGAACTTCGGCACCATTATCACACATTTGGCTTATGCTAAGAAGATTTGCTTTTAATCCATCAACATATAGAACTTCTCTCAATGCCGGTAGTCCAGTAATGTTAATTTCACCTTTCCCAATTATGTTTGCTTTTCCACCATCTCCAAATGTCACTGTCCCACATTTGTACTCTTCAATTGTCTTAAAAAGAGTTTTATCATCGGACATGTGTCGTGAACACCCACTATCAAGATACCACAGTGAATTGTTCTGGGTCTTCAAGGCAATGTGAGCAATGTGACATGTGTCTCTTTCCTCCTTCTTGACCCACACTCTTTTGACCTTTGGAGAGTTGACTTGCACAACCTTCTGGGTACTTGTCAGGTTGTCTATCTTGGCATTTAGACGAGCATTTTGTCTAGTGAGAACCATGACTTTATCCCACAGATTTATGTGATCTCCTTTTGGTTTTCTCCTTTTATTTCTCACAGAGAGCTTTTTGAGCTCATAGCAGTTAGGCCGGATGTGACCATACTTGCCACAATTATGACAAATGCGGTATTCTTTGTGAGTTTGTTGTTTCCTGACTGGCAAGTCATCCTTAGGAGCTTTTCTGGTGAGTCTTTTAAATTTCAAACAATTTGTTTTCACATGACCCAACTTCCCACAGTGATGACACACGGGTCTTGTGTTGTGAGCTATTTGTTTCTCTTGAGATGAAACAAACTTTTGTGCATGTATGACTTTCTTTCCCTTTGCTAATGGGTGATTTTTCACCATGCTGTTTTTAGGAGTTTTCGAGCTCGTACCCACTTCAAACTTTCCTCTAACATAACCTATTCCACTCTTGTCTCCTGAGGGCTTTCCAAGAGTTAGAATTTTGTCCAGATTTTGTTTTCCAGTGGAAAAGGCCAGCAATCTTCCCTTTAGCTGGGTTAATTCATTTTCCTTAGTTTCCATAGCATCTTCCAAAATCTCACTTTTCTTTCGCAATTGGTCAGTCAGGATATAAGCTTCATTCAGTTTGCCTTGGAGCTCATCATTTTCTTGTTTGCACTGAATTATCTTTTCAGTCTGTGCTTTGTTGACTTTTCTCAATTTCATGCACTCCTTATAAAGTTTTTCATAGATTTCTTGCAATTGATCTTCACACTCGGACTCATCTTCCGGTATGTTACAATCATCAGAAGCCTGTTCACTGCACTGATCTATGTCTCCAACGGAAGATGTAAATGCCATGTAGTTGAGATTCCTTTTGGGAATGGAGTTGCCAGATGAGTCACTCGATTCAGACTCACTTTCACTTAGAGAGGCAATCTTTGCCTTTTCTTTGCTCTTCTTATAATTTGCACACTCCAAGCGAATGTGACCAAATCCATGACATTCATGACACTGTACTTGTGTCTTGTCCTTGTTAGGCCTAATGTAATTGTTGGAAGCTCTTTCTTTATTCTCTGAGCTTGACCCCTCAATATATCTCCCAAACTTCTTCTTCTCTGGTCTTTGGCTCCTGTGCCTTTTTGCTACAAACATTTTTCTGAACTTCTTAGCATAAAATGCTATTTCTCTGTCACTCATTGCTAATTCATCGAATGACTCATCTGAGTCCTCTTGAATTGTATTAAGAGCAATGGACTTGCTCTTCCTATCCAATGGCAGAGTATGTTCATAAGTTTGCAGGGAACCCACCAGCTCTTCTATTTTCATGACATCCAAGTCTTTACTTTCCTCAATTGCAGTAACCTTGGGACGAAATCTCTCAGGAAGAGATCTGAGAACTTTTCGTACAACTCTATTTTCTGGGATTTTGTCTCCCAAGTTGAACCGAGAGTTTACAATGTCATTCAATCTTGCATAAAAGACATCAAAGGTTTCATCCTCCTTCATTCTAATTTCCTCAAAGCTGGTGGTAAGCATTTGGAGTTTAGAATTTTTTACAGCCCTAGTTCCTTCGTGAGTGATCTCAAGAATGTCCCATGCCTCTTTACTTGTATTACACATGGAGATTCGTTTGAAATCCTCCTGGGACACGGCCATAAAAATTGCATTTAGGCCTTTACTATTTTAGTTAATTTCACTTAACTCATCCTTTGAGTAGTTGTCCACATCTGTGGGAACTTCTACTCCATCAACAATGGTGACGGGCTCTTTCCATCCTCTTATCAAGGACACCCACACACGTTCATCTATAGACTTAAGAAACGCTCTCATTCGAACTTTCCAATAAGCATAGTTGCTACCATCAAAATATGGTGGTGATGAGAGGGATTGAGACCTATCCATCTTGATCACCAAAGCAGAATCACACTCAGGAAGTTAATCCTAACTAAGTGTACCCTCTCTGATACCAATTGAAAAAGCGGTAGCTAATTACCTTACACACCTATAGGGGGGTGAATAGGTGTTTAACAAAAACAATAGCAGTTTAAAAAATTAATCAACAAACAAAAGCAATCAAATGAGAAATCAACACACTGATTTTGGTTACGAAGTGGAAACTCATTTGAAGAACCTCTTCAAAATCTAAAACCACTCCGGGTGTAAGACACCACCTCTAATCCACTATAGAAATTTTAGTTTGTTACAACTAATTTAGAAACACTTACAAACCAACAAGAGCATCTAAACTTGTCTTGCAACACCACGAGTGACCCACTCGATCTCTACACGCATGTAGTGCCGGAACTCCGACCTTTCTATAGCTTCTCACACGAACACCTTGATTTCTTCATCCAAGCACCTTGAAGAACTCTTCCAGCTTGATGAACACGTCCACTCCAATGGACTCACTAAAATTATGAATGTGTGTTGTGGGGGAGAAATATAATCCAAGAGAATGATCCTTGAAAACAATGGAGATGTTTCTCTCAAGGGATGAAATGGGGCTCCTTGGCTTTTCCTCTGTCTTTTCTCACTTGCAGCTGAGGACTTAAAGATATATTTATAGGCCACCTTCAAAAACGGCGCTCAAACCCTAGAGAAATCCATTTATCACTAACTTCGCTCGAGCGGGATATCGAGCGAGTGTCGAGCGAAGTCTCTGCCTGGACTTCGCTCGAGCGCCATGTCGAGCGAGTGTCGAGCGAAGTCTCTGCCTGGACTTCGCTCGAGCGCCATGTTGAGCGAGGGTCGAGCGAGATCACTGTGTTCGGTTTTTCTCAAGCCATTTTGATCCTCTTCATGTGTACTCTGTCCACCATTAGTTACAACTCATTTATAATAGGTTTTTCACTAGAAATTTGCCAACTACCAAATTTTACATCAACAGTAAGCAACAAAATAAGCAACGGGACAAAACGTAAGCAATGGGAGTATACTTCTATGAGAGATTGCAGGTGGTTGCCATGGAAGTTGAACATGGTTTCACTTTGTCCATTTTTAATTTCCGTAGCAAGTCACCAATGTATTTGCACTAGGTTAGGAATAAACCACCACCACGACGTAAGGTTTCAACTCCAAGGAAGAAGGATAGTTGCCCAAGATCTTTCAGAGGAAAAATGGTTGATAATTTGGCAATTAATTGATGAATAGCCTTTGTGTCCGAACTTGTAATAATTATATCATCCACATAGATGAGAATAATTGTTTGAACTTTACCGTGCTGAAAAGTGTAGATAGAGGTGTCTGCCTTTGAACTCTCAAAGCCGAGTGTTTGTAATTGATCCGTGAGGCGAGAGAACCATGCTCTTGGGGCTTCCCGAAGGCCATAGAGACTCTTTTTTAATTTGCAAACATGATGAGGATAATCCGAATGAGTAAATCATTGCGGTTGTTGCATATAAACATCATCTTGAAGAAACCCATGAAGAAATACATTTTGAATATCTAATTGGCGTAGTGGCCAATTATTAGAGACCGCAAGAGAGATGACTAAGCGGATCGTGGTTGGTTTAACCACCAGGCTGAAGGTCTCATTAAAGTCTACACCTTCTTGTTGATGAAAGTTTTTTGCAACAAGGCGAGCTTTGAATCGCTCAATACTACCGTTTACCTTTTTTTTTACACGATAAACCCATTTGTTCCCTATAAGATTGTATTCTTGTCGAGGTGGAACTAGATCCCAAGTCCCATTTTGAATTAAAGCATTAAATTCAAACAGCATGGCATTTCACCAGTGTGAGTGTTTATTGGCTTTGTTAAAGTAGTTGGGCTCAATATAGAAAGGATTTACCTCAGCAAGGAGTGCTTGTGGTAGGGGATTTAATATATCCAACATATGGCAACTTAGACTTGAGGCTGTTTGTTTGTGACTATGTGACCATTCGGTGGATTGAAGCAGATGTGGCCATTTGGCTATGCAAGATGTTGGGTTGTGGAAGTTCAGCAGGGATCGAACATGAGGTAGCATGTGGGTCTAGAGTGTTGGCAACATCTGGACGTGGGAATGCCATTGGAGTGGCATGTGGCAACAGATCAAATACAAGTGACATGTTGTTCGGTTGTGAGTCTTCGACACCTGCAGGCAAAGTTAAGGTGTGTGGACATGTGGGATTTAAATTAAGAGGAATGGATGCTGTTTCGAATAGAGGAGGACCAAAAGAAGGAGGATCAGATTTGAGATATGGAAAAAGAGATTCATCAAAGACCACATGCCGAGAGACATAGATTTTTCCCATTGATAAGTCTAGGCATTTGTACCACTGATGTGAGAGACTATAGCCCACAAAAATGCAAGTTTTGGAGCGAAAATCAATTTTTTGACAATTATAGGGTCGTAGATTGTGCCAACAAGCATAACCAAAGACACACATAAAATCGTAGTTGGGCTTTTTGTGGTATGCCTTTTCAAATGGAGAGAAATTATTGAGGAAGATTTGAATGAGCTAATAAAGCAAGACCCATTTCAACAATTTGACGATGGTGCATTTCAATCAAACCCATTTGTTCATGAGTATAAGGACAAGCAATACGATGTTGAATTCCACAATTTTTTAAATAAGTATTTAGTCTGCGAAATTCACCTCCCCAATCAGTTTGAGCTGCTTTAATTTTTGCATCAAAGTGCCGTTCAACATATGTTTGAAATTGGAAAAAAATATTTTCACGTCAAATTTAATTTTGAGGGGAAAAACCAAATGAATTTCATACAGTTATCCAAAAAACAAACATAATAACGAGAGTTATCGCTCGAGGTAACAGCACTTGGTCCCCATACATAAAAAAAAAAGAGTTCTAATGGTCGAGTGGCATGATTAACATAATTTGTAAAGGGCAAATTGTGGCTCTTGGCCATCTCAGAATCTAGGCAAACAGATTGCCTATTATTGACTTCAACAAAAATTTTATTGGAACTTAGCACATGATTGACTGTTCGAAAGGAAGCATGACCTAGTCTACAATGCCAATCAGAGATAGAGACACGAACACCAACAAAGGCAGAAGAGACAACTTGTTGAAGTGGTGGAGAACGGTAGTATAACCCATTTTTTATGTGGCCTTTGTGGAGGACATTCCCCGAGTAGTCTTTGCTGAGAAAAAAATTGTTAAAAAACTCAAAATAAACATTATTATCTCGAGTAAATTTTTGAACAAATATTAGATTTTTTGTGATTTGGGGAACAACAAGAATTTTATCAAAATTAAAAGATTTTAAAGGTGTGGATAAAGAAGTGGTGCCAACGTAGGTTATAGACAAACCTGAACCATCACCGACTTGGATTTGATCAGTGCCAACATATTCTTGTCCACGGACATTGAGATTATTGAAATTGTTTGTCAAATGGTGCATTGCTCCAGAGTCAACATGCCACTCTTGGTTAGTCGGCTGCTGAGTTTGGTTGGTGGAGAAGTTGGCTTGTGTATTCCGATGTGGTGGGGGCGATAGAAAATGAGGATCAAAGCGCTTATAATAGCAAGAGGCAGTATGGCCAAATTTGTCACATAATTGGCACCATAAATCAGAGTTTCGAGGTGAGGAATTACCTCTACCAAGGCTATGAGATCCCAGATTTACGTGTATTTTTATACGTTATTTTATTCTCGTTGTTGATTATTTTAATTTATTTTAATAATATTATTACTCTTGTTTTATTTGTTTAAGATATTTATTTGATCTATTGATTGGTTAATACTAGTTTTATGTTGTTTTTATAATTAAATGATAAGTTACGTTGTTTTCTTTATTAATTTGAATGTGAAGTAATTATTTTAATAATTAGAATTAAATTCCTTTATTTTGTTATGTGATCTTGTTTGATGTGCATTATTACTATTAATTAGTGTTCTATAATTAAATTATTCTTTAAATTAAATTAGTTTATTGTTGGACTTTAAATATCTTATTTTATTGATAATCAATGGTAGTATTTTCAATTGGCTTTTAATTAATTTATTGTGTTTTTCTTCTAGTTGGTTTCTGTTTCTTTTTCCTTCTCTTTTTCTTTTTCTTTTCTTCTTATCCTTTCTTCTTTTTCTTTTCTTTTCTTTTTCTTTTTCTCCTTCCCCTGCTTCCCAGACTACGACCCCCCCCCCCCCCGCCACCGGTTTCATCTCTCGCCCATTTCTCCCTCTCCCCCCAGCGCCACCGTCGGCCTCCCTCCGGCGATACCACCCAGCCGACGACCTTCCCCACCCTCCGACGAGTCCAGTGATATCGTCGGTGTGCTCCACGGCCATCCCACTACCCCTCCAAGGCCACAATCCCGAAATGGGTTTTGTGGCTTCTCTTACATTTTACGGCCACCGCCGGCCACCCCTTAGCACCGGCGACCTACCAGCAGCCTCCCCTCACTTCGGCGAGCATAACCCACCATCGGTAGCCACCCCAACTCCTCTCTCTCTCCTCCACCCCAACTCCTCTCACCTCCGCTACCAAAACACTCCCTTACCCCAGCCGGTCATCCCCTAACTCAGTTTCCCCATACATGGCCTCACCTTCCCAGTACAGCCCCAAGCCCGAAAATGGGTTTCCACCCTTTTGGAGTCCGATCCGCCACCTTCCAGTAGTTGTGCCACTACATCATCACCTCCATGAGATTCCCCACATTCCAAAGAGTATTTTCGTAAATTTTGGTGTCAAACCGAGCACTATAGCCTAACGTATTAGTGACCACTACAAACGCTACATTTTGGTGTTTGCTCAAGGATTTACGCTTTTAACCGCTGTAAGTATTTTCCAAATAAACTTTAAAATTTAAATATATTTTTGGCATCAACAAATATTGTGTTTGGTCATTGTTGAAATTTATTAATTGTTGGATATTTGATGCATGGTTGTCTGCATTATGTATTTACGTGCATATTCATGTGTTGGAAATGAAAATTGGGTTTTCATGTGTTGATGGCTTTCAGGTGCATGTGTATCATGACCCCAAGCTGGAATGAGGCATTATCCTGCTGAAGCTCCTCTGGTCACTCGGGAGCAGAATATACTGAGTGACGTCCCCTGGGTCATCGCCGGGAGACGACAGGATCGGACGGGATGGTAACGCTCTCGTGCCGAATCCGTGGCTCCTCTGCTGGCAGAAGCTAAGGGATGCTTGATCATGGTGTGCTGGGCGCGGTTAGCTAGGCATCGCCCGTTTCAAAGTCTCATGCGTGGTCATTACCTTCGGTGTGATGATGAAAGCTAGGGTGTGCGGATGGTACCTAGGGGAGATCATAGTGCATACGGTTAATAAAATGGATGTTTAGGCCATTTTCTGGGAAAGTGGCGAGTTTTATTTATTGGTTTTACGTGGACCATTTTCTGGGAAAATGGTTGTGGTTTTAATGGATTTACGGATATCATTTTCTGGGAAAATGATGGATGATTTTACTGGAATTTTATTTTAGGCCAAATGAGATTTTTGCGTGTGTGGTTATTTATTTATTTTGAAAAAATTGATTTAAAGCTTCATGCATTTGATGTCATGTTCATGTGTGAGGTTGTTGTTGTTGCATGAGTATATTTTATATCTTTTGGTTTATTTGGGTTATACTTACCTGCGATGCCATTCCTGACGTCGTAGTTTTTGAATGCAAAGTTTTGTGAGATTGAGCCTGAGGAGGCAACCCCGCTTTGAAGTATTCTGATTATAAAATTATTATCTTGAAAAATTATTTTTCCCTTGTTATAAATATGCATTTATTTAATTTGTCTTTCAGATGACTGTATTAAATCTCTTGTTGGAGAATTTATGTTAAATTGGTTTGTAAAATATATCTAAAAATTCTGGTACTTAGGTATTGACTTCAAATATCTGCTGCTTTTATTTATGCATGTTATGTGTTCACACACTTAGCACATGACGTTGGGGGTGCATGACCCATGTTGTCAATATCTCGATGCCTCGATTTTCGTATTTATTTTTAGGAGAATTTTGGGGCGTCACAAAGACCACGATTGGATGCCACATCCATGATTGGAGTTGCCACGGCCCCGATTGCTGAAAGAATGTTATTGACGTGCAGCTACATTGGCTAACACGTTTGTGGTTGGAGTGAACTGGAAATGTTGTGTAATTCGGGCTTCACAAGTAAGAAGCAAGGAATAGACTTCTTCCATTGTCAGTGACTCATCACGAGCAGAGATGGTGGTAACAAGTGAGCCATATTCTCATCCCAAACCAGCAAGCAAGTAATGGTGTCATCAGTGTTCAAGGGCTGTCCAAAAATAGCAAGAGTGTCCGCCAAATGTTTGATATGCATGAAAAATTCACTTGTTGTTTAGTTATTTTTGCGGGCTGTTGAGAGTTGAGTCTGCACTTCGATGATTTGAGCCCTGGATTGAGAAGTAAAAGAGGATGTGAGAGTAAGCCACACTTCAAGAGAGGTTGTGCAGTGACCAACTTGCGCAAGAACTTCATCAGTGAGAGAAGAATTGAGACAACTTAGAATTAAATTATCTTGAGTTTCCTAAATTTCAAAAAGAGGATTTGGAGTCTTGGTGCCATTGTCAGTAATAATTTCCCTAGGTGGTTGCTGGAGAGAACCATCAAGGTAGCCAAAAACTTCTTGGCCTTTTAGATAGAGAAGCATGGTGGCCTTCCAGGTGGGATAATTGGCGCAACTGAGTTTAGTAATATTGAGGGAGGAAGTAGGATTAAAGAGAGGGAGTTGAGTGGGCTGAGCAACACGCATGATGAAGAGAGGAAAGAAAACAAAATTGCAGAAAGGTGACGTTGGTCTATTGGCTCGATGCCATGTAAATGTTTAGAAAATAATGGATGAAAGTCTCTGCTCTTTTTTTTTTTCTATTAATGTTGATTTACGTACAAGTGTTTCTATATATATTACAATTGGAGAATAAAATAAAGATATGTCGTATACATTTAAATTTGAAATACAAAATTCAAATCCCAGAAATTTTGCATTCAATTCTCTTATGCTTGATTTGTGGTAACTGATAGCAGTTTCTATTTCCATAGCCTCTGTTTTTGTTACTTGAGGTTCGGCAGTTACAAATGCACCAATAAGATCTATCACCCATTGTAAATTCATAAGCCTTATTTCCAAACTCAACAAGGCTATATCCAAGAGATTTCCACACCCTTTCTGTAAGCATTATCCTCCTCAACTTTTGCACATCTGACCAAAGACGCTTTGCTACATAAAGATTTGAGAGGTGTACATAATCCTTGATTCTCGATTGTGCCCGGGCTCTAATTCTAGGTGTTGGGCTCTTTACCCCTTCCCAAGAGCCAAATGTCCATGAATCGTGCATTCTCTCAACAATAAGTTCTGAACAAAAACCAATGACTCAAACCTATTTCTTGTAACAATGTAATGTATCTTTTCTTCTTCTCTAACAACAGTCAACTTAGCCTACAACCTTCAGAAAAATAGGGTACATGTATGTTAAAGGTTCTATGGAGGACAATGTGTCACGTACAGCATGTGAAATTATGGAATAGTTGAAGTCATTTACAAGTGTGCACGGTATGGACTATCTAACCCGATTTGTATTGGGAGATAAGATGAGTTTAATTTATTTTTTAATATTATTATTATTTTAAAATTTAAAAAAATTGAATTGAAATTTGAAAAGGTTGTATTGGAATTTGAAAAAATTTTCTTGGAATTTGTGCTTGTATGAGAATTTAAAAAAAATATAATGATGAGTTTGAGATGAGTTGAGACGAGCTCATCTTATCTACGAATCCAAACCGACCCTTAGTCTTAAAACATCTTTGCAAAATGAAAAATGATTTAACAACAAAAAAAAAACCCTTACAAATTATTATAGTTTTATGTGATATGTTAAAGTGTAAAGTTACTTTTTTTTTAGGAGATAATGCATTTCATTCCAACAAATTGAGATTACATTTGTGACCTGATAAGCAGAGCAAATCCAGATTACAAGCCAATTTGACCAAATTGATTGATTCACCTCGCACACAAATATTGGCAGCCAAAGCCATTGAACATAAAATAACAGCTTGATAAGCATAGTAAACCAAGATTACAAGCCAAACTGACCAAACTGATTTACGCACCTCGCACACCAAAAATTGCAGCCAAAGCCATTAAACATAAAGCTCGTATTCAATCAGATCCACAACCAAAGTATTCGTGAGAAATAAAGGTGAGGACAACCATCAAGTATGGCTTGCAAACCATCATTAGTAAGCTTATTTCCAAGAAGGATGAGGCTGACTAATCCAAGCATGTTCTCTTTAATAGCAACTGTCAAAAGATCACACCTGAAATCTCCCAAATACCCTTGTATGACCAAATACTATCTGTAAATTTTCATGATCAAATTTGTTAGGTCTTAATCGTGTGAATATATAAACAATCAAATATGTGTAATAAATCAATAATCAAGTATAACACAACGATTAGTTACGAAAGAAAATTTTTTGAAGAACTCTTCAAAGGTAAAACCCTATGGGGGCAGGCACATCCAGAAAAGGTAATTTTATTATATTAAGATCAATTACAAGTAAAGTTCTCAAATTACAAGACCTTTGCAACTAGACATTTTTACTTGATTTCAAATGATCTTTTGATTTGGCAATTTTCAAACTTCGAAATTAAATATACTAGCGACCCTAACTGACTTTTAAGAGTCCTAAAAGGACTAAAATCACTATAGATAAATATCATAGATAAATTACATTTATTAAAAAATTAAGACTTTAATGATAAGATAAAATCCTATCCTATTCAAACTTAAACACCTAATCACTTAATCCATGCCAATAAAATCTGCATCAACAACACCCTTTGAAAGGATCTCTTAAACAAACCTGACTTCTCAATGTGAGTGGTTCCAAATGGGGACAATTGAGGCCAACAGCTTGCAGGAAATTTTCTGTTGTTGGCAGATAGTATGAAAGTTCAAGCATGTCCAATAATGGAATATTTGCAGCTACCTCACTATTAGAAAATAAAATATAATATAAAAGAAAAAGGAGCAGAGAGAAAGAGAGCAAGAGATTTTTTAGGGCTACATCTTTGCTTTCTGAAATGGTATTGAATACAAGGCATACATATTTATTTATAGGAAAATTACATTAAGATGAGAAAGGTAAATATTTAAAATATTATGAAAATCAAATCAAGATCAAATCAAACTAATTTGAGAAATCTGAAATTCAAATCAAGATAATATTAAAATGATATTACCTGCAACACCTCCCTCAAACTCAAGGTGACGATTTTCTAAAACTTGAGTTTAAAATTTGAAAGTATTAACCTTCATATTCATTAAGTGATCGTTGATCGCCAATGAGATGATAGTATTGGTGATGAAGTGGTATAATTGAAACATCAGATCTAGAGCAATGGCCAAGAATGGGCTACATGTGGCCTTGGTCAAGAGACTTTTTAGGACTACTTCTTTACTTTCTAAATTGGTTCTGAATATAAGACATACATTCATATTTATTGAAAAATTACTTTGAGATAAGAAAGGGTAAATAATTTAAATATTATGAAGATTAAATCAAATCAAAGTTATTTGAGAAATATGAAAATAAAATCAAGATAAAATTAATTAGAAATTATTTTCAACACTCATTGAATCCCTAAACTAGAATTTCATAGCAACTTGAAAGTCCAATGTATTTGAGCTCACTTGAACTGTGAAAAATACCATAAAATGGCAAAACAAATGAGCCCCCCGCCACAAATATCTATAGAATGTTAATTGATTTTGAGAACAAAGTCATCTTGACGAGAAATGTTTCTATGATATGCTTATAATTGGTCCGGAACTCGACAACATCGAGCCTTTGGAGTATAAATGACGTCACATCACGTGAAAGACCCAGCCAAATTCTTTGCTACTCGACGGGATGAGGAGGATGAAGAGAGTACAGGTTTTCCTTTCGAGTAAAGTTGTGGTCCGGCAATCTGCAAAAATGAGTTTTGCAGTCAACCAATAATTGCGTGCTACGTAAGCGGTTTCCCATTTAATGAGCTAAAACCACATGCACCTGATTTTCTTTTCTCTGAGAACTAAACAAAGAAAAGACCTGAGGTAATTTTTGTCGAACCCAAGCTTGTTGATGAACCCTTGCCTTGTCGACAAGCCCTGCCTTGCCTCCGATTTGGATTTGTCTTCTTTTGGTGATTGTAAAGCTTTTCGTGGCCACCATTTTTTGCAGGGGATCAACAACTTTTTTTAGGCTCAATGTTAAGCATCTTATACCTGCAACTTGGAACTAGCAAATAACTCAAGGATTAGTATAACAATGGTGGCTCACACCTTGGGTGTTTGAGGCCCCAATTCCTCCAAAATTCAACCAGCCAAAATACTCAAAGTGTTCAGTTGATTCCCTCATCATCCACGCATGAGCATCTAATAGATTACAATTGGAATGGACAAAATGACCTTTAGTAAAACAGAAAGTAACAAACGAAACTACATCATTTACACTTAATAATAAAACTTCTGAACTACACCATTTATAATATAAAATAAAGCTCTGAAACGTTGTCGTATGTGGAGTGGAAAACCGACGTCGCCTCCTTCCCATCATAATGGTGCGTTACGTGAGTGGTTGCCCTAAAATTCCTTTGATCCTTTCATTATTCGCAAATCTTTTCCCTTACTTTGACCTAAAGGATCCATCTTTACCTCTATAGCCCTCCTTCATGCCCGCCCTCTATCACTCCCCTTCTCACAAAACCTTATCCACAAGGTGTGGATACAAAGTTCAGAGCTTCCACAGACTTTCCCAACTGTCCTCCTCCAGTGAAACCCCATTCCAACGGATTAAAACCTCAGTGACAACCCTCCCATTTTGCTGTCTCATGCGCCGACGAGGATGGATTCTGGCTCAGGAAGTATTTCACCTTCCATGTTAGTAGGCGATAGTGTTGACAAGGCTTGGATCAGATCACCTATTTTTTTTTTTTTTTGGGCAAGACACGTGGAATATTGGGTGGATCCGAGAGGATTCTGATAGATCAAGTCGATAAGCCACAATTCCAAGCTGATTTACTACACTGAAGGGTCCATAGAAATGCAGGACAAGCTTCATATTCTGCTGGACTGCCACTGACTTTTGCCACTACGGCTAGAGCCACAAGTAAATCCAGTCCCCCTCTTGGAACTCCCTTTTCGTTCTCTTCTTGTTAGCATACTTTTTCATTCAATCCCTTGCCACGGTAAGGTTATTTTTTAGTATGTTGATCATATGAGATCTCCCCTTGAGTAGCTGGTCTACTATAGCATTGTTGGAGGTTTTTGAAATGTAGTCTAGTAGCTTAGGGGGTGGGTACCCATATAGTGCTTCAAATGGAGTGAATTTCATCGCATTGTGGTAGGTGCTATTGTACCACCATTCGGCCAGGGGTAACCACTAAACCCACAGTTTAGGTTTCTGTCCAGCATACCAATGTAGGTACCCTTCCAATACCCTATTCAGCACCTCTGTCTGCCCATCACTTTGTGGGTAGTAGGCAGAACTATGGTTGAGTGTGGTGCTCTATAACTCAAACAGACTCTCTAGAAGGAGCTTAGAAATAGGGATCATGATCCAACACAATTGACTTAGGATACCCATGAAGTTTGAACACTATTCCCAAAAAAACCTCAGCCACTTCTTGAGCTGTGTAGGTGTGAGAACCCGTAATTTTACTACCTTTGTAATATATTATTTTAATATTAAATATGTATTATTGTTAATATGGATATTATATGTTTTGAGTTAGTAGATATTAATATTATTTTATTGTGTTTGTGTTTAAATATTTGAATATATTTCATTTTCATTTGAAGATATTATTTTTATGATTTAATTGTAAGCTAATTAATTATTTTATTATGTTGTTGTGATGCATTTAATTTAATGCTTGAATTTAATATCATTACTTTATTTTAGTATGTTGGTGATTAAATTAAATTGTTGCATTTTATTTTTATTATAATTAAAGTGTTATATTTATTTAATTTTTTTATTTTAGATGATTTCTAGTAGGACTTAAGATTGTATACGTTGGGACTTAGGTTTAGTTGACTTTAGTTTTGGCCCATATGCGAATATTTATATATTTATGTTGTTACGTTGGGCTTATATATATACTTGAATTAAGTGATGGTTTTGATACACCAAGCCCAGACCTTATAAGTCTTTTTACCCAGCCTTGAGACCTTTTAGTTAAGCCATGCGTTTTGGCTATAAGAAATAAACCCTAACATTTTTATCTTCTCTTCTTCCCCAATACGCCACTCATCCTCACCCTTTTGTTTTCTGCACGCATCAGCCCTTTCCAAGCAGCCTCTTCTTCTTGCAGCAGGGAGTCTTGTTTGTCGTCCATTGCCACTCCTCTCCGTTGCCGTCACCACACCTCTTCCTCCACCCTATTTCTGTAATCTCTCTCGCTCTCTCTCTTTCTCTCTCTCTCAGATTTACTATATTTTGAACCCATTTTGTGACTTTCATTCAAAGCTTTAAATGCAAACTTGAATCTCCTTCCAAATGGGTTAAACTCGAAGGAAATGGTTTAGATTTCCACTTTTGGTCTCCTTGTTTTTGGGTTTCATTTTTATTTAGCATTTCCTTATGTGTATATTTCAGTTTTTGGTTATTTTGAAAGTAAATAAATGAGTTTTTTTAGCGTGAGTTGAATGTTAAAATTACTATATACTATGGGTCGGTTAATGTTCTGTTTTTAGTATCTTAAACCATGTCTAAAGAATCATTTTGTTATGCTACAAAATTGTATTATGAAAATAATGCAATTAGTTTTGGTTTAGTAAATAGTATTTTTATTTTTATTTTATTTTAGTATATTTGAGTTAATGGTTTTATCTAACTTGTTAGTAGTAATTGTTATTATCATTATTTGTGTTGTTATATATGTATTTGTAATGATTTTATTATTTATATGTTGGCGCTTTGGGTTTGATTATAGCGGCGAGTACACGGTTGGAAGCTCGGAATCGCTGTGCAGCATTTTTGAAAATTATTAGCGAGCGTACTGTAAGTATTTTCCAAATAAATTTTAAGATTTAAATATATTTTTGCTATCAACAAATATTGTGTTTGGTCATTGTTGAAAATTATCAGTTGTTGGCTATTTGATGCATGGTCGTCTGCATTGTGTATTTACGCGCATATTCATGTGTTGGATTTGAAAATTTGGTTTTCATTGTATTTATGGTTTTCGGGTGCGTGTGTATCACGACCCCAAATCGGGATGGGGCATTATCCCGGTGGAGCTCTTCTGGTCACTCGGGAGCGGAATATATTGAGTGATGTACCCTGGGTTGTCGTCGGGCGACAACGGGATCGGACGGGATGGTAACGCTCTCGTGCTGACACTGTGACTCCTCTGCTGGCGGGAGCTAGGGGATGCCTGGTCATGGTAGGTGCTAGACGCGGTTAGCTAGGCATCGCTCTTTCCGAAGTTACATGCATGGTCGTTATCTTCAGTGTGATGATGAAAGCCAGGGTGTGCAGATGATCCCTACGGGAGATCATGGTGCATACAGTTAATAAAACGGATGTTTAGGCCATTTTCTGGGAAAGTTGCGAGTTTTAATTATTAGTTTTACGTGGACCATTTTTTGGGAAAATAATTATGGTTTTAATGGATTTATGGTCATCATTTTCTGGGAAAATGATGGGTGATTTTACTGGAGCTTTATTGCGATAAAAATGAAATTTCAGTGTGTATGGTTATTTTATTAATTTTAAGAATGATGATTTTAAGTCATATGCATACGGTGTCCTGTTCATGCATAGTATTGTTGCATGAATGTATTTATTATCTTGGGTTTGTTTGAGATTTTACTTACCTGCGGTACCATTTTTCGGTATCGTAGATTTTGTTGCAGAGGATGAGGAGGTTGAGCTTGAGGAGGCAGCTCCGCCGTTGGAATAGCTTGATCTAGTTGTATATTGGGAGTTGTTTTCCCTGCTTGTTATTTATGTAATTGTATTGTTTGGACTTTAGGACGACTGTATTAAATCTCTTGTTAGAGAATTTATTTTGGCTTGGTTCGTAATATTTCTATAAAATTCTGGTACTTAGATAATGACTTCAAATATCCGCTGCTTTTATTTATGTATGTCACGTGTGCACACACATTTGACACTTGTCGTTGGGTTGTGTGACCCGTGTTGTCATCATCCTGATTTGGAATTTGGGGGCGTCACAGTAGGGGTGTGCTAAAGCCATAAAGTGGCCATATTTCGTAAATCTGTTAATCACCACCAGAATTACTGAGTATTCCTTAGACTTAGGTGGCCCTTCTATAAAGTCCATTGATATATCCATCGAGGCTTGAGTGCGTATTGGCAAGGGTTGTAATAGACCCGCAGGATGGAGGGTCTCATACTTGGTCGCTTGGCATATATCACACTCCCTCACCCACTTCTTGATATCTCTTTTTATGCCAACCTAAATGAAGTCCCTCTTGGCCCTGTAATAAGTTCTCAAATATCCTGAGTGCCCAAGAGTAGGGTTAGTGTGGGTATATTACAATACCTTGAGTTTAAATGGTGAGTCTGGTACCACTATTATCCTCCCCTTCTTAATGAGAAGACTTTGCTACAGGGAGACCTTTTTTGTACCCCTTGGTTGGTTATCAATTTGTGCAGTAACTTAGAATACTTGGGTGATCGTTGGTAGCTTAGTTTGAGCTCAGCTATCTAATTTGGTGATGGGCATGTAATTTGAGCTAAGCACGCTTCCTCATCATATCCTTCCAGCTCCTTCCTTGACAGTGCATCCGCGACCTTATTCTCAGTCCCCTTTTTGTACTCAATTTTAAACTCATAGCCCATGAGTTTACTGACCCACTTATGTTGAGCTTCGATCTCTATCCTGTGCTTTAATAAGTACTTAAGAGCTTGTTGGCCAATCCTTATAATAAAGGATTGTCCTAACAAATAGGGTCGCCACTTCTGGAAGGTCGTGACCACGACCAAAAGTTCCCTTTCATAAGATGACAGTGATAGAGATCTACCCTTCAGCACCTTACTTCGAAAGGCAATGGGCTGCCCCTCTTGCATGAGGACAACTCTAATTCGCTTACCACTTGCATCACACTCCAGTGAGAACTAAAGTGAAAAATCTAGAATTTTGAGGACTGGGGGAGTGGTAACAGTGACCTTTAATTGCTGAAAGGCCAGTTCTACTTCTTCTAACCAATTAAATGCATTCTTCCTCAAGAGGGTTTGTAATGGGGCTACCAACAACCTGTATCCTTTTATAAATTTCTTGTAGTAGCCTGTTAGGCCCAGGAAACCTCTCAATGCCTTAATATTTTTAGGAGTTGGCCACTCAAACATAGCATTGATTTTTGAAGGGTCCGCCTTAACTTCTTTGTGAGAGATCAAATAGCCCAAATATTCTACCTCCTGAACTCCAAATCTACACTTGGATAGCTTGGTAAATAGCTGGTGCCCTTCTAACAAACTGAGTACTTGTGCAAGGTGCTCCAAATGCTCCTTCCATCCCCTGCTGTACACCAAGATATCGTCGAAAAATACTACCACAACCCACCTCAATAAGGGTTTAAATACCTTATTCATCAACCCTTGGAAGGTGGACGGGGTGTTGGTGAGGCTGAATGGCATCACCAAGAACTTATAGTGGCCCTCATGTATTCTAAAAGCGGTTTTACGAATGTCCTCAGGCAGCACCCTAATTTGATGGTAACCCGACCTAAGATCCAATTTGGAGAACACTGTAACACCCCCTTGCTCGTCCAATAGCTCATCGATCACTGGTATAGGAAATGTATCCTTCACGATTTCTTGATTAAGGGCTCTATAATCGACACAAAGTTGCCATCCCCCATTGGCTTTGCAAACCAGCAAAACTAGTGATGAAAAAGGACTCGAGCTGGACCTCACCACTCCACTTCCCAATAATTCTTTCACAATCTTCTCTATCTCTGATTTTTTATAATACGGATATTTATAGGGCTGGGTTGAGATAGGCTGCGTACCTCCCTTTAAAACGATTCGATGATCACACGACCTTTGGGGTGGTAACCCCTTTGGTTCCTCAAAAACTCCTTGAAAACTATGCAGCAACTGCCTTATGTCAGGATGGACTTCCAACTTGTCTAGCCTTGCTTTGAACTAGCTTAATTTGCAATAATAACCCCTTACTGTGTGAGGATGATGGCAACATTTTCTTACCATTGTTCTGGACTTCTAAGGGTTGGGGTTTGAGTTCAGATAGCATAACTTCCTTCCCATTTAGTAAAAATTTCATAAACAACTGCTAGAAATTCAAAACTATGGACCCCAAAGTTGACATCCAATTTACTCCCAATACAACATCACCCCCTAATTGCAGAGCATAAAGAAAAGTGTGCAACAAGGTACCTTGTACTTTGATGCCCACATCTGCACAATATCCTATGCTGTGGACGACTGCTCCCATTTGCCACATTCACTGTTAAGTTTCTAGTGGTATCTAGCTTGAGATTAGACTTCTTGGCCACCACCGAGTTAATAAAGTTGTGTGTACTCCCCGTGTCTACAAGAATTACCACTGGTTCATCAGCAATTTGCCCAAGTACTCTCATAGTCACCATGCTTGGTGTACCCACCATGGCATGGAAGGAAATCTTAGGTGTTTGATTCACGGTTTCAACTTCTAAAGCCACTGCTTCCTGGTCCATCTTGTGCTCACATTCATAATATTCTTCTCCCTTACCTTCCCCCCTTGTAAGAAATAAACCTTAGGTTTGCAAGTGTGGTGAGGGTTCCATCTCATCGCAATGAAAATACAGACCCTTTCGTCTCTTGTCATCCATAGTGGTTGGCCGAACTTCTTTTACAGGTGCTTGTTGTTTGGCCCATCTATTGCTGCTATCCTGGCGTGCTGAAGATGGTGTTGCTGCTATGGGAGGACTGGTTCTCTCTGCTGGTGCCCTAGTGAGCTTTCTGGAATTCATACAAGATTTTTCTTGAATTTTAGCTAATCCACATGCTGCTCCAAATGTCTCCGGATTGAACATTCGAATGGGAAGTCGAACTTCATCCTTAAGTCCACTTATAAACATACTTAATTTCAGGTTCTCGGGTAGCTCTTAGATTCGGTTGGCTAAGGCCTCAAACTGAGCCTTGTATGCAGTCATTGAAGCTATCTAGCAGAGCCGGTTTAGCGCTTCCATGGGGTCATCGTAATCGTAACCTGAAGGTTCAAAATGCATTTGAAGAGCTATTGTGAATGCTTCCCAGGAAGCAAAAGGTGTGCTGGATGTTGCATCTTTGTACCAAGCAAGAGCCTTTCCTTGCATGTGGTAAGATGCCATGAGTCAGCGGTGGAGTTGAGGAGTTTCATGGTAAGAAAAATAGTGCTCTGCTTTGAAAACCCAATCCTCTGGGTTATGGCCATCGAAATAGCAAAACTCAAGTTTAACTCCTTTACTATTGTTTTTGTTGTTGTTTTCACCTTTCAGGTTCCAATGATTCAAGGGAGGAGGTGGTGGGGTGGGGTGGGGGGGGGGGGATATGCTGATTTTGAAGTTGCTGCTGCTGGACTTCATAGATGGTGCAGATCATCTCATTAATGTTGATGATTTGGGCTTGCAGGTCTAGTATCTCTTCTTGCATCGCTGCTTTGGTCTATTTAGTGGCACGGGTATTTTTAGCCATGGGTGATGGTATTTTTTGGGTATATTGGTGGGTATTTTTGGTATATTTATAGGTATATGGATTGTAAAAGGTGGACGAAAATGGGATGAAATTAATGGATCAAATGGCTTTGTGATACCAATTGTTAAGCACCTAATACCCGCAACTTGGAATTAGCAAATGACTCAAGGAACAGGATAACAATGGTAGCTCACGCCTTGGGTGTTCGAGGCCCCAATTTCTCCAAAATTCAACTAGCCAAAATACTTAAAAGTGTTCAAATAATTCCCTCATCATCCACGCGTGAGCATATAACAGATTACAATTGAAATGGCCAAAATGACCTTCGGTAAAACATAAAGTAACAAACGAAACTACACCGTTTACACTTAATAATAAAACTATTGAACTACACCGTTTACAATATAAAATAAGGCTCTGAAATGTTGTCGTATGTGGAGTGGAAAAATGACGTCGCCTCCTTCCCATCAAAACAATGTGTTGCGTGAGTGGTTGCCCTAAAATCCCTTTGATCCCTTCATTCTTCTCAGATCCTTTCTCTCACTTCGACCCAAAGGCGCCATCTTTACCTCTATAGCCTTCCTTCATGGTTGCCATCTATCACTCAAATTCGATTAGTATGGGTATGTTTATTTCCTTTTTGTTTGCATTTTTGGATTTTCTTTAGTCGAGTTTGATTTATTTTTACTTCACCTCAAATCGGTTGTGAATCTGAGAAAGACCCATTTTGATTTTGTTTAGATTTTGCTCCCACTATTTATTAGGTTTCATGCTTCCCATTCTTTAGATTTTTCTCTTGTATTCTTCCATCTTCTTATCCCTTTTTTATCTTTCCTTTTTGCTTCTAGTTCTTTTGTTGGCTTCTGTCCTGTTAAATGAATTAGAGTTAAAGAGTCTTTGAAATTCATCTGTTGTTCATTGTTTTGGTTCTCGCCAACTCAAACAACACGGGGAAGAAAGATGGATTAGGTGCATGCGGGTTCAACTCATTAGTTGGGGAACCGCCTACGTGGTACATAATTATTAGTTGGCTGCAAAACTCTTTGTAGACTGCTGGACCATAGCTTTACTCTTTGATTTCTAGAAAACTAGTTTTGGGGTTTTTACCTCAAGCAACGTATAAGGGGTGGGAGTGTTGCTAACTTAAATAGTAAGAAAGTTCCCTTTAAGAGAAATATGGAAATTAATGGAAAATCAAAACCACCGTCGAGGATTATGTTAGGTTTGAATGTTGAGAAGTATTGAAAAGAGTTGTGAATAATAATAAAAAATAGCTGAAAAATAATAAAAAAATATTAAATAATAATAAAAAAATAATGAGTAGTAATAAAAGTAAGTGTTGTGTCTTGCATGCCAAACGTAACTTCCTTTATCACTTCAAAAATATGTGTTCGTTGGATTTAGTTCTATTTCCAAACATAAACTTGTATGGGTAAATTAATAAGAGCATTTACAATCGACTCAACAAATCTTTTCTTTAATCAAATAATAGCTAGAAGGCATTGAAACAAGACTGCAAGAACCTCAATAAGTAGCTTAGCCAAAATAATTTTCTCTCTATTGGCTCAACAAATATAGCCAATTGGTGAGTGCTAGCAAAATTATTTTTTGGGGCTAAAATATTCATCATTTTCGCTTGTTTACTCTCACGTGCTAGACTTTTGCTTTTCATTTTTTTTCATTTTTGCGTTTGATTGGATTTTCACAAAACATATTTCTAGTTCAACATAATTCCACCGATTCCATTTTCAAAAAATATAATTGTTAAAAAATATGACCGTTAAAAAAATTTATCTGTTATGAATAATTTGAATATTAAAAAACTAATGTGTATTTCATAATAACAAGTAGGGCTGTTCAGCCGACCCGACCCGACCCGACATACCAGATTCTGACTCGACTCGATAACATATCTATTCTGTTCATTCGATACCCGATTAACCGATAACCCGTTTTCTTCATCATCTTCTCTCTCTCTTTTTTTTCTTTCACCTACTTCGACGGTTCCCAAATTACTCATCCACTTCAAAAATGCATTCGCAAGTTGCAAGAATAGCCCTTCAAAAATCCTAACACAAAAGCTTCATTTGTACAAAAAATCTAAACAATCAAACCACAATCAAATCCTAACCCTTCATTTCCAATAATAATAATAAAAAAAACCCTAACCCTTCGAAAAATAAAAATCCAACATCAAAACAAAAATACCCAAAAATTTTTCCTGGATGGGTTTGGTCTCTGTGCGTGACTACGTGACGATACGTGCGAATTAAGGTAGCAGCACTGTTATCGACGAGGAGATTGAGAGAACGCGGTGGTAGATTCTGAATCGTGCGGTGGAGGAGGAGATCAAGGAGATCAAGAGAGGAGATCGCATGACGATGCGTGCGAGTTGAGGTGGCGGCGTTGTCGTCGATGAGGAGATCTAGAGAACGCGACGGTAGATTCTGAATCGTGCGGTGGAGGAGGAGATCGAGAGAGGAGATCAGTTAGAGAGAGATGAGATCGAGTAGAAAGAGAGAGACGAGATCGAGTAGAAAGAGAGAGACGAGATCGAGTAGAAAGAGAGATGAGATCGTGAACCGTGGTGATTGGAGATCGAGTAGAAATAACCGATGGAGTGGGTTAAGATTTTAAAAGCGGTAACGGGTAATACCCGTTAACCCGATTAACCGAAATTGGGTCAGAATAACGGGTCGGTAGATATCGAAATAACGAGTCGGGTTGGGTTACGGGTATTTTGCACAGCCCTAATAACAAGTCAATATTCAAATTACAATTAGAATTAAAATAAATGAGAAATGAGAAATCAATATTTTAATATAATAATTATTGATTTGTTGAATATGTTATTTAGTATAATAAAAAGTGATTTTTAGCCAAAATTTAGCTAAACAATAACTAGTTAGCTATAATTACCAGTACCGCAAACAGAGATGACGCTTGAGAGATAGCATGCATGCATGGAGCAGCGGAGTAATTTTTAATTTTTTAAAATTTGAGGAGTAATTTAATATTATATATATATATATATATAAATATATATACTAGATAAATTTTTTAGAAAATTTTGGAGGGGCCGTAGTCCAACGTGGGTCCGCCCCTATTGGAGCTAGACCTCGCGACTTAACCAATCAAACTAGGCATATTCCCTTCTATTATAAGTTTATAATTTACTTTTATCCCAATTAATTAAATCGAATTATTTAGCTGGTCTATACCCAGTAATATATATTGGAATGTGAAGAAGTTCATCTCGTTCGCCGCGAATTATCAAATTAAATAACGCTGTTTATCGTTTACCAAACGAAGAAAAAAAATAAAAAAAATACAAGCACTGCTGCATACCAATCTCTTATTTCAATATTGTTGTGTTAATCATGCTATTTTTTTATATTATTGACGTCCAACATTTTAAATTATAAATATTTAAACCCAAAGCTTTCATATATATTCGTTGTCGTACTCATGATAGTTTAGCTTTGACTGCTCACAGTGTAAATTACAGTACAACACTGTTAGTTGTTTGAATATATATATAAGATTTAGCAGTTGATGCATGGGAGGCTATCCATAGATAAATTTGGAACCTGTATGGGGTAAATTCATCAGGAATATGAGGTGCATCTTTGCTTTCTTCTTCTTCATGTTCTTGAAACAGAGAACATGATCAAGGTGTGCGACTTTCAAGACTTCCTGTTTTGTAGGAATGGGATCAGCAGAATCAAAAGACTTCCTGTTTTGCATGCAACTGACGGGATTAAGTACTGATCGGGAAGAATTAAGGATTTATCGGAACGACATGACTAATCAGTAATATCACGACGTCGATTCTTGGCTTCAGGTGATTTGAATTGAGGGATGAGTTGAGCTCATTATAAATATGTCATTATATTTTTTTAAATTTTGATACAAAATATAATAAATAATTTAATTTTTTAAAATTAAATCTCAAATTAATTTTTTAAAATTTCAAAATAATAATAATATTAAAAATTAATATTTTAATAATATTTTATTTTAATTTCATAACTTGTCTCAACTTATTTCATCTCATTTTTTAATCAAAATTGCCAAGTCTATTTACAGAGATTTTTAGGAGCGTTCAACCGGGCTAAATAATTTTTTTTGGTCCCGTTCGAAATTTGAAAATCTAGGTGAATCCGAACGGTTATCTACCAGAATCGGCCAGGTAAATAAATCCAAGCAGGCCGTATGGTGAGCTCCAAGAAAACAAATAGCTTGACAAGAAAACACAAACTCTTATAACAAGAGCCATGATCCGGAAGAAAAAAAGAGTTCTTGTAATTAGCATAATTGTATCCGAAACTACAGATCAGCTTATCCATGAAAAGTACTAGAGGTGAATATATATGGTTTATATTATCTTGATTACCGTTAGTTGGTACTTTTTGTCTGCAAGTTTTGTTGAGAAATAGCCGATGAAACAAATAACAAATATATGAAATAAACCACAGCGGATGCAATAATGAGAAATAAAACAGTAAACAAAGATAGAACACAGCGATTTAAGTGGTTCAGCTCAAAATGAGTTTACATCCACTGTAGGGTTGGTTTCAAAACTTCACTAGATCAAATGAAGGTTACAGAGAGAGAATCAAAAGATTCTTACAATAGAGAACACTCACCTCACGTATATACACTCAATCCTCACAAGTTTCACTCAAAATAATGGAGAAATGGAGAAGAAATGATCTAGGAAAGGGGCTCTGTTCGTCGACATCAAAACAGGGGCGCTGCTGCTCGTCGTCTGCTTTCGCGCGAAATGACTTCGCGATACATATATTATGCAATCTCACTCGAGCAAAACTTAAACTCGCTCGAGCGAGTACTTCCAAGTCAAACTCGCGCAACTAGCAAACGGACACCTGGCAACACGTGGCACTTTGCTCGAGCGACTGTCGAGCGAAGTCACTGCCTGATCCTCGCTCGAGCTAGAGGTCGAGCGAGAGTCGAGCGAACTCTCGGGTTGAAGTAAGTCTAGAAGTTTGGAACCCTTGCTCAAGCGGTGGTCGAGCGAGGGTCTAGCGAAACAGGTCTGAGGCGTGTATTCCCAAGCCATATTCAACAAATCTCCACCTTGGCTTGAATACCTAAAAGTCTCATAAAATTCAGATCAACCCAAGAATGTAAAATGCAGCAACTGAGAAACCAATCCCATCTGATTTCCTTAAGGAACCTGGAAACCTCGAACCCCTATCAAGTCCAAACAAAATTTGAACTTGTATACTGTAACTGGTTTGGTCATTATATCTGCTGGATTCTCTGAAGTAGCAATCTTCTAAATACTAACTGTACCATCTGCCACTACTCCTCTGATAAAATGATACCTGATGTCAATGTGCTTCGTCCTCTCATGATACATTTGATTTTTAGTCAAATGTATAATACTCTGACTGTCACAAAACACTGTCATATCTGTTTGCTGAAGACCCAAGTCACTGATCAGCCCCCTCACCCAAATGGCCTCCTTAACAGCCTCAGCTGCTGCCATGTAATCTGCTTCTGTAGTTGATAAAGCAACAGTTGATTGAAGTGTTACTTTCCAACTAATAGCAGAACCACACAATGTAAAAATGTAGCCTGTCAATGATCTTCTCTTGTCTAAATCCCCAACATAGTCAAAATCAACAAAACCAACAACAACAGAACTAAGAGCTACATCTCTATCAAATATCAAGCCCACATGCGAGGTTCCCGTCAAGTACCTCAAAATCCATTTCACTGCCTGCTAATGAGTTCTACCAGGTTTAGCCATATATTTGCTAACTACACTCACTGTCTGTGAAATATCTGGACGGGTACACACCATGGCATATATAATGCTACCTATAGCATTAGAGTAAGGAACATTTGCCATGGACTGTTCCTCCTCATCTGTCTGGGGAGATAGGGAAGTTGAAAGTTTAAAATGCAACGCCAACGGCGTGCTGATAGGTTTGGAGTTAGACATTCCAAACCTGTCTAGAACCTTCTCTATGTACTTTCTCTAGGACAAGTATAACTTCCCAGTTTTCCTATCTTTATGGATATCCATCCCCAATATTTTTCTAACATCACCTAAATCTTTCATTTCAAACTCATTTTTAAGTTGAATTTTCAACAAATCAATATCAACCATGCTTTTAGTAGTTATAAGCATGTCATCAACATAAAGTAATAAGTGAATGAAAGACTTATTAGGCAACTGTTTATGATATGCACAACAATCATAATTACTTCTCAAATAACCATGATCATTCATAAACAAATCAAAACGTTTATATCATTGTCTAGGTGACTGCTTCAACCCATACAAAGACCTCTTCAGTCTGCATACACGGTCTTCTTTACCTTCAACTGTGAATCCTTCTAGCTGACACATATCTTGCATCAGACTGGATTTCCTCTTTTCTCTTAAAAACCTACTTGTAGCCCACAACTCTGGTTTTCGCTAGTAACTTAACCAAATCCCAAGTTTGGTTCTTGTGAAGAGATTCAATCTCTTCAGTCATCGCTGAACACCACTGTGCAGACTCAGTACTCTTCACAGCCTCTGAGTAACTGGAAGGCTCCTGCCCAACAATTGTTTTCGCTGTAGCGAGTGCATAACTGATCATATTTGCATGAGCATATCTCTGAGGTGGTCTGATTTACCTCTTCTGTCTACCAGCAGCTATACTGTATTACTCCTCAACTGGTGTCTCAGTCTCTGACTCAGAATCATGCTCATCAGCTATGGCATGATCCTGAGTCTGTTGCGGTGTGTCATGTGAAGCCTGCAACTCCACCTTCTTCCCTGTAGACACAGGAATTTGATTTGTCGGATTAAGCATGGATTTCTCATCAAATACTACATCCCTGCTTATCACAAACTTGGGTGACTTGGGATCAGTACACCGCAATCTATATCCCCTCACCCCAGAAGCATATCCCATGAATATACACTTCTTTGCCCTAGGTTCTAGCTTACCATCATTCACATGAAAGTAAGCAGGACAACCAAATATCTTCAAATTCAAATAATCAGTAGGTTCATTGGACCATACTTAATTAGGTGTCTTCAACTCAATAGCTGTAGCTGGAGAGTGGTTTACCAAAAAACAGGCTGTATTGACTGCTTCCGCCCAAAAGTCCTTAGACAGGCTGGCATTGGAGAGCATACTACGTGCTCGTTCTAGGAGGGTTCAGTTCATTTGTTCAGCCACTCAATTTTGCTATGGAGTGTACCTGACTGTATGGTGTCTGGAAATTCTTTCGTTCTTACAGAACTCATCAAAGTCACTGTCGCAAAATTCCATCCCGTTGTCAGTTCGAAGCCGTTCACCTTCTTATCGGTCTGATTCTCTATCAGAACTTTCCACTGCTTGAAGTTTTTGAAGACATCACTTTTCTGTTTCAAAAAATAAACCCACACTTTTGGTGAGTAATCATCAATGAATGTAAGCAAGTAATTAGCTCCACCTTTCGATGGAACTGAAGACGAACTCCAAAGGTCGGAATGAATGTAGTCCACTGTACCTTTTGTTCTGTGGACCTCTGTTGCAAACTGAACCCTGCTCTGCTTGCCAAATACACAGTGCTCGCACAGGTCTAGCTTGCCCAAATTCTGATTCCCTAACAACCCTTGCTTATTGAGAATAGACATCCCATTCTCACTCATATGGCCCAATCTCATGTGCTATAGACGAGTAACATCTGACTCTGAATGATCAGATACTGAAATTCCAGCTTCACCACTGACAGTACTGCCCTGGAGGAAATAGAGACCATCTTTCAAGTCTCCCTTCATAATAATCATCGAGCCTTTGCTGACCTTCAGAACTCCACCTTGTCCCGTGTACTTCAAACCCAAAGAATCAAGGGCCCCCATGGAGATAAGATTCTTTTTCAAGTCTGAAATGTGCCGGACATTAGTCAATGTCCTAATTATCCCATCAAACATCTTGATCTTCATAGGAACCCAATCCGGCAATCTTGCAAGCTGTGTCGTTCCCTAACAAAACAGAACCACTATTGACTGGTTCATAAGACATGAACCAGTCCCTTCTGGGACACATATGGAACGTGCAAGCTGAGTCCATGACCCACTTATCATCGAACAAACTATTTGAATCATTGATTGCAAGAACCACATTAGAGCCATCAGATTCATTAGTAGCACTGACGGCATTAGAGGAACTCGTGGATTCCTCCTTCTTCTTCAGCTTCGTACACTCACTCTTGCAGTGTCTAAACTTTTGATAGTAATAGCATTTTACATTTTTCTTGTTGGACTTAAACTTTGATTTCCCTCGAGACTTTCCTCTGCCCTTCTCTGAACCCTTCTGACTGGATCTTCCTCTGTCGGAGGTATCTTTGACAAACAAACTACTGGCTTGTGCTTCACCACCCTTATCATACTTACTCCTCAACTCTTTTGAGTTCAAAGTTGACTTCACATCTGCTAATGAGATAGTATCTCTACCATACAGTATAGAATTTACAAAATTCTCAAATAAGACAGGTAATGAACACAACACAATTAAAGCTTGATCTTCATCATCAAGCTTGATGTCAACATTTCTAAGATCCATAACAATCCTGTTAAACTCATCTAGGTGTTTAGTAACTGATGAACCCTCAGTCATTTTGAGTGTATACAACCGTTGTTTTAAATACAACCGGTTAGTGAGAGACTTCTTAATATACAAGCTCTCAAGCTTATTCCAGAGACCTCAGCGGTCTCCTCCTTCGCCACCTCTCTCAACACTCTATAGATAATGACAATAAAATAGTACTATGTACATTTTCTTCATCGTCCTTAGACGGTACAGAAGAATCTGCCGTCCTTTCCTCTAGAACCTTGAATAACCCCTGCTGGCGCAACAATGCCTTCATCTTCAGGCGCCATAAGCTGAAATTATTATAACTGTCAAATTTCTCAACTTCAAATCTTGCTGTAGCCATCCCTTCAAATATTCACAGAACCTGAACGCTCTGATACCAGTTTGTTGGGAAATAGCCGATGAAACAAACAACAAAGATATGAAATAAACCGCAGCGGATGCAACAATGAGAAATAAAACAATAAACAAAGAAAGAACACAGTGATTTAAGTGGTTCAGCTCAAAATGAGCTTACATCCACTGTGAGGTTTGTTTCAAAATTTCACTAGATCAAATGGAGGTTACAAAGAGAGAATCAAAATATTCTTACAACAGAGAACACTCACCTCACGTGTATACACTCAATCCTCACAAGTTTCACTCAAAATAGTGGAGAAATGGAGAAGAAATGATCTAGGAAGGGGGCCTGTTCGTCGGTGTCAAAACAGGGGCGCTGCTGCTAATCGTCTGCTTCTGCGCGAAATGACTTCGCGATATTTATATTATGCAATCTCGCTCAAGCGAAACTTAAACTCGATCGAGCGAGTACTTCTAGGTCAAACTCGCACAACTAGCAAACGGACACCTGGAAACACGTGGCACTTCGTTTGAGCGAAAGGTCGAGCGACTGTCGAGCGAAATCACTGCCTGATCCTCGCTCGAGCTGGAGGTCTAGCGAGGGTTGAGCGAACTCTCGGGTTGAAGTAAGTCTGGAAGTCTGGAACCCTCGCTCGAGTGGCGGTCGAACGAGGGTTGAGCAAAACAAGTTTGAGGCATGTATTCCCAAGCCATACTCAACAAGTTCAACGAATATACATAGGCACAAAATGGGCAGTCCAAGTCAGGGGTTCTTGTATATACGTCTTTGTAGCCAAGGGTGCTGCTGAGACCCTGACCCTAAATAAAGGGTGGGTTAAAATTATGAATTAATAATTCTATTGTGATCAAAGATTCGAAGATAAAAATGAGTGGGGGAAAAGCTCCAATAATTACAAATATATGTATCATCATGACAGAAGTCTTTGCGTCGAATAACATATTCTTGGTAGTAATTACAATAAATAGCACTCGAAACTTAGTAGACAAAGCCATATATACAACAAACGTACAATTAGTAGCCTAAGCCTTACTTCACAGAAAATAGAAGCACAAAAATCACACAAAGCTCGTACGTATTCAATCGGATTCAAAACCTAAAATATCAAAGCCGTTCCAATTAATTTTAGGGCCTTCAATATCAGAATATTTATCTTCCACTGCTTTTTTATATTCTTCTACATTGAAGTAATGAAACCGCAGGTCTTGTATCCTTTCGGAACATTTTCTTCCAAAATCCCCTTCCAGAGAGACATGTGGACAACGCCAAAGTTCCAGTGATTGAAGGTCAGGACAACCATCAAGTATGGCCTGCAAACCATCATTAGTCAGCCTAATCCCATCAAGGTGGAGGCTAACTAATCCAGGCATGTTCTCTGCAATAGCAGCTGCCGAAAGATCACACTCCTCCAAAAGATCGCTCATAAAAAAGGCACTAATCAATTTGAGTGATTTCAAATTGGGACAACTGCGGCCAACAGCTTCCAAACAATTTTCTGCCGTTATACAGTATGTGGAATAATTATTTTTCTTTTAAAATAAAATATTAAAAACTTATTTTTTGTATTTTAGTTATTTATTTTTATAATACACTATTTATCAACCTCTCTATTTTTTCTCTATATCCTTTAAAATATTCATATTTTATTCTAATTATATTTATTTTATAAATTTTAAAAAAAAAATTAAAAACCATAAAAATGTGAAACTGAAAAACAATGAAAACCCATAGTTGCGGGAACTTGGAGTTGCGCGTGGGAGACGATAGCTGACTTGCCAGAGTTGGGATCTCCGAGGTTTGGTCGTCGGCCTGAGAGGATGCTGATAATACCGACAGTGTAGCTAGTGGTGGCCTGCGGTGGGTCGAACGAAACCCATGAAGTCTGAAACCCGTTTTCATTGTTCGATTTGCATGTGAGAGATGTTTGGACCGTTGCCGAAGCTGGTAACGTTTGAGGCTTCATCGCCGGCATGAGAGAATGCCGGTGATGTCGGAGGTGTGTCTAATAGTAGCAGCAGTCGATTGAAGCTTGAAGATGATCACGAGGTTGAAGGTAATCTATTACCAGAGAAACAAAAAAAATGATAAAATATTATTTGAAGAAGAACAATGTTACGCTGCATGTAGCGCAAACGCTGTTCATATTTTCATAATTTTTTTATTTTAAATAGTAATGGAGTTCCTTTTTCGACACTTTGAATCATATTTTATAAAAAAAAATGTTATTTAACTACTCCATTGAGAGTACTTTAAAGCCTACTTTGTTTAAGTGACAAAATTTTAAATTTTAAATTCTTTCTAAATTTATCATTATATTTTTTAAAAATTTATATAAAATATAATAAAAACTTCAATTTTTTCAAATTCTAAAACTATTTTTTTAAAATTTTAAAACAAAATTAATATTAAAAAATATATTATAATAATATTTTATTTTTTTAATTTTTATTTTATCTCATCTTTAAAAATAAACAAGACCTAAAAGCAATTATAACTAAGGAACTTAACAGACAAACAACTTAATTCCATTAGATCAACATTTTTCCATTCAATAATCACATCATATATATATATATATATATTCTATTATAACAAAAGGCGAGACAAACAACTTCACAGACTAAAAGCAATCGTAATGGAGGAACTTAACAGACAAATAATTTCTGTTAAATCAACATTTTTTCGTTATATAGTCAAATTATATATATAAAAAAATATATAGCACTCGAAACTAAACATCAGTAAGCCAAAGCCATGCGAGAAACATTTGTAGCCAAATTCATTAAACAGAAAATAGCAGCACAAAAAAGGCTCAAGGCTCGTATTCAATCAGATCCACAACCCCAGTCATCAAAGTCATCGCGAGTAAGGCGGTCATCATCATAATATCCACTATCTTCCAGTATTTTCTCAAATTCTTGGTCACTGAAATAATGAAACCGCAAGTTTTGTATCCTTTCGGAACATTTTCTTCCAAAATCCCCTTCCAGAGAGACATGACGACACCGCCAAAGTTCCAGTGACTGAAGGTGAGGACAACCATCAAGTATGGCCTGCAAACCATCATTAGTCAGCTTATTCCCGACAAGGAGGAGGCTGACTAAACCAGGCATGTTCTGTGCAACAGCAATAGCTGAAAGATCACTCCCCTCGAAAGGATCTAGTCCCCAATAAACCTGACTTCTCACTGCGAGTGATTTCAAATGGGGACAACTGAGGCCAACAGCTTCCAGACAATTTTCTGTCGTTAGACAGTATGAGAGTTCAAGCGTGTCCAATAATGGAATATTTGCAGCTGCCTCACTGAATCCCTTAACCGAAATTTCATAGCAACTTGAAAGTCCAAGGTATCTGAGCTCACTTGAACTGTGAAAAATAAAATCAAATGGCGTAACAAAAATGAGCCCCCACCACAAATATATATATATATATACATAGAATGTTAACTGATTAACTGATTCAGAGAACAAAGTCATCTCGACGAAGAATTTTTCTATGATATGATTATCATTGGGGTGTATATTTCTACAAGGGCTGGTTTACATAAATTAATGCTGTCTCTATTCTAGGCTGGATGCAGACATGAAAAGAAATATTCAAAGAACAGAAATTAGTTTAATGTGTAGTGGGAAGCATTGTCCATGTCAAATCCTGCAAAATTTTTATTCGAAACATATGTACTTAGATTAGGGATGCGCACTTCTTTTGCCAGGATGGGGGTAAAATGGCTTTTAGACCCTCCAATCACAACCATCATTTCATGATTCTACTAATTCTACCGGAAATTTAAACCATGCCAAATTAATTTTTTAGGGAAGTTTTCTAAATCTTAGAAGAGATGAACCCTAACTTTTATAAATCCAAATGTTAATTATTTTTAAGAGCTTCTTCCTGACTGTTCCGGCCAATAGCCACCACTCTAAAAGATCGCCGGATCGAGTTGGCCAGCAACTGGCCGTATCCGCCAACAATATTAGATTTTTAAAGTGAAATATATATATATATATAGATATATATATGAAACTTGAATTTTCAAATCAAGCTAGGCCAAACAAAAATACTGGAAAATAACATTAGAATTAAAATAAACATGAAGCAAAATATAAAAACAAAATATACTACCTCGCAGTGATGTACTTAAGGAGATCGTCGGTGCAAAAGCTGCCGACTTTGATCCCCACCAACTGGCCACAACTGAGATCGACGGCGTGGCGACACATATCCTCGAGGTCGTAGGGCATGTTCCATGTGTCCTGTCCGAAGGTCATGTTGAGGGTGCGCCACATGGAGGGGCCCTTGCAGATGTTGCGCCAGAGCAAGCACACCTTTTGCGCACTGGTCAAGATCTCGATGACGCTAAGCTTCTTGAGGATAGACTCTGTCACTTCTCGGGGCAGATCCAACCAATTCCTGTATTGTTCTGCGTGTGGAGGTGGAGGTGGAGGTGGAGGTGGAGGTGGAGACTCCATTAATACGAGAGGTTTTTCTTTTTGGAAATGTTGGTGTGGTTTTACCTAAATTGATCATGTAGTGGGAGGGAGTGTTGTTTAAATAGAAGGAAAAATACTCCTGAAAAGTGAAGACTGAAGAGACGTGGAAAAGAAAAATGAAAGAACAATTAAATATATATATATATTTGTATATTTGATTATAAAGATAAATTTTACATTTTATAAGTTAATCAAAATTTTCTATTTAAATGGTTTTACCTCAAGTGATATGTATGTAGGCGGAGCCTGGGAGTGTGATTTAAATAGAACAAAAAATAAAAATCCTCCTGAAAGAGATGTATGGAAACGAAGTCTAGTTTTGATCATGACAGTAGTTTTGTTTTCAGTTTGGCAAAGTATCAATATTTTTCAAGAGCAGAGGTTGGCTGATAATTACATAAAAGAAAGTGAGAATCTGTGAGATAAAGATAAAGATAAAGATAAAGATCAGTATGTCATGCCACGCCATATAATTCCATTCGTTGAAGGAAAGTCGGCTTTTTAAAAGAGGAAAAAGGAAATTAAAGGAAGAAATTAAAGTGAAATAAATAAAGAAGAAATAAAGAAAAGTAAAAGCACAAGATTGTTGAGTTCGCACATTTTAAGTAGTTATTATTTTAGAGGTAAAAATTGAGTTTTTTCTCATTGTTACTCTGATTTTCATTTGTTGAGTTACCGATTGCTAATTTATGATTTGCCAAATCCCTTGCAATGGATAGCACGATAAGTGAGGTCTTGGCCGGATAACATGGTGGTTATTTCTGTATTGTTAAATTGCGTTTTCCTCATTGCTTCCTCATATAAGTTCTATGGCTGCAACTGTAAATAAAATGTTTGATGAAATGCCTGAACTCGAGGCCATGTACAACATACACGTACAAAATAAACAAACTCATATATATAGCTCGATGTTATCTCATCTATGATTTACATGATGCCTAGTGAATTGTGTGTGTTGAATTTCCTGGTTTAAAATGATGAATACAGAAATAAAAACAACGCCAAGATTGAGCTAAGAAAACACAAAAGAAAACAAGAATAATAAGCTGAAACAAAAAATACTAAGAACATAAGGGATTAACGTGGTTCGATCCTTTCGGAGTTACGTCCACAATATGAACTGGCCAGAGATCTCTTTATTCAAGTTTCGAATCACACAATTGGCATAGTACAAGATCCAAATCTCTCTAGATTCCAACTTCTCTCTCAATCTCTCAAAATTTCTCTCGTATCGTGTTTGTGCCCTAAAACACAGCCTCTCAAGTGTATCCAGTAATCACTATGGGGCAACAGTGGTCATTGTTAGTCTTATATACTGTGAGATCCCAGATTTACGTGTATTTTTACATGTTATTTTATGCTCGGTGTTAATTATTTTAATTTGTTTAAATAATATTATTAGTCATATTTTATTTGTTTTAAGATATTTATTTGAACTATTAATTAGTTAATATCGAGTTTCGTTGCTTTTCTTATTTATTTTAATAAGTTAATTATTTTAATGAGTGGAATTAAATTTCTCTATTTTATTATGTGAAATTATTTGATCTGCTTTCGTTATATTAATTATCGTTTTATTTTAATATTGTGCTTGAGTTTAATTTATTTATATTGTTGGGGCTTTAAATATTTTATTTTATTGATATTAAAATTATGGTATTTAAAGCATGCTTTTATTTAATTTGTTGTGTTTTTCTGGTTGGACCATTTTTCCCTTCTTTTTCCTTTTTCTCCTTTTTCTTTTCCTTTTCTTTTCTTTTTCCTTTTCTTTTTCTTTTTCTTCCCCATTTTCCTCTGCTCCCCGCGTGCCCAGCCCTCCCCTGCCTCCCTCTCCCTTTCGCCGTTTCTCTCCCTCAGCCCCAGGACCGCCGCCGGCCACCCACCGGTGACACCGCCCACACCACCAGCCTCCCCTCACGCCGGGGAGCTCAACGGCACCGGTGGTGTCCCCTCTGGCCACCCCACCGCCCCTCCACGGCCACAAACCCGAAATACCCATTTTTGCTTCCCTTGCATTTTCCGGCCACCGCCGGCCACCCCTTGGTCTTCGACCACCACCATTAGACTCCCCACCCTCCGACGAGCATAACCCACCGCCCAAAACCACCCTTCGCCGCCGGTCAGCCCCTCCACCCGAAATGGGCCTTAAACGGGTCGTTCTTTGCCGCGCCGCCGTCTGGCCATCGTAGGTCTCACCTCTGCCACCATTCGACTCCCCTCACCCAGCCGGTCAACCCCCTAACTCAATTTTCCCAACCGCGGCCTCACCTTCCCGGTACGACCCCAAACCCGAAAATGGGTTTTCACCCCTTTTGGCCCCGATCCGCCACCTTCCAGTGGTTGTGCCGCCACACCACCACCTCCATGAGATTCCCCATCCTTCAATGAGTACCTCCCTGAATTTTGGTGTCAAACCGAGTGTTTTAGCCTAACGTACATGTGACCGCTACAAACGCTGCAGATTGGCATTGTTCAAAGAAATGCGTTTTTACCGCTGCAAGTACTTTCCAAACAAGGTTTAAGACTTAAATATATTTTTGGCATCAACAGTTGTTGTATTTGATTATTGCTGATATGTGATGGTTGATGTTGGTATTTGTTGGTTGATTGGATTATTTAATTGTTGGCTATTTGGTGCATAGTTGTTTGCATTGTGTATTTACGCGCATGCTCATGAAAATATTTGGAAAGTAGATTTTGGCATGATTTTGGATATTCATGTGTTGCAGATGGAAAATGGGATTTAAATTGTGTTTAACGGATTTTATTGGTTTTGGGCTAAGTCATAACGGGGACGGCGATACGTAACGCCCGTTGTGATCAGCATGTGAGTGTGTGGATGACATAATGGGGTGTGCATTTCATGGTCATCGGGTGTGCATTTCATATCGGAGACGGCGATACGTAACGCCCGGTATGAAATGAGTGTGTGTGGATCGTAATGGGGACGACGATACGTAACGCCCATTATGGTTTCGGGTGTGTGTAAATCATATCGGGGACGGTGATACGTAATGCCCGGTATGATCGATTTTGAGGATATTATTTTATGGAAAATGATGGGTGATTTTATTGTGGATTAAATTGGGATTTTAACGAGTGTGATTATTTCATCGATTTTGAGGAAGATGATTTTGAGCCTCATGCATATGGTAATTGTTTTTAGTTGTTGTAGTGGCATTAATGTATTTTTGTCTTTTGGTTTGGTTGGGTTGTACTTACCTGCGATACCATCTTGGCGTCGTAGTTTTGTTTGGATGCAGACTTTGGAGAGGCTGAGCCTGAGGAGACGGCTCCGCTATTGAGGTGATGTTATTAATTGATATCTCGGGAAATTTATTTTCCCCTTTTTATAATTATGTATTTGTTTAAATTGTATTTTTTGGATGACTGTATTAAATTCTCCTGCTGGAGAGTTTTTATTAAATAGGTTTGTAAAATATTTCTAAAAATTCTGGTACTTAGATATTAATTTATTATCCGCTGCGACCTATATTTTTATGTATGTCACGTGTGCACACACGTTTGACACTTGTTGTTAGGATGTGTGACCCGTGTTGTCATCATCCCGATGCCTCGATTCCCGTGTTATTTTAAGGGGAATTTGGGGGCGTCACAGGTGGTATCAGAGCAGTTCGGCTCTGAGTAAATTCGCAAGTTACCTAGGGACAGTATCAGAAAAGTTTGTGGTTTTTAAAAATTTATTTGTTTGATGATTGGGTTATTTTGTTTTATTTTATTATTTTATTTGTTGTCTTAGTCTTTCGACTAATTTATATGGTAACATTATCAGTATTTATTTTGTTGTGTTGTGCTTTTTATTTTAATGTTTATATTGTTTATTTACATTCATAATTAAATCAATTCTGATTGATTGGTTTGTTAGCTTTGTTTTATTTTATTGTAATATTTGTTTAATATTGTAAATGGGTAGCAGTTAAGATTGTAGTTAGTGATTTTATTTGGTTAGGTTGTCGAGTATTTATTTAATTATTTATTTATTTTATATATATGCCTTTGTTTTTGTTTAAATTAGAATTTGGATATTTCGGATTAAATTATTACTTCAAATCAATCCATTTATTGAATCTGTTATTTTAAATAGTTGTGTTATAGAATTCCTTATTTTAAAGTTTATTTATTTTGTTATGGGTTATTTTGTTTTCTTAAGCTTTTATTCAATTATCATCAGGATTTGATTTTAATTTCAGTTCATAGGTTTCCTACGAGATAGTTTTGGAATTGGTTTATTATTTGTTTATTTTAATTATGGCTCTTGTATTTTAAGTATTTCTGAACGTTTGAAAACTTATTTAGACAAAATTTAAAAGCATCACTGCCTTGTTTCTTTTTAAGTTTATGCTTTGAGATAAATTTAAATTGATTATCTTTTCAAATTCCTGTTGTTTTATTTTAGAGACATGCTTTGAAGTAAGTTTTAAAAATTATTATTTTTCCACATTTCTGTATGTTTTATTTTAAAAGTTTATCTATTTACTTTAACGAGTGGATTTGTTTTGGCGACCTGTTTGTATTTAGTTATTAATTAATTTATCGATTTAATTATTTTATCGTGGTTCGTTTCTTTTAGCAGGTTTTAAATTTTAGAGATTTCTACAATGATCTTTTTAAGAGTTGAGTTTTGTAGAGAATTTTACAATTTTATTTGTGATTTTGTTTGTTGTTCTTATTTTAATTTATCCTCCTTCCTTTATTTAATAAAAGTTTTTGGTGAATTTGTGTTTATTAAAGGAGGTGGGCTTGTTTTCTTGAATGAGTGGTTTTTACTTAATTGTTTATTAAATCTTTTCCCCCTTTTGTGTTTTTATATAATAATTATGTGAATTACTTGATTTTTGTTTAGTATTTGGGTATTCTATTATTTATAATTGCGAGATAGATTTGTTTGATAGTTTGTTGGTATTTATGCAATTTCATTTCCTTATCGATATTGTATATGCTATTTTTGTGTATTTATTACCTGGGTCTCACTGAGTATTTGAGTGTGTCTAAGTTCTAATTTTATTTCTGGGAGATTATTGGAATTGTATTTAGATGGACTCTTCATGTGAGTGTAAAATTCTTAGCCATTGGTATAGTGTTATAGAAGTTGTTTTAGTAATGCTTATGATGGTGGGCGATCAATTATTTTCTTGGTGAAATTTTGATGTTATTTGTGGATAATTAGAGATTGATATATAATAAATGTGCGTGTAAATTTTGGAGAGTATTTGTTTTTGGCTAGTGTGTAACTTGGGAAAGATTTATTTGTTAAGTGATAAGGTTGAGTTGATGCGATGGAAATAAATTTAAGAGATATAAATTTTAGGCTTTTGGGCGAATTGTTAGAAGTGGATAATTTAAGAATAATATTTCGAAGAATTTAATGGTTAGCAGCATTTGTCGAGGTATCTTAAAGAATTTAGTTTTGGCTTGAAGTCATATAAGAGTTTAAATAATTGAGGTTATTCCATGTCATAGGTAATGAAGGTTCAATTGAGAGAATACGGATTTAAATAATTAATCTATGATGAGAGTGAGGGGTTATAATGATGGACAAGTATATTAGCGGTTTGGGAGTTAGAAATTTTTAGGCTTTAATATTGGGTGGAATAACTTGACTTGTGAGATGACAAAATATTAGGATTTGTAAATGTGGCGAATGATTTCTTGTAATAGGTGTTGGGCCAATTTTTGTTCAATGGTGTTAATTTATGATGACTTAAATTTTTATGAATTTAGCGAGTTATCCAAAGTGCGCACGGAAGCGTGATGAATTGTAATATAGTTGGAGGTTCAATTCTTGTGTAAATTCTGAGGAATTAGTGGTGATTTGAAATTTGGGATGATACTTGTAAGTGAGGATTTATCTTTTAGTTGGGTAAATTATGTTTATTGGCGATTAAGTTAGAAAGTTAAACTTGGGAGTTATTTTAGGGTAACACAAATTGTTGTAAGGAGTTAGTGAATATTAAATTTTTGGGAGATTGTACTGAGGTTTTTGTGCATGTGGGGTTCAGATTGATTGGCTACCTCAGGAGTTTTAGAGATGAAATATTATTTGGAGACTATACGTTTATGATGAAATATAATTCGTTTATATTTGAGGAAAATAGATGATTGTACTAAGGCTTGGAGTGAGTATTAAGTGATGTAGTAGGTGAGTTATTGGAGTTTTATTAGCTGCAGCCGAGCGAATTTCGAGGACGAAATTCTTTTTAAGGGGGGGAGGATGTGAGATCCCAGATTTACGTGTATTTTTACACGTTATTTTATGCTCGGTGTTAATTATTTTAATTTATTTAAATAATATTATTAGTCATATTTTATTTGTTTAAGATATTTATTTGAGCTATTAATTAGTTAATATCGAGTTACGTTACTTTTCTTATTTATTTTAATCAGTTAATTATTTTAATGAGTGGAATTAAATTCCTTTATTTTATTATGTGAAATTATTTGATCTGCTTTCGTTATATTAATTATCGTTTTATTTTAATATTGTGCTTGAGTTTAATTTATTTATATTGTTGGGGCTTTAAATATTTTATTTTATTGATATTAAAATTATGTTATTTAAAGCCTGCTTTTATTTAATTTGTTGTGTTTTTCTGGTTGGACCATTTTTTCCTTCTTTTTCCTTTTTCTCCTTTTTCTTTTCCTTTTCTTTTCTTTTTCCTTTTTCTTTTTCTTTTTCTTCCCCATTTTCCTCTACTCCCCGCGTGCCCAGCCCTCCCCTGCCTCCCTCTCCCTTTCGCCGTTTCTCTCCCTCAGCCCCAGGACCGCCGCTGGCCACCCACCGGTGACACCGCCCACACCACCAGCCTCTCCTCACGCCGGCGAGCTCAACGGCACTGGTGGTGTCCCCTCCGGCCACCCCACCGCCCCTCCACGGCCACAAACCCGAAATACCCATTTTTGCTTCCCTTGCATTTTCCGGCCACCGCCGGCCACCCCTTGGTCTTCGACCACCACCACTAGACTCCCCACCCTCCGGCAAGCATAACCCACTGCCCAAAACCACCCACTGCCTCCGGTTAGCCCCTCCACCCGAAATGGGCCTTAAATGGGTCGTTCTTCGTCGTGCCACCGTCCGGCCACCGTAGGTCTCACCTCCGCCACCATTCGACTCCCCTCACCCAGCCGGTCAACCCCCTAGCTCAATTTCCCCAACCGCGGCCTCACCTTCCCGATACGACCCCAAACCCGAAAATGGGTTTTCACCCCTTTTGGCCCCGATCCGCCACCTTCCGGTGGTTGTGCCGCCACACCACCACCTCCATGAGATTCCCCACCCTTCAATGAGTACTTCCCTAAATTTTGGTGTCAAACCGAGTGTTTTAGCCTAAAGTACATGTGACCGCTACAAACGCTGCAGATTGGCGTTGTTCAAGGAAATGCATTTTTACCGCTGTAAGTACTTTCCAAACAAGCTTTAAAATTTAAATATATTTTTGACATCAACAGTTGTTGTATCTGATTATTGCTGATATGTGATGGTTGATGTTGGTATTTGTTGGTTGATTGGATTATTTAATTGTTGGCTATTTGGTGCATAGTTGTCTGCATTTTGTATTTACGCGCATGCTCATGAAAATATTTGGAAAATGGATTTTGGCATGATTTTAGATATTCATGTGTTGCAGATGGAAAATGGGATTTAAATTGTGTTTAACGGATTTTATTGATTTTGGGCTGAGTCATAACAAGGACGGCGATACGTAATGCTCGTTGTGATCAGCGTGTGAGTGTGTGGATGACATAATGGGGACGGCAATACGTAATGCCCATTATGGTCATCGGGTGTGCATTTCGTATCGGGGACGGCGATACGTAACGCCCTTTATGAAATGAGTGTGTGTGGATCGTAATGGGGACGGCGATACGTAACGCCCATTATGGTTTCTGGTGTGTGTAAATCATATCGGGATGGCGATACGTAACGCCTGGTATGATCGATTTTGAGGATATTATTTTATGGAAAATGATGGGTGATTTTATTGTGGATTAAATTGGGATTTTGACGAGTGTGGTTATTTCATCGATTTTGAGGAAGATGATTTTGAGCCTCATGCATATGGTAATTGTTCTTGGTTGTTGTTGTGGCATTAATGTATTTTTGTCTTTTGATTTGGTTGGGTTGTACTTACCTGCGATGCCATCTTGGCGTCGTAGTTTTATTTGGATGCAGAGTTTGGAGAGGCCGAGCCTGAGGAGACTGCTCCGCTATTGAGGTGATGTTATTAATTGATATCTCGGGAAATTTATTTTCCCCTTTTTATAATTATGTATTTGTTTAAATTGTATTTTTTGGATGACTGTATTAAATTCTCCTGCTGGAGAGTTTTTATTAAATAGGTTTGTAAAATATTTCTAAAAATTCTGGTACTTAGATATTAATTTATTATCCGCTGCGACCTATATTTTTATGTATGTCACGTGTGTACACACGTTTGACACTTGTTGTTGGGATGTGGGACCTGTGTTGTCATCATCCCGACGCCTCGATTCCCGTATTATTTTAAGGGAAATTTAGGGGCATCACATATACGGCCAGCTAAAAATAACCCTAATGGATCTAAAATAAATGCGCATGGCCTTAACACTAACTACCCGATTACAAATATAAATCTGAGAAGATTAATACACATGGTCAATTCTTTGACCATTAGATACAAATAATAGATGAAATTACAAGAATGCCCATTTTATTACAAATTGTTGACACATTTTAACAATCTCCACATTGTCATCAATTTGATCTCCAAGGTTTCTTGTTCTCTGGCTAGTTCCCACTTTAAATTCTCTGGTCAGCTTTTCTCCATTTTGATTAAGTTTAGACAATGCCTAAATTTTGGTCTTGGCAATGCTTTGGTCATCATGTCCTTTGGATTGTTTTCTGTTGGTACTTTCTCCATCTTGACTTCCCCACCTGCAACAACATCTCTCACAAAGTGAAGTCTATTTGATATTTTCTTTAAATAAACACAACTCATTTGCTATTCCTCTCAACCATAAGGCCTCATTTATAGCCTCTGTCATGGCTATATATTTAGCCTCAATTGTAGATAATGCTACAACTAATTGTAAGTTGGATTTCCAACTCACAACACCTCCAAAGGCAATGAAAACATAGCCAGTCAATGACTTCCTAGTGTCTAAATTTCCAGCAATATCTGAGCCTACATAGCCAAAGATTTCTTGACCTTTTGACATATTGCCACCAAAACTTAATCCTACCAGAGAAACCTGAAAGATATTGACACACCCACTTCATTTCTTGCCAGTGGGGTTTCCCATGATTTCCCATGAACCTACTATCTAAACTGATAGCATAAGTGATATCTAGTCTTGAACAGACCATTGCATACATAATACTATCTACCATACTAGCATAGGATATTTTTACCATATAATCCCTTTCATCATCAGTTTTAGGGGATTGATTTACAAAAACTTTTAGGTGTTGTCCTATAGGAATGCTTATAGGTTTAACTAAATCCTTGTCAAATCTTTTAAGTCCCTTAAAATGTATGCCTTTTGTGATAAGTAGAGAAGTCTATTCTTCATATCTCTAATTATCTCCATACCTAAAATTTTTCTAACAGGTCCAAGGTCTTTCATCTCAAAAATAGATTTCAAAAATCCTTTTACATGCTTAATTTGAATTTTATCTTTACAAGCAATGAGCATATCATTAACATACAAAAGTAGATAAATAGTGATACCATCAGAAGTTTTAAAGTATCTACATACAAAAGTAGATAAATAGTGACACCATCATATGTGTATCAAATCTTTTATACCATTGTCTTGGTGATTGTCTTAATACATACAAAGATTTTTTCAGCAACACACATAGTTTTTATTGGATACATTTATAAAACCTTCAGGAGGTTGTATATAAAGAGTTCTCCTAATCCACCATGCAAGAAGACAGTTTTCATATCCAAATATTCAAAAAACAAATCCTGATATGTAGTGTAAGAAAGCAACAATCTGATAGAATAGTGTTTTATTATAGGGGAGAAAAATTCATTAAAATCTATACTCTCTGTTTGTGTAAAACCCTTTGTCACTAGTATAGCTTTGTATCTTAGTTTTTCTACCCCAGGTATGCCTTCCTTTTTCTTGAATATCCATTTAGAACCTATCATTTTAACCTTATTAGGTTTTAACACCATTTTCAAAGTTTTATTCTTATTAGAGATTCCATTTCTTTTTGCATAGCACAATTACTTGATTCCTTGTTACTCATGGCTTCTCTATAAAACCTTGGTTCTAGGTCTTCAATATCCTAAGCCACAGACAACTCAAAGGCTATTAATTCAGCCTGTCCAAACCTCTGAGGTGGTTTTATAATTCTCCTTAACCTCTCCTTTAAAAGGTTATAAGATTCAATTATGTCCTCTTGGTTACTATCTAAGTAGGCCTTGCTTTTTTCTACAGGTTGTGGGTCTGTTTCATTAAGAAATGAGTTCAACGACTCCACCTCAAGCCGAACTCTGTCTAGGACAGTATCTTGTTGAGTTTCAACTCCCTCTAGTTGAGATCTAGCCATTTGTGACTCATTAATAGTCACATCCCTACTTATTATACAATTTTGTTTTCCAAGCTTCTTTATCCAAAGTTTGTATCCTTTTACATCTTCAGGATACCCAACAAAAATGCATTTCACTACCTTAAGTTCTAGTTTATCTGTTTTAGTATGTGTACAAGCAACACACCCAAGTACCCTTAGATTATTATAATCTGAGGGTTTTCCAGTCCATAACTTCTGGGGAGTTTTTAAATTTCTGGCAATAGAGGGGCTTCTATTTATCAAATATGCAGTAGTACTTATAGCCTCTGCCCAAAAAGTTTTTGGTAGTTTTGCATTAGACAACATGCACATAACCCTCTAAAAAATAGCTCAATTCATTGTTTCAACTAGGCCATTCTGTTGAGGTGTCTCTCTCATTGTCCTATGCCTAGCTAACCCCTCCTTTTGGCAGTAAGTACTCAAGCCTATTATCTGTCCTAAGTTTCTTAACATTTCTCTTAACTCAATTTTCTACCAAGGCTTTCCATTCCTTAAACCTATCAAAAGTGTCACTTTATTGTTTAAGGATATATACCCATACATTTCTAGAATAGTCATTAATGATAGATAGGAAATAATTTCCTCCACCATGAGAATTGACCATTGCAGGTCCCCATAAGTCAGAGTGGACATAGTCCAAACTCTACTTTGTTTGGTGTGTACAGGTTCTAAAACTGACCCTAGTAGATTTGCCTAGTATGCAATCTTCACAGAAGGGAAAGTATCATAGGTCTTTGTCACCGAGCAACCCCTATTTATGGAGTTCTTTTAAGCCCCTATGGCTTACATGCCCTAGTCTTTTGTGCCAAAGCAAAATCTCATATTTTCTTGGTTTTTGTATAGCAAACACATGTCCTATAATAATCTAACCTATAAGAGTATAAAGACCATTCGTTATTTCTCCTTTCATCATTATTAAGGACCCTTTAGCTACCTTTAAGACTCCCACTACAAAATTTGTTGGTTTTTGCTACAGCCAAAATTGGCCGCTCTTTGAACAAAAAGCGTGGATAATAGATATCAATTGCGGTTTTGAGCCCGCGGGGTAAATATGGCTATTTGAGCGTGACATATGCTGTCTTTCTTGCCATAAGCTAACTGTCGACGTTCCTGGGCCTATTGACCACGAACTTGCCTCCAAGAAGACATCAACGACAATTGCCTCCATTGATGTTCCCCTAGGTTAATCCAAGCATCGATAAACTTGTCTTTGATCTCTACGATTACACGTTCCTCGCATTTATGGTTTCTTCCCCAGGATACCCAACTCATAGCAACTATTGTCTCCGAACTTCCCAAATCGCCGGTGAATCTTACCTGGCAGCATTAATTGTTGCCTACAGCGTATCGCATTCCACCGTCAGTTTGGAAAGCCTCTGATCAGATGGAACAAGTTGATACTGAGGCACAATTGTCATCGCATTGCAATGACCTTCCATTTATGGCATCCCCTAACCTTGAGAAGGGAAATTTCTGGCGATAGGTAAGCCAACATTTCCTGTGGATATTTTTTCCCAAAAACATTGTTTTGGATATTTTTAGTCTCAAAATTTTGTTGCAAAATTTGAGGTAAATGGGCATCAAACCCATGAATCAATTAGTATTTTTTAGGATCTCTTATAAATCTTTCTTGCTGAGGATTTGTGGCTATTGAAAAATTCTAACTGGACAAGGCACCATGGCCATGTCCTAAAAAATCGTAGAGCTAGCTGGATTATATTATAGATTGCAGAGCTAGGGGCGCTGCTTGGATTAGTATAAATTGCAGAGTTAGGGGCACTGCTTGGATTAAATCCACATTGTATTATAGATAACAATTTTTACAAGGCATCATGAAATTGAAATGGAAGTTTAAAGAATACACATTCCTCATCACATCTTGTTTGCACTCTTAGTCAAATAGCAATTACTGATATGCAATTACTCAATATATTACCTCTTGATTATGCATTTGAAGTCTTTAGTGGTTTTACATTCTTGCATTAAACAGTATCTCAAATAGACTCAGTTAGTGATTACAAAGTTGAAAGACCATGTGTACGCAAGGTCTTTCAACTTTGTCCATAATTTAGTATATCCTTTTCCATAACTTAGTCTAGCTATATATATATATACATACATCTCAAATCACATAATTTTCATACTTGCTAATTCACTTAAATTTGCCAACAGTCCTTTATCAAAACATTTCAGTGCTTGAGTAGTATATCCAAGTCACCCTTACTCTTGAGCATTCAGAACATTAACCTGCCATATAACCATCTAAGGGGAATTTGTCAAAAAATTCCTTCATGCCTTGAACCTAGAAAACAAACAATGAATTGATGAAAGTGGCTTTGTTTTTATGTCCCGGGCAGCCTAAAACATTAATTATTCAACTAAATATTATACTACGTTACACACTTGCAAGTTTATTTAGTATTAAATGGGTATATATGTATATAGATATATATATTCTCAGATATATATATATATATGTATTAGGGTGAAGGGACACAAAAATTTCTGTCAAAACAGGTCATGGTTTTAGGTTAGACAATTTTAACTAAGTATCTAAAGAACTCATGGGACAATATATATACATATATATATATATATACACACTATCTGAAAGACATTGCCCCATAACACTAGTATTTGTCACAATAACATTGCATGGTTTCACATAATTAGCATGATGGCCCTATAAAACAGTCCTACAATTGGAATAAACATCACAACAATCGTGTACCTGAACATTACCACTCAACCTGAAATGCCAACTTCCAAGTTTCTTGTATCTCATAAATTTTAGCATGCAATAATGAATTATTAGTACTTTTCTATTATTTGGGAATCAATGCGCCCTCATATTCTCTCCCATTTGGTTGAAAGTACCTTCAATCTACGCAACCCAATTTCTGTAATGATCTGCATTTTTCTTATTTTCTTCATTCTCTGTTGCAAGCCTTTCATAGTTCTCATTTGATACCCCTCCCATTTTAGCAGGTTTGGCCAGAGCCTCGGGCTCTATGGCATTAAACAATTTCATCATCTGATTCTGTGGCCAAAAACCATGATTGACCATTATATTTATATTTATATATATATATTGTATTATATATATGTCTATATATTACCAACAGCTTTGTACATAAACTGTGCTGAAATGCTCACATAATTTTCTTCCGTGGTTGGTGTGATAAATCTCCCCTTCCTACTCAACTAATGTGCATCTTTATAAAAATCTATAAGATTCTTGCCCTTCTATTATCATATAGGCATACCAATCACGTTACCAATCGATTATTGTTTAATTTGTATTACTGAAACTTGAAGTAATACATCAATGGCACGTTACCAATCCACTTGTATGGTTCACCATTTGTTTAATCCTGTTTTCTTTGTTTTGGAATGACATTTTCTACAATAATAAAAGATAATTAAATGTTTAATATTTGAGTAATAGGCCACTTATTAACAACATTTTGCTAATCACCAAGAACCCAAAATACTATGTTGTTTCCTATTTATTCCTCACAGCAGTTTCTGAAACATGCCTCATATCCAGCCCACATATTTACATATTTTCAACCTTTGGTGAGAATAAGGAATAAATAAAGACGTGTTTACCTTGAACTCATCACTCGCCCACTATTTGCATAACCACTCCCAAACCGGCTTCTCCACCAACGCACCTTGATTACTAGTGATTGCCTCCTCATGTGATGCATAACTCGTGTATTTTTTGTGTAGTCTATAATGAAAAGCATTGTACGCCCAATCTAACTGACTAGTCACAGTCCGGTGACGGTTTTTCTTGGTCCAATTGAAAACAAAGTCCATATGGATGTATGTAACACCAATGTTAAATCAACCCATGGGCCAAACTAAAAGCAGCTACTGTTGTATAAGCCCACCAGCGAATTCAATTAATACACAAACACAATATGCACAGAAAATTTCATACGAAGGTTATGCAGCCTTTTTACTCCTAATTAGTGATTTGTCCCATAATTTACACCATTCTTGAATCTAATTTAACTTTCTTCTATGCAGATTGGACGTCTATTTAATAAATCTAAAGTGTATTAAACTAAAGCAACCCATTGGAAGGATATAAAACTAGCTGCTATATGAAAACTGGTGGATTCAACACAAATGAGAGCTCTTGTTAGGTCAATCAGTAGCATATGTACTTCTACATCTTACAAGATGTATGTAAACATTACTTGGAACTAATTATAATCTATTCCATGCGCATAAACTTTCTATATTGAAAAATCAACACACTACCCCCATCAACTAATTATGATAAGTTCTTATCTATATTGTAGTAAAACTATACTCTGCATACAATATAACTATCATGATGTGCCCAACATGATATGCAACTCAGCTTCCTTTGCAATGATTGTTTACCCATTTGTTTTTACCTGCTCCAAGCTTTATTTAGGTTTGTTTGCTGGTTTGAATTCAACTTAGACCTACAAATTTGGTCATAATAGTATATAATTAAATTGGTTTATATTATGATCAATAACTATTTTTTGTGGGGCAATTGCACTGCATCGAGTACAATAGTTAAGTTTTCTAGGGTTCAAGCATGGTTTGATGAAAATCCACCTATCAAAGAATGCTTGGGTTAATCATACGTGGATATACAACAAAAGTAGGATTTAATATTGAGGTGCAACCTACTAGAAATATCTGCTAGTGTTTGGCGTAACAAAATTCATGCATGTATTGCATATGCTTTGCAAGTAACTCAAGTACTTTTTTCAATTAAAAATGTTATTTTGGAAAGCCATACTTTTACACGGGAAATTAGTTCATCTTTCTCCTTCTTGTCCACAGCACTCCAACTAACATGTCCCATATTTGCATAGTGCTTCATGATCCACGCCACTCTAGTTGTGTAGACTATCCTATTGTTGCATGATGGCCCTATCTTTCCCTCCTTTATCTCAAGGATATCTTCTCATACTTTCGCAACTTCTCAAACTCTATCCCCTTAGCTATTCTCCTACCACGTTTATGTGTATTTGCCACTAATGTGTCAAATACAAAAAGAGTCAACCAATAATGTATGTAGTGACCTATCCTAAGCTGTTTAGTAATACAAAATATGGTGTGGAAGATTAAGCACTTAACCTCAAATCATGTAGTGACCCCTTGTTTCAGAACCTTGTGTAGAGTCATCAAAGTCCACATCACCTTCATCTCTCAAGCTCCAGGCGGCTAGTGAGGTAAGTGGATGTCCACTTCTACTTGGAGGCAAGACCCGCCTGCCTCCTCTAGTTGGTATAGCATGGCATCTCCCACCCTTAGAGTGCAACATCTCTTCTAAATGCACAAAAATTAGTTTTTGTTAAAGAATATGGCTAGCTAACATTTCTAATGCTTACCCCTATAAGTTGTAAATATAAACTTTTAGTTACTTCAAACCCATAAAATTGTAACTTTTTTTATCACGTACCAATATGAAAATATCCTCTTTAATGAAAAGGTGCATATATTACCTTTCCTACCATTAACTTTTAGATTATAAAAACAGCCAGCCAATTTGGTCTGAAGTATTCCTATACTAAGTTGTTCTCTATGACTTGTTAATAACTTCATTAGAGTGAAATACGGTGGGGAAAAGTATGCACTTACTCTTAACTGTTGTATTAGCCTCTATAGGAGTATGGGGAGGCAACAGTGATAAAGGTATGTCATCTAGACCTTTTGTGGAGCCATCAGAGTCCACACCAAATTCAGTGATGAAGTTTGACATTGCTATTTTGCATTTGTGTGGTTGTCCAAAGGTTGTAGGCAACACCCAGCCCCCTGTTCCAATAGGTATAACTCGACATCTCCTTTCCTTTGAGTGCATATCTCTATTGTATGAGCATAACTTAGACTTGTGCAAAAAATATCATTGATAAAATATATAGGAATAGCATTACAAGTAACACCAATAGATGTCAATCAAAAACTGCTAATACAACTTTGGACCAAACCCTGAATCTTTGTAAACTGTTTGCTAGAAATTTATTTTCATTTCCAAAAATAGTTGCAACATATACATAAAGTAAGTCTTTGTGCATTGACACCCATTGCAAGAATTTTTACTTATCCAATTGTGAAATGAAGATTTATCAAGTTAGTGAATATAAATTGGGGATTTGTTATTATTGAAAAATCAAATACAACACTTGAATATGCAATGTACAAACATGGGTGGCAAACCATTGAAAAATATTGGCTTCCCTGCCATTAGTAAGCATAGGGTACATGCTTAACATATCAAATGAGCTATATATGTATACATTCTGATATGTATTGGCTTCCCTACCATAACTAAGCATAAGGGTACATGCTTAATATATCAAAATGTATCAAAATGTATATATATATATATATATATACATTACCTATCATAAGGGTACATGCTTAGCATGTTAAGCATGTACCTTTATGTAGCTGGATGCTTAATAATGGCAAGTTATATAGCTTGCCACCCATGACAATGTATAGTATTCCTACCCTATAATATTAATTATAGCAAAATTGGGGTTGGAAAAGTAAGCACTTACCCTCAATTATTGTATTAAGAATTGCATGGGTACGGGGAGGCAGAACTTCTGAAGGGATGTCATCTAGACCTTGTATGAGGTCATCAGGGTCCATACTCGATTTAATGATGAAGTTTGAGGCTACTAGTCTATGTTTGTGTGGTTGTCCAAAGGTTGCAGGCAACACCCTACCCTTGTTCTAGTAGGTATAGCTCGGCTTCTCTCTCTATTTGAGTGCATCATCTCTATTGTATGGCCTCGATAAAATTAGACTTTGTTGGAACAAATATGCTAGCTAAAAGACCTACTGCTTACCACTACAATTACATGTAATCACTCTATGTTTAAACCATATATATCCCATTGCAATTTTTTATCCATCTTTGGGCTTGTGAAATGCACCAAACTATTTATTATCATGAATATAAACATTGAAGTCCTCATGAATAAAAAATTATACAATTGAACAGCTAACAATGGAACTGGAGTAATGCGTTTAAACCATATGTGACGCCCCCAAATTCCCCCTTAAAATAACACGAGAATCGAGGCGTCGGGATGATGACAACACGGGTCACACATCCCAACAACAAGTGTCAAACGTGTGTGCACACTTAACATACATAAAAATAAAGGTCACAGCAGATAATAAATTAATAATTAAGTACCATAATTTTTTTAGAAATATTTTACAAACTAATTTAATAAAAATTCTCCAACAGGAGATTTAATACAGTCATCCAAAAATTAAATTAAACAAATATATATTTATAAAAAGAGGAAAATAAATTTCCCGAGGGATCAATTAATAATAATAACACCTCTATAGCGGAGCCGTCTTCTCAGGCTCAGCCTCTCCAAAGTCTGCATCTAAAAAACTACGACGCCAAGATAGCATCGCAGGTAAGTACAATCCAACCAAACCTAAGACAATAAATACATAAATGCCACAACAATAACTAAAAACAATTACCATATGCATGAAGCTTAAAATCATCTTCCTCAAACTCGATGAAATAACCACAATCGTCAAAATCCCAATTTAATCCACCATGAAATCCCAATAAAATCACCCATCACTTTCCATAAAATAATATCCTCAAAACTAATCATACCGGGCGTTACGTATCGCCGTCCCCGATATGATTTACACACACACCCGAAACCATAATGGGCGTTACGTATCGCCGTCCCCATTACGATCCACACACACTCATTTCATACCGGGCGTTACATATCGCCGTCCCCGATATGAAATGCACACCCAATGACCATAATGGGCGTTATGTATCGCCGTCCCCATTATGTCATCCACACACTCACATGCTGATCACAACGGGCGTTACGTATCGCCGTCCCCGTTATGACTCAGCCCAAAACCATTAAAATCCATTAAACTCAATTTAAATCCCAATTTCCAATTCCAACACATGAATCTCCAAAATCATGCAAAAATCAACTTTCCAAATATTTTCATGAGCATGCACGTAAATACACAATGCAGACAACCATGCAACAATTATCCAACATTTAATTAATCCAATCAACCAACAAATACCAACATCAACCAACACATGGCAGCAATAATCAAATACAACAACTGTTGATGCCAAACATATATTTAAATCTTAAAACTCGTTTGGAAAGTACTTACAATGGTAAAAATGTAAATCCTTGAACAACTCCAATCTGCAGCGTTTGTAGCGGTCACATGTACGTTAGGCTAAAACACTCAGTTTGACACCAAAATTTACGGAGGTACTCATTGAAGGATGGGGAATCTCATGGAGGTGGTGGTGTGGCAGCACAACCACCAGAAGGTGGCGGATCGGGGTCATAATGGGTGAAAACCCATTTTCGGGTTTGGGGTTGTACCGGAAAGGTGAGGGCGTGGTTGGGGAAATTGAGCTAGGGGGTTGACCGGCTGGGCGAGGGGAGTCTTTTGGTGACAGTGGTGAGGCCTACGGTGGCCAGACGGCGGCGCGGCGAAGAACGACCCGTTTAAGGCTCATTTCGGGTAGAGGGGGTAACCGGCGGCAATGGGTGGCTACCGACGGTGGGTTATGCTCGCCGGAGGGTAGGGAGTCTATTGGTGGTGGTCGGAGGCCAAGGGTGGCCGGCGGTAGCCGAAAAATGCAAGGGAAGCAAAAATGGCCATTTCGGGTTTGTGGTCATGGAGGGGCGGTGGGGTGGCCGGAGGGGACACCACCGGTGTCGTTGAGTTTGCCGCCGTGTGGGGAAGCTGGTGGTGTGGGCGGTGTCGCCGGTGGGTGGCCGGCGGCGGTCCTGGGGCTGAGGGAGAGGAACGGTGATGAGTGCACAAAAATGCACTCTAAATACTTTATTTAAATACTAAAAGAAATGAGAAAACAATGGATATAACTCATGTTAATAAAATTAATGGTCATTTATCTTGAGATAGATATAAGCATGATTTAATATATTGATGAGAATATAAAATGCCATATTTTCCTCTCTTAATGTTTAAAACTTTATTCTTATTTGATGCCTAAATATACTCATTATTCTTATATTTTGATCTAGGACACAAATGGAGACATTAGGAGCAAATGAAGATAATTGTGGAATTTTAAACAGTTCTGACATTTTTTCGTAAAATGGGCATAACTCTCTCATCCAATCTCCGATTGAGCTGATTCAAGATGATCTAGAACCGCAAGAGAAATATCTATAACTTTTATGTTTTGTGTTTGAAGAGATATCCACTCAATCTAAGACAAAATCGACCATCAAGTGGACGCACCTGCACTTGACGTTCCTGGATATTTTTCAGCCACTTGCATCAAATCCAAATGTCATCATAATATTTTCTAGCAAGCACTCCTACACCAACTTGGAAATTCAATGATCAATTCAGATACAAGATGAAGTGCACTCAAGTTTCTTCAAGACAAATTATTTGACCACAAGATATTAAGTCATACAAGACAACTAATAGATAGAGAAGCAAAATTGAAACACTCAACCTACAAGCAAAATCAAGCTCATGCATGGTGGGAAAACAAATGATCAAAATGACAACTCACAAATCACTTGGATTCAAGAATGGCACATGGCAAAACAAGTTGAAATTGTGATGATTTTGTCATGACAACTTGCATGAAGGATGCTTATAAATAGAAGGGAGGGGTGTGTGTTCTAAGAATGCTTAGTGTGCTTGGATGCCTTGGAAGATACATTGTTTTTGAGAGCTTGAGAAAAGAAAAGAAAAACCAAAGAAGAGAGAAGAAAATAATGGTTGGCTCTTCCATATTATCCCTTGAAGAATTTTTGTTGCATATTTTCAATATGTGTAACTAATTTTCTAGTAGAGCTAGGGATGAATTTGTATATATGATGGTATTTGTAATTGTTTTTGATTCATATATGTGTTCTTCAAATATTAAACTCTTTTGTTTAGTCATTCGAAATTTATTATAAATGTTTTCGTCACCAAATAATCTTAGAATTTATTTCATTTATAGATTCAGTCATGCTTTTTCTATTAAATGCAATAATCTTTTGATTATGTTTGGTTCAATTGGTTATCTATTTTAATTTAATTCTCTGCTGCAATATTGCTCTACGAGTATATTGTCGACGTTGAATTTCTTTAATATCGATAACAATTCCTCTTCTTATATTGTGACGAATGATTTTTCGAAAGATTACATTTGATTTAAATCTGGTTATTAATGTTTTATTTTCCGATTGAAAATTTGGACATAGAATTTTCAATTGAGTTATTAATGAATCGAAAATAATTAAAATACCAATTATATACAAAGGATTCCCGATGTTTTACTTTTCGCACTCATCTAAATCTTTTTGTTAATTTCGTTACTGTTCTTCAATTTCTAAATCCATCTCCCTGTGGAATCGACACCCCAAAGCTATACTGCAAACGACCGCGTTATTCTTTGGGCGTAATCAAATTTTGGCGCCGTTGCCAGGGAGACGGTAGAAGAATTTGTAGATTTTTTTAGTAGCTTGTAAAAAAAAAAAAAAGCGGTAGCTTCGTTCATTTTCTTTTTAGCTTTCTGCATCTTTATTTTATTTTACTTTTCTTTTCGTAATTATTATTTTTCTGTATTACGCTTTTCTTTACTTTGCATGCGCAGGTACAGAGACGCTTTTGGACGGTTTGCTAGTAGACCCGTGCTAGAATCAGATTCAGAATCTAATTTTCTAATCGTTTGTTTGATAATTTTTCCAATTCTGACGCGATGAGTGAACACGTGGACCAACCTGTTAGAACTCTCCAAAATTATCTTCATCCCACACGAACAGCCACACCATCCTGTATTATGTTCTCACCTAATGTTCGTCATGTAGATTTCAAAACAGGAATGATACAATTACTTCCGACTTTTCATGGTCAAGAAAATGAAAACCCCTATGTTCATATTAGGGAATTTGAGGAAGTAGTTGCAACATTCCACAGTCAAAATACCACTGACGACACGGTAAGACTAAAGTTCTTTCCTTTTTCTTTGAAAGATAAAGCTAAGAGTTGGTTGTACTCACTAAGACCACGGTCTATTGGAACATGGAGTGAGATGACTCAAGTGTTTTTCAATAAATACTTTCCCCAACATAAGACCAATGCTTTAAAAAGACAAATCTCTACCTTTGCACAAAAGGATAGTGAGACTTTGTACCAGTCTTGGGAAAGATTTAAAGAATTACTAAGTATGTGTCCCCACCATGGATATGAGAATTGGCGCTTAGTGAGTTATTTCTATGAAGGGCTTACGCCCAGGGAACGTCAATTTGTGGAAATGATGTGCAATGGGGAATTTTTACAGAAAAATCCCGATGAGGCCATAGAGTACCTCAATGAGCTTGCTGAAAAAGCTCATACTTGGACTGGACCTAGTGCTACTGATAGCACAAACAGGTCACGACCTACAGGAAACTTGAGTGGTGGTATTTACCATCTCAGGGAGGAAGATAATCTAAAAGCCAAGGTTGAAATGCTTACAAGAGAAATAGAGTTGTTAAAGATAAGAAACTCAAAGCCAACACACATGGCTAATCAAGCAGACTCTTTTGAACCATGTGTTGTCTGTGGTGGGGTAGATCATCATGCCCAAGACTGTCCTACACATGCTAACATGAGAGGATGGCATAATCACCCCAACTTCAGCTGGAAGTCTGAAAACCAACAGCCTGCACAGCCTGCACAACCTTCTAGATCATATCCTGCACCATACCATGCACCTCAATCTTCTAGAAATTCTTTAGAAGATACTTTGCATGCATTTACTGAAGTACAGGGTAAGACTAACCAAAATTTTGAGTCTTTAATTATGCAGGTTGTTGAAGAACAAAAGGAGATAAAGAGCCAGGTGTCTAAAATAACGAGTTTCTTGAGTGTAAATGAGCAAGGTAAGTTCCTTTCTCAAACTCAGTCTGTACCTCATGGTCAACATATGGCACAAGAAACTGTGAAGAATCACGAGTGCCAGCAGATATATATGATTGACTCACTCATAGACAGGGAAGTTTTCACAACTCATGATTCTGATCCCCTTGAGAATTTTATTGTTGATTTTGAGTATAATCCTATCAGTGATTCATCTGATGTAGCTAATATTTGTGCAATTTTGGACAATACTCAAGATTATAGCACACGGGCTTGGCAACCGAAGTTTGAGGAGTTTCTTGAGAAAAGAGAAAGACAGATTCCTTCAAGTAGGAAGCCCCTAAAGTTGAATTAAAATCCCTACCTAAGGGTTTAAAGCATGTTTTCCTTGGTCCAGGTGATACTTTTCCTGTTATTATTTCATCTGAATTATCTGAGTCCAAGGTGAGAAATTAATTCAAATTTTATGCAAATATAAATCAACCCTAGGATGGAGTATTGCTGATATAAAAGGCATTAGTCCCCTAATCTGTACTCATAAAATAAATTTAGAGGAAGGAACTAATCCTCGAAGAGACCCCCAGCGTAGACTTAATCCCACAATGAAAGAAGTTGTGAAAAATGAAGTATTGAAACTATTAGATGCAGGAATGATATATCCTATTGCTGATAGTAAATGGGTAAGTCCTACGCAGGTTGTTCCTAAAAAGTCAGGAGTAACTGTGATAAAAAATGACCTTGGAGAGTTAGTCCCTACAAAACTGGTGACTGGTTGGCGGATGTGCATTGATTACAGAAAATTAAATGCCGCCACACGAAAAGACCATTTTCCGCTTCCTTTTATTGATCAAATTCTTGAGCGGGTAGCTGGTCATCCTTTTTATTGCTTTCTGGATGGTTATTCTGGTTATTATCAAATTGAAATTGCATTAGAAGATCAGGATAAAACTACTTTTACTTGTCCTTTCGGTACTTATGCTTTCCGCAGAATGCCATTTGGACTGTGTAATGCTCCAGCTACTTTTCAACGTTGCATGATGAGTATTTTTAGTGATATGGTTGAAAAGTGCATGGAAGTTTTTATGGATGACTTGACTGTTTTTGGATCTTCTTTTGATGCATGTTTAATGAGTTTAGAAAGAGTACTGACTCGTTGTGAAGAAAAAGAATTGGTTTTAAATTGGGAAAAATGTCACTTTATGGTACCTTCAGGTATTGTTTTAGGGCCTATTATTTCTTCCAAAGGAATGGAGGTTGATCAATCAAAAGTTGAATTAATCTCTAAATTGCCTACACCTAGAACAATCAAGGATATAAGATCATTTCTTGGTCATGCGGGTTTTTATAGGAGATTCATACAGAATTTTTCTGCCATATCTAGACCACTATGTAACCTCCTAGCTAAGGATGCCCCATTTGAATGGACACAAGCCTGTCAAGAGGCTTTCAAAACATTAATTGGCAAGCTTACTTCAGCACCCATAATGCAACCACCTGATTGGAATTTACCTTTTGAAATTATGTGTGATGCTAGTGATTTTGCTGTAGGTGCTGTTCTTGGACAACGAAAAGAAGGGAAACCTTTTATCATTTACTATGCTAGTCGAACTCTAAATAATGCACAAATGAATTACTCCACCACTGAAAAAGAGTTGTTAGCTGTAGTATTTGCTTTGGATAAATTCCGCGCTTATTTGATTGGTTCTCCTATCATTATCTTTACAGATCATGCAGCCCTTAAGTACCTTTTTACAAAGAAGGATGCTAAGGCACGATTAATACGATGGATTTTGCTTTTGCAGGAATTTGACATCACCATCAAAGACAAGAAAGGAGTGGAGAACGTAGTGGCAGACCATCTTTCTAGACTCACATTCGAGGACACTTCTGACCACATACCAATCAAAGATGATTTTCCCGATGAGCATTTACTTTCTATTACTTCTCTACCATGGTTTGCTCATATTGTGAACTATTTAGCTGCAGGTGAAATACCAAAGGATTTTAGCACCCAAGACAAAAGGAAATTCATGATTGAGGTACGAAAATTCTACTGGGATGACCCTTACCTTTTCAAATACCGCCCTGATCAAATTTTAAGGCGTTGCATCCCTGATGAAGAGATTGCAAGCGTTTTGGAATTTTGTCATTCCCAAGCTTGTGGTGGCCACTTTTCAATGAAGAAAACCGCTGCAAAAATCCTGCAGTGTGGATTTTATTGGCCCACCTTATTTAAAGATACAAATATGTATTGTCGCTCATGCGAAAGATGTCAAAAGTTAGGAGCTATGACCCGTCGTAATATGATGCCCTTAAACCCAATTTTGGTAATTGAAATTTTTGACTGTTGGGGCATTGATTTTATGGGACCATTTCCTCCTTCTTTTGGATATTTATATATTATTGTGGCAGTAGATTATGTGTCAAAATGGGTAGAGGCAGCACCTTGCAGGACCAATGATAACAGGACGGTAATTAAGTTTCTCAAAGAAAATGTATTATCTCGATTTGGTACCCCATGTGCTATCATTAGTGACCGAGGTACGCATTTTTGTAACCGTTCTTTTGAAACTTTAATGAAAAGATATGGGGTGATACATAAGCTTTCTACTACATATCACCCTCAGACAAGTGGACAGGTTGAACTTGCGAATAGGGAAATTAAACAAATTTTAGAAAAAACGGTCAACCCGGATCGAAAAGATTGGTCTTTGAGACTAATCGATGCGCTTTGGGCTTACCGTACAGCTTTCAAAACTCCCTTAGGCATGTCACCTTATAGACTTGTTTTTGGAAAACCTTGTCATTTGCCCGTGGAGCTCGAGCATCGAGCATATTGGGCCATTAAACATTTCAATTTTGACTTGGAAAAAGCAGGAAAATTTAGAAAATTCCAATTGACGGAATTAGAAGAATTGAGAAATGATGCTTATGAAAACTCCAAGATCTATAAGGCTAAAATGAAAGTATTTCATGATAAAAATATTTTGAGAAGAACATTTAAGCCTAATGATTGAGTATTTTTATATGATTCAAGACTCCATAAGCATCCAGGAAAACTTCGATCTAGATGGACCGGCCCTTTTATAGTAAAAAACGTTTTCACAAATGGGGCGGTAGAAATAGAAAATCTAAAAGATGGATGTATCTTCAAAGTAAATGGTCAACGCCTCAAAATCTTAATTGATAGACAAATTCCAGAAGTGGAAGACATTCCACTTATGGACCCAGTATATCAATCTTGACCATCTCCAGGTATGTTTTTCTTTTATTTTATTTTCGTTCATTTTATTTTTGTTTATTGTTTACTTTATTTTGTTACAGGTTAATTTTATTTTGACAAATACCATCTTTGATGCCAAGCAAGCCACCCACATCCCACATCAGGTGTATTCTACCCTATTTAGTTATTCAATTCTGATTCTTAAACATTGAGGACAATGTTTCATTTAAGTTGGGGGGTGGGAATACAAATCTGTTATTTAAACTCTGTGGTATATTTCAATCAATATATAAAAAATTGCCAAATTTTTTCACACAGGCATCTTTTCACACATGATACTCATGCTCATTCATAACCACTTTGGTGAATTCAGCAAACCCATTTTAAATCATTTTGCTAAAACATCCACAGAGCCATTTATACACTTCTCCAAACTTTGTGGTAATATGGTGATTTGACACATGTAACTAAAGAATTATTTTGCTCAAGTATTCATGTGAATTTTGTGAGAATTGAGAGCTTACAAATACAGAAATTGTGATAAGTATCCATTGATCTGTTGAATTTAACACTTCTTTTGAGAATATCATTACATGGTTTGTGGTAAGATGGTGGATATACTTGGGATATGACGAAAGTCAATTTAGGATTAACGTTTGAGCCTTTCAAGCTGAGCCTTTTCATCATAGATCCCTAGCAGCCAATTTTGAGCCAATATACACATATGGCCTTTTCTTTTCATATCTACATCATCCATACCTCTCCACATTGGAGTATAGCTTATACACTATATTTTCCTACCATTTTACTTCCAAGTGTGTACTAGGTGTGAAATTATCATTAAAAAAAAAAAACCATGACAAAAATGGCATGGTGCTAGATGTGTCCATCAAATTATTCATGAAAGAGTTCATCAAATTGCAAAGACACCAGTGGCAAAAGAAGATGGAAAAGTGTACTTAGTCAAAAATCTAAAAAATTGAAAAGTACATCAAAAGGAAAGTATTGTCTACTGAAAAATTTAACAGATTCCCTTTTGTGTATACTTGGAAGTTTTTGAAATCTCTTCACCTTTTCTTCTTATGAACCCCAACCCTAAACCACATTACAACCCTTTGTGTTGATTTTTCCGATCCTAAGTATGCTTGTAGAAAGAATGGTGGAAATCTCATTTGTTAGTATTCCTATCATAAGATCAATGTTTCTTGTTACTTATATATAATTGGCTAAATTTCCATGAGAGTAAATGTACACCTTTGTCAACTCCATAGAGAGAACCCATACATGAAACACTTCTATACCCGTGAGTTATAGAGTTGAACCTTTTTGCTTAAGATATTCTAATGTTGCATGTGTCGAAACCTCTGATTTGATAAAAATAGTTTGGAACACATACACACTCTGTGGATTGCTATATTTGAATTACTTGTGAAAGGGTTATTGAATTTCTAAGATTGTTTTGATATGTAAATTTGAAAAATGTGTCTTGATGGCCCCTATGTGTGATTTTCTTTGGTCTTTCTCATCATTTTGCATGAAAATTGCTAGGGACTAGCAATGAGTAAGTTGGGGGGTGTGATGAGTGCACAAAAATGCACTCTAAATACTCTATTTAAATACTAAAAGAAATGAGAAAACAATGGATATAACTCATGTTAATAAAATTAATGGTCATTTATCTTGAGATAGATATAAGCATGATTTAATATATTGATGAGAATATAAAATGCCATATTTTCCTCTCTTAATGTTTAAAACTTTATTCTTATTTGATGCCTAAATATACTCATTATTCTTATATTTTGATTTAGGACACAAATGGAGACATTAGGAGCAAATGAAGATAATTGCGGAATTTTAGACAGTTCTGACATCTTTTCGTAAAATGGACATAACTCTCTCATCCAATCTCAGATTGAGCTGATTCAAGATGATCTAGAACCGCAAGAGAAATATCTATAACTTTTATGTTTTGTGTTTGAAGAGATATCCACTCAATCTAAGACAAAATCGACCATCAAGTGGACGCACCTGCACTTGACGTTCCTGGATATTTTTCAGCCACTTGAATCAAATCCAAATGTCATCATAATATTTTCTAGCAAGCACTCCTACACCAACTTGGAAATTCAATGATCAATTCAGATACAAGATGAAGTGCACTCAAGTTTCTTCAAGACAAATTATTTGACCACAAGATATTAAGTCATACAAGACAACTAATAGATAGAGAAGCAAAATTGAAACACTCAACCTACAAGCAAAATCCAGCTCATGCATGGTGAGAAAACAAATGATCAAAATGACAACTCACAAATCACTTGGATTCAAGAATGGCACATGGCAAAACAAGTTGAAATTGTGATGATTTTGTCATGACAACTTGCATGAAGGATGCTTATAAATAGAAGGGAGGGGTGTGTGTTCTAAGAATGCTTAGTGTGCTTGGATGCCTTGGAAGATACATTGTTTTTGAGAGCTTGAGAAAAGAAAAGAAAAACCAAAGAAGAGAGAAGAAAATAATGGTTGGCTCTTCCATATTATCCCTTGAAGAATTTTTGTTGCATATTTTCAATATGTGTAACTAATTTTCTAGTAGAGCTAGGGATGAATTTGTATATATGATGGTATTTGTAATTGTTTTTGATTCATATATGTGTTCTTCAAATATTAAACTCTTTTGTTTAGTCATTCGAAATTTATTATAAATGTTTTCGTCACCAAATAATCTTAGAATTTATTTCATTTATAGATTTAGTCATGCTTTTTCTATTAAATGCAATAATCTTTTGATTATGTTTGGTTCAATTGGTTATCTATTTTAATTTAATTCTCTGCTGCAATATTGCTCTACGAGTATATTGTCGACGTTGAATTTCTTTAATATCGATAACAATTCCTCTTCTTATATTGTGACGAATGATTTTTCGAAAGATTACATTTGATTTAAATCTGGTTATTAATGTTTTATTTTCCGATTGAAAATTTGGACATAGAATTTTCAATTGAGTTATTAATGAATCGAAAATAATTAAAATACCAATTATATACAAAGGATTCCCGATGCTTTACTTTTCGCACTCATCTAAATCTTTTTGTTAATTTCGTTACTGTTCTTCAATTTCTAAATCCATCTCCCTGTGGAATCGACACCCCAAAGCTATACTGCAAACGACCGCGTTATTCTTTGGGCGTAATCAAACGGCGAAAGGGAGAGGGAACAGGGGAGGACGCACGAGTTGGGGGGAATTGCAGGGGAAGGAAGGGAAAAAGAAAAGAATAGAAAAAAAGGAAAAAGAAGAAAAAAAGGGATCCAACTGAAAAAAACACAATAAATTAAATAAAAGCTAGTCAAAATACTACAATCTAATATTAATAAAATAAAATATTTAAAACCCAACAATATAAATAAATTAAACCCAAGCACAATATTAAAACTAAAACAATAATTAATATAACAAAAGCAGATCAAATAAATTCACATAATAAAATAAAGGAATTAAATTCTCAATCATTAAAATAATTAACTCACATTAAAATAAATAAGAAAAGTAACGTAACTCAATATTAACTAATTAATAGCTCAAATAAATATCTTAAATAAATAAAATATGACTAATAATATTATTTAAATAATTTAAAATAATTAAAATCGAGAATAAAATAACGTGTAAAAATACACATAAATCTGGGATCTCACATTCTCCCCCCCTTAAAAAGAATTTCCTCCTCGAAATTCGCTCGGCTGCAACTAATAAAACTCCAATAACTCACCTACTACATCACATAATACTCACTCCAAGCATTAGTACAATCATCTATTTTCCTCAAACACAAATGGATTTTATTTCATCATAAACGTATAGTCTCCAAATAATATTTCATCTCTAAAACTCCTAAGGTAGCTAATCAATCTGAACCCCACATGTACAAGAACCTCAGTACAATCTCCCAGAATTTTAATATTCACTAACTTCACACTACACTTTGTGCTACCCTAAAGTAACTCCCAAGTTTATCTTCCTAACTTAATCGTCAATAACCATAATTTACCCAATTAAAAGATAAATCCTTACTTACAATTATCATTCTAAATTTCAAGTCACCACTAATTTCTCAAAATTTACATAAGAATTGAATCTCCAACTATATTGCAATTCATTACGCTTCCTCGCGCACCTTGATAACTCGCTAAATTTATAAAAATTTAAGTCCTCATAAATTATCACCATAGTAAAAATTGGCTTAACATCTATTAGCAAGAAATCCTATACCACTCTTTCAAATCTTAATACTTTACAATCTCACAATTCAAGTTATGCCACCCAATATTAAAGCCTAAAAATTTCTAACTCCCAAACCACTAATATACTTCTCCATCATTATAACTCTTCACTCTCATCATAGATTAATTATCTAAATCCGTATTCTCTCAATCGAACCTTCATTACCTATGACATGGAATAACCTCAATTATTTAAACTCTAATGTGACTTCAAGCCAAAACTAAATTCTTTAAGATACCTCGACAATTGTTGCTAACCATTAAATTCTCCGAAATATTATACTTAAATTATCCACTCCTAAAAATTCGCTCAGAAGCCTAAAATTTGTCTCTTAAATTTATTTCCATCACATCAATTCAACCCCATCACTTAACAAATAAATTTTCCCCAAGTTAAACACCAGTCAAAGATAAATACTCTCCAAAATTTACACTCACATTCGTTATACATCAATCTCTAAGCATCCACAAACAAAATCTAAAAATTCACCAAGAAAATAATTAATCGCCTATTATCATAAACAGTACTAAAACAAACTCCATAACAATATGTCAACGGTTAATGATTTCTCACTCACATGAAGAGCCCATCTAAATACAATTCTAATAATCTCCCAAAAATAAAATTAGAACTTAGACACTCAAACACTCAGTGAGACCCAGGTAATAAATACACAAAAATAGCATATACAATACCGACAAAGAAATGCAATTGCATAAATACCAACAAACTATCAAACAAATCCATCTCACAATTATAAATAATAGTATACCCAAATACTAAACAAAATTCAAGTAATTCACATAATTATTATATAAAAACACAAAATAGGGGAAAAGATTTAATAAACAATTAAGTAAAAGCCACTTATTCAAGAGAACAAGCCCAACTCCTTTAATAAACATAAAGTCACCAAAAACTTTTATTAAATAAAGGAAGGAGGATAAATTAAAATAAGAACAACAAACAAAATCACATATAAAATTTTAAAAATTCTTTACAAAACTCAACTCTTAAAAAGATTATTGCAGAAATCTCTAAAATTTAAAATCTGTTAAAAGAAACGAACCATAATAAAATAATTAAATCGATAAATTAATTAATAAATAAATACAAACAAGTCGCCAAAACAAATCCACTCGTTTAAGTAAATAGATAAACTTTTAAAATAAAACATACGAGAATGTGGAAAGATAATAGATTTTTTTTTAAAACTTACTTCAAAGCATGCCCCTAAAATAAAACAACGGAAATGTGAAAAGATAATCAATTTAAATTTTTCCTCAAAGCATAAACTTAAAAAGAAGCAAGGCAGCGATGCTTTTAAATTTTGTCTAAATAAATTTCAAACTCTTATAAATATTTAAAATACAAGAGCCATAATTAAAATAAATAAATATTAAACCAAATCCAAAACTATCTCATAGGAAGCCTATGAACTGAAATTAAAATCAAATACTAATGATAATCGAATAAAAATTTAAGACAATAAAATAACCTACAACAAAAGAAATAAACTTTAAAATAAGGAATTCTATAACACAATTATTTAAAATATTAGATTCGATAAAATGATTGATTTAAAATAATAATCTAATCCGAAGTGTCCAAATTCCAACTTAAACAAAAACAAAGGCATATATAAAATAAATAAATAATTAAATAAATACTCGACAACTTAACCAAATAAAATCAACTAACTAAAATCTGAATTACTACACATGTACAATATTTAAAAATAATTAAAATAAAATAAACAAAGCCAACAAACCAATCAATCAGAACTGATTTAATTATGAAAATAAATAAACAACATAAACATTAAAATAAAAAGCACAACTCAACGAAGTAAATATCAATAATCTTACCATATCAACTAGTCGAAAAACTAAGACAATAAATAAATTAGTAGAATAAAATAAAATAACCAAATCATAAAACAAATAAATTTTTAAAACCACAAAATTTTCTGGTACTATCCCTAGGTAACTTGCGGATTTTTTCAGAGCCGAACTGCTCTGATACCAGCTGTGACGCCCCCAAATTCTCCCTTAAAATAATACGAGAATCGAGGCGTCGGGATGATGACAACACGGGTCACACATCCCAACAACAAGTGTCAAACGTGTGTGCACACGTGACATACATAAAAATAAAGTTCGCAGCGGATAATAAATTAATATTTAAGTACCATAATTTTTTTAGAAATATTTTACAAACCAATTTAATAAAAATTCTCCAACAGGAGATTTAATACAGTCATCTAAAAATTAAATTAAACAAATATATATTTATAAAAAGGGGAAAATAAATTTCCCGAGGGATCAATTAATAATAATAACACCTCTATAGCGAAGCCGTCCCCTCAAGCTCAGCCTTTCCAAAGTCTGCATCCAAAAACTACGACGCCAAGATGGCATCACAGGTAAGTACAACCCAACCAAACCTAAGACAATAAATACATAAATGCCACAACAATAACCAAGAACAATTATCATATGCATGAGGCTTAAAATCATCTTCCTCAAACTCGATGAAATAACTACAATCGTCAAAATCCCAATTTAATCCACAATGAAATCCCAATAAAATCACCCATCATTTTCCATAAAATAATATCCTCAAAACTGATCATACCAGGCGTTACGTATCGCCGTCCCCGATATGATTTACACACACACCCGAAACCATAATGGGCGTTACATATCGCCGTCCCCATTACGATCCACACACACTCATTTCATACCGGGCGTTACGTATCGCCGTCCCCAATATGAAATGCACACCCAATGACCATAATGGGCGTTACGTATCGCCGTCCCCATTATGTCATCCACACACTCACACGCTGATCACAACGGGCGTAACGTATCGCCGTCCCCGTTATGACTCAGCCCAAAACCATTAAAATCCATTAAACTCAATTTAAATCCCAGTTTCCAATTCCAACACATGAATCTCCAAAATCATGCAAAAATCCACTTTCCAAATATTTTCATGAGCATGCGCGTAAATACACAATGCAGACAACCATGCAGCAATTATCCAACATTTAATTAATCCAATCAACCAACAAATACCAACATAAACCAACACATAGCGGCAATAATCAAATACAACAACTGTTGATGCCAAAAATATATTTAAATCTTAAAGCTCGTTTGGAAAGTACTTACAATGATAAAAATGTAAATCATTGAACAACTCCAATCTGCAGCGTTTGTAGCGGTCACATGTACATTAGGCTAAAACACTTGGTTTGACACCAACGGAGGGTGGCGGATCGGGGTCAAAATGGGTGAAAACCCATTTTTGGGTTTGGGGTTGTGCCGGGAAGGTGAGGGCGCAGTTGGGGAAACTGAGCTAGGGGGTTGACCAGCTGGGCGAGGGGAGTCTTTTGGTGGTGGTGGTGAGGCCTACGCTGGCCAGATGGCGGCGCAGCGAAGAACGACCCGTTTAAGGCTCATTTCGGGTAGAGGGGGTAACCGGCGGCGATGGGTGGCTACCGACTGTGGGTTATGCTCGCCGGAGGGTGGGGAGTTTAATGGTGGTGGTCGGAGGCCAAAAAGGTGGCCGGCGGTGGCCGAAAAATGCAAGGGAAGCAAAAATGGCCATTTCGGGTTTGTGGTCGTGGAGGGGAGGTGGGGTGGCCAGAGGGGACACCACCGGTGTCGTTGAGCTCGCCGCCGTGTGGGGAAGCTGGTGGTGTGGGCGGTGTCGCCGATGGGTGGCCAGCGGCGGTCCTGGGGCTGAGGGAGAGGAACGGCGAAAGGGAGAGGGAACAGGGGAGGAAGCACGGGCTGGGGGGAATTGCAGGGGAAGGAAGGGAAAAAGAAAAGAAAAAAAAAATAGAAAAAAAGGAAAAAGAAGAAAAAAAGGGATCCAACTGAAAAAAATACAATAAATTAAATAAAAGCCAGTCAAAATACTACAATCTAATATCAATAAAATAAAATATTTAAAACCCAACAATATAAATAAATTAAACCCAAGCACAATATCTAAACTAAAACAATAATTAATATAAAAAAAGTAGATCAAATAAATTCACATAATAAAATAAAGGAATTAAATTCTCAATCATTAAAATAATTAACTCACATTAAAATAAATAAGAAAAGTAACGTAACTCAATATTAACTAATTAATAGCTCAAATAAATATCTTAATAAATAAAATATGACTAATAATATTATTTAAATAAATTAAAATAATTAACACCGAGAATAAAATAACGTGTAAAAATACACGTAAATCTGGAATCTCACACCATATACATGTGGGTAGCTTTCCTTCTAATCTTAATTTTGTGGGTGCATGCTTAACAATTCACCAACTACCAACTATCAAATTCTGAACAGCAAATATACTCATCTAAGTGTTTATAAATGAGTTATAAACATTCCTACCATGTGACTGTTTTTTTATTATTAACGTGTCACATTAAAATTAGTTACTTTATGGTCAATATATAATATCCAATCCTAAGCTGTATAAGAATACGAAATCGGGTGTGAAAAAGTATACACTTACCCCCCAACTATTGTATTAAGAAATGCAAGGGTATGGGGAGACAGAAATGATGAGGGGCCTTCATCTGGACCTTGTGTTGAGTCATCAAAGTCCACACCAGCTTCATCTCTCAAGCTCAAAGCTGCTGATTTGCATTTGTGTGGCTGTCCGATCGTTGCAGGCAACACCCGCCCCCTGTTCCAGCAGGTATAGCTCGGCAGGCAATAGCCGCCCCCTGCTAGTTTGCATTTGTGTGGCTGTCCGATCGTTGCAGGCAACACCCGCCCCTCTATTCCAGTAGGTATAGCTCGGCCTCTCCCTCTATTTGACTACATCATCTATATTGTATGGTCTGAATAAAATTAGACTAGTTTGAACAACTATGCTATGTAGAATACGTCCAGCCTGGAAGCACTATAGTTAAATGCACTCACTATATGTTTAAACTGTGACGCCCCCAAATTCTCCTTAAAATAACACGGGAATCGAGACGTCGGAATGATGACAACACGGGTCACACATCCCAACAACACGTGTCAAACGTGTGTGCACACGTGACATACATAAAAATATAGGTCGCAGCGGATAATAAATTAATATCTAAGTACCAGAATTTTTAGAGATATTTTACAAACCAATTTAATAAAAACTCTCCAACAGGAGATTTAATACAGTCATCCAAAAATATAATTTAAACAAATACATAATTATAAAAAATGGGAAAATAAATTTCCCGAGATATCAATTAATAACATCACCTCAATAGCGGAGCCGTCTCCTTAGGCTCGGCCTCTCCAAAGTCTGCATCCAAAAATAAACTACGACGCCAAGATGGAATCGTAGGTAAGTACAACCCAACCAAACCTAAGACAATAAATACATTACTGCCACAACAATAACCATGAACAATTACCATATGCTTGAGGCTTAAAATCATCTACCTCAAAGTCGATGAAATAATCACACTCGTCAAAATCCCAATTTAATCCACAATAAAATCACCCATAATTTTCCATAAAATAATATCCTCAAAACCGATCATACTGGGCGTTACGTATCGCCGTCCCCGATATGATTTACACACACACCCGAAACCATAATGGGCGTTACGTATCGCCGTCCCTATTACGATCTACACACACTAATTTCATACCGGGCGTTACGTATCGCCGTTCCCGATATGATATGCACACCCAATGACCATAATGGGCGTTACGTATCGCCGTCCCCATTATGTCATCCACACACACACGCTGATCACAACAGGCGTTACGTATCGCCGTCCCCGTTATGACTCAGCCCAAAACCATCAAAATCCATTAAACACAATTTAAATCCCATTTTCCATATCCATCACATGAATATCCAAAATCATGCCAAAATCCATTTTCCAAATATTTTCATGAGCATGCGCGTAAATACACAATGCAGACAACTATGCACCAAATAGCCAACAATTAAATAATCCAATCAACCAACAAATACCAACATCAACCATCACATATCACCAGTAATCAAATACAACAACTGTTGATATCAAAAATATATTTAAATCTTAAAGCTTGTTTGGAAAGTACTTACAGTGGTAAAAACGCAATTCCTTGAACAATGCCAATCCGCAGCGTTTGTAGCGGTCACATGCACGTTAGGCAAAAACACTCGGTTTGACACCAAAATTTAGGGAGGTACTCATTGAAGGGTGGGGAATCTGATGGAGGTGGTGGTGTGGCGGCACAACCACCGGAAGGTGGCGGATCGGGGCCAAAAGGGGTGAAAACCCATTTTCGGGTTTGGGGTCGTACTGGGAAGGTGAGGCCGCGGTTGGGGAAACTGAGATAGGGGGTTGACCGGCTGGGTGAGGGGAGTCGAATGGTGGTGGAGGTGAGACCTACGGTGGCCGGACAGCGGTGCGATGGGTGGCTTTGGGCACTGGGTTATGCTCGCCGGAGGTTGGAGAGTCTAGTGGTGGTGGTCGGAGGCCAAGGGGTGGCCGGCGGTGGTCGGAAAATGCAAGGGAAGCAAAAATGACCATTTCGGGTTTATGGCCGTGGAGGGGCGGTGGGGTGGCCGGAGGTGACACCACCGATGCCGTTGAGCTCGCTGGCATGAGGGGGTGTAGTTGAGCTGGGCGGTGTCGCCAGTGGGTGGCCCGCGGCGGTCCTGGGTGGGAGAGAGGGAACGACAAGAGGGAGAGAGGGAAGCAGGGGAGGGGCTGGGCACGCGGGTGGGAAGCCGAGAAAGAGAAGGAGAAAAAGAAAAAGAAAAAGAAAATAAAAAGAAAAGAAAAAAGGAAAAAGAAGGAAAAAAGAGTCTAGCGAGAAAAAACACAACAAACTAAATAAAAGCAGACTTTAAATACTATAATTTTTAATATTAATAAAATAAAATACTTAAAGTCCATTAACAGAAATAAATTATATCCAAGTGCTTTTAAATTCCACTCATTAAAATAAATAAGAAAAACAACGTAACTCGATATTAACTAATTAATAGCTCAAATAAATATCTTAAACAAATAAAATATGACCAATAATATTATTTAAATAAATTAAAATAATTAACATCGAGCATAAAATAACGTTTAAAAATACACGTAAATCTGGGATCTCACATAAACCATATATATCCCATTGCAATTCTTTATGTTTACCAAGTTCTGCAATACTCCAAACTTTGATGATCATTTATAACCATACATTGAAGTACTCATGAATAAAAAATTATACAAGTGAGACACATGGCTTTCTAGGATATAATATGGTGGTTAAACCATATAACTATATTAGCTTTGCTGCTATTGTTGAGCATAAGGATACAGCAAAATGCGGCGGTTGTCGAGTACCAGTAGTGTTGAGCAGCGTGTAGTTTCAACTTATCAAGTCAGTAGCTGGATGTTCAATATCCCAATAATGTACTTAAACCCCTTCACATGAGTATATACATTTCTACCTATATATTAAAAGCTTTATGTGCTTTTACATGGAAGTTCCTAACCTTTTTCGAAGGCTAATATCAAGAAAAATCCCCTTCATTTTGTGGGTTATACTTAGCTAATGTATACACATGCTTGTAGTTGACAAAGCACAAATAGAGGTTGAACTTATGAATTAGTAGTTCATAGGAAAGGAGTTTGATTTGTATAGATATGAAGCTTTAAACATGTATACATTTTTTAACATGTATACAAATTGCAAATTTGTATTCGATGGAAATGTATAGATATAAAGCTTAATCCAATTTGAAAAGGCAAAACACAACTGGTATAGACCATCAGGTATATTCAGGACTTCACTAGAAACCAGCAGTATATCAACAGAATTTTAACAAGCATCTCAATGAAACATCTCAACTGCATCTCTGGAAAAGTAGTTATCAAGGAAAAAGAATATTCAAACTCAAACCATGTTTATGTGTTTAGCTACACTACCAAAATCATAAATAAAGGCCTACCAAGTTAAAACACTTTTCCAGAGTGGTTTAGTTGAGTGGAGAATTTTTAGGGAGAAAGATGTGATGATCAAGAATACGCAGGAATATTCAACAAATATTCAGACTTCTCCTACAGAGTTATCCAAAACACTTCAAATGAATATTCGTTGGCTACGAAATCCACTTAAGCTTCAGAAAATTCCTGCCTAACTATTGGACAAATCCCGCCTAGGTACAAGCATCACATCAAACTTGCAACAGTATGGTGATGATCACTGTGAGACTCTAAATTTTTGCATATCTTTGTTTACTCATATTTTATCGTTAGATATTTTACTTTTTTGCAATAAATTAGATTAGTATCTCACTTATTTCATTTCAGGTACGCTTTATTTATGATTGAGATTAATTTTTGTGAAATCAACGATTTTAATATTTTTAGTTATTTAAAGATTATTATCGGTTTCATCATTTGAATTGTTATCAATGTTATTTTAATTTAGTGGTTTTGGTTTTATTGTTGATACAAGTTTTTGTGTGATTCTTGAATAATAGTACTTTTAGTTATTTTAATTAATCGTTACTACTGGTCTTTCCATTTGAAATGCTATCTTCATTGTTTTTTGTTTTAATTATCATAATGTATAGTTTGATTTATCGTATTTTTATTAGTGACCATTTATTCTATTTTATTTGACATTATCTAATTCATTGATCTTAAATTTATTAAATTATTAAGTCTTATTATCTTTATTCTATTTTAGTTTGGTAGCTTTTGAATAACTCCAAAAATATTATATTATGCAAGACCTTTTTATTATCTTGATTTTAGTTATTTGAAATATTGCGAGACCTTAAACGTGCTTTAAATATCTTATTTAAATATATGACTTTATTCCTTTAAAATAATTAAATATGCTTTATTATTTTAATTATTAATGAAAAATATTATGTTGATAAATAAAGTAAGTTAAAATAATATTTTAATTAATTAATTTGAGCGTTTTAAGTGAAATTAATGTTATGTGCTTTCAATTCAGTGTTTTAAATTCATCTGTTGTTCGTTTGAAGATCCCGAAGCGTCGGGCCTATAAATAGCCTGAAAGGATCTTGACCTCTCATTTTCCCTTTTTTTCCTTTTCTTTTCTCTCTCCTTTCTCTCTTTTCTCTCCTACATGCCACAATGCCCCTAAAGGGCGGTTCGGTTTCTAGCTTGTGGCAGCGTCACCCCTTGCCACCAAGCCTCACCTCTGGCTCTGCTTGAACCACCAGCCTCTAGCAAGTCCAACTCTACTGGAGGTGTCAACCATAGTAGCCCCACCTCCCGCCGATAGCCCCAAACCTGAAACTGGTTTTCTCCTCCACACCCCCACCTTGCTCAGCCTGTAGCTCTACCATGAGCCACTGCACTATGACACCACCCCCTCCATTTGATTCACCATCCACAGGAGACCTACCACCAAAAATTCCAGCCCCAACGAAGCTCTCACCTTCCCTCATCTCCCATAAAATCGAAATGGGTCTCTAAATGGATCACCCTTTGCCGCACCGCCGTCCGGCTATCGTAACTCTCACCTCCACTACCAAAAGTGTCCCCCACTTCAAATTGTCACACCCCTAAAACAGTTTCTCCATCCATGGCCCCACCTCCCTTGTACAAGTGAAAATTTGAAAATGGGTTTCCACCCTTTTGAGCCAGATCTGCTGTCTTCCAGTAGTTGTACCGCCTCACTACCACCACCATGAGATTCTCTATCCTCCAATATATATTAACCTAATTTTTGGTGTCAAACAGAGTACCTGAGTCTAACCCGTCACTTGTCGCGCTAGGAGGCAAATAATGCGTGACTTACCCGCTATGAATCGTGGATCGGCGCGATTCTTGATTGACGTTCGTTTGTGCACTGTAAGTGACAGACATTTATTTGTTATTTGATTGACTGTTTAATTGTGAGCTAATATCTCTTTTGTTTGCTTGAAGTGTTAGCAAGTGATGATAAATAATTTGGAAGTAGTTTGGTTGGGCCTGAGGCCATTTAATGGAGATTGGGATTACCCCGAGTTAATCTTACTGTATTGGATATTTGTGTGGATATTAATTATTGGTGATATAAGGACTTGGTTAGATGACTCTGTTACTTTTTAGAAATTATTGGTAATAAAATGATTTGATCGGATGATTTCGAAACTGTTTAGAAGTTGTTGGTGGTAAAATAATTTGATCGAATGATTTTGTTACTCTTTAATAATTATTAGTGGTATAATGGTTTGGTTCGATGATTCCGTTACTTTTTCTCTATGTTTCATTAAGGTGATACACTAGGATTTTAATTTAAAAGATATTTGAAAAAATATGTTAAAAATCTGATGAGGGAAATTAAAAAATATAGTTAAGTATAATTCGGCTAAGGGTTGAACAATGACATAATATGTTGGACAATGAAAAGTTTACTTTTTGGGAGTTCATTAGTTTCAATCATGGTATACTTTTTTGGAAAATTATTAGGTTTTAACTCATGGCTGATGTATAATTATGACTTCAGTCGTTGGATGAGATATTAAAGTGTACTCTTAGATTGCTTTGATGTATAGTTTGAGAAGTGTTTGGGTTTAGAGAAAATATCATATGATGGCACATTGTTGAAGAGAATAACTCTATAAGCAATATAAATGTGTTAGCTAATGATTGGTTCTAACTTGGTTATTAGGTTTTAAGAAATCCTTAAGGAAAAATGTGTGTTTTGGTAAATAGAAAAGAGAAGAAAAGTTTAGGTTTGACTCTACCATAAGTTGCATCCTTAACTCCTATAAGACAAGGTTGGTTTGATTTGATGTGACTTGATTTGATTATCTTTTCATTGGAATATGCATAACATATTGGAAAGAAGATAAACTAAAAATGGAAGTATGTTCATATGTTAATATGTAAGAGATATGATTCGGGAAAGTATGATTCATATGTTTCATAATCTATATGTTTTGCACAAGAAGTCACATGTTGCATGCATGTCCCAGCATGAAGCATGAAAATCATGTTTTTGAGTCAAACATGTTTTCAAAAAAAAAATTAAAGTTTTATAAGAACCCCAAAGACTGAGACGGGATAGTGTCTCAGTGGAACTCCCTATTCACTTAGGAGTGATTAAAGTCGAGTGAAAGCCCCTGGGTCGATGAAGTACAGTCAGCAGACCATGTATGGTTCCAAAAGGTGACCGGAGTATGGTCGCACCTAACACTGGTGGGTGTTAAAAAGGGTAAAGGTGTAAGAGCCTACTGTAACAAATGTGCTATGTGACATATTCACCTTGAGGTGATGCGGTAACCAGTAGGGAACACGTGATGTTTAGGGGAACCATGATAAGTCCCATATGTGATAAGTCATGATAAGAATGGCAATGGCTTTCGAGCTCTATTTGTAATGTGAATATGTGTAACGGCGCTTAAGATAAGAAAACGATGAAAGACACGAAAAGTTTATGAAAATGTGTTAAAGAAGTCAAAGTTATATGAAAGCATTTTTATGAAAAGCACGTACATGAATCAAAGTTCTGAAGAATATTAAGGTTTATGGAAGTCTTTATATGAAATGACATGTGCATAAGTCATGCCACAAATCTCATGTTCATGATGCATGCACTCATTGTATTGATTTGTATATGTTGATGATGTTTTGTTATGTGAATTGGTTGTATACTGTTTGTTGCTTACTGGGATTCACATTTCATTGGTAGATCACGCGCACATACGGTCCCACGTTATAGGATCATAGTTTGTGATTGCAAAGAATGAAATTTAGCTCGAGATACAAACTCCACAGGAAAAGAAATCTGTTGAGAGAATGAAGACTGGGATTATGATCTCGGAAGCAGTATTGTTTATTTCTTACTTATGGAAGACTGTATTTTCTCCCGTTAGAGAAATTGTTTTAAACTGATTTGTAATTTTTAAGAATCTCTGGCATTAGAATGATTGACTTTTATTTACTTCTCCGCTGCGAATATTTATTATACATTTTATACATGCTTCACACACTCTTCAAACACTAATCGATTAAATGATTGATCCGTGTGATAATTGTCCAGATGTTGCAAGTCCTTTTAAAACCCAGGGGGGATTCGTGGGCATCATAATCACACTGGCTTGCTAGCTTCCTAGTGTGTCATTATCAGTGCATCAACTAGCCCTACTCTATGCCACTAGAAAAGTTATTATGTCCTTAACATTATTTGCCTCTCAAGCTAATTAGCTAAGGTTTAATATTAAAAATATTATCACAGTTTGCTGCCTATATATGTAAAAACAAGTCAAGTTAATTTGCCTTGTTCAATATCCACGTATCAGACATATTGACACGTGGTAACGTTATTTTATATTAAACTGTGGTATATGTAGGCACATGCATCCAACACTTATAATATTGTTATTAGATTTAGAGTAATTTTTTAATAATAATCAGCTTCCAAGTTATTTATTTTTTCCTCATATATAAATCTTGTGTAGATTCTAGAAACTTAGAAAACATATTTAAAAACTTGAAAACAGATTTTTCCTAGCTATATATGCATCAAGTGTGGGTGACATGAAACCCCATATGAGCTTTAGGTTCGTTTGGGTGTTGAGAAGTGTTAAAAATGTGTTGTGAATAATAACTTATCAACAAAAAAATAATCGATTTTGTTGTGAATAATAGTAAAAGGTATGTACACACGCATGTATAAAATATTGATGAAATAATAGTAAAATGTAATGCATAGTAGTCAAAACTAAGCGAAAAATACTACACAAAATAGATAATTATAATAAAGAATGTTAGAAAAGTTGAGAAAGTTTTGGTATTCAAACCACTTTTTTGTCCAATTCAGAAGACCTAGTTTGGCCATTTTCATGAATGAGACATTCTTGCAAAAACAACTATTTCTTTAAAAACAACTTCTCATATTTATATTTAAGTATGCTTATTCCAACGGTACTCATGAGATGTATATGTGAATGTGACAAAAGTACTAAACAAGTTAATTCACTTGAGCAAGGGGGTGCGCAGGGAAAACTCTATATTCAGTATCCATGGTAGTAACTCCATCGCGGGTTCATCTCTTGCATGGCACAATAATGAAACTATTTGTAGTTTATATTCTTCTTGCATCCTTCATTTTCTCCCTCTCTCATGACTAAGTTACAAAGAGAGAACCCTGAATTGTATGTGAAATAGGCCGATCATAAATGCATTAAATGACTCAATAGCATAAATGATACATATCATACATGACTCAACCGGGTCGTTTAATGCTCGCAAACAAATCCGTATAGATTAAAATAAACCCATACCTCTCAGCTCGATTAAAGATTGATACTTCCACTCGTATAAATGCGTGAACATTCTAACCTGCATCATTTTTACATATATAATACAAATACTATATACTAGTACTATATACCATAGAATATAAATTTATACCCATACTTATAATATCATAATTAAAATTATATAATTAAAATTTATAATGCTATAGCCCATTTATTCACATTAAACTACTTATTATCCTTGGTACTCTATATATAACTAATCAATAGTAACTAAACTATACTAATGAACTATTCGTATGATTATTATTGGTATTAGTACCATATACTATAATTAGTATTAGAAATGTATTTTGGTATTAGTACTATATAGTAATAGTAAAACTATGTGCATATGTAGATAAATTAAAATATTTGATAAGCTGTATTAATACAGCTTATCATATTCTATTTGTAGCCAGTAAAATATTTGATATGCTATATTTGATATGCTATATTTTAATACAGTTGTATTAAAATATTTGATAAGCTATATTATATTATATTTTATTCAACATCATTATCTAATACAATTACCAATCATATCAAATAAAACACTATATAAAGCCAATATTAAAGAGGTTGGTGCCTTTGGGGCTGTTGGGTATTCGGTTTGATTTTCTTAAAATAATAATCTGATATTAAATAGTTCGCTTTTACGATGGTCTAGCATTATAATATACAAAATATAATTTTATTTTATAACATGTAATTTGAATTTTAAATCTAAAATATATAATAATATTTTAGTCCCATTGAAAGTAGTTTAAAGTGTTTAGATGTATGAAATATTTTGGTTGTTGACTGTTGTATTAATAGATGATTTTGTGCATCAAATGCAAAAAGTTAGATGATGTTATAAAAGGTGCTTAAACCCATTATAAGTGATATAGAAGGAACGTGGCATTTGAAACGGCCTTGTTTTGGTATATTTTTTCCTTCGAACTGTGTCTTATTCTCCTTATTTCCCTAGGTCTCATCAAACACTAGTGTGTGACGATTTGATCCCCCAAGAACCCTATAATTGTCTCAGGTACGCGAACTTATTGCCATCGTCCTCCGTCTCTTCTTTCCCGATAGCTTATTCTTCCTTGCATCTTCTCCTTATGTGGAGCTCTGCTTCTCCACTTACTCCTTCTCATCTTCTCCTTATGCCTCTATTGATTTCTCCTTGCTTGCATCTTCTCCTATTGTGGTTTTTCTCATTGTTTACACAGTAGCACCAAGACGAGACACGCAACATCAAAACTCACTAATCTAGTATGTGCCTCTTTCATCTCCTCTCTAGGTCTCCAATATTGATTTGATATTTGATTGACGCAAAGGGTACTTCAATCAGCCATTTAATAAAATGGGAAGTCTCTAATTTTACATTGCAAATACCTTGAACATGAATATGAGGGGACCTTAATCCTAAGTTTCTTTTTTTGTGGTGGTTGGCTTTCTGTGCTGTTCTTTATGCTTGGATTTGTTAATAAACCTAGTTCTGTGCCCAAATCTAATAGACAGGTTGTGTGTAGATTATCGATGAAATCCTCCCTCAGAACAAATGAATTTAGATAACCTTATTATCTATTTTGATCATTTTTTCTAATTATGTATAAGCATCTCTTGACCTGTTTATAACCATTGGTTTTTCTTGGTCAATTCTGCAAAGGTAATAAGGCTTTTTATCTCATAGTTCCAATTCTAAACTCATGTATCTCAACCCAACTATGCAGCTAGGGTTTCAACTTTCCATCTTCTCACTTCCCTAATCAAACAATCCATGGAAAAATGACTCACCAGAATAGATCAGCAATAATTGTTCCAAATTTTAAACCTGCTTATCATAAAAAGCAGGCTTTGAGTTCTGTGGTGACTGGGAGTCGAAGCTCCCCACCACCAGCGCATTTCTTCAAAATAATCCTTCATTCTACCCTGGGCAACCAATAATTGGTATGTAAGGCATGTTCTTTGCAGCACATTTTTATTAAATTATTACTTCAAACATCTATTCTATTTAATGAGGTCCGTTTTGGTGCTTAAACAAAAAGCATTTGTTTACATATGAAACTATGAAATCATAACTTTGTTTAATCGTTGCAAAGTATCCTTAGAAAATTTGTGAGGTTGTTTGGGTCTTAGCTTAGGGACGCAGTTACACTCAATCCTCCCAACGTGGTAGATGGCGGCTGGGATTGGAGAAAGTGAATAATAGTTTATGGTTAAATGAGGGCTGGAATAAATTTGCACAGCATTATGCATTAGAGGTTGGCTACTTTTTGGTCTTTCGATATGAAGGGGCTTCCACTTTCCACGTCCTTGTATTCGACACAACTGCTACTAAGATCCAGTATCTAGCAAGCAATATAATTGGATCTTAAGCAAGCCCCATTCATGTATCGAATTCGGAAGAAAGATCAAGGCATGACAGTTCACCTGTTTCTGATTCATCTGAGCAAGAGAGACTCAGGACTATGAATGGAAGAGAGAGAGTCATCCAAGCAACCAACACAATGAAGCCTACAAACCCATCGTTCGTGCGTCCCTTGCGGGCTCGTAATGTAAAAACAAGTTATATAGTGAGTCTAAAGTTGTAGCCAATCAATTGTAATGGTTCAAATTCAATTACTTTCCTAAAATTTGCTGATGAGTTGAAGTTCTTCTTGGATAATGTAGTATGTTCTCGCAAAATTTGCTGCAAAACATTTGAGCAAGAGCCTAGGCGTAAAACTTCAGGTTTTTGATAATACAAGACAATGGGATGTCATTTGCTGTTTCAATAATAAGGGCTGTTCAGGAAGGAATAGCAAATGGATGGACTGTATTTCCAAGGGAAAACAATTTGGAAGAAGGCAATGCGCTCATCTTTGAGATTATCATGCGGACGCCTGTTGTGCTTAAAGTACACATCTTTCGTACAATTGACTACACTTGAATTTTAAATTTTAGTAACTTCTTTCCTTTAATTTTCTAATAACTTTATTTTGGGGATTGTGTTTTTAATAAGGATAGATTAGGGATTTATTGCTTCTTCTTCTACACCAACTTCATTGATACTCTTTTTGGTATTTTGTGTATATAATTACAGGCCAAGGGAACGTGGACAGTTTGTTTAGAACTACTTAATATTTTAAAGAAGATGACAAGTTAAGTGTAACAGCATTGGATTGATCTAGTAGCTTGATTAGTAATGCATGGTTTTATTCAGTGCCAACAGCGAATCAACAAACTGTCTAATTATTAGAATGATTTTGTAAATATTCAATCCACTCCCTAATATGGTGTTCAATAGCACTATTTTGTAAATTGATTTTGTGGTAGATTAAATGGAAATTGTCGTATATATTTCTCTAGTAAACTTGAGTTTTATATTTGCTCAAAATAAAAGTTTTTTTGTAAATATTTGGCTTTCATATGCTATTATAATTCAACTCAGCCAGATTTTTCTACAAACTGTCCAACAAGTTATATGTAAGAAGTAATCGGGCTAGTAGCTAGATTACTATTTGAGTAATAGGTTTGATTCAGTGCGAAAAGCAAATCCACTCCATTCCAAAAGGAGATATAGTAAATATACAGTTTAAAATAAAATAAAATAATTCATTCATCTTTAAAGTATTCACTCCATCTAGAACAAATTAATTTCAAAGCAACGATCCATTGACAATCCATCCCATATTCATAGTAGTTTAAAAAAAAACATTGGTATAATTCTTACCAATTGCAATTTCAGTTGTTGTCAACAAAGTATTCACTCCATCCAAAACAAGAGAATTTCTACATCATCCATGCACAATTCATCTCATATTCAATGCAGAAAAAACAAAATCAAATTTTTTTCTAAAATTGCAATAATTTCAGCTGTTTTGACTAGAAAGTATTCACTCCATACATAATCAAAAAATATCTACATCATCTATCCACAATCCACCCCATATTCAATACACAAAAAGAATTCAATCTGATATACGGCAAGTAATATTTATTGAATACATTGCATATGTGTATCAATTCACTAGGGAACTCATCCATCAAATAAGTATAATAGCATTGCAATGTTAACTGAAGTAGTGAAGAAATTTTATTGCGCAAAGAAATTCTTAGCCAATGTTGGTACAATGAAGTGATGGCCCTGCACAAAGATTAAGCATGAACATTAAAAAAAAAATCCTCCAACTTGCAATATTTAATGGACATAAACTCTACCTCAGAGAGTACATGGGCTAGGGCTAGAATATGAATTAGTGCACCTAATTTAAATATTAAATACATGGGCGACGATATGAAATACAACACCTAATTTAACTTCATGCTTAACTAATACATGGGTTCAAGGGACCTTCGCAAACACAATGTAAATGAAAATACAATTATAAAGACACCCAGTGGGTAAATCTATGCTTCATGGAGATGCCCAAGTGATCAAATCTCTTCAACATGGGTGGACCTTGATCACAAAATCTACACAGTATCTTTCAAGTCCAAATCTGAATTATTAGCAAGGATGTCAAAACTTTATATTGTGTCCAGAAAAACAAAGATGGACATATATTATGCCAAAACATGAATTTTAAATTTTAAGAACATAAACATATAGTTTCCAATAGTTTAATTTGCAGTTCACAGTGTTATTTTTTTAGGTGCAAGCACACTCATAGTATTCAAAAACTGCAAAATATAATTATAATCTTGATATGGTATGATGATTTTGTATTTTAAAATGAATTAATAATATAACCTAAACACAAATTAATCTCATAGTATTCAATACTTGCAAGCTACAGTTGTAGGATTAATGAAGGAACGTATTGTGGTGCTCACAATGGAATGACTGCAATCAAGAACCTTATATTTGTTTGCCTCAGTCATTTAGAACTTGATATAGAGCATAATTAAATTATGTAAGAAGATGGATATAGGTCATATAGTAGTAAGGTCGAAGTGAATTTTAACAATGATAAACAAAAGATAACTATATTATTTAAAGCTTGTTAAAATTGTGTACCTTCGTCATACGAAGTCCCACAATCTGAAAAAGGTTCCCCACTACTCCCACAACGGTAATCATCGCCTTCATCTAACTCGTCATCGATAAAGTCTTCATCATCGTTGTAGGAGGCAGTGCCCTGGAAAAGCGTCTCCGCAATGACATCGATTGGTTCTATGTCTAGGAGAACATACGCCAGTATCATCTCCTCCATGGGGTTCCACCGCCACATACAAAGGGTCGTTTTCTTGAAAAGTTGCCTCAATAAATTCACGTTCATCATCTTCGTCATCGCCTTGTTCCAATGGTATAACTGGAACATGGTACATGTTTCTACCTAACACTATTTACACCACAGGCCAATTTCCATATCTACTATTATCAACAAGGTAAAACACTTGTTCTGCCTGATAAGTAAGGATGAATGGATCATCTTTATACCATGTTTGAGAAGTGTTGATGCTAGTAATGTGGTCCCCAATATGTATACCTCTCTTTCTATAACCTACATCACACCAGTCACATCTAAACAAGTGTACATGCCTCCAACCTATGTATCGTAGTTGCAAAATGTCAATCAATACTCTGTAAAAATCAACAACCTTTGATTGGTGTTCCCTTTTAACAATGACCCCACTATTTTAAGTTCATCGATGTTGACCACGAGCAATTGTATGAAATCTGGTGACATTCATGATACACGTAATGAATGAAGAAACCCATGGGTCTGGTCCACATGCTAGTGTGTACATGTCATCAGAGACGAGTTCAGGATTTGTTGAGCGCAACTTTTGAATCTGTTCATATTGGGTTGCAGAAGTTAGGAATCACTATAGTAAGAAGTAATAACATGTGCTTATAAGAAGTGGACCTTTCTTTAGAGAACATACTCGTGCGAAACCAATCAGGAAACTCGCTTTGATGATCTTGATCTACTATTTTTAGGGAAATTTCATTCATCTTCGCATAATGCTCACTAGAAATGCATACAGTAAGTGAAATTCAATTTGATGATAATAAATGTGTAGGTTTGACAAAAGAATAAATCGGTATGTAATGAAAGAGCTAAAATACTTACTGTATGTAATGATCAATCTCGGCACAATTATTTAGCACGCAACACCTTGCCTTTGCTAGTAGATTCAGCTCCAATTGATTGGAAGTAGCGGAACCAAATGGACGTAGCTTTTGTGAGAAAACAGAGAAGTGACCAGAGTCAGAGCTACTATCTATATCCTTGTTGTGTTCGGGATGATGATGTATGGTCTCGATATCATTAATGTACAAGGAACAGAAGGTCAAGCATTCAATATGAACATACGCTTCAACAATCAAGCCTTCGGGGCGAGTCTTATTCTTGACATAGCACTTGAATTTTCCTAAATATCTTTCAAATGAATACATCCACCTATATTGAACTGGGCCCACAATGAAAGTCTCGTAGGGTAAATAACGGGTGAGATGTGTGACAACCCCGAATTTTCCTACTATATTTTTGTTTAATTAAATAAATAGTGCAAAGGTGACGTAGGTAATTTAGTAGATAAAGCCCTAAAAGGGTGGGCTTAGAAGTACAAGGCCTTAAAACCATAATCAAGACCTTGGGCCCAAGTGGAGAAGACAAGCCCATAGGCCATGAAATGAAATCCAATAGTCAACCCAAGCCCATGCATGAGGACACATGTCAAGCTAGAAAAAGTTTTGTAAGTTAACCAAGACTAGTAAGTGAAAGAGAGAGAATACTAGTAGGTAAGGAGGTTGACTAATTGTTTTGATTGGAGGAAGAAAATAGAAGATCAAAGATGAGATATCCTCATCTTTTCTACCTAGATAGGCGTGTGAGACATGGACACTTTTCCAAAGTAGATCATCTTAGGATTTTGCCATATCCAGCCAAATGATGATGCAAGATTTGAGGGGTTTTGAAAATGAGAAAAAGAAAGAAGGATTCAGTGGGCATAGCCGAATACTCTTAGGGTTTTTCTCACAAGCTTTTTTCCAAATATTGAGGAATGATTACTAAGGGATCTTGAGAAGACAAGTGAGGGCTTGATTGGTTGTTTGAGTGAGTGATGAAACAAGTGGAGGAGAAAGGAAAAACTTATGGAGAGAAATGGAGGGGTATGGGTGAAGCATGTAGCCGACCACTCCCTCCCCTTGTATACCCACTTTTGCTTCCAAAATCTAGATGAATTGTACATATGAGATTGTGTAAGGATAGACAAGACATGAGTGTAAGAGTATGGAAGGGAATGATGACTTGAAATGTTGATTGATGGATGCAAAGAGTGGAAAGAAGAGAATGAGAGTTCGGGTGAGGTGAGTAGCCGACTCCCCTCCCTTTTTGGTATTCTCCTTGCTACCAAATCTAGAAAATAGGATTGTATAATAGTGATAGGACAAGTTAGTATAAGAGGTGAGGTGAATAGTTGATTGATTGAAAACATGAAAAGAATGAAAAGAGAGTAGAAAAATGAGGAGGGTTTCGGATGGAGCAAAGAGGGCAAGGGGTCCAAACCCTACTTTTGCTTCGTCCCAAGAATGAGATCCTCAAATCTCTTGGATTGATATATGAGATGATGATTGGAAGACAATGAGGTGATGTGAGGTGATAGGAGGGCTTAGAACCTGATGAGTGCACAAAAATGCACTCTAAATACTCTATTTAAATACTAAAATAAATGAGAAAACAATGGATATAACTCATGTTATTAAAATTAATGGTCATTTATCTTGAGATAGATATAAGCATGATTTAATATATTGATGAGAATATAAAATGTCATATTTTCCTCTCTTAATATTTAATACTTTATTCTTATTTGATGCCTAAATATACTCATTATTCTTATATTTTGATTTAGGACACAAATAGAGGCATTAGGAGCAAATGAAAATAATTGCGGAATTTTAGACAGTTCTGACATCTTTTCGTAATATGGGCATAACTCTCTCATCCAATCTCCGATTGAGCTGATTCAAGATGATCTAGAACCGCAAGAGAAATATATATAACTTTTATGTTTTGTTTTTGAAGAGATATATACTCAATATAAGACAAAATCGACCATCAAGTGGACGCACCTGCACTTGACGTTCCTGGATATTTTTCAGCCACTTGCATCAAATCCAAATGTCATCATAATATTTTCTAGCAAGCACTCCTACACCAACTTGGAAATTCAATGATCAATTCAGATACAAGATGAAGTGCACTCAAGTTTCTTCAAGACAAATTATTTGACCACAAGATATTAAGTCATACAAGACAACTAATAGATAGAGAAGCAAAATTGAAACACTCAACCTACAAGCAAAATCCAGCTCATGCATGGTGGGAAAACAAATGATCAAAATGACAACTCACAAATCACTTGGATTCAAGAATAGCACATGGCAAAACAAGTTGAAATTGTGATGATTTTGTCATGACAACTTGCATGAAGGATGCTTATAAATAGAAGGGAGGGGTGTGTGTTCTAAGACCATCCTTAGTGTGCTTGGATGCCTTGGAAGATACATTGTTTTTGAGAGCTTGAGAAAAGAAAAGAAAAACCAAAGAAGAGAGAAGAAAATAATGGTTGGCTCTTCCATATTATCCCTTACAGAATTTTTGTTGCATATTTTCAATATGTGTAACTAATTTTCTAGTAGAGTTAGGGATGAATTTGTATATATGATGGTATTTGTAATTGTTTTTGATTCATATATGTGTTCTTCAAATATTAAACTCTTTTGTTTAGTCATTCGAAATTTATTATAAATGTTTTCATCACCAAATAATCTTAGAATTTATTTCATTTATAGATTCAGTCATACTTTTTCTATTAAATGCAATAATCCTTTGATTATGTTTGGTTCAATTGGTTATCTATTTTAATTTAATTCTCTGCTACAATATTACTCTACGAGTATATTGTCGACGTTGAATTTCTTTAATATCGATAACAATTCCTGTTCTTATATTGTGATGAATGATTTTTCGAAAGATTACATTTGATTTAAATCTGGTTATTAATGTTTTATTTTCCGATTGAAAATTTGGACATAAAATTTTCAATTGAGTTATTAATGAATCGAAAATAATTAAAATACCAATTATATACAAAGGATTCCCGATGCTTTACTTTTCGCACTCATCTAAATCTTTTTATTAATTTCGTTACTGTTTTTCAATTTCTCAATCCATCTCTCTGTGGAATCGACACCCCAAAGCTATACTGCAAATGACCGCGTTATTCTTTGGGCGTAATCAGAACCCTTTGAGAGAGGTCGGCCATATAAGGATAGAAAGGAAACTATTTCTTTCACCTAAGATGGTCTAGATTAGGCATAATGTGATCAAGTGATGGGAGTCACTCAAATATCTTTCAAATCCATCAAGTGTCACCCCAAGCTTAGGGGAAATGAGTGGCCTAGAGTCTAGGGAAGTCCCATGGCCGAATGGCCTTGTTCCCTTTCCTTTTGGTTGCCTCATTCGGTCACCAACACATACACACATCTCTCAGTCTACCTCACGACAACTCACCCTCCCACTCCATGAGTGAATATGCTTTATTGCTTGATTTCTTGCTTGGTATGCCAAGATGAAACTTTTGATAGAAATTTTATCATTAGTTAGATGCAAACTCATGCTTAGAACCTATGTTCCTTTTTAGTTAAAAGTTAAAATATGTCCATGATTTTAGTGGATTTTGTTTAGGAGAAATTTCTATGATACATGTAAGCATGACTAAGTTTAAACTTGTTGAATGTTGGGTGATGTTGGATAGATAGGATGAATATTTATAAAATATTGGTGGATCTAGTTATCTTGTTCTTGGATGACATTCTTATTATATTTGATATGGTGGATGGCAAAGAAATGCATGCTTGATAAAAATAAAAGTTGAAGCTTGAACAAAAAAGAGAGAGAGAGAGAGAGAGAGAGAGAGAGAGAGAGCATGCCTATAGAGTTTTCGGTTTGGAGAGCTCTTGGAGTCTAAATCTTTATAAATTATTTTCCTTTCATGAAACACTTGAGTTTTGAAATTTTGGAGAATTTAGAAGCATAAAAGTTTGAAGAATATCATGTATATTTGCGGTTTCCGCATAGGTGTTCAAGTAGGATGTTGTTTTGAGGAAATAAGGTATGGAATATAAAATTTAAGGGTTATGGGTTTCCAATTGCCCTTTTTGTAAGGTTAAAAAATTCTTTCAACCATTTAACTAGAGCTCGAGAGTGAAAGGAAGATGAATGAAGGAAGAAAACACCAAGAGGTGAAAAGGAGGGTCTCGGCCCAAACCCTAGGGGTGGAAGCCGAGCACCCTACTTAACCCATTAGAACCAACTAAGTGTTTTTGCATGAATGATAAATCGAATGATGTGGGGTTTATGTGAAAAATTACCGAGTGTTTACTCCGGTTCGTCTCGAGTTTTATATGACAAGAGTTAGAAGTTGCATGTCCCAGGCATAAAGCACGAAAACCATGTTTTTTAGTCAAACACATTTTCAAAAGAAAAGGGATTAAAGTTTTAGAAGAACCCCAAAGGCTGGGACGGGGTAGTGTCCCAACATAACTCATTTTTCACTCAGAAGTGGCAAAGAAATTGGGTGAAAACTCCTGGGTTGATGAAGAACAGTCGACGGACCATGTATAGCTCCAAAAGGTGACCGGAGCATGGTCGCACCTAATGTTAGTGGATGCCCTAAGAACGGTGTTGGTCCCAACCTCACCATATATGAAATTTGTAGTTATTCGGGGAGCAATCTCCGAGTGACAAAGAGCGCGAAGGGCGCAAAACGTATTCACCTAGGTTTGACTTGGTTGCCGAGTGTGGCAATAACTAGTGGGGAGCATACGGTGCATAGGGGAACCGTGAGGTGTCCAAAATAATAAGTCATGATGAAAAGAAAAGGGCTTTCAAGCCATATATGATATGATATGATAAGTGGCACCTAAGATAAGATAAGACGAAAAGTTTTTGAACAAAATGTCTTTTTGGAGAATATGAGTCAAGAAAATTTTGCTATATGATTTCATGAACGAGTATACAATTAAAATTTGAGAAAAGACATGGAAGATGAATTTTGTCACGAGCATGTGCATTGGCCTCATCATGAGTCTCATCTTACTGTATATGTATGTATTTGTTTGTTATTCGCTTAAAAGTATGCCTGAAATGCTTTTGTTGAAATACTGAAGTACTTGCTGAGATTTCCCCCGAAATCCCACCCCTCTCTATGTCTTTAGTATCTATCCCCTTTGGGAATGATAGAAGTAGTTGCAGGTGACGACGGAACAATAGAGTATAACTCTCGAGACGATACCTCAGACCCCTAGGGGCCCGATTGAGTCCGCCTTTATGATGCCAGTGATAATGTATCTTCTGGGCCGACGGGCAAAGGAGTCACTATCGATGGCGATGTAAAGTCTTGCTGGTTTATACCTTATGGGGTGTTGCTTAGTGTTAGGACTAGATGAGTCCCTTCACTTGGGACGCCTTTTTGAGTTGCCCACTAGGGTGATTTGTGAAGTAGGGTCTAGCTTGGACCTGGATCGTCGTCGCTGGGGACTAGGCCTTAGGGAGATAAAGAATGAGCCTGTATGTTGAACTTAATGGGCAGTGGGAATGTCCTCTTTATTGTGTAAAGCCTTCCGAACTTATATTTTGTAAAGCCTTCCCGCTTGTTGGAAGTACTCTTTTGTGAATCTGGACATGTTAAGAAATATTTGTTTTGGATATGTATAATGTTTATTTTAGGATTAGTAGCGAAACCACGTAATGTATAATGTAGAAGGCTTGACCTTTTTCCACTGCCAAAATCTTTCCTCGACATTTAAAAAAAAAATGTACCCACACGATATGACGAGGGGTGAACTTCCTTGTGTCGCTCATCCCCGACGTTTCTATTCACGTGCAATCCCAAGCGTGGATTGAGGCATCGACACCGGTGGTATCAGAGCAGTTAAATCTCTGGGTGAAAATCACAAGTCCTAGGAAAAGAAATCACATGGTATAAGTTATGACCTTTTAGCATTAGGCTTGAAATATTTCAAAAGATTGGCTGAAGATGATGAAAGTTGCTGTGGTAATCAAAATAGAATACCGGAGTTTGGGTAACTCACATGAAAATTCTGTACTTTCAGGAGGAATATGGCAGGAGGAAGGCGTCGTGCTCCTACCCCAAGGCTCGGGCACCTCCAAGATAGAACAATCCGAGTCTTGGCATTCCTACGATAGGAAATACGCCATTAATTACTCCCCCTAGAGCTGGAGAAAGGGAAGCGCAAAATACCCCAATGGATGGAGGGCAGGCCATAGCTGAGACTATCCGTCAGATGATAAAATTGGTAAAAACTCAAATGGAACAAGGCAGATGTCATCCAAACACCAGCGGAGGAACGTCAGGTTGTCCCTATGAAAAGTTTCTAGTCTACCGATACCCGAACTTTATAGGAACGGAAAGAGCCATGAAAGCGTATCGATGGATTATGGACCTAGAACGTACCTTTAAAATTAGTGGGTGTATGAAAACTCATAAGGTACAATACGCTGGACACCTGTTGTAGGGAGAGGCTGGACTATGGTGGGATACCAAAAGGAAGCTACTAAAGGAGGAACTGGGAGAAAACGTGGATCCTACCTGGGAACGATTTAAGATGGAATTCGATGACAGCTTCTTCCCTGAATCCATTAAACAGCAAAAGGCTATTAAATTCACCACACTGATACAAGTGGGCATGACAGTGAATCAGTACGCTGTAAAATTCATGAAAATGGAGCGATTCGCTCCTCATCTGATATTCACCGAGAAAATGAGAGCGAAGAAATTCCAAGACGGTTTACAGCTAAGAATTCGTAACCAAGTAGCTTGCCTGCGAATCGAATATTTTTAGGAGCTAGTGAATGTGGCGGCTATTGCAGAGGTAGAGTAGAAGAGTTTAATTAACCAAGTGCTGATGAATAAAAAGAGAAGTTTTCCATACTTTTCTGGAAGGGACGCAGGCAAAAGAAGAAATGTCTTCCCTACGGATAAAGGGAAAGGAAAAATAAGCAAGTCCGGAGTACCGATATCCTCACCGCCTTACAGAACATGTGGACGGCCGCATCCAGGCGAGTGTTGGGTGGCGACAGGAGCCTGTTTCCGATGTGGTTAGAAAGGCCATAGAGTCCGTGACTGCCCTCAAATGGTGGCTAGCGGGACTACGTTACCAGGAAGGAAAGCGAAAACTCCCATGAAAGCCAAAGTATATGCCATTATCCCCGAAGAGGTAGACATGGAAGATGAGGAAGCCATCAACGCAGGCATCATTACTGGGGAAATCATTCTGATGCGTAATATAGTATATGCATTGTTTGAATTTGGAGCGACGAGATCCTTCATCTCCTATAATTGCATGCGAAAGTGTAAGTTAGAAGTAGAATCCTTAGATCAGAAGGTGCTGGTCGTACTCCCGAATGGAAGAATGATAGGCTGCCAGCGGATGGTAAGGAACTGTCCATTAAAGATTGCTGGTGTAAGATTAAATGCCAACTTGATAGTTTTTCACCCGTTGGGATTTGACGTAATACTGGGAATGGATTGGCTATCCAAGCATTATGACAAGATTGATTGTCGCAAAAAGGAGATAACCTTTAAGCTACCACAGGAACAAGAGCTGCGTTACGAGGGAGAGATGGTGAATTCGGTTCCTTCTATCATGACGGCAAGGAGGGTAGTGAAAAGATTGAAAAGAGAGGCGAAAGCATTCTTGCTGATGTCCTCCAATGCAACAGAGGATACGAAGAGTATTGAAGAAATTCTAGTGGTAAAAGATTTCCCTTGAGTATTCTCAGAAGATCTGCTTGGACTACCTCCAGATCGCGAGATTGAATTTACCATTGAATTGGAACCTACTACGGCTCCAGTTCATAAGGCACCATACCGAAGGTGCCAATGGAACTGAAGGAATTGAAAATGCAGATAGAAGAATTATTATCAAAGGGACTCATACGGCCTAGCTCGTCGTCATAGGGAGCCCCATTATTATTTGTAAAGAAGAAGAACGGGACGATGCGGATGTGCATCGATTATAGGGACCTTAATAAGGTCACCATCAAGAACAAGTATCCGTTACCAAGGATAGATGATATGTTAGATCGACTACAAGGAACGACGGTGTTCTCAAAAATTGATCTCAGATCAGGATATCATCAACTTAAGATCAAGGAGCTGGATGTACCCAAGACTGCCTTCTGAACTCGTTATGGACATTTTGAGTTCTTAGTTATGCCTTTTGGATTGACAAATGCCTCTGCAGCATTCATGGATTTAATGAACAGGATTTTTCGGCAATATCTGGATAGTTTCGTCGTGGTGTTTATCGATGACATCGTAATATACTTCCGGAGTGATGAAGAGCATCGGGAGCATCTGAAGACCGGGCTAAGTATCTTGCAGGAGCATCAGCTATACGCCAAACTTAGTAAATGTGAGTTTTGGCTTTGAGAGGTTAAGTTTTTAGGTCACGTTATTTCCAGTAAAGGAGTGGCGGTGGACCCAGCTAAAATCGAGGCAATGACAAAATGGTAGAGACCAACACGCGCTCACGAGATACGTAGTTTCCTCGGTCTAGCAAGATACTACAGGAGGTTCGTAGAATGTTTTTCTAAGCTATCTGGTCCTCTGACAGCACTGACTAAGAAAAATGCCAAATATGTCTGGAGCAACCAGTGCGAACAGAGTTTCCAAGAGCTCAAGAAAAGGCTAACGTCAGCACCGGTATTAGCTCTGCCAGAACCTCACAAACCATATGTGAAATTTAGTGACGCTTCGAAGATGGCTTTGGGATGTGTCCTGATGCAGGAGAGACGAGTGGTTGCCTATGCATCCCGATAACTTAAGGATCATGAACGAAATTACCCTACCCATGACCTAGAATTGGCAGCAGTAGTGTTTACACTAAAGATTTGGAGACATTACTTGTATGGGGAAAGGTGTGAGATATACACCGATCACAAGAGCTTAAAGTACCTGTTCAGTTAGAAAGATTTGAATATGAGACAAAGAATATGGGTGGAGACAATCAGTGATTTTCAGTGTGAGATCAAGTACCACCCAGGAAAGGCTAATGTAGTGGCTAACGCGTTAAGTCGAAAGACACGGATAAAGGAATCACCAATATTGACAGTTATGCAGGACATGCTAGTCATGAATATGCCTCGAGAAGTGCTACTACTGGCAACACAAGAAATCATATCCTTGACTAAAGACGAAATTAAAAAAGGTCAGCGAAAGGATGCCAAATTGGAAAGGATCCAACAGAAATTGCTCGAAGGGCAAGGATCGCCTCATTTTACCATATCAGATGATGGAACACTGTATTTTGAAAAAAGGACGGTAATACTGGACGATCCAGAGCTAAGGGAAAAGCTTATGAGGGAGGCGCATTGCACCCCTTATACAGTTCACCCTAGAAGCACCAAAATGTATCAAGATTTAAAAAGGAAATTTTGGTGGGAAGGCATTAAAAAGGATGTAGCTATGTTCATAGCCAAATGCCCGATATGCCAACTGGTTAAAGCTGAGCATCAACGCCCAGCTGGAATATTGCAACCCTTACTAATTCCAGAATGGAAATGGGAGAATGTGTCTATGGATTTTGTACTCGGATTCCCGAGAACGTCGGTAGGAAAGAATACAATCTGGGTAATAGTCGATAGATTGACTAAGAGTGCACATTTCTTGCCAATATCCAATACGGATTCCGTGGAGAAGTTGGCATGAGTCTATGTGAGAGAAATAGTGCGCCTACACAGCGTGCATAAAACAATTGTTTCGGATCGAGACCCCAGATTCACGTCCCATTTCTGGCAAAGTTTATAGAAGATGATGGGGTCTAACTTAAAGTTTAGCAGTGCCTATCACCCACAAACCGGTGGTCAAACGGAACGGACTATCCAGACCTTAGAAAACATGTTGCAAGCATGCGTGCTAGACTCACGTGGCGACTGGGAATGTCTTTTACCCTTAGTAGAGTTTGCCTATAACAATAACTTCCAAGCTACTATTCAAATGGCACCCTATGAAGCTCTATATGGAAGAAAGTGCAGGTCACCCTTATACTGGAATGAGGTGGGTGAAAGTCGAGTGTTAGAACCTGAATATTTACAAGAGGTCCGAACTCAAGTAGAATTGATACGAGAAAGAATGAAGACTGCCCAGAGCAGACAAAAGAGCTATGCAGATCGACGTCGAAGACCCTTGGATTTCGAAATCGGTGATTGGGCATATATTAAGATTTCAACTATGAAGGGAGTAACTTGATTTGGCAAGAAAGGAAAGTTGAGTCCTCGTTATGTGGGTCCTTATGAAATTCTTGAGAAAGTCAGACTGGTGGCCTACCATTTGGACATACCCGCAAGTTTACAAGGAGCTCACAACATATTTCATGTATCATCATTGAAGAAGAGCCTGGGTGAAGGACCGGGGATAGTTATGGACCCAGACAGTATTGAGTTGCGCCCTAACCTAACTTACGAAGAATGGCCAACATTAATTGAAGATTATAAGGAGCAAGAACTAAGGAATCATAAGATTTTGATGGTTAAAGTGTTATGGAATAACCCAGCTTTTTAAGAAGCCACGTGGGAACGTGAAGATACTATGAGGGCCAAATACCCTCATTTATTTGTAGATAGATGATGTCCTTTTGTTTGAAACTCATTTTATCTTTCGAATGATGATGATGATGATATATATATGTGTATGAATGTATGAGTGTTTTGTTGTTTTATGCCTATTATTACTTGATTATTTCTTAGAATCATAGTGACTTGTGAAACTTTAACCAAGACATGGCCCGAGCTAGGAGAAATCCTCCTATGTCAGTGGCAATCGTAACTCAGTTGAGGGAAAGGAGGGAAAATAGACAGAGAATGATACACAGAAAGCGTGAAAGAACGAGAGCGCAAGGACTAAAACGTTTGGAACGGTATGAGAGGCACCGTACCCATATCATGGGTGTAAATCGTAGAGGTGTGCTTGTTCCTCATCGAGCTATGCCTCACGAAGAGCGACAACCGCTTAGAAGTTGGTTAAAAGCGAAGAGAGAACAATTGCATAGAATAATACGAGGCGAGGCGAGTGAACCAAATATAGAGCCCCTAAATTTTTTGGATACTTCCAAGGACCGTATTAGACAAAAAGAAGAGGCAGTACCTCGAATAGAGATGGAAGAAGAAATTATGCATAGGTTGAATAAGCTAAGAGTGAATATGTACTATGACTCGGACGTAGACGTCATGTTCTACCACTCCCAAGACTCTGTGACTGAGGAGGATGACATACCCACATATTCATCATCAGAAGAATCCACTACTACTAGCACTAAAGGTATAAATACGACTCTAATTGTCTTCTTGTGCATACTTTAACAATTTCGAAGATGAAATCTCCTCTTTAGTGGGGGAGGATGTGACAACCTTGAATTTCCCTACCATATTTTTGTTTAATTAAATAAATGGTGCAAAGGTAACTTAAGTAATTTAGTAGATAAAGCCATAAAAGGGTGGGCTTAGAAGTAGAAGGCCTTAAAACCATAACCAAGACCTTGGGCCCAAGTGGAGATGACAAGCCCATAGGCCATGAAATGAAATCCAATAATCAACCCAACCCAATGCATGAGGATACATGTCAAGTTAGGCAAAGTTTTGTAAGTTAACCAAGACTAGTAGGTGAAAGAGAGAGAATACTAGTAGGTGAGGAGGTTGACGAGTTGTTTTGGTTGGAGGAAGAAAAGAGAAGATCAAAGATGAGATCTCCTCATCTTTTCTACCTAGATAGGCATGTGACTCATCTTTTCTACCTAGATAGGCATGTGACACATAGAAAATGTCAAGTATATCATCTTAGGATTTTCCCAAATCTAGCCAAATGATGATGCAAGATTTGAGGGGTTTTGAAAATGAGAAAAAGATAGAGGGATTCGGTGGGCATAGCCGAATACTCTTAGGGTTTTTCTCACAAGCTTTTTTCCAAATCTTGAGGAATGATTGCTAAGGGGTCTTGAGAAGACAAGTGAGGGCTTGATTGGTTGTTTGAGTGAGTGATGGAACAAGTGGAAGAGAAAGGAAAAACTCATGGAGAGGAACAAAGGGCTACGAGTGGAGCATGTAGCCGACCACTCCCTCCCTTTGTGTACCCTCTTTTGCTTCCAAAATCTAGATGAATTGGACATATGAGATTGTGTAAGGATAAACAAGATATGAGTGTGAGAGTAAGGAAGGGAACAATGACTTGAGATGTTGATTGATGGATGCAAAGAGTGGGAAGAAGAGAAAGAGAGTTTAGGTGAGGTGCGTAGCCAACTCCCCTCCCTTTTTGGTATTCTCCTTGCTACCAAATCTAGGCTATAAGATTGTGTAAGAGTGATAGGACAAGTTAGTATAAGAGGTGAGGTGAATAGTTGATTGATTGAACACATGAAAAGAAGGAAAAGAGAGTAGGAGAATGAGGATGGTTTCGGATAGAGCAAAAAGGGCAAGGGGTCCAAACCCTACTTTTGCTTCCTCCCAAGAATGAGATCCTCAAATCTCTTGGGTTGATATATGAGATGATGATTGGGAAACAATGAGGTGATGTGAGGTGATGGGAGGGCTTAGACCCCTTTGAGAGAGGCTTACCATATGGGGAGAGAAAGGAAACTATTTCTTCCACCTAAGATGGTCTAGATTAGGCATGATGTGATCAAGTGATGGGGGTCACTCAAATGTCTTTCAAATCCATCAAGTGTCACTCCAAACTTAGGGGAAATGAGTGGCCTAGAGTCTAGGGAAGTCCCATGGTTGAATGGCCTTGTTCCCTTTCCTTTTGGTTGCCTTATTCGGTCACCAACACACACACACATCTCTCACTCTACCTCATGGCAACTCACCCTCCCACTCCATTCTCTTTACTTCATTTCATTCTACCACCTAAGCCTCAAAACACTCTAAGGCTAGAGGAAGAAGGAGCATGTGGTCTTGAGAGGAAGAGTCCTAGAAGAGGTAAGTGATTTTGTTAAGCTAACACAAACCTAGAAGTGTAGAGAAGAACACTCTCTATACTCATATTTTTCTAAAGAAATCTCCTCTTTAAAAATGATATGTTCCTAGTCTAATCTAATAAAATATTTCTTATGATTTCAGAACTCATCTAAGCTAGTTAGGAGAAATGTAAGTATATCCTTATTTTGCCACTAGCATCTCTAGTATATTTTTGAGTGAATATGCTTGTATTGCTTGATTTCTTGCTTGGTATGCCAAGATGAAACTTTTGATAGAAATTTTTTCTTTAGTTAGATGCAAACCCATGCTTAGAATCTATGTTCCTTTTTAGTTGAAAGTTAAAATATGTCGGTGATTTTAGTAGATTTTGTTGAGGAAAAAGTTCTATGATACATGTAAGCATGACTGAGTTTAAACTTGTTGAATGTTGGGTGATGTTGGATAGATCGTTGGAAGAAGCACCTTGATTATTTAGTAGCAATTACCTTCTTCATTGAAATCCCATGTTAGGATGAATATTTATAAAATATTAGTGGATCTAGTTATCTTGTTCTTGGATGACATTCTTATTATATTTGATATGGTCGATGGCAAAGAAATGCATGCTTGATAAAAATAAAAGTTTGAAACTTGAACAAAAAAAAAAAGAGAGAGAGAGAGAGAGCATGCTTATAGAGTTTTCGGTTTGGAGAGCTCTTGGAGTCTAAATCTTTATAAATTATTTTCCTTTCATGAAACACTTGAGTTTTGAAATTTTGGAGAATTTAGAAGCATAAAGGTTAGAAGAATACCATGTATATTTGCGGTTTCACATAGGTGTCCAAGTAGGATGTTGTTTTGAGGAGATATGGTATGGAATATAAAATTTAAGGGTTATAGGGTTTCGGATTGCCCTTTTTGTAAGGTTAGAAAATTGTTTCAACCATTGAACTAGAGCTTGAGAGTGAAAGGAAGATGAATGAAGGAAGAAACACCAAGAGTTGAAAAGGAGGGTCTCGGCCCAAATCCTAGGGGTCGAAGCCGAGCACCCTACTTAACCCATTAGAACCAACTAAGTGTTTTTGCATGAATAATAAATTGAATGATGTGGGGTTTATGTGAAAAATGACCAAATGTGTACTCAGGTTCGTCTCGAGTTTTACATGACAAGAGTTAGAAGTTGCATGTCCCATGTATAAAGCACGAAAATCATGTTTTTGAGTCAAACACGTTTTCAAAAGAAAGGGATTAAAGTTTTAGAAGAACCCTAAAGGCTAGGACGGGGTAGTGTCCTAGTGGAACTCCCTACTCACTCAGGAGTGGTAAAAAAATTGAGTGAAAACCCTTAAGTTGACGAAGAACAGTCGGCGAACCATGTATGGCTAGGCCTGTTCATCCAGGCCGAGTTGTACCTGGCCCGGTTTGAAATTTTAATATATTTCTTAATATTTTAAATTTTTTTTCCAAAAAAATTGAAGAAAATTTTAAATCCGGGTTCACCTAATGCTAGTGGGTGCCCTAAGAACGGTGTTGGTCTTGGCCTCACCATATATGAAGTTTGTAGTTATTTGGGGAGCAATCACCGAGTAATGAAGAGCGCGAAGGGCGCAAAATGTATTCACCTAGGTTTGACTTGGTCGCCAGGTGTGACAGTAACTAGCGAGAAGCACACGGTGCATAGGGGAACCGTGAGGTGTTTAAAATAAGAAGTCATGACGATAAAAAAAAAAGCTTTCGAGCCATATATGATATGATATGATAAGTGGCGCCTAAGATAAGAAAAGACGAAAAATTTTTGAACACAATGTCTCTTTGGAGAATATGAGTCAAGAAACTTTTGCTATATGATTTCATGAACGAGTATACAATGGAAATTTGAGAAAAGACAAGGAAGATGAATTTCGTCACGAGCATGTGCAGTGGTCTCATCATGAGTCTCATCTTACTGTATATGTATGTATTTGCTTGTTATTCGCTTAAAAGTATGCCTAAAATGCTTTTGTTGAAATACTGAAGTACTTGCTGAGATTTCCCCCGAAATCTCACCTCTCTCTATGTCTTTACTATCTATCCCCTTTAGGAATGATAGAAATAGTTATAGGTGACGACGGAACAACGGAGTATGACTCTCGGGGCCCGATTGTGTCTGCCTTTATGAGACCAGTGACTCTGGATCTTCTGGGCCAACGGGCGGAGGAGTCACTGTCAATGGCGATGTACCGTTTTGTTGGTTTACGCCTTACGGTATGACGAGGGGTGAACTTTTTTGTATCGCTCATCCCCGACGTTTCTATTCACGTGCGATCCCAAGCGTGGATTGGGGCGTCAACAAGATGTACCATTATATCAAATAATGTAGGGGGAAAATCATCTCAAACTTGCCGAGAACGATAGCAATGTCATGTTGTAGTTGCTTAAGTACTTCTAAAGTCAACGTGCGTGTGCACAAAGTCTTAAAAAAGGAACTAAACTTGGTCAATGCAAGGCGTATATCGGGTTGGAAGAATCCACCAATTGCAACTAGAAGTAGTCTTTACATGAATACATGGCAATCATGATTTTTCATTCTTGATATCTTGCCATCACTGACTGTAATGCATCTAGAAATGTTAGAGGCAAAACCATATGGAAATTTAACAGTTACAAGCTATTCACTGAAACGTGACCTTTCTTGTTTGTCAAACGTGTATGACCCAAGCAACATGGAGTACCCACTGGTTGGAGGCTGTAAATGTAGTTCCTTTCTTAAACCAAGGTCCATCAAGTCCTTACATGCATTAACAGTGTCCTTAGTTTTACCTTCAATATCCATCATCGTCTCTAAGACACTCTCGCATATGTTCTTTTTAATGTGTATGACATCGAGATTATATCATAAAGGTAACGTTGACCGATAAGGAAGTTGGAAGAATAAACTTTGTTTAGTCTAATTCAATTCATCTAGGCTATGTTTCCTCTTCCTTGTACCTTTGCCAAATTCTACATCCTCAAGAATTGATGGAGTACATCATGTCCTATGAATTCTGGAGGAGGCAACCGATGATCCTGACTTCCATTGAATGCAGATTTTTTCTTCCTCCATGCATGGCCAGTGGCAAGAAGCATCGATGGCCCATGTAAAAGTGTTTTCTACCATGTTTTAGCCACATGGAATCTGTATTGTCATTGCATAAAGGGCAAGCCAACTTTCCCTTGGTACTTCACCCTGAAAGATTGGCATATGCAAGAAAATCGTTGATAGTCTACAAAAGTGCAACATGTAAGCTAAACCATCCCGAAGTTGATGCATCATATGTATCGATGCCATCCTCCCATAACAGTTCTAGTTCATCAACTAAAGGTTGCAAATAAACATCGATGTTGTTGCTTGGTGCTTTCGGTCCAGGAATGAGCAAGGATAGCATTAAGTATAGATTTTCCATGGTTAACCAAGGGGGCAAGTTGTGTGAGATCCCAGATTTACATGTATTTTTACACGTTATTTTATTTTCGTTATTAATTAATTAAATTTATTTTAATAATATTATTGGTTGTGTTTTAATTGTTTAAAATATTTATTTGAGCTATTCGTTAGTAAGTATTAGTTTTATGTTGTTTTTATAATTAAATGTTCAGTTACATTACTTATTTATTAATCTAAATGTGAGGTAATTATTTTAATGAGTGAAATTTAATTTCCTTTATTTTATTATGTGATTTTATTTGATGTGCTTTATTAATATTAATTAGTGTTTTATATTTAAAATGTTCTTAAAAGTAAATTGGTTTATTGTTGGGTTTTAAATATTTTATTTTATTTATATTAAATTGTAGTATTATCAGTCGGCTTTTATTTAATTTATTGTGTTTTTCTAGTTGGACTCTTTTTTTCTTCTTTTTCCTTTTTCTCTTTTTTCTTTTCTTTTTCTTTTCTTTTTCTCCTTTCTTCCCCTGCATTTCCTCCCCCCAGGCGCGCGACTTCTTCTTCCCCTCCCCTGTTTCATCGTTTGGCCTTAGGCAGCCCAGCCATCCACCGCCACCCACCGCCCGTCACTGCCCATGCCGCCGGCCACCCCTTGGCACTGGCGACCTACCAACAGCCTCCCCACTCTTCGGCAAGCATAACCCACCGTCCAAAGCCACCCATCTCCGCCAGTTACCCCTCCACCCGAAATGGGTCCTTAAATGGACCCATCTCCGCCGTCCGGCCACCATAAGCCTCACCACTGCCACCAAAAGACTCCCCTTGCCCAGCCGGTCATCCCCCTAACTCAGTTTCAACAACCACGGTCTCACCTTCCCAGTACAACTCCAAACCCAAAAATGGATTTTCACCCATTTTGGAGCCCAATCCACCACCTTCCAGTGGTTGTGCCGCCAAACCACCACCTCCATGAGATTCCCCACCTTCTAAAGAGTATCTCCCTAAATTTTGGTGTCAAACCGAGCACTCTAGCCTAACGTACAAGTGACCGCTACGAGCGCTGCGGAGTGGCATCTGTTTGAGGATTTATGCTTTTACCCGCTGTAAGTATTTTCCAAATAAACTTTAGGATTTAAATATATTTTTGGCATCAACAGTTTTTGTGTTTGGTCATTGTTAGAATTTATTTAATTGTTAGCTATTTGGTGAATGGTCATCTGTATTGTGTATTTACGTGCATGTTCATGAAAATATTTAGAAATTAGATTTTTGCATGATTTCTGATATTCATGTGTTAGAAATGGAAACTGGGTTTTCATTGTGTTTATGGTTTTCGGGTGCGTGTGTATCACGACCCTAAGCCGAGATGGGGCATTATCTCGATGGAGCTCCTCTGGTCACTCAGGAGCGGAATATACTAAGTAACATCCCCTGGGTCGTAGTCGGGCGATGACGGAATGGTAACGCTCTTGTGCCGACTCCGTGGCTCCTCTACTGGCGGAAGCTAGGGGATGCCTGGTCATGGTACGTGCTGGGCGCGATTAGCTAGGCATCGCCCGTTCCAAAGTCACATGCGTGGTCGTTACCTTCGATGTGATGATGAAAGCCAAGGTGTGTGGATGGTCCCTAGGGGAGATCATAGTACATACAGTTAATAAAATGGATGTTTAGGCCATTTTCTGGGAAAGTGGCGGGTTTTAATTATTGGTTTTACGTGGACCATTTTCTCGAAAAATGGTTGTGGTTTTATTGGATTTATAGTCATCATTTTCTAGGAAAATGATGGGCGATTTTACTGGAGTTTTATTTAGGCCAAAATGGAATTTTGGCATGTGTGGTTATTTTATTAATTTTGAGAATGATGATTTTAAGTCACATGCATACGGTGTCCAGTTCATGCATAGTATTGTTGCATGAATATATTTGTGTCTTTTGGTTTGTTTGAGTTATACTTACCTACGATGTCATTTTGGGCGTTGTAGTTTTTGGATGCAGATTACGAAGAGGCTGTGCCTAAGGAGACGACTCTGCTGGTGATGTATTATTGTTATAAAATTGTTATCTCGGGAAATTATTTTCTCCTTTTAAAAATACGTATTTGTTTAATTTGTAGTTCGGATGACTGTATTAAATCTCCTGTTGGAGAGTTTATATTAGAATGGTTTGTAAAATATTTCTAAAAATTTTGGTACTTAGATAATGATTTTATTGTCCGCTACGACTTATATTTTTTGTATGTCACGTGTGCACACACGTTTGACACTTGTCGTTGGGATATGTGACCCGTGTTGTTATCATCCCAACGCCTCGATTCCCGTATTTTTTTTTAAGGAAGATTTGGGGGCGTTACAAGTTGTAACGCACGAGAGTCATTGGCCATATGCCATACGATTTAGCCAAATTATTGTACAGATTGAACCCATCACTAGCTAGCCCCAGTCTGACATTGGGAGCATCATGCGCAAACCAACTATGGTCTTTATCGAACTGTCTCCACAACTTAGAATTAGCTAGATGGCTTAAAGTATTGTGCTCATCAACTCATTGTTCTCTATGCCATTTCATAGACCTTTCTATGTGCTTCAACATGAATAGACTTTGTAACCTCTGGATAAGAGGAAAGTATCATAAAACCTTTCGTGGGATCGTCCCTTTTTCCCACTTGTTGACTCCCACCGCGACGCACTACATTTAGTACATGATTCTTTATCTACATCGTGTTTTCAAAATAGCATGTAGTCATTTGGGCAAGCATGTATCTTCAAATAAGTAAAATCCAAACCACGCTCTAAATGTCGGGCCTCATGATATGAGGCAAGTATTTCAATTTTTGGAAATGTTGTCTTCAACAATTGTAAAACCATATTAAATGATTTGATATTCCACCCACCAACCGCTTTTATATGAAGTAACTTGACTATAAATGAGAGTTTTGAAAACTTCTAGCAACTTGGATAGAGTGGACGTCTTGCATACTAAAACAATTGGTCAAATGTCTTTGATTGCCTTTCAATACCAATTGGCCTTCTAAGGGTAGCACCTTCATCATCCCCAGATGCCTAGTCCATGTATGTTGCAGTCTGTGTGTCCTTTATCATCGCATACATATCATCAATGAAATCATGACCTTCATTAGATGTACCCTCGTCATTGTCGGGCAAATTCACAAAAGGGCTTTCACCCTCCACATAAAATATATCCAACGTGTATAACTTGGATCAGTCTCATTAGTGAAGAGATGTTCTTTCACCTCATTCATTGGTAGGAATAGATTATTATGGCATCTCTGACATGGACACTAATAAGTAGTTAGCTTTTGCCATAGTGAGGAGTTGATTTACCCTTTCATAGTATTCAGGTGGGATAAACCTGTTTGGCACATGCATTCAATTCCTTTCCATTTGAATCCTATGTGATAAGCCGTTCCCAACTAGACCTTAAACAATGAAATAATAAAAGGGATCAGTTGACCAAGATATTAGGGCACATCAAAGAATCCCAAATTGTGGACATGGTAAGACACTCCGTACAGAATATAACATAACTTCAATAATATACGTACCACATATCTGACCAACAAAGTTGCACAACTATATATAAACCTTTTGTTGCAGAAGTATGATCCTGCTTAGAAATGGTAGGGGGGAAACAGAGTGATAAGACTAATAGTTTTTCTAACAAAATATAGCTAGTTAGGGATATTATATTATTTAAGCAGCTACCATAAAAACTCTGCTTCTGTGATCCGATGGTTATAGTAACACACTCACTTCCCATGACCCATTTCATGTGAACCTTGTAGATAGGATGACCCATTCTACTTATACAAAAAGAAATATACATATTATAGGGGGAAGCATTCTCCAATGATGGCAAAATATAAAAACATTCTGATTTATGAGGCAACAAAAGAAAATAATGTTTCAGAACCCATGGCTCAAGTTCACGCAGAAAAATTAGTCACTACCCTCAACATGTTTCCCTCTCAACAGTACCTTTCATATATTCAAGGATCAAAGAAACAAACATTTTGCCCTTTTTCAGGGGTAGAACTGTGTGTGTCTTAGGGGGGGGGGGCGAAGGGAAATCGAAACCCCCCCCCCCAAAGTTTTTCAAAAATTTAATATTGTATATATAGATTAGTATATTTTTCTCCTACTTATCAATTTTTTACTAAATTTAGCCCCCCACACTAAAATAACCCCCCCAAGATACGAATTGCTCTGGTAGCAACTAAGGGTACTGAAAATTACCCCCAGGTACTCATATTACCCATTGTACTATTCTCTATTATCCATAAAATAATTTATCCATCTCTCTTGTTCCCTCTAATTATTACCTGTTTTGCTTCCAGCTTACTTTTATAAACCTATGGTCCATGATAAGCTATTGTTTGTGTTGAGAAGCTATTGTACAACTTTTATAGTTTTGTTTGCACATCCAATAATACAATTTTGATAAATATAGTCAAAACAGCTACCAAAGTATTGTAAATCCCAATATATACATACAGAGTTGAAAGTACACATTTTTTTTCAAAAAAAAAAATTAATTATGTCGTATTTTTAAAGAAGTTTAAAGGACTAAAATAAAGGGAATTAACAAAATTTTGGTTCAGATCACTCTCTACCTAAATGTTTAACTACTCTTTAGGCTTTTTTTTTTAAATTTTTTTGTGTTGATGCAAATTTGCAATGATGTTGGATTTGGTTAATCTTCTTTAATATGATTCACATATAATAGTATTCAATTTCTCTCATTGAATTAAGATACTCTCTCATTGAATTAAGATACATTTAACTAGTGCATGGATTATTGATAAAAAAAAAAATTAATTTTGTATAAGATATATAAAAAAGACACGTTTTTCATATATATATATATTTATATGTATGTATGATTTTTTTATATTGTATCATCAACAAATTTAAATTTGGATTGGGTTGCCGGTTGGGTATTGTAGTTTGCAGATTAACTGAGAATTTTCTTTAATAGACAAACTATACAAAAAAATCTAACAATTTTATATCATTACTTATTTAGTATTTTTTCAGTTGATATTTCATTTTCTTTTCCTTTTGTAATGGTCTCGACTCTCTAGCAAACTACAAAAATCTTAAAAAAAATTATTTTATAAAATGATTTATAGACATATATTTTTTACATACAATTTTATGACGTATGATTATTGTTTTTATATATAGTCACATGTAAAAAAACATACATTATTTATACTCACACGTACTACATATTTTATTGATCGCCCCCCTAAACACTAAATCCTAGTTCCGCCCCTGCCCCTTTTAACTTTAAGATTTTTTTTAGAAGAATTTAAAGAAATTGGCATCGATCAGTTTGTATGACAATAGGATTATGATAATAATATTTTGCTATTATCCAACAATGTAGCAGATGTTTATATACAGCGAATTATTATATCTGTACTATTATTCACATACATATTGATACTCTAAACATGTAAATAGAGTTGACTATATGCACAAAGGTTAAACACATGTTCCAAGCCAAAAAGGAATACAGAACTTTAGATCAACTTAATTAGTTCATGCATGAATATGTTTTATCTTTTGAGAGTGATAGTAGTTTCATTAATGTTAAAGGAAAAAAAAAAAGCACAAGTAACTCAAACAGAACAAAAGTAATTAGTGCTCCAGCCCCATATATAGTTGCTAGTACACCAACACACCATTACATGTATGCAAAAAATATCCATTTGATTGTAATCTATATATTAACGATGGTATAAAATTATGGGAACAGAGAGCTTACCCCAACACACAGTGGAAAATTGCTCAGGGAGGGAGATGGTGCAGGGGAAGCTGGGGTAGAATCAAATACGTGAGACTTGCAAATTTGCTGTGAAAAAAGCGGCCATGAGATGACACTACAACAAAGGGTAAATCAGTAGGGAAATCACAAAGTGGAGGTAGAGAAATTAGGCTCTTCGTGAGTTGCAATTGTTGACTTTGCTCCTTTGTAATCCCACATTGGTGGGATTTGGAAAATGGAGCAAGGCATGAGGTTATAAAAAGAGGCATAGCCTTCCTAATTAATTACACCAGTCAGAAACTTATCTAGTAACTTTTGACTTTAGTAAAATTCCTCTATTGTCCTTTTTGTATGTAAAAGGAAGAGAGGTGAAAGTTAAAGTTTTACTAGTGGGAGAAGTTTTTGTGGGTGTCGTTGGGGTGAGGAGAAAAATTGTGTGATTGTAAGAATTTTTCACATAGTATATTTTCTTCTCTGGGTCTGGTAGTTTTTCTCCTGTTTTGGAGTTTTCCACGTAAATTCTTGTGTTGTATTTATTTCTCTATTTTTCTTGTTATTCTGTTAAAAGTAGATCCTGGTGGGGGGAATTTGGAAGCCCAGATTCTCAACAGTGGTATCAGAGCCACTAGGTTCTTTTTGCAGGGTGGAGTTTTGGTGTGGTAGTGTGAATACGTACGGTCTATGGAGGTTCTGTCTAGGAGATTGGAAATTTTAAGTGTGTCCGTTGTGACCCTCCAATCTTTCCTGGGAACCTTGAAGTTCTGTCTAGGAAAGATCAGTCTTTCCTGGGAACTTACTTAGTGGGTACTATTCATTTCTACGGTAAAATTCGTCGAAGTTATGTCAGGAGGTAGAGTTTCAAATCCTATCAGATTTGATGTGGAGAAATTTAATGGGAGAATCAATTTTGGCTTGTGTCAAGTGCAAGTCAAGGATATCTTGATTCAATCAGGATTACACAAGGCGTTGAAAAGTAGACCAATCCCTGAAGTCAGTATTGGTTCAAGCACTACTGGTGAAACAAAGAGCAGATTTGGAATGAGCGATGAAGATTGGGAGGATTTGGATTTAAGAGCGGCAAGTGCAATTCGTCTGTGCCTAGTCAAGAATGTTCTTGCAAATGTGCATGGAATATTCACGGCAAAGGGACTCTGGGAAAAGCTCGAAGAGTTGTATCAGACGAAGGGTGTTTCAAATCGAGTATACCTGAAGGAGCAGTTTCATACACTGCGGATGAGTGAAGGTACGACTATTTCAGACCATTTAAGTATTCTCAATGGCATTGTCTCTGAGCTGGAATCTATTGGAGTTAAAATTGATGATGAGGATCAAGCCTTGAGGCTGATCTGGTCTCTTCCATCTTCCTATGAGCATATGAAGCCTATTTTGATACATGGGAAGGAGAAAATAATTTTTTCAGAGGTTACTAGTAAACTTTTTTCTGAAGAAAGAAGGCTAAGTGGTGGAAGTAATGGTTCACTTGAGAACTTAGCAGTGGTGACAGCTGGTGATTGGAAGAGGAAGAACTCCATGAAGAAGAAAGTAGTCTGCTGGGTGTGTGGACAACCTGGGCACGTCAGAAGAAATTGTCCAAGAGGTGGAGCAGGTTCGGCAAGAGGCTCCAAGTCAGTAAATGGAGATACTGACAATGAAACTAACATCATGTCTCTCTTTACAGAAGATGATGTCTGTTAAAAAGAGACATGTACATCCTTATGGCATGTCGCTAATCCCAAAGTTGCCATGATAGAGGATGTTAATGTTAGTTATTCCACAAATTTGCACACGGGCATTGGTTTGGCATTGATGCAGGGTGTGTGGTGGAAATTCATGTCGATGGCTGATGAACTTCCAGGAAAGTCAAACGTGGGAGTTGCACCATAATTTTTCAGCAAAGTTATTTTCGACATGGGCCGAAGTGAAATGCTTGGAATTGGTTTATTCTGAGTGGTTATGCTTTTATGGTGGAGCATGATAGCAGAAGCTATGAAGATCCTCATTGCGATGGAGCGTGACTGTGGGATCAGTCAAAGTCGCAAGGTGGAGATTGTTGACTTTGCTCCTTTGTAATCCCACATTGGTGGGATTTGGAAAATGGAGCAAGGCATGAGGTTATAAAAAGAGGCCTAGCCTTCCTAATTAATTACACCAGTCAGAAACTTATCTAGTAACTTTTGACTTTAGTAAAATTCCTCTATTGTCCTTTTTGTATGTAAAAGGAAGAGAGGTGAAAGTTAAAGTTTTACTAGTGGGAGAAGTTTTTGTGGGTGTCGTTGGGGTGAGGAGAAAAATTGTGTGATTGTAAGAATTTTTCACATAGTATATTTTCTTCTCTGGGTCTGGTAGTTTTTCTCCTGTTTTGGAGTTTTCCACGTAAATTCTTGTGTTGTATTTATTCTCTATTTTTCTTGTTATTCTGTTAAAAGTAGATCCTGGTGGGGGAAATTTGGAAGCCCAGATTCTCAACAGCAATAGGGCCGAGAAAATTCGAATTCGATGGAGGGAAAAACTGGTCGGAACATCATCTGAGTTTGCGGCCAACAACGTGACTGTCTGGCAGCACTCTACGGTGGATGGAAGCGATGGTAGCTTTGATGATGAAGGAAGAGATCAGGGTCTTGCCGCAAACCTATTCCGCCAAAACGCGCGTATAGGCTCTCTCGACTAACAGCAATATGGCCCTATTACAACGACTTTGAATTCGACGCCAATTCAATTTCGCCCTAAGTCAATCACGTTTAGCAGCGCCTACAATGGCAACATGTGACTGCTACAATAAAACAAATCTAGTGGCACACATTCTGCCGTAACAGGATTTTGCCCGCGTCTATTACGGCAGAATCTATGTGGCACAACAACCCTAACACGTTTAACCATTGTTTTCTGCAGCTTTTAATGCCAGAACTTGTTACGGAAACAGTAGATCTCGGCAACAAATGCAACATCTCCGTAAGCGTTGACTACTCTCGCTGACCTACATAGTTCGCGGCAGTTGTATTTACTGCGAGCTCTACTCGCCGCAAATGGCTATATAATTGCAGCAGCCTCTATTCCCTGTCGCAAGTTATTAAATGGGAAGTATAAATCCATTAAGTTGCGGCCAACTTTGACTTTCTGCTAGAAAAACCGCAACAAATGCCTATATTTGTTCTAGTTTTCTGACTCAAATCTAAAAGTGCAATCGGATTTATCAAGCATTTCAAGAGAAATTAGGTTTCTCTTTAATTCAAATATGTATCTTACATCTCTTAATATCATTTCGATACCATCATGCAATTTTAATCTAATTGTACCAAAATCGAAGAACCTTACAAGATTTATTATTACCAAGCATTACATGTCTATCATCCACATCAGAAAAAATCTCAAATCAAGATTTATAAGGACGTAGGTAAAATGAACAATCTAAATCTAAAATCCATTCTTTTTCAGATTCAGTTTCAGAGATACAAAGTACCTCAATACTCTCATAGTCATCTAATGCAATAGATGCATTCTCTTGTAAGGTTAGTTCTCTCTTTTGTTTTCCTTTCTGAAAAGTCTTTCTTGAATTGTCCCTCTTTGTGACAGAGGATAAATTGTTTTCTTTTTGATTTAGACCTAAATTTATTTTTCTTTCCTTTGTAACCAAGTTTTTTAGGTCTTCATCTAGCCCCTAAACCCTCACTAGTCTCTGGTTTTGGCTTTGTGTTATTCTGAAGTTCCCTTGAATGTAAGATAGACTGCACCTCATCGAGTGATAGACTCTCTCTACCATACATGATGGTTTCCTTCACATTAGCATATGAGTTATCAAGGGATATAAGTAATAATATGGCCTGGTCCTCATCTTCTGTTGTTATGTCTATATTAGCAAGGTCTAGGATGAGTTTAATCTTGTTAAACTCATCCAAATGATCTTTAATAAACACAACATGAGTCATTTTAAAGGTGTATAGCTTAGTCTTCTTGTAAAGACAATTAGCCAAGAATTTGGTCATGTATAATGCCTCTAACTTTAATCAAATCCCTACAACAAAGTCCTCGTTGGCTACCTCTCTTAACACCTTATCACCTAAGGAAAAAATGATGGCACTGTGTGCCTTTTGAAGGATCTCAAGTCTGACCTTCTATGTCGAGGAGGAACTAGGTTTCTTTTCTAAAGGTCCAGCAGATATCTTCTTGTCTTCAAGGAGTGCATCTTGGAGACCATGGTGTACTTGAAGGACCCTCATCTTAATCTTCCAAAGGCTAAAATCATTTTTCCCCATAAATTTCTCAACCTCAAACTTAGTCGACCCTATCTCGACCTAGGCTCTAGATACCACTAGTTGAATTTCTCAATTTAAATAATGAACACAGAAATGAGATCAACGCCAAGATTGAGCCAAAAATCACCAAAGTGTGATATCAATGTTTTCTTTGCATTCAACATTTGGTTGCTTGATTTGGGAAATTTTGTGATTTACCATATGAAAACAAGTTCGGTCAAAGAGGATCTAGACTCAAGAGTTTAATTGTTAAACTATGAATTTTTTTAATGAAGTGATTTTTGTGACTTCGTTTGTAATTGACATACAAATTTATAACTTTTTTATTGTTGATAATATTGGGATGGTGGGCTTGTATTCACGAGACTTTGTTTATATTTAACTTCATAATTAATTATCTTGTTGTATTTCTATACAAATAAATTCTTTTTTATTTTCAACGATGGAAAGCAAAAAATTACATTTGAACATAAAAATTGGGGCCATTCAAATACTCGCTAGAAAACCCATTCGAATGTTTATTATTTATCTAAATTTTAATAATATAAATTGAAAATGTGAAAATAATAGTACAACTAGAATTATCTATCTGCATAAAGCTTTGGGGATCAAATTATTATTTTTTCTTTTAATTTGTTCAAATGGAATTATCGGTGTTCAAACAATTATTAGAGACGAAGAAAATTCACCCCGAAAAATTCATTTCGAACGGGTTAGACAAATTTTGTCCTAAAGTCTTTTTTTAGACGGGCCTTTTAGGATGAAGTGGTGATGAAATTATAAGTTTTTAAGACGAAAAGGTTCGTCCCTAAAAACCAATTTTATTACAGTGATGTCAAATCTACTTTACAAAAAAAAAAAAAAAAACGATTTAGTGGATCACATTAAATTAGCTCGGTATATGAACTTTCGTGTATAAGATTTGTATGTATATCACGCATTTCTATTCTTTTTATTATAGTTTATATGAGCAATCTTAATTTTCATTAGCCAAAAGTACAAGTATATTTGAAGAGCAGGAATAGGTTGATCTCAAAGTGGGATAAGGTAACAGAATCTTATGCCATGTTCCGTATGTCTCACATAATTCCATCGAACGAAAAAAATCGGATATTTCAAAAGAAAAAAGAAAAATCAGCTATTATACAGTACTTCATGCCTCATTGCATGCATGCTGTACTTCTACAGTTTTACTTCAAATTTAAAAATATATATTTCAATAAAAACTGGGGAAAATATACCTGGTATAAAATCAGTTAACTCTCAAAACCTTGAAAAAGCTTCCTTTTGCAAAAGAAAAGTGGGTATTATCATCCAACTTGCTCCAATGTTGGCATGCATCCCGCAAACATTGCAGTGGCAACAACAAGGGGGAAAGTTTTGCAATTTAGATTCATATCTCCATACCAACTTCACCTGATCTTTCACATGAATTGACCAATAGTTACCAATAATCCCGACAAGAACAAGAACCATTTCTGAAATGGTGAAACCGACTACGGTCCCTCACAACAATCTCTCGCTTGAAAACCTTGGATATGAGTTTGATAGCTAAATGGCAATCTGCACAAGCTCTCAAATTCTTTACGACTCTAATTGGGGTCCCCGGTGCTGTATTGATGAGCATAAAAGCTATTGCAATTTTCTCACTATGATATGACAAAGCATTTTCCTTTTCCTCCTCCTCTATGTCTGCAAGCACATTTCCTGTGTGAGGCACATAACCTTCCAATTTCAACAACTTTGTGATCTCAGCTAGCATTGCGTATATATCCTCACTTTGTGGTTGCGATCTATCACCCATCGTAAATTCATAAACCTTATTTCCTAACTCAACAAGGCTATATCCAGGAGTTTTCCTCACCCCTTCTGTAAGCATTGTCCTCCTCAATTTTTGTGCATCTGACCAATGACGCTCTGCTGCATAAAGATTTGAGAGGAGTACATAATCCCCACTGTGCCTAGGCTCTAATTCAAGGAGCTGGTCTCTTGCAACCTCCCCAAGAGCCAAATGTCCATGAATCGTGCATGCTCCCAACAAGGTCCTCCAAATAACGGCATTGGGCTGTAATGGCATGTTTTGAATGTATTCATATGCTTCTTTCACCTTGCCTGACCTACCCAACAAATCAACCATGCAGCCGTAGTGTTCTATCCTAGGCACAAGGCCATATTCCTTTTTCATCCTCTCAAAATAATTAAACCCCTCATCCACCATTCCACAATGACTACAAGCATAAAGGACCCCAACAAATGTTACTGCAGTTGGCACAAACCCCTCTCTTTCCAAATCCTTGAAAAGCTCAAGTGCTTCCTTACCAAACCCATTAACAGCCAACCCAACTATCAAAGAAGTCCAAGAAACCACATTCCTTTCCTTCATCTCATCAAATATTTTTTGCGCATCTCTTATACTCCCACACTTTGCATAGAGGTCCAAGAGGGAATTATTAGCATGCAAGTTGGAACTCAAACCAACTTTAAACATATACACGTGGGCCCTCCTCCCCAATGCCAAAGCTCCAAGCTCAGCACAAGCAGACAATAAACTTACCATAGTGAATCCATCTGGCTGAACACCCTCCAAACCCATTTCCCTGAAAAGGGTCAGAGCCTCATTGGGCATCCCATTAAGAGCATACCCATTAATGACAGAATTCCAAGCCACAAGATCTTTTTCAGGCGTTAACTCAAACATCCTGTTTGCACACTCGGCATGCCCACAAGCAGCATACATATGAACCAATGAGTTCTGAACAAAAACCAATGACTCAAACCCATTTTTTATAGCAATGGAATGTATCTTTTCTCCCTCTCTAACAGCAGTCAACTTAGCTACAGCCTTCAGAAGAAAAGGGTATGTGTGTGTGTCAGGTTCTATAGAGGACATATGCATTTGATAGTACAGCTCAACGGCTGGCCATGGATTCGCACTCTCAGCATAGCCTTTAATCATGGTATTCCGTGTGAAATTGTTGGGACCCTGGAGTTTCGAAAATATATGCTGGGCATAAGACATGGGAGATGAGAGGGACACAATGGTGCAGATGAGGTGCTTGCCCATGTCTGGGTTGGATAGTGGGACGCCATGTCTGATCGAGAAGGCATGGATTTGCTTGAGTCTGAATATGGAGGAGGCACATAATTGCAAGAGATTAATGCATTTCTTGAGAAGGTGTGGCACAGAATTTTCTGGGCAAGTTGCTCTTGGCTTTGAGAAGTTGTTGCTTGGGTTGTGAGGTAAGGTTGGTTCTAAAGAATGCAAGCGGACCAATGCAGCATGCCTCGAGTGCATCAGATTATGTTTACATAAAAAATGGTAGCTTTTCAAGTTTCAGGTGTTCTTAGTTATTATAGACTTCGGTAAGCCATTTTACCCACTTGAAAATAATAATTGAGAAACCAGAATTTGACAATTTAGGGTTTACACAGGACCGACCGGAATTCGTGTGTTAGAACTATGACCTTTCAGCTTTTGATATTGGGCTGGAACAAACTACAACGAGCCCAATGATCTAATTGCCTAAGAAGCCCTCGGTTATGGAAAATGTCCCAAGTCAGATAAACCCAGCCCGAGGAGACACAGGGAAGACAGAAGTACTGAAGAGGAATAGAGGCAGAGAGAGGAGACACGAAGTTTATTTCGAAAGTTAGAAAAGGTAGGAATTTAAACATTTGAGGAGGTTTAAACGAATCGAATTTGTGCGAGCAGGAGATGATTAACCTTTTATTGTTTAAATTTTATTTGAATATGAATCAAACTCGATATTTTCATTGGGTCTTGTGTAGATAGTAAAATGAGATGATATAGTTTTAAAAACATTTTGAAGTTGAATAAAATATTATTAAAATATTACTTTTCGATATTATTATTATTTTAAGATTTGAAAAAAATTACATTGTTTATTATATTTTATATAAAAACTTGAAAAAATTATAATGATAAAATGAAATAAAATTATTTATATATCCAATGCTTTTACCCTTATATACCTATCATCTCATTACGTAGTATTAGATGATGGGTGATGATATACTTACCATTTTTTTATCACTTCTTTATCCCTATTCATGGTTATGTGAACTGGTATTGCTTGTGTAGATGGATAAGGAGGAAGTTAATCAATGTCTTTTGTGTTGCTTAGTTATTAGGGAAGCTTAGGATTTTTCTTTCAAATGATTATCTAGGGTTTTGTCCAAAGTTTTGAATTCAATTTTGGTGATCGTTTCGATTGATGTACTGTAACGAAATATTTCGGTACTGATCCGTTCTGGTGTGCCGTTTCGGGATTAATTATATATTATAATAAATATTTATATATATATAAACTAATAATTAATAGAATAAATACATATACATGTAAGTGTGTATCATGTATATGTGTACATATTGGAAGAATTAAAGATTTATAATATGAATATAAGTTGAAAAAATACAAACTTGAGTTGAAATACAAAAATAAATAAAATCCTTTGAGGGGTGGTGTGTTTTGTAGGGGAGAATATCCTTTAAGGGGGCTAAACATTCTTACTCGATTAAAAGCCATACTTTCTAAGTTCCCTTTTGAGAGTCGTCCTGTTTCTCTGTTTCCTTGTTTCTTGATCTTATAATTTATTTGCATCTTTCTTTTGTTGTGTATATGGGTTTTCTTTAGATACTTGTTGTGTAAGTGGGTTGTCCCTTAGCATTTTTATAGTTATAAGTTCATTATTATTTACAAATTTGAGTTTCCATTAGGGCATTGTATGGTAATGTCATATTTCTTGTTTCCACCTCTTAGATTCACCATCAAAGAGTGCCACTGGCCACTGGTAATTCTTGTATGTGGAATTGCTTGTTGGAAAGTCTACCATTGCTACCCAACTGGCACAAAGGCTAAATTTGCCAAATGTCCTACAAGTCATACCTTCTAATCTATAGAGATATGACGACTTTTCCTACAAGTCATACATTCATATTCTTTGGGTTGTATAGTAATGCATTTTTGCATTTGTGTTTTTATTTGTTATAGACCAATATGGTACATGAATTGGTTCAAACAGCCACAGAGTATGTCCTGACTTTTTTCCCTTTTCTTTGATCTTATCGCATGCATTTAACTTTTTTGATAGTTGAGGTTTATTGATCGGAACAATTTGGAACTCTAAACATAGAAGAAAGAGTATCAATGAGGACATTTCTCTATTTTTTATTTTTCTCCTTTCCTGATTTAGTGCACCATTGGCGTCTACTCATGTATGGGCTCAAGACTTCATCTTCTATGAGGAGTTAATCACTGATTATGTAGAGAGTGAAGAATTGTTCATAAAGGGAGTAATTCAATTTTTTTAAGATGCTGACGATTCTATGGATAAGTGAATTAATTTTTAAGATTTTCCTTTTAATTTTTGAATTTTCATTCGACAATCTGGTTTTTAATGATTTGTACATTCTTATTCATATGCGATTATATGATGGTACTAGTGAGAATATTTGTTATTAGAGTAATGCTAGAGTGCATCTAATACTCATCACATTCAATCACATGAACAATACGTGTTGTACTGTTCATGTGAGTGAGTGTGATAAGTGTTGGATGCACTCTATATTTTTTCTTGTTATTAATCTGTATAGCATTTGCTTACTAGGTTTGACTGGTGATTTGAAGAAGGCTATGAAAGATGGGAAACCAATTATAGATGAGGTATGTTTACTGTTAGGATTATATGCATAGTAAAGCATTCAAGAAAAACATCTGTTGTTTTCCATTTAGATCCTAGCATTTATTTGATGGACGAGGAAAATAAAACACCAGCTAAGATGTTGGGAAAATCTAAAGAGGCTAATTATGCATCTGTGACATGTGATGATAACATTGGCTGATAATTTCTGTTAGATTTTCATGAAAACAAATGATTAAGATTTTTACCAGTGAATTGTAGTGTTGTTTGGGAAATCACATGCATACTTGTGATGAAGGTTAGACGTATTTAAGCTGCTTCTTTTTTTTTTTTTTTGTCTTTTACGCATGTTGTTGAAGAGAAATGAATTATATATGTTAGTATGAATGGCAATTTCTTCATGCATATTGGTTTTCCCAACAAGTAGGGCACTTCATAAGCTTAAACTCTTCTTGGATTCAGATTAAACGATCAGAGACTTGTAAATCAACAATAGAGCAAGTGAAAATCATTAACTGTTTGATACTAACAAGTAGAAACAAATAATTTGATTGCCACCTTTGTAGATTTGTGTTTTCAGCAAAAGAAAATTGGTATATGGCAATGACCTCCTTTAATTGCATTATTATTTTTTCAAGTTCAGCTTCAAGGCGTTGAGTTTTGCTAGTAAGGATTTTCCATCTAGTAAGTATATTCATTCAATTACTATTTAGTATTTGTTGAAGTATTTAAAAGAAAACTAATTACATTTGCATCTTTCATTTAGTTCCTAATGTGTGTTTTAGATTTATTTTAAATTTTTTTATTTTGGGTGTACTTGTAATACCTGACAAAATAATATCTAGCTTCATTTTTCTTACGCAGTGGGTGGTAACCAACCTAAGACTAACAAACTCTCCTAGTCCATTGTTATCAACTTCCTCGTGGGTGTTTCACCACAAGGGAATAGCTCAATGTATCAGTCTATGAAGAAACAATTTTATGGTATCAATTTCTTGTTACCTTCTTAATATCATGGACCACATGAACTTTGAAGTTGGACCTTAGATACAAACATTAATTGTTGCTACTTTCCATATGTAGTACTCCTTGTTTAATTTATTCAATTAATATGTGTCAATTACATGCTATGATGCTGGCCTTATCTGTTGAGAGGAATGGAAGGGTTATTGAATTGGCAAGTTTTTAATAATAGATCACGGTGTACGTGTCCTGAATATAATGTCAATATACAATATACATATAGAGATACTACAATATAATTTAACATTTTTTTGTTAAGTCTTTTTTAAACTGATTTAGCCAACATGGGGTGATTGAATTTTACTACAATATATAAACAATAAATTGCTTGTTTATTGTTATAGGTGTCTATGGGTAAGTGCATGTGCTCTTATTTACCTTTTTTTTACACCTCTACTAAATTTCTGCTTCTCTTTGGTTTGTTTGGCGCATGCAACTTGGAGTATGCATGTGGTCATTGTCTCTAGCTCATTGACTTACAAGTCCTCTTAACATAAAGTTGTGTTTTTGGATTCAACTTTTGTGGAGACTAAGATTTTCTAATTTCTTGTTGGATTCCAACATTCTTCTCTACTACTTGGATTTTTGTTTAATTGAGTAGCTACATTTGGCAAATTGTAATATGAGTGTTTGGACTTATTGTTTCTTGTTTATTTGGAAGTCTTGATAAATGGAGGCTAAATGTATAGGCAAAGCTCATGAATTACATGAGGATTCTCAATATGCTGCTAGCAATGGAAATAATGTACTGTAATAAATTATTAGTGAAACTGTATTTTTTTTTTTTTTTGGTATTATTTGCGGGAACTTAAACTCGCCGTAAACAGTTATTCAGGATGACAAAATTACCCTGACCCTTTTCGAGCTCGTTAGGGTTTATTGGCCCCTAATTTCGTATGGCTGCCGTTAGTGCTCTCCCAAGGTTGTCGGTGATGGTTGGTCGACAATGCTCCTTTGCTAACATGGTGACGAACTCGTCAAAGCCACTACCTGAGGTTGAAGTTCCATTGCGTCCGACGAAATTAATAGATGGAGAGATTTGTGTCCTGTTTTCCAAGGAAGAGGTAGAGAAATCTGCAACCCCCTTTCGATTTTCAATGGTCTTGAAATTCCTATGGCAATGTTCTTCCCTTGATGTGATTCGAGGGTTCATCCATAGTAGATGGGCTCTGAGTGCGTTATCAGTTGTTTCTGCGATGAGGAAGCCACGGAATGTCTTCATCCAACTTTCAAATGAGGCTGATTTCATGAAGGCTTTATCCAGGGAGGTCACTGATATCGATTGGGCGCCTTGTCGTGGTTTTCACTAGCATTCGAGGTTTGATAAGGATTTAGAGCCATCTTTGATACCGATATGGATATTCCTCCCAGGGTTACCACTGAATTACTATTATGAATCATTCTTGACAAACATTACTACTCCTTTGGGTCATTTATTGCACCGTGATAATGCCACGAAGTGTGCGACGAAGACTGATGGGGCTAGGGTGTGCTTGGAGTTAGATGTGACCAGGGATTCGGTTAGGGGAATTTGGATTGGAATTCCACACCAAAATCTATATCTAGAAGTGGAATACGAGACTCTCTCAATGTATTACTCTAGATGTTGTACTCAGGGGCACAATTTGAAGAAGTGTAAATGGAAGGGTTAGGGTTGAGCACCAACTTAGTCGAAGTCGGAAATGGGGTCCTCCAACTCCAACTCCAACTCCGACTCCGACTTCTATATACTCTGATCTGACTTCGACTCCGACTCCGACTTCTAAATAAACTAAATAAAAATAGACAATTAAAATTATAAATACAATATAATTAATTCAAAATCAACTTCAAATACTAAAACTAATATTATTTTATCATAAAATAAAATAAGAAATTTTACTAAATATTTGTAAATAAATAAAATTATATAAGTAGATAGAATTTTTTAATAGTTTTAAATAATTATAAGTTTTTTAAATAAAATGATTTCCTTAAACTATATAATTCATGGGAAAATATCAATATTATTGTAGTGTATTTATTATATTATAAGCTAATATTATAATATTCTAATACATGCCTATTTAATTTTGTTGAACTCAAAGTTTCAAATTTCATGTAAATCTACACATGGATTTTGATGATAACAAATAAACTCAAAGAATAAAGGAGTCTCAAGTTCAAGTTATTTACACAATAGAATCAAGCACATTAAGGAAGAAAGTATGAGCAAGAAGGGAACAAGTTCACATTAAAATCATAAAGTAATTTTGTAAATCTCTTAAAAATTCGAAATTAGGATTAAGGCTCAAAATTAATATTTTATTATAAATCATTAAAATACATTTTCCACATGTGCATGAATATTTTGAAAATTAAATTTGAAAATTTTGAAAGATGATTGATTATCATCTTTCACATGTGCATGACATGATTAAAAGTTTGAATTTTGAAAATATTAAGATGCTTGATTGTCATCTTTCACATGTGCATGTTTTATTTGAATATTTTCAAAAGTGATGGATGTTTTTCTTGACTTATGCAAAAGGTAGATATCTTTGTTTGAAAATTTTGAAAAGTAAAGTGTGCTCCTTTTGTCATATACAAAAAGTAAAAGATTAGATTTGAAATTTTTGAAAAGTAAAGTGCGCTCCTTTTGTCACATGTAAAAAGTAAAAAGATTTGATTTGAAATTTTTGAAAAGTGAATGATGATATCTTTGACATGTGAATCTTTTTAAATTTGAATATGAAGTCTCATATGCCTATAAATAGATCATTTGAGAGCTTCACATTCACAACACCAAGAGCATACAACATTCATTCAAAAAGTTTTCATTCTCTCTTCTCTAAGCATTGAGCCTTAACCCTTGTTCATTTTGAGAGATATAGTTTGAGCTGTATTGTTTCTATCTCACTCATTGAGGAGTGTATTTTGATAGTCTACCCACTATCAACTCTTGTATTTGTAAGAGGGTGCATATAATCCTTGTGTGTGTAGAAGGTGTTCTACATGGGGAATAGTTAAATCACCAAGTGTGACGTGATCGGAAGTGTAGAAGGTGTTCTACACGGGGAATAGTTAAATCACCAAGTGTGAGGTGATTGGAAGTGTAGAGGGTGTTCTACACGGATTCTTTGGAGCGGTGCTGCTCAAAGGTGTAATAGATTTCTATCTCCACCTAAAGAAGATTGAATAGTGCATTTGGGGATCCTCAAGGGGTAGCTTAAGGCGAGGACGTAGGCAGTGGGGCTGAACCTCGTTAACATACTGAGTTTGCTTCTCTCTTACCTTTACTCTTTATATTTATTACTGTTTCATATTTTGTTTATATTTTATATTGTATACTTGATTTATTATTGTTAATTTTTTTACAACTCAATTCACCCCCCCTCTTGTGTTAGTCATCTGGGCAACAATTGGTATCAGAGCTAGTTGACCTATACTGTTCATACAGGCAGATCACTCATGAAAACTCTCGCTTGTGACTGTGTCACCAAAGCAAGACTCTCCGACCATGGGTGACGGTGCACCGGTAGAGACGGTGGCCGGCTAGTCTGGTAGGTACAATTGTTAGGTGACATAGGTGCGGCCTATGATCAGTAACAATTGGTATCAGAGCTAGAGCTCCATTATAAGATTAACTATCTTTTGAGTTAAGATCTTATGGATAACATTGCAGCTTCATTTGGTGAAGGTTAATCCAACAGTCGGCCTCCACTCTTTTGCAGAGACAATTACTCATTCTGGAAAGTTAGAATGAGAATATTCCTTCAGACTCAAGGTCGAGAAATCTGGAAATGCATTGTAAATGGACCTTATATTCCAACAAAAGTGATTGATGGAGTAAAGGTCAAAAAGGAAGAAGAAGAGTTTGATCGTGAAGACGATAGACTTTATACTTTGAATTTAACTGCTATGAATTTATTATATAATGCTCTTAATGGTAATAAGTTTAATAGAGTAATGACTTGCGCTACAGCAAAGGAAATTTGGGATAACTTGAAAGTTACTTATGAAGGAACTTCTCAAGTCAAGGAATCAAAAATTTATATTCTTACTCATGAATATGAAATGTTTAAGATGAATGATGATGAATCTATTTGTAGTATACACACTCGTTTTACTAACATCATAAACAGCTTGACAGCTCTTGGCAAAGTTTAGTCCAAAGTGGAGATAGTAAGAAAAATTATCAACTCTCTACCAAAACGTTGGGAGTTAAAAGTAACAGCGATTCTTGAAGCTAGAGACCTCAAGAAGCTCGAAGTGAATGAACTCATCGGGTCACTTATCACCCATGAGTACACATTGAAAATAGGAGAAGAAGAAGAAAAGCCAAAGAAGAGCTTGGCACTTAAAGCTGTCCCATATGAAAGTGAAAGTGATGAAGATGAGGAAAATGACGACAAAGATGAAGAAGTTGCAATGATAATAAGAAGAATTCAGAGGTTCTTAAAGAAAAATAAAACTCCTCCAAGGAAATCTTTCAAAAAGTTTTCCAAAAAAATTCAGGTAAAAATGACACTTTAATTTGTTATAAATGCAATAAGTCTGGTCATATCAAGTCAGATTGTCCTCTGCTAAAGAAAGATCAAAACAAAGGCAAAAAAGCAATGAAAGTTATATGGGATGATGATTCAAGTAGCTCAGATAGTGAAGCAAGCAATGGAGAATCATCAAATCTTTGTCTTATGGCTAAAGATGACATTGAGGTAACAAATTTTGATAATATTGAAGATCCTTCATATGAAGAATTGCAAAATGTTTTAGAAGAGGTATATGAGGAATTTGAAAAATTGGGTATCAAGTATACTATTTTGAAAAAGAAAAATTCTTATTTAACAAACGAAATTGATATTTTAAGAAAAGAAAATATTGTTTTGAAAGATGAAAATTTTGAGTTGAAGAAAAAGAAAATTGATTTAAAAATATTATTGAAAACTTTACGAATGGAAAAAAAATTTTGAAAAACTTCTTGGTAGTCAAAGATGTGTTTTTGACAAGGCAGACTTAGGATATATGCCAAAACAAAAATACAAACCTTATAAAAACTTTTTTGATAATCCTTCTACATCAAAGTCTAATATTCAAAATTCTTTTCATAAAAATAATTTTGTTAAAAAAGGATACTATTATAATCACTCAAGTTCTTCATATATGTTACATGCTATTTGCAATTTTTGTAATAGAAATGGTCATAATTATCATGCTTGTCCTATTAGAAGAAAACATACAATGACTATTAGGGCCATATAGGTACCTAAACATCTTGTTTCTTCTGATACTAATAAATAAAGGACCTGAAGAACTTGGGTACCAAGAATTGTTTTTAATTGCTTTTGTAGGTATACATGAAGTATTCTACAGGTAAAAATAAATGATTTTTAGATAACGGATACTCAAGATACGTGACAGAAGACAAAACTAAATTCATTGACTTCACTTCTAAAGAAAAAGGATGTGTGATATTTGGAGACAATTCAAAAGGGAAGATCATGGAAATAGAAGGAAAGATCACCAAGACTTAGTACAAGATGCAACCAAATAGTGGAAACATGTAAAAGATCATCCAGCAAATTCTAGGAGAACCTTCACGAGGTGTAAGTACTCAATCATCTCTTAGAAATATTTGTAATCACACACTTTTTCTATCTCAAATTGAACCCAAAATATTGATGAAACTCTTATTGATAAATCATGGATTCTATTTGTGCAAGAAGAACTAAATTAATTTGAAAGAAATAATGTATGGACATTTGTTCCTAGACCTAAAAATTATGCTGTTATTGGAACAAAATGAGTTTTTAGAAATAAGAAAGATAAGTCTAAAATCATTACTAGAAATAAGGCTCGACTTGTAGCCCAAGGTTTCAACCAAGAAGAAGGAATCGATTATGATGAGACATATGCACTAGTCGGAAAATTAGAAGCTATTCGAATGCTACTTGCATATGCTTGTTATAAAGATTTCAAACTTTTTCAAATGGATGTTAAAAGTGTTTTCTTAAATAGTTTTTTTATTGAAAAATGTTTTTCAAGAGGAAAGATTGATATAACTCTTTTCATCAAGTATGAATAGAATGATATTCTTCTAATTCAAATTTATGTAGATGATATAATATTTTGTGCTACTAATGAATATGTGTCAAGTTTTTGCTAAGACTATGCAGGAAGAATTTGAAATGAGCATGATGAGAGAGCTTACATTTTTTCTCGGATTGCAAATTAAGCAAGCAAAAAGTGGGACATTCATCAATCAATCGAAATATATTAAGGAATTGCTGAAGACGTTTGGGATGGAAGGTGCTAAGGAAACTGGAACACCAATGAGCCCATCCACTAAACTTGATAAAAATGAAACCGGTAAACCAGTTGACTCGAAAGTATATCGATATATGATTGGTAGCTTATTATATTTGACAGCCAGTAGACCAGATATTATGTTTAGTATGTGCTTATGTGCACACTTTCAATCATCTCCAAAAGAATCACATTTAATTGCAGTTAAGCGCATTCTTAGATATCTTAGTGGTACAATTAACTTAGGGTTATGGTATCCTAAGCATACATCTTTCGATCTAATCAGCTACACAGATGCAGATTATGCTGGCTGTAAAATAGATCGAAAAAGCACTAGTGGAGCATGTCACTTCTTAGGTCGTGCACTAGTTTCCTGGTTTAGTAAAAAAATAAAATTCTGTTGCACTATCTACTGCTGAGGCAGAATATGTTGCTGCGGGTAGTTGTTTTGCTCAAATTCTTTACATGAAGCAACAACTTGAGGATTTTAAACTTATGTACAATCATATTCCAATCAAATGTGATAATACAAGTGCTACAAATCTTTTAAAGAATCCAATACAACATTCTCGGATCAAACATATTGAAATTAGATATCATTTTCTTAGAGATCATGTGCAGAAGGGCGATATTGTATTATAATTCACTAGTACACATGATCAATTGGCAGACATTTTCACAAACCCCCTACCAGAAGATAGACTATGCATGATTAGAAGAGAAATAGGAATGATGCATGCCATGGATATCTGCTAGATACTTTTATTTCATTATCTTAAATGACCTACAGAAACTTGAGACGTTTAGCCTCATCATTCAAATGCATTTGCTCCTCATAAATTATCATGCCATCCTTGTCTAAAGGATTAGGCAATCGAAATGCAGAGGCAAGTAAGGATTTTAAATCCTTATTCTGTTTTTTTAAGTCTACTATTTTTTTGTTAGACTCTTGAACAAATCGTTGAAGAATATCGATCTTCTCATTAAGCTTCTCTATCTCGCGGGTTTTGGACTGCAACCGAGCAGAAAAAGCAACAATGGAAGATAAGTATCGAGTCCCGAGACCTACAAGCTCGTACATGGCATCATGATCTGATTTATTAGCCAAATCAGTGTTTTGCTGCTTCATGGCACTTACGACAGATGCAGAAATAGATTGATTACGAGAAGCACTGAAGGAGAATTGATGAGCCATTAAGATTTTGTAAAGAGAGAATGAAGATGAACTATAACAATGAAAAGAAGATTTGATGCGGATTAGATAAAGTTAAGGATTGCTTTTATAAAGATGGAAATAAGCAGAAGACAAACTGTCATCTCTTCAAATCTTACTTAGTCAGGCTTACAAGATATGCTGGATGCATATTGTCAAAAGTTACCGAACTAAGCTAACGAGATTAATTATAATTGTCCCTGTTTCTCTCGTGAAACGCTACCATTATCTGCTGATGTTGACTCTGTACTTGAACTCTTACTCGTTTCGATTCCTCTATTTGAAATTTCAAAACACGAGCTAATTCCGTCAAATCTTTATTTTCTTGCTTTAACCTCTTATTCTTTCTGCCTTTATTTGCAAGCTTTTGATGCAGAATAGATATTTGATTGTTAAGTCGATCAACCTCATTTGCCCTCGCTAGTAATCTCCGAGACATGGTCATAACAGAGGCAGCATATTGAGCACTGAGAGTTCTTGATGCTGCAACAACCTCAGAATCAGTTCTATTTGAAAAATGCATTTCTGCTTCTATCATGGTGTTGACAACCTCATGAGATAAAATGACTGGTTGAGACGGTTCCTGATTCAAATCCGGAAGATTATCAGACGAAATTTTTTCTGCCATTCTATCGTTTTGAATAAACAAAAACTGGATCAATGAATGGGGTGAAAATTTATTCGAGTATCCGACAGGTGAAAACGGTCTTTTAAACAACTTTCAAATCTCGATAATATTTAATTTTTCGACAATATCACGCGGATTTAAATCTGCTTTCGCACCGACTGCTAAAGCTAGGCCTCCAACCTTTGCAGGTTTTGTCAGACACGCGTGGCTCCGCACCGAATTGCCAGAGTTAGACTTCCAACATTTGCAGGTTTTGTCGGACATGCATGGCTCCTCACCGCATTGCCAGAGCTAGGCCTGCAACTTTTGCTGTCTTTGTCGGACACGAATAATTTTAATTATTCAACTTCAAATCTCTGGAACATCTAATTCATCAATAACATCAAACGGATTTAAATCTTCTTCCGCATCGAGATGATAAAATTCGGCTTCAACCTTTGCATGTTTTGTCGAACACGTGTGGCTATGCACCGAATTCTCTACAGTCTCTACTAATGCAACGTTTTATTTGTCTATTGGTTATTGTAGGAATATATCTTATTGAGCTAATTATGATTCCTTTTTAATGATGCCAAAAGGGGGAGAAGTTTTAGACTAGAACATTAACATTGTTTAAATTGCTAAACTTGTTATATATGCTTGGAATTATATTTATATTTTTGCTTGGAAAACTAACGCACATTCTCAGGGGGAGCTTAAGTATTAATACAGGTTTCAGGTTCTATTAAGTATTTGTCATCATCAAAAAGGGAGAGATTGTTGAACTCAAGGTTTCAAGTTTCATGTAAATCTATACATGGATTTTGATGATAACAAATGAATTCAAAAAATAAAGGAGTCTCAAGCTCAAGTTGTCCACACAATAGAATCAAGCACATCAAGGAAGAAAGCATAAGCAAGAAGGGAACAAGTTCACATTAAAATCATAAAGTAATTTTGTAAATCTCTTAAAAATTCGAAATTAGGATTAAGGCTCAAAATTAATATTTTATCATAAAGCATTAAAATACATTTTCCACATGTGCATGAATATTTTGAAAATTAAATTTGAAAATTTTGAAAGATGATTGATTGTCATCTTTCACATGTGCATGACATGATTAAAAGTTTGAATTTTGAAAATATTAAGATACTTGATTGCCATCTTTCACATGTGCATGATATGATTAAAGGTTTGAACTTTGAAAATATTAAGATGATTGATTGTCATCTTTCACATGTGCATATTTTATTTGAATATTTTCAAAAGTGATGGATACTTTTCTTGACTTATGCAAAAAGTAGATATTTTTGTTTGAAAATTTTGAAAAGTAAAGTGTGCTCCTTTTGTCATATGCAGAAAGTAAAAGATTAGATTTGAAATTTTTGAAAAGTAAAGTGCGCTCCTTTTGTCACATGTAAAAAGTAAAAAGATTTGATTTGAAATTTTTGAAAAGTGAATGATTATGTCTTTGACATGTTAATCTTTTTAAATTTGAATATGAAGTCTCATATGCCTATAAATAGATCATTTGAGAGCTTCACATTCACAACACCAAGCGCATACAACATTCATTCAAAAAGTTTTCATTCTCTCTTCTCTAAGCATTGAGCCTTAACCCTTGTTCATTTTGAGAGATATAGTTTGAGCTGTATTGTTTCTATCTCACTCATTGAGGAGTGTATTTTGATAGTCTACCCACTATCAACTCTTGTATTTGTAAGAGGGTGCGTATAACCCTTGTGTGTGTAGAAGGTGTTCTACACGGGGAATAGTTAAATCACCAAGTGTGAGGTGATTGGAAGTGTAGAAGGTGTTCTACACGGGGAATAGTTAAATCACCAAGTGTGAGGTGATTGGAAGTGTAGAGGGTGTTCTACACGGATTCTTTGGAGCGGTGCTGCTCAAAGGTGTAATAGGTTTCTATCTCCACCTAAAGGAGATTAAATCGTGGATTTGGGGATCCTCAAGAGGTAGCTTGAGGTGAGAACGTAGGCAGTGGGGCCGAACCTCGTAAACATACTGAGTTTGCTTCTCTCTTACCTTTACTCTTTATATTTATTACTGTTTCATATTTTATTTATATTTTATATTGTATACTTGATTTATAATTGTTAATTTTTTTACAACTCAATTCACCCTCCTCTTGTGTTAGTCATCTGGGCAACAAATTTGATTAGTTTTCATGGTATAAATAATAATATTATAAGTATATTATTTAGAAGAGTAATACTACTCATCATCCCATTTTTCATCATCCTCTCATCATTTTATGATATGGTATTAAATGATTGAATATTATTTATTAATGATTATGTTTTACTTATTAACCTATCATCTAATACCACATCATGAGATAATGAGAGAATGACGAGAAAATGAATGATAAATATATTTATTCTATTTAAAAATTAATTGGTGTTTATACATTAGTTAATATTAATATTACTATTAATATAAATTAGCTCATACATTGATATTTATACATTAGCCAATATACTATTATCTCATTTAATTATCAATCTAGGATTGTAATAATCTAGGGTTTAGAATTTAGGATTTAGGGTTTGAACTTTGGACTTACTAAATGTCTATTATATTATAAAGAAATTATTTTGAATAAGTTTGTGCTTATAAAATTATAACTTTATGCAATAATATTATAAGCTATTACATTAGTAACTTATAATACCTTGGTGTTTATAGTTTTATACATTACTAACCTTGAAACATTAATATTACATTAGTAACTTATAATATATTAGTGTTTATACATTAGTATTTATAAATTAGTATTATGCATTATTACATACCTCATTAATTTATGATACATTATGATATTTTATTATTTATTAACTTATAATACATCATTACTTATATATTAGTGTTTAAATTTGTATATATTAGTATTACAAATTATAACATTAGTAATTCTTCATATAATAGTGTTTATAATTATATATGTCTATCATATTATGAGTAAATTATTTGGAAACAATAATTAATTTAATTATCTATCTATAATAGTTATATATGAAAATACATGTATTTTTTTTACATTTATATGCAAAATGTCGGAGTCGGAGTCAGATATATAGTCGGCATCGGAGTCAAAATCAAAGTTGGAGTCAGAGTCGGGTTACAAGTCGAAGTCAGTATGTTGGAGTGGAAGTCGGCAAAACTTCACTGCCGACTCCAACTCCAACTTTAGTCAAAGTTTTTTCTCCGACTCCAACTCCTACTGTCAGAGTCAGAGTGGAATCGGGGCAGAGTCGGATTATCAGATTTTTGCTCAACCCTAGGAAGGGAGCTACACAGGGAGTCCGTAAGAAAAATGGAATTGAAAGAGCAGCTGAGCCACATTTATAGATTTGGAAGCCAAAGCAACCTAAAAATCCGATGGAAGCCTCTACATAGGTACAAATTCAAAACCCTTTGATTGTGGAAAATTCTAACATTGTTGTTGGTACTGAGTTGAAAGAAATGAAGGAGAGTCATGATGTGGTTGTTTTTGAGAAGTCAAAATCCCTAGAGGGCCATGTGATAATGTTTTTATTGATTTGTTAGTGGAGGATGGGGGGAGACTCTGTGGGGTCACATCATGTGGCTAAAATAATGCCAATGGTGGTTGCTGGCTCTGAGGAAAGATTGGCCAAAGTGGAATTGGGGAATTCCAATAATAATTCTATGCAGGAAATACACTCTAGAGTTGTGACTGAAATTGAGCTAATAGTGGTGGAGGAGGGTGTTGTGGAGGTAGTTGAAACTCGGTTGGCAGTATCACTAGGTGAGATGATGGCTATAGAGGAACTTGTTGAAAATGGGGAAGAGGGCTCTATGTTGGGGGAAGATCTCGAAGGCAATCTTCAGGTGAATCATCTGGTGGGTATGATTCAGATTGATAGAGAGGAGCTACAATCTAATATCATTGTCAGTAACTATGCCTTGGAGCTTGAGGAGAAAAGGGTCAAGCATTTGTGTAAACAAAAAGAGTACCCATCGGATGATTATACTGTTAGTCTAAACATGTGTCAAAGGTTGGACAAATTCTTAGAAGTTCATCTTGAGTTCCTAGCAAACCCGTTTGTTTGAACTTATGATTTGTAAACCTATGTTTTGAACATCCGTGGGATTAGATCTTTACAGACCAGACTTTGTAAGTTGATGAGGAAGTTTCAATTTAATTTCATTATGTTAGTGAAATCATTTATTGATGAAAGTTGCTTGGATAAGTTGAAGAATAGTCTGAATTTTGAGAATAGTTTTGTAATCAATGTGTTGGTGGTAAATTGTGGTTGCTTTGGAGAGATGGTCTTGAGATTTCAATTAAAAGCTATAGTTCTCAGCATGTTTCAGTTTTGCTTAAGACTAACTCTTGTTTTGTGGTTATCTCTATGGTTTATGCTAAATGTAATCATATGGAGAGGAGAGATATTTGGAGATTAATACAAATGGATGTGGTTCAAGGTTCACCTTTGCTTTGTCTTGGTGATTTTAATACTATTCATGGGGATGATGAATGGAATGGTGGGAGGTCACGCTTGAGAGTTGCTATGGATGAATTCAATGAGTTCATAGAAACTTGTGGGCTTTCAGAAATGAGATCAATGGGTAGCAAGTTTTCTTGGTGTAATGGCCAAAGTGGTTTGGCTAGATATTGGTCGAAACTTGATATATGTCTTTTAAACCCTTTGGCAGTGGATTTATTACCTGATGCTTATTGTCATTATTTGCCTCGTTCGACCTCGGACCACTCGCCAATGTCTTTTGTCTTGAAGATTTCAGTGTGTCGATATGGTCTGATGAATATGCAAAAATACATTTTAAATATCCTAATATTGAATTAAAATACTAAACTGTGAACAAAAATAAAAAGATATAATTTCTTTTATTGAATTTAATTTTATTTATATTAAGATGTCTTTAAGTATTATCCATTTTTTTTTTTACTTATTTTTATTTCTTTGTTGGTGTTTGAAAGAGTGAAAGATCACATGAGCCCATTTCTTTGAGATGCATTCATGTTCGGCCTTTCAAGAAAAATACATCATGTGGGCTTCAACAAGGAAAAAGGCGATATTCAACTGCTCATGGACCCAATCCACTTCGAGCTTAGCAAGCCGCAACCCAACTTGTTATGATCAGAATTGAAACACAACCACACCTCCACACGCCGGCTTCACTTCATGGGCCAGACTTTAATTGAAACACATGACACTTCATGGGAGGTTAAATGGACCCTCAGTAACTCTCAAACCTGGCCCACAATTCACTAATGGAGGACACGGCATCACTTGGGTTGGACTTTAAAGGAAGCACAGCACTTGAAAATGGGGAGGGCACCGATTGCAGATATATGTATGTTAATGTATACATACATATACATACATGCAGAATTGGAACAGGAGACCCGGACGTGAACGAAATACAACGGAGAATGAAAATTTCTATGATCGCCGTTTCATTTATTTTTTTTGTTTTGGAAATTTTTATTATCGATCATGTATATAGATAACTCAATTTTCATGTAGGGTTAGAGATGACTTTATATACTAAATTGTATTTTTAATTTATTTTTAATTCATGTATTTGATTATTAATTTATTAAAAACTCTTTATTTTATCATTCTCAATTTATGACTGATATTTTTTTTTTCGAATGATCATATAATTTATTTTGTTTATGGATTTAATCATGTTTTTTCTATTGAATGGATTAGTTTTTTTATTATGTTTGGATCAATTGATTGTCTACATTGATTTAATTCTCTACTGCAATATTATCTCCTGGGTATATTATCATTATTGGGTTTTCTCAATATGGATAATAATTTGTATGATTTGAGAGTGATGAATGATTTTTCAGATGGTTACATTTGATTTATTTTTGGTTTATAGTTATATATCTTCCAAATGGAATTTTTGAAATTAAATTCTCAATTTAATTATCAATAAATTAAAATAATTAAAATATCAGACATGTGCAAGGAATTCCCGACACTATATTGTTCGACAATTTGAGTAAACTTCTTCTGTTAATTATTTAGTTTAATTTTCATTTGCATTTAAAATTAATTTTTATTTTCTCATTAATCATTTAATATTTTTTTTAGTTTCTTTACTATTTCTACTATTCTTTTAATTTGTCTCCATGTGGAATCGACACCCCAAAGTTATACTTCAACCACTGCATTATTCTTTAGGCGTAATCAAATTTTAGCATCGTTGTTGGGGAGACGGTAGAAGAATTGTTAGTTTTTTCTTTTCAGCAGTTTGTAAAGGCGGTAACTTCGTTCCCTCTTTTAACTTTCTGCACCTTTATTTTATTTTTTTTAGTCTTGCATTTTTTTATTTTTCTATTGTTACCTTGCATGCATAATAGGTATAAGGACACATTAGGTCAATTTGTTTGTAAGCCTATATTAAAGTCAGATTCAGAATTTAATTTTTCTAATTATTTGTTTGATAATTCTTTTGTTTTTGAAAATATGAGTGAACAAAAGGATCAACTCATTACGACTTTTTAGGACTACCTTCACCCTACATGCATAGCCACACCATCATGCATCATGTTTCCACACAATACTCGTCAACTTGATGTTAAAACAGGGGTGATACAGTTACTCCCCACTTTTCTTGGGTTGAAAAATAAAAATTTATACGTACACATTAGAGAGTTTGAGAAAGTAGTTGCAACTTTTCATAATCAAAATACAACTGATGACATTGTGAGACTTAAGTTCATTTATTTCTCTTTGAAAGATAAAGCTAAGAATTGGCTATACTCACTGAGACCACAATCTATTAGGTTGTGGGATAAGATGACTCAAGTTTTTTTTAATAAATATTTTCTCTAACATAAGTCAAATGCTTTAAAAAGATAGATATTCAGCTTTACACAAAAGGACAATGAGATTTTAAATATGTCTTGGGAAGATTTAAGGAGTTATTGAGTCTATGTCCTCACCATGGATATGAAAGTTAATGTCTAGTGAGTTACTTTTATGAGGAACTTACACCTAGAGAGCGTCAATTTGTGCAGATGATATGTAATTGTGAGTTCTTATAGAAAAATCATAATGTGGCCATAGAGTACCTCAATAAGCTTGCTGAAAAAACTCACACTTGGACTGAACCTAATGCTACTGAGAGCACAAATAGGTCATGACCTAGAGGGAAACAAAATGGTGGTAGAATTTACTGTCTTAAGGAGGAGGACAACTTGAAGGCTAAGGTTGAGATACTTACTAGAGAGTTAGAGTTGTTAAAGACTAAGGACTTAGGCAATACACTTGGCTAATCATGTAGAGTCTTTTGGACCATATTTTGTGTGTGGTGGGATAGATCACCTCGCCCAAGATTATCCCACATTTACTAAGATAAGAGGGTAGTATGAGAAATAAAGTAATACCTTAGGTATGTACAAAAAGCTTTTTACACATTTCTCTAAGACCTACAATCTAGGGTGGGACGATCACCCCAATTTTAGCTGATCACCGTAAATCAGAGGATGTTGAAAAGAATCAAAGTAGTAGCGATGCCAACCTATGTCGGTGCCCTAACTTGCGCTTGAGATCGTAAGCAAATCGTGTTGTCGGGGATGAGCGTCACAAGGAAGTTCAACCCTCGTCTTATCATGTACTGGATTTTTTTTTTTAGGGTTATCGCAGTGGAAAAAGGTCAAACCTTTCCAAAATATTACATTACTATTAATATAAATATAAGGATCCTTTATAAGTATTCATTCTTCCAAAACAATAGAAGACTAAAATATATGCATATAAATACAAAAGTTGCATAGAGGATTCCCAGCCATCCCTTCCTAATCCAACAGTTCCTTCTTAATCTCCTTAAAGTTTGAGCTGTAACGGAGGCGGTCCAAATCCAAGGTTAGTCCCACCTCACAACTCATCCCGGAGGATGACTCATAAAGGCAACCCATGTGGAAGGAATCGTCTATGCCGAGAACTATACAACACCCGATAGTGCGTATATTTCTCAAAACGTACACAGTTAGGGGTAGTGACTCCACTGCCCAACGGCTCAGGTAGTCAAGAGTCACTAGCTCGGAGGTGACGAACTCAGTCGGGCCCGTGGGGGTCCAAGGCACCGTCCCTGGGGTCATACTTTTCAAAGTCGTCATTACCTGCAACTACTTCTATCGTCTCCAAAAAGGAGATAATGGAGAGATAAACAGGGGTGAAATTTCGGGAAAAATCTCAGTAAGTACATTTATATCATAACAAAATTAATTTGATAAATGAATAGCAAACAATCAGTCATACTCTATGCATTATGAGACTCATGACTTTATGGTATGCACATGCTCATGCTCATGCCATGTCCTTTCAATTTCCTTTTTCATTTCATTTTCTCATCATATGCTTGCTTATAATCTCGAAAAACAAAACATTTGAGTTTCCTTTCAAAATTCATCTTTTTGCAAATATTTTTCATTTTTCTTATCTTAGGCGCCACTTATCATATTATATATAGCCCAAAAGCCCATCTTTTGTCATGACCTCTGTTGGACACCTCACGATTCTCCTACGTACCGTGTGTTCCTACTAGTTACCATAGCACCCGGCGACCGTATCAAACTTAAGTAGCTACGTTTCGTGCCCTTTCGCGCTCTTCATCACTCGATGAGGCCGAAGCCAATACCATCCTGTATACACCCACTAGTTTTAGATGCGACCACGCTTCGGATACCTTTTGGAGCCATACATGGTCTGCCGACGGTTTTTTGTCGACCCAGGGGCTTTCACTCGACTTTAATCACTCCTAAGTGAACAAGGAGTTCCACTAGGGCACTACCCCGTCTCAGCCTTTGGGGTTCTTCTAAAACTTTAATTAATTTCTTTTCTTTTTAAAAACATGTTTAAAATATGATTTTTGTGCTGTATGCATGAGACGTGAGACTCATGTCACGGAACATACAAAAATACGCGACGAACATAACGCTTATTCTCATAACGCTTAAGCTCTTTCACAATTTTTGCATCTCATAATTTTACTCTTTCCCTACCCAAAAATGCTTAATGGGTCTCTTATACACTTAGGGGTGCTTGGCCCCTTCCTAATACGGTTGGGCCGAGACCCTCCCTTCGTAAATTCCTAACTTTTCGTCCCATATTCTTCTCCAAGCACTCTAATTCAACTTCAACTACTCAAATATATTTTTCTAACTCTAAAAACATAGCCTGGCCGAAACCCTATATCCTTTAATTTATTATTTTATTCATTTATTTTTCTTCCAAGATGACTCACCCAATGATTTAGGTGAAAACCACCAATCAATCATTTTATTTATATACATCTAATGTCTCCAATATTTAAGTATATAATCATAACATAACACAATAATTGAATCAATAATTCAACCCAAAAAAAGAACCTTGAGTCCGAAATACATGCATGCACAAACCCAACATTTTCATCTCCAAGTTATAATCTGACGAGCATGTTTTCATCTTCACTCATCATGTTGATCACACCATATCCTCCCTTCATATCAAATATTCAAATTTACTACATGAAATAATTTTTACTCTTAACAAGATATTTAAACTTAGACATGGATTTTTACCACTAAATAAACAACACTAGAAGCATCATTCAACATCATGCTAGTAGACCTTCAATCATGCATGCATTTCCTTCATTGCACCTCATGTTGAGTAACTAACTAAACCACATACCATTTTAAATTTTCAACTTAGAAAATATTATAATTTAAGCATGAACTAAACTAAGCATGAAAAACTTTCTCTCTAACGGGTTTCATTTTCAATATACATACTCAAAGATTCAAGCAAACACTCCAGTTCATTCAAAAGTATACTAAGATTGCTAAAGGTAGGATAAGAATGCACTTACTTCTTCAAAAGCAACTCTTCTTCAAAATTATTTGTTCTAGCTCTTTTCTACTTAGGATAAGGTGATGTTTAGAGGTTAGAAGAAAGTAAAACAAAAGAGAGTTAAGAGAGAAGTGGAGTTGGCCGAGAGGTAGGGAGAAAGAGAGCTTGTGGGATTGTGAGTTAGCCAAGTGAGGTGTGAGTCTCCTCAAGGGTATTCGGCCATACTCTTTTTCCTATGACTCAAGGACACTTCACCATAGTTTGGTTTGAAAGATATATGACTAGACAAGGGTGGTTGCATGGGAAAAGAAAGCAAATGATAACAAATGGGAGGAAGTGAGAATCTGGGTTCCTCTGCCTCCCCAAGGTCTCCACCAAAACATCCCTCCCTTCTTTCCTCATTCTCTTTTCATTTCAAATTGATAAATTTTATTATCCCGTTGATTTCCTAATCTTGGACACTACTTCTGTTGTTGACTCTACCTCTAAAATTCCTTTAATTTTAGGTAGACATTTCCTTGCCACTGCTAATATTGTGATTAATTGCATAAATGGTTTGATGAAACTCTCTTTTGGAAATATGACTCTTGAGATAAATATTTTTCATTTTACAAAACAACAAGAAGAGGATGACGAGTGCCACCAGACATATATAATTGACTCGCTCATAAATAAGGGAAGTTTTCACAACTCGTGATTTTGATCATCTTGAGTATTTTTTTGTTAATTCTGAATTTAATCCTATTAGTGATTCATCTGATGTGATTGATATTTTTGTAGTTTTTTATACAATTCAAGATCATGCACATAGGCTTGGCAACCAAAATTTGAGGAGTTGCCTAAGAAAAGTGAAGAATGAGTTCTTTCAAATGAAGAAGTACCAAGAGTTGACTTGAAACCTTACCATCTACTTGTGAACCTCGAGCATCAAGTTTATTGGGCCAACAAACATTTCAATTTTAACCTAGGAGAGGCAGCTCCGGAAGTAGAAGACATTACACCTGCGAACCCAATCTATCCACATTGACCATACCATGTAGTCATTTTTTGTATTTGTTTTGTTTTGTTTTGTTTTCATTTATTTTTTATTTTTTAATTATTTTTTGTCCTTTTCTTTTTATTTGATGTTGTTTTCTTTATTTTTACTTGTAGGTTAGTTTCATTTTGTCAATTCAGTTTGTCATCTTTGGTGCCTAATGAGCAACCCACGTCACACATTAGGCATATTCTACCATTTTCAGTACTCTCCATTCAATTTTTATTTTTAAATATTAAGGACAATGTTTTATTTAAATTGGGGGTGATGGTACAAATTCAGCATTTAAAATACTTGTTGAAACTCTATGACATATTTCCATGTGTCAATTTTTTTTTTTTATTTGCATCACACAGGCACATTTTCACATATGTACTCATGCACATTCATGTTCATTTTAGTAAATTCATCAAAACCATCTTAATCATTTTGCTGAAACATTCACAAAATTTTTAATGTACTTATCCAAATTTTGTGGTAAGATGGTAGTTTGACACATGTAGCTAGAGAACTCTTTTACTTAAGTATTCATGTGAATTTTGGGAGATGAGTGAGAGCTTACAAATGCAGTAAATTTTGTTAAGCGTTCATTGATCTATTGAATTAGGCGCTTCTTTCGATAATATCATTATATAGTCGGTGGTAAAATGGTGGATATACTTGAGATATAACGAAGATCATTTAGGATTAACATTTGAGCTTGTTAAGCTAATTATTTCCATCATAGACCCTTAGTAGCCAATTTTGACCCAACAAACACATATAATATTTTTCTTTTCATATGCCCACATCATCCATAGTTCTTCACATTGGAGAATAGTTTATATACTAGGTGTGGATATAAGCTTCTTATATTTTAAATGAAGGGTATTTTTATAAGAATAACTTAAAAAATAATATCCATTTACGCACATAGTCTATTTTAAAATATAATTAAAAAATTAAAAAGTAAATTATATTCTTTTATACCTATCGAGGATCGAGTATTCTCACACGGTGGTAACGTCGGCGCAAATTTGGACATTTTTACTGTTAAAATTTCTTTGAATTACAATAATGCCATTGATGTATACGTAAAATGCGAAATTTTTCTCTCAAATCGAAGGAAGAATTTCCTTCCCTCGTCACTTAATCCGTTTCCGACGGAGTACCAGTGATGGAGTCCTCCACCACCATCGGCCTCTTCCACCATCTTCGGCTTCTTCGTGCAAAGGCTTCCTTATCCGTTTGATTTTTTCTTCATTTCTAGGCTGCAACATTTTGAAATATAACAGTTTGATTCCCAATATGGTTTGCTTCAGCTTTATAACTGATCAGTAATGTTTCCCTGTTTTTCTACTAGTTAATTTTCTGACGCACTAGTTATTCATTTACAACCCATACTATGCGTACGTAGTTGTTTGTGTTGTACGAGAAACGATCTGCTAAGAAATTTGACAACTTCTTATATATCGAAATGAATATATACTCTTAACATAAATAATCATTTTTTTACAATTAATTCATCACAAATAATAATTCATTTTTGCCGCTCGGTTCAAGCTACAAAAACATTAGGGGCGCAGCTGAAAGCTCACCAAATCTTACCAAATTAAGGCGTTGAAAGCGACATTCAAATTAACAAAAAAAACTTCATGACCTATTTAAAATAGCCAAGTACAAATCAATACATGCAATCTGAAGTGGGGTACTTGATGACCAATTAAGACCCAAAGGTACTTAATTAATAACACCAACACAAAATGCAAAATAATAAAGTACGTAGATTTATTTTTAACTCCATACATATATAGGTAGGCACAATATTACAACGCGGTCTCCCAAATAATTTCATGCCAAAAACTTACTTTTTCAGTAGTTTTCGCTTACAAGTATGGCATTTGCATGCTCCTGCACCACTTTCCAAGCCGAGATAACGTGCTTTTCTTCCACTAGAGTTGCTCCTACTGCAAATCTTATCACGAACACACCGCCAACCACGGAATGAGTCATGAAAACAAGGCCTGACTTGTTAATGGAATCCAATAATTTCAGGTTAAGCTCATTTGTACTTGCTTCTTTCATGTAGTTATGATATTCATCATGATCATGATCATCACCCTCTCCATTTGCATGACCATTTACGTGACCATTTGTAGTAGTACCATTTACATATGATGCGCCCTTACCCATTCGTGGGGACAAAACCCTAAAGCAAACCACAGCAAAGTTTCTAGGGGCAACCATTTCAAACCTCTTGTCCGATGTGACAAACGCTTCAAAAAGCTTGGCCATGTTAACATGACTTCTCAGAAAGTCCCTAAGCTTAGCCACGCCATAGCTTCAAAGCACGAACCATAGTTTCAAAGATCGGAATATTCGGCTTAGGGTAAGCTGCCAGGCTTTGTACTCCACCACTTGCCTTGAATTGGTTGCCTTATTCCTCAAGTACCCAGGAGTTGTTGACAGTGATTTTATCAAAGCGCTCGGATCCTTGACCCAAAGGCAACAGCAATCCAAAGTGGTTAAGAACCATTTATGTGCATTGAGGCTAAAAGAGTTTGCACCCTCAACACCATCAATGACATGTCGGAACTCAGGACAAATGCAAACACTTCCAGCATAAGCAGCATTGACATGGACCCACAACCCATGATCTTTGGCAACATCGCATAACGACCCTACTAGATCAATTGCAGTTGTCGAAGTTGTCCCCACAGTGGCACACAAGAATAAAAGGATTAGGCCTACAGCAATATCTTTGCAAATGGCTGATCGTAGGGACTCTAGGGACAGCGAAAACGACGTGCGCTCGGTGGTTTTTGTTGAGGACATGTCTCGCCGGCCTTCTGTTTCTATTACCTGCAAGAAGAATTAAGAAAAGATTGTGGCTTTCCACCCGAGATAACTCTGACGTTCAAGTTAGTGATCACGTATTTACGAAAATAATTCTTAATCTCCATAATTGAGATTTACCTAGTCTATTTATAAGCCTTTGAGGCGATACATGTCCATTGTAATGCCTTCCGTAATCATCGTGATTGCGTATCTGTATGATATATCTTTCTGAGTTTGTTGATATTTCGTATCTGTTTAAAATTTCGATAAAGGTGGCAACGAGTTTGATATATATTTTGGATTCTGCAGAGTTGGGCCCTTAGTATGCTTTTCCTTCCTGGTGGGCTCCCATCACTGTTAGGCCTTTGGGCCAAATCTAATCCCACAATTACCCCGCAAATTTTCTTCGCCTTGTGGCGTAGGAAATTTAAATTTTTTTTTTATTTATTTCCCGCGAAGGCAAACTTGGGAATTCGCTCCTTTCCCTGGATCATCGGGCGCGTGCTGTCTTCTCGTCTTCTCATCTGAAGGTTACACCTTTGTCTTTATGTCAAATCATCATATCTCTGCCTGTTAGTATGTCGCATTTGTTTTCTTTAAATACCTCTTCTCTTTCTCTCTTCATTTTGCTTTTCTGCATTCTCTCATTATTAGACTCTTTCCGTCTCTGCCTTTTTGTTCCTTCTTGTTTCTTGCATTCTTCTTCTTCTTCATTACTTCCCATGGCAGACCAAGGCAGCGGTTTGGTCCAGCCTTTTGATATTCTTGAGGGCACGACCTTTGAAGGTTATGTTTGGCACTCTAGTGTTCGTGAGAAACACTTGGCTAGGATCAGGCAAGAGTTCAAGATTCCCAGTTCAGTTGTAATGAAAGCCCTTGATTCGGGCTACTGTGATGATGAGGATTTTTCGGGTTGGGTGGCCATTTCCGTTGCCCTATTGTCTCATGGCTTGAAACTCCCCTTCTGCCGCCCCCTTCGAGACCTTCTAAACCTTCTAGAGCTCGCTCCTATTCAACTTCACCATTTTGCTCTGAGGGTGTTCTTGTGTGCTTGCATCGTTTTTTGGATGGTGCTAGAGCCCCTTCGCGATCCTTACCCCTATCTCACTACCCGTGAGTTTTTGGCCTTCTACGATGTGAGAGCGGCCACTAAGGGATACGTGGCAGGTTTTTGTAAGAAGGGGAAAGGCCAGTCCCTGGCAAGGTTCGAAGGTAGGTATTCTAATGCCAAAGCGTGGACCACCAGGTTCTTTTTTATCAGTGGCCAAGGATGGGAGTTCCCTAGTCAGGAGGAGGTCTTTAGGGATTTCCTCGTTAGGGCTATCTGGCACTCAATCCCGGATGGTAAGCGCTTGTGGTCAACCATGCCCCCTTTATCCCGTCGAGAACTTGACCGGATTGATGCTGTCAATGCTTGGGCCACAGATCATCCGGAAGATCTCTGGGGCGTGATTTCATGATCACCGATGTCATCCCCGCCCCTCTGTTGATGCCCTCAGAGAAGACAGCGAGGGGTGCCCTTTTCATGTGGGATGCTGAGAGCAAGTTTAGGGAAGCTAACGGCCAGAGACTACAGCAGCGAAGGGCGAAAAGGAAAAAAGGTCCAAAAAGAATAACGATGAGGACCATAAGAAAAGAGACTGCCCCAAGGGCTCTTCCGCGAACCCCCCACCCAAGAAGAGCAGGGCGCCTTTAGTCGGCGACCAGAATTTGACACGGGCGGCTCAAATTTTGGAAGGGAGCTCGACGCCCGAAGTGAGCGCCCCTAAGTTAACGCCCCGAGACGTGGTTTCTCCAAGGGACGGTGAGGACGCGACGCCAATTCCACCTAAGGGGTCTAAGTCCTTGGGTGACTAGACTGTGGCACCCATTTCCTCTGCGGGCACTTCCTCCGAGAAACCACAGTCCGCCGGCTTGGGGGACAGAGAGATGCTAGCCAACATAGCTCTCTTTGAGCTGGCCGCTACTTTTCAGGCTCCTGCCCCCTCCCAGCTGAACACCCAGGCGTCGGCCCCAATTTTTCTGGCACCAACCGCTGAAGGTCCAGTGCGGGGCAGTGAGCTCTCTCCCTGTGTTGCTGCCGCCCTTCACTTGGAAGGATTTGAGGAGGTGGGAGTTCCTCCTGCGGGGGTAAAGGAGGCGAGCCATGAAGAAGGAGGAGGTGTTTTATCCCCCCTTCTGAAGGTGCCCGCAGCCTTTCAATGGCCGGGCCGCCCAGCTCGAAGACCCCTCCCACGACCGTATTTGAAGGTAAAATTTCATCCCTGGTTGGGAGCGAGGAGCATTTTTCACCGCCGCCTCTGCATGCCCCTTTATTCGATGGGGGCCGGGAGTCCCTCACTGATGAGGAGCTGGTCCAGATGCTCCGTGACGACTCCCATCCCGCATGGGTCGGGTCAGCTCATCCGAGACTATTGCCCGTATCTGGGCATGTGCAGGATCCAGCAGTGGGCGTGGCTCACCGGGAGGCTTCCCCTCTTCCTGTGTTTGCCCAGGAGGAAGCTGCTGCCAACATGCCCAACCAGCTGAGGGAGTGGTTCTCCACGGTATTATTCGGATTAACATTATTTCTTGCTATCTTTTGGTCTTACTTGCTTTTGTTGCCTGTCATTTACTCGGATTACTTTTTCTTTCTTTGCAGGGGGTTGAAGGCTTGGCGGCACAGCTCGTAACTAACTTCCTTGTTCGGGAAGAAAGAATCACCGAGAGGTGGCGAGCGGACAGGGCCGAAATGGAGGCTCTAATCGAGAAAAACAGGGAGCTTGAGTCACGGGTCGCCCAAGCAGAAGGCATCGTGGATGCTCTCCAGAGGGAGCTCGAGCTGCGCAAGGGAGAAGTTCTCGAGTTTCGTGATGCTGTTCGCCTCTCTCAGGAGGCGAAAGCCAGAGAAGACTTCTCCCGCCAGGTCCTGTAGTCGGAGAGGGACCTGGCAATGGTGCAGCTTCGTGAGGCTCGACAAGGGTTTGATGTCGAAATCGTCCGCTTGACTTCTGAGCTTCGCGCCAGCAACGGGGAATTGTGCTAAGCCCGAGGGGAAGTTGCCGGCCTTACGGAAAGGTGCGGTGGGCTGACCAAAGACTTGCTGGATGCCTTGGAGAAGGCTCGCTCCGCCGCCCAAGAAGTGTCCGAGGCGTAGGGTTCGTTGGCCGAGCTTCGTGAGCGTCGTTAGAAATACAAGGCGAGCCGTGCTAATATGGACGAGGAGCTCAGGAAGGCCAACCTGGTTGCAATGGCCAGGGATGAGCAGTTGGCCCGGAAGGCTGCCCAGTTGACTGCTTCCCGGGAGGAAAATTCCCGCCTCCGGGCACAGTTAGCTTTGGTTCCCCAGGTTCGGGACACCGCTTTCACCTTCAGACATGGCTCTGGGATCCTCTGCCTTCGGAACCGTCTCCTGGCTGACCCGGTGACCAACTTGTAAGCTCTTGATGTGGGCATGTTTTCCCCTGAGCTACCCGCTTGCCGTCGGGCTGATACTTTTGGGCGCAGTGAAGTCCCCGATGCCTTCACTGGGGTGCCCCCCTTGCCACCTCCCGAAAAAAGCGGCGACACGTGACGAAAAGTTGCCTTATTTTGTACATGTATTATTATTTTTGTTGTTGTATATTGTAACCATCACTTGTAATTGGACTTGGATTGTATTTTGCAATAGATCTTTTTCCTGACCTTTGTTGTTGCGTGCTTGTGCTTGTTACTGTGTGCGTCTTCTGTTTGTTTTAAGATGGCGTGGTCATTTGGCTCTGTCCCTTTTAATTTGTTTGAAAGCGGTGTGGTCATTTGACTCTGCGCCCCTTTACTTTGTTTAAAGGTGGCGTGGTCATTTGACTTTGCGCCCCTTTACTTTGTCTGAAGGTGGCGTGGTCATTTGACTCTGCGCCCCTATACTTTGTCTGAAGGTGGCGTAGTCATCTGACTTTACGCACCTTTACTTCATCCGAAGGTGGCGTGGTCATCTGACTCTGCGCCCCTTTACTTTGTTTGAAGGTGGCATGGTCTGTTGACTCTGTGCCCCTTTACTTCGTCTGAAGGTGGCGTGGTCATTTGACTCTGCGCCCCTTTACTTCGTTTGAAGGTGACGTGGTCATTTGACTCTGCGCCCCTTTACTTCGTTTGAAGGTGGCGTGGTCATTTGATTCTGCGCCTCTTTACTTTGTCTGAAGGTGACGTGGTCATTTGACTCTACGCCACTTTACTTCGTGTGAAGGTTGCGTGGTCATTTGACTCTGCGCCCCTTTACTTCATCTGAAGGTGGCGTGGTCATTTGACTCTCCGCCCCTTTACTTTATCTGAAGGTGGCATGGTCATTTGACTCTGCGCAACTTTACTTCGTTTGAAGGTGACGTGGTCATTTGACTCTGCGCCCCTTTACTTCGTTTGAAGGTGGCGTGGTCATTTGATTCTGCGCCCCTTTACTTTGTCTGAAGGTGACGTGGTCATTTGACTCTACGCCCCTTTACTTCGTGTGAAGGTTGCGTGGTCATTTGACTCTGCGCCCCTTTACTTCGTCTGAAGGTGGCGTGGTCATTTGACTCTCCGTCCCTTTACTTTGTCTGAAGGTGGCGTGGTCATTTGACTCTGCGCAACCTTTACTTCGTTTGAAGGTGGCGTGGTCATCTAACTCTGCGCCCCTTTACTTTGTCTGAAGGTGGCGTGGTCATTCAACTCTGCACTCCTTTACTTCGTTTGAAGGTGGCGTGGTCATTTGACTCTGCGTCCCTTTACTTCGTCTGAAGGTGGCGTCGTCATTTGACTCTTCGCCTTTTTACTTCGTCTGAAGGTGGCGTGGTCATTTGACTCTGCGCCCCTTTACTTCGTCTGAAGGTGGCATGGTCATTTGACTCTGCACCCCTTTATTTCGTCTGAAGGTGGCGTGGTCATTTGACTCTGCGCCCCTTTACTTCGTCTGAAGGTGGCGTGGTCATTTGACTCTGCGCCCCTTTACTTCGTCCGAAGGTGGCGTGGTCATTTGACTCTGCGCCCCTTTACTTCGTCTGAAGGTGGCGTGGTCATTTGACTCTGTGCCCCTTTACTTCATCTGAAGGTGGCGTGGTCATTTGACTCTGTGCCCCTTTACTTTGTCTGAAACTGGCATGGTCATTTGACTCTGCGCTCCTTTACTTCGTTTGAAGGTGGCGTGGTCATCTGACTCTGCGCCCCTTTACTTCGTCGACTTTGTGCCCCTTTACTTCGTTTGAAGGTAGCGTGGTCATTTGACTCTGCACCCCTTTACTTCGTCTGAAGGTGGCGTGGTCATTTGACTCTGCGCCCCTTTACCTTGTCTGAAGGTGGCGTGGTCATTTGACTCTGCGCCCCTTTATTTTGTTTGAAGGTGGCATGGTCATTTGACTATGTGCCCCTTTACTTCGTTTGAAGGTGGCGTAGTCATTTGACTCTGCGCCCCTTTACTTTGTCTGAAGGTGGCGTGGTCATTTGACTCTGCACTCATTTACTTCATTTGAAGGTGGCGTGGTCATCTGACTCTACGCCCCTTTACTTCGTCTGAATGTGGCATGGTCATTTGACTCTGCGCCCCTTTACTTTGTCTGAAGGTGGCATGGTCATCTGATTTTGCGCCCCGACTCTGCGCCCCTTTACTGCATTTGAAGGTGGCGTGGTCATTTGACTCTGCGCCCATTTACTTTGTCTAAAGTTGGCGTGGTTATTTGACTCTGCGCTCCTTTACTTCGTTTGAAGGTGGCGTGGTCATCTGACTCTGCGCCCCTTTACTTCGTCTGAAGGTGGTGTGGTCATTTGACTTTGTGCCCCTTTACTTCGTTTGAAGGTAGCGTGGTCATTTAACTCTATGCCCCTTTACTTCGTTTGAAGGTGGCGTGGTCATTTGACTCTGCGCCCCTTTACTTCGTGTGAAGGTGGCGTGGTCATTTGACTCTGCGCCCCTTTATTTCGTCTGAAGGTGGCGTGGTCATTTGACTCTGTGCCCATTTACTTCGTCTGAAGGTGGCGTGATCATTTGACTCTGCGCCCCTTTATTTCGTCTGAAGGTGGCGTGGTCATTTGACTCTGCGCTCCTTTACTTTGTCTAAAGGTGGCATGGTCATTTGACTCTGCGCCCTTTTACTTCATTTGAAGGTGGCATGGTCATTTGACTCTGCGCCCCTTTACTTTGTCTGAAGATGGCGTGGTCGTTTGAAGGTGGCGTGGTCATTTGACTCTGCGCCCCTGTACTTCGTGTGAAGGTGGCGTGGTCATTTGACTCTGCACCCCTTTATTTCGTCTGAAGGTGGCGTGGTCATTTGACTCTGCGCCCATTTACTTCGTCTGAAGGTGGCGTGGTCATTTAACTCTGCGCCCCTTTATTTCGTCTGAAGGTGGCATGGTCATTTGATTCTGCGCTCCTTTACTTTGTCTGAAGGTGGCGTGGTCACTTGACTCTGCGCCCTTTTACTTCATTTGAAGGTGGCATGGTCATTTGACTCTGCGCCTCTTTACTTTGTCTGAAGATGGCGTGGTCATTTGACTCTGCTGCCCCTTTACTTTGTTTGAAGGTGGCGTGGTCATTTGACTCTGCACCCATTTATTTCGCTTGAGGTAGCGCGATCTTTAAAGATGAGGTATTTCAAAAAATCTAATTGATATAAGGACGATGGGATGGAATTTGATAAAATGCGTTTGGGCAAAAATTCAGAAATATATAGCAGGAATGGCTACTGGAAAATGCAAATTTACGAAAATTTTAATAAACAAAGCAAGAATGACTACTGAATGAAGGCTTCTTCCAGTTCTTCGATTGCACAAACTTTGTTTCCAATTTTCTTCAACCCCTGTACATAGCACTCCCTAGCCAGTGCCTGCTCTCCATTTAATTCTCCTACCCCGCTGTCGGTTGGGAACTTCATTTTGAGGTGATACGTGGAAGTTATTGCTTTGAGGCGGTTGAGGGTTGGCCTCCCTAGTATAACGTTGTAGGAGGAAGGGGCTTTTACTACCAAGAAGTCGGTCATGGTGGTTGCTGTTTGTGCTCCACTCCCGGCGGTAACTAGGAGTGTGATGGCTCCTACCTGTTGGATTGCTTCACCGAAAAAACCTTTCAGTGGTGTTGGGGAAGTTCGTAACTGCCCGGGATCAATGCCCATTCTGTTGAATGCATCCCAGAATAATATATCGGCTGAGCTTCCGTTATCAATCAGTACCCGCCTAGTCGTGTAGTTGGCTATGATGAGGGTGACTACCAGGGCGTCGTCATGGGGGTACAGTATCCCTTGCCTGTCCGCCTCTCCAAAGGATATTACTTCTCATTCTTGGTTCAGTTTTTGCTGTTTCGGTGCCCTATCCATTATATATACTTCCTAGTACCGAGCTCTTCTGGCGTGCGCCTTGCGACTGGATGTGGATACCCCGCCTCCAACGAATCCTCCAGCTATCGTCCTGATTTCCCTGATTGGTTCTCCATTATTGTTGTTTTTCGGGGGAGTCCTATTCCTGTCGCCTCTGGTGGGGGTCCTGCTTCTGCCGCCGTTTTCCCTGTTGTTCGCCCGATTACGATCATTTCGAGGGTTGTTGCCGCGATTTCTTCGCTTGGAGCTAAAGCTCATTTTCCTTCTTCGCCCAGTTTCTTGGCGCCTAGCAGGTTTTGATCGTTCTGCGATCATGTGCTACAACTCGCCTATTCCCATTAGGTCGGCGACCCTTTTTTTCATGGTTGTACAATCTTCGGTCCAATGGGACGTTGTCTAGTGGTACTTGCAATACCGATCTGCCGTCTGATGTGGGCGCCCTTCGGCCTTGCCATCCTCTTCCTCTCTGACACTTAGGTTATTATGCATTAACCTGGTGTGTCGATCCACGTACCTTTCTTACCCTTTTTCCTACCGACTTGTTCCCGCTTTATTGTCATCGCGCCCACTTTGCCGTTCGCCCCTCCTGTTTTCTTTGCGGGGGTTTACCAACGCTTCCAGCGTGTCTTCGGCATTGACAAAGTTGTCCGCTTGATCCATGAACTCCCTCAGGGTGGAGGGAGTCTTCTTTGCCAGATCGACCATGAAGGGGCTCTGAGGCCAGATCCCTCCCAAGAGGGCGGTCAGAGTGATCTTTTCGTCCTAGTCATCCGTTGTTAGGCTTTCCTTGTTGAACCGTGTGAGGTAGGTCTTGAGGTCCTCGTCCTCCTTTTGCTTGACTGTTAGCAGGTAAGCGGCTAGTCGCCGGCGTCTTCTGCTTGGCATAAACTGAGTTATGAAAAGCTTAGCTAACTCCTCAAAACTGTCTATCGACCTTGGCTGAAGGGTCCCGAACCAGCCCCTCGCTGTCCCCTTTAGGGTTAAAGGGAAAGCCCGGCAGGCGATCTCGCCTGGGAAGTCGTGGAGCGTGATGTGAGCTTTAAAGTTTTCTAAGTGGTCCACGGGGTCTCTAGACCCATCGTACAGTTCGATTTGGGGAAGTTTGAATTTTGGTGGCAAAAGGATCCCCATGATGCGCTCGCTGTATGGCAGGTCAGTTTGGCTTAGTAAGCTGTCAACCGAAGAATGTCCCCCCACTTTTTTGGCTATTTCCTCATATTTGCCTGCAAGATCTTTCAACTAGTCGTGCAGCTCTGCTTTTCCACGCGCTCAAGCTTGACCCCCGCGTTACTATCCGCCTCTTGCTCTCCTGGCCCGTCGACTGGCGATACGGCTGTGTTGCTGGATTCAACGTTCCTTTGTCGCAGGGTCTCGTTCTCTTTTTGAAGCGCTTCCATGGCTTCCAATGTTGTTCTCAGTCTTTCATCCGTCGCTGCTAACCGTGCTTCCACCGATGCTCCTGTCATTCGGCTTGCTACAGAACGTGTCACAGTTGGCATGCGAGAACCACGTTAATCGTCTATAAAGTCATATCCCATAGACGGCGCCAATGTTGAGGACGTGTCTCGCCGGCCTCCTGTTTCTGTTACCTGCAAGAAGAATTAAGAAAAGATGGTGGCTTTCCACCCGAGATAACTCCGACACTCAAGTTAGTGATCACGTATTTACGGAAATAATTCTTAATCTCCATAATTGAGATTTACCTGGTCTATTTATAAGCTTCTGGGGAGATACATGTCCCTTGTAACGCCTTCCGTAATCATCGTGATTGCGTATCTGCATGATATATCTTTCTGAGTTTGTTGATATTTCGTATCTACTTAAAATCCTGATAAAGGTGGCAACGGGTTTGATATATATTTTGGATTCTGCAGAGTTGGGCCCTTAGTATGCTTTTCCTTCCTGGTAGGGTCTCATCGCTATTGGGCCTTTGGGCCAAATCTGATCCCACAGTTTTGATGGCTCTGAAATTACTTGGGTTGATTCCGGCTATCTTTGCCGCCTTTTGAAGTGAACAATGTGTTTGATCATATCCATAGAGGACCAACTTTCCGATATCCTGACTCCCAATGAGGCGCAACATTTGATCCCTAGCAGCGACGAGAGTGCACAAAGTGGCCTCACAAGTAGTCCCTTGCAGCACACCGCCACCATTGCCCGAGAAAAGGAAAGACTTGGGCAGCTGAAGCATCTCTCCGAGCCAATCTATGACTATTGACTCAAGCTCAGTCGCAGTTGGTAAAGAAATCCAGTTGAAACCAACCACATTGAATCCAGTGGAAAGCATCTCGCCAAGAAACCCTGCTATGCTTCCACTAGATGGGAAGTAAGAAAAATAGCTAGGGCTTTGCCAATGAGTCACACCAGGAAATATATGGTCCTCCACGTCTTTGAGAATGGTTTCAATGGATTTAGGATCATATGGGGTAGATTTTGGCAAGCGTTTTCAAAGGTAACCTGGTTCGACTTGGCTAAGAACAGGATACTTCTCGATATTCAAGTAATAATCAGCTAGAAAGTCTATCGTCATGTGGCCTTGACGCCTGAACTCCTCAGGATCTAGTAGATTATTTGTGCTTTGGAAAGACGAGTGTTTCATGAGTTCATGGTTGAAACTGAGAGCATCCATCTTTTGTACGTAGAGGGAAAAGAAAAAACAAGTTTAATGGAAGTCTTTACTAATAACTGATATTATAAGATGTAAAAATTATTTTTTTACCCATGTAAAAAGTCAGCTTAATATTAAAGTTAGTAAGGTCATTTGTGTAATTTTACATTATTTATTGTGCACTATAAATAGCTGCACACGAGTGTAATTTTGACTAGAATTCATTTTCTGTAATATTGCGGACTTATCTGTGAATAAGGAAATCAGAAGCATACATTTGATATGGTATCAGTCGCATTTTCGAGAAGCAAGGGTTTCCTTTCCCCTTCTCGTTCTCTCTTCAATTCCTCTGATTTTCCTTTGATTTCATGGCGCTAGAGTCTTCTGAAAATCCTCCTTCCCCTCCACCACCTCCTATTTCATCTTCTCAAGATGTTACTAGTCCTTTTTTTCTCCATTCAGGCGATAATTCTGACGTGGTTCTTGTTACACAACTGTTGATCGGAGACAACTATCATACTTGGTCTCGATCGATGACTATGGCGCTCTCTATGAAGAACAAGCTAGGGTTCATCGACGATACGATTCTTAAACCTCAATCTACCGATTCGAACATTTCCTTGTGGACACGCTGCAATAACATGGTGATTTCTTGGATTCTTAACTCTATTTCACCTGAAATTGCTGCTAGTGTGCTTTATGTTTCTACTGCACTTGAGATCTGGAATGATTTGAAAGAGAGATTTAGTCAGAGAAATGGACCTCGAATTTTTCAGATTCAGAAGTCTATTTCCTCTTTGTCTCAAGGGTAGCTATCTGTTAGTGCTTATTTCACTCGGTTAAAGGCTCTTTGGGATAAATTGGTTAATTACAAACCAATTCCAGTCTGTAATTGTGGTGCTGTGCGTGTTTTGAATGCTTACGTTCAACAGGAACGTATTTTGCAGTTCCTTATGGACTCAATGAATCTTTTTCCTCTGCAAGAGCTCAGATTCTCTTGATGGAGTCATTACCTCCTTTGAATAAAGTTTTTTCACTAGTTCTTCAGGAGGAACAACAGAGAGAGATTTCTCTTCCTCCTCCTGTTGTCGATCCACATGCCTTTGCTGCTACCTCTAATACCTCCAGATCTGTTAAGTCTTTTTCCAAGAAAGACAGACCAGTTTGTAAACATTGTGGATTAACTGGTCATATCATCGACAAGTGCTACAAGCTCCATGGATTTCCTCTGGGGTACAAGCAAAGGCCACGACAGCAGTCCATGGTAAATCAAACTGCTCTTAGTAGTGATTCTACTGAAGCATCTTCTTTCTCTTTGACGAAGGAACTATATCAGCAGTTGTTGTCTATGCTAAATTTCAATTCTCAGCATAAGTCTAATGAATCTAGTCCTATTGCCAATGCTGTCGTGGCATCCTCCAGTTCTTTCTCTGGTATTATTTCTTCCAATGTTCTTAATCATAAGTCTCCTTGGATACTTGATACAAGAGCCACTGATCATATGGCTTCTTCTATCAATTTTTTCATCGATGCTGTCCCTGTTTTTAATAAATCTGTCAAATTACCAAATAATCAATGTGTCTCTGTGACACATATTGGTACTATTCACTTGTCTGAACATCTTATTCTTCAAGATGTTTTATATGTTCCAAATTTTACTTGCAATTTGATTTCTATAAGTAAGCTAACTGAGTCTTCCATTTGTTGTTCCTTTTCTTCTAATTCTTGTTCAATACAGGACCTAATCACCTCGAAGCTGATTGGAGTGGGTAGGCTGCTTGGAGGACTTTATATCTTGCAACAATCAGGAATTTTTCAATCTCAGCCTTGGAACACCAGTAACCTTTCCATATCCCCTGCTTGTTTTAGTTCTACTAAATGTTCTTTGTTTCACCTTTGGCATAATAGATTAGGACATTCGTCTGTTTCTAGAATATCTTTTTTGAATAAACTTGTTCCTAATCTTGTTGTATCTAATAATCCTTGTATTGTTTGTCCATTGGCCAAACAACTAAAGTTGCCTTTTCCAAATAATAATAACATTTCTGATTCTCCTTTTGATCTTATTCATTGTGATGTATGGGGTCCCTTTTCCATTTCTTCTGTTGAAGGTACAAATTTTTTTTTTTTACAATTGTTGATGATTGCTCTAGGGCAACTTGGCTCTATCTTTTCAGAAGTAAGTCTGTAGTTTCTCTTCTTGCTCATAACTTCTTCAAACTTATTAAAACACAATTCAATGTCAAGATAAAAAAATTTGTACTGATCATGATACTGAATTTTTTTTTATCTCCCTATCTCAAATCTAAAGGTGTCATTCATCAACTTAGTTGTGTTGAAACTCCACAACAAAATTCTGTTGTGGAGAGAAAATATCAACATATTCTTAATTTTGCTAGAGCATTGTTGTTTCAATCTCTTTTGCCTATCATTTTTTGGGGTGATGCTGTTCTCACAGCCACCTATTTAATAAATAGGCTTCTTTCTCCTATTACTCATGATAAGTCTCCCATAGAAATATTATCTCAAGTCTCTCCCTCATATATTCATCTCTGAACCTTTAAATGTTTGTGTTTTGCCTCTACGTTACAAAGGTCCCGAAATAAATTTGATCCTAAGGTTAGAGCTTGTATCTTTCTTGATTATCCTTTTGGAATTAAAGGATACAAATTATATGATATAAGTACTCATCAGTTTTTTGTCTCTAGACATGTTATTTTTCATGAGCATGTCTTTCCTTTCCAATCTTCCAATTTTGACTTAAAATCCTACAATAATTTCTCTGTTCCTCTTCCTTTCCCTTCTCAATCTTCAACAACTGATTTTACTGTTGTACCTTCAACAGTTTCCCCTCCTACTCAGTTCTCATCTGGTCAAGAATTAGGTTCTAGTTCTCAACCAGATTCTGGTTCTTCATCTGTTCCTGTTTCTGCACCCAATAATAGTTCTTTACCTATTCCATCAAGAAGATCTACTAGAATCCAATGAGCTCCTGGTTTTTTGTAACATTATTATTGCAATTCCTCTACTACACACTCTGAATTAGCTTTATCAGCAGGTTCTACTTCTTCCATTAAATATGATATTAGTAATTTTCTTTCTTATGATCGTTTATCTTTTAGTCATAAATCTTTTGCTTTTGCTATTCTGCTGATGTTAAATTTGAGTTTTATCATCAAGCAGTCAAACACTCTCATTGGAGAGATGCTATGACTGTTGAGATAGCTGCTTTAGAACTTAATAATACCTGGACTATTGTTGATTTACCTCCTAGAAAACAACCCATAGGCTGTAAATGGGTTTAAAAGATTAAATATCATGTTGATGGTACTATAGAGAGATATAAAGCGAGATTGGTTGCTAAGGGTTATTCTCAAAAAGAAGGGTTAGACTATTCTGAAACATTTTCTCCAGTGGCTAAAATGGCTACTGTCAGAACCTTGTTAGCAATTTCTGCTGTCAAAAATTGGTATCTTGTTCAACTTGATGTGAACAATGCTTTTTTACATGGTGATCTTTTTGAAGATGTGTATATGAAGTTACCTCTTGATTTTCACACTAAAGGGGGTTCTAAAGTGTGTAAGCTGAATAAATCCCTTTATGGGCTTAAACAAGCATCCCGGCAGTGATTTTCTAAGTTTTCCACCACTCTAATAGACTTGGGTTTTGTTCAATCTAGATCTGATTATTCCTTGTTTACCAAGTCTGCTGGTTCTTCCTTCATTGCATTACTAGTCTATGTTGTTAACATTTTGTTTGCTAGTAATGATTTGGTTGCTGTAAATTCTTTGAAGTCCGTACTTGATGCTAAGTTTAAGCTCAAAGATCTTGGCTCCCTTAAGTATTTTCTGAGATTAGAAGTGGCAAGGTCTTCTAGTGGGATTTTTTTATGTTAGCGAAAGTATGCTTTTGAGGTTTTATAAGATTCTGGTTTTTTAGCTTGTAAACCAATTTCTTTCCCTATGGAGCAAAATTTAAAACTTAGCAAAGATGAAGGTGAATTGATTCCAGATGCTACTACATACCGAAGGCTGGTTGGAAAGCTCCTCTATCTTACTATTACTCGGCCAGATATCTCTTACTCAGTTTAAAGGCTCAGTCAGTTTATGGACAAGCCTCAGGTCCCTCATCTGAATGCAGCATACCGAGTATTACAATTCATTAAAAATGCCCCTGCTCTTGGTTTGTTTTTTCCTGCTACAAACACACTAACCGTGAAAGCTTTTGCAGACTCAGATTGGGCATCTTGTCCTGACAGCAGAAGATCAACCACTAGTTTCTGTATTTTCTTGGGTGATTCTTTAGTTTCATGGAAAACAAAAAAACAACCAACTGTTTCAAGGTCTTCAGCTGAGGTTGAATACCGAGCGATAGCTTCCACTACATGTGAAATAGTTTGGCTCTTATCTCTTCTCTCTGATTTTAAAGTTCTTCATCCTAACAGTGCTCAACTCTTTTGTGACAATCAGGCGGCACAACCACTGGAAGGTGACGGATCGGGGTCAAAAGGGGTAAAAATCCATTTTCGGATTTGGGGTCGTACCGGGAAGGTGAGGCCGCGGTTGGGGAAACTGATCTAGGGGGTTGACCGGCTGGGTGAGGGGAGTCGAATGGTGGCAGAGGTGAGATGCACGGTGGCCGGACGATGGCGCTGGGTTGCTCAACCCGTTTAAGGCCTATTTCGGGTGGAGGGAGTAACCGGCGGCGATGGGTGGCTACCGACAGTGGGTTATGCTCGCCGAAGGGTGGGGAGTCTAGTGGTGGTGGTCGGAGGCCAAGGGGTGGCCGGCAGTGGCCGAAAAATGTAAGGGAAGCGAAAATGGCCATTTCGGGTTTGTGGTCGTGGAGGGGCGGTGGGGTGGCCGGAGGGGACACCACCGGTGTCGTTGAACTCGCCGGCGTGTGGGGAAGGTAGTGGGCTGGGGGTGTCGCCGGTGGGTGGCCGGCGGCGGTCCTGGGGCTGTGGAGAAGGGACGGGCGAAAGGGAGAGGGAGGCAGGGGAGAGGGCTGGGCACGCGGGCTGGGAAGCAGAGGAAGAGAAGAAGAAAAAGAAAAAGAAAGAAGAAAAAGAAAAGAAAAGAAAAAGAAAAAGGAAAAAGAAGGAAAAGAAGACTACTAGAAAAATCACAATAAATAAAATAAAAACTGATTTTAAATACTATAATTTCAATATCAATAAAATAAGATATTTAAAACCCATTAACAGAAATAAATTAAATCCAAGCGCAATATTAATTATAAAACAATAATTAATATAACGAAAGCAGATAAAATAAATTCACATAATAAAATAAAAGAATTTAATTCCACTCATTAAAATAATTAACTCATTAAAATAAATACGAAAAGCAACGTAACTCGATATTAACTAATTAATAGCTCAAATAAATATCTTAAACAAATAAAATATGACTAATAATATTATTTAAATAAATTAAAATAATTAATATCGAGCATAAAATAACATGTAAAAATACACGTAAATCTGGGATCTCACATTCTCCCCCCCTTAAAAAGAATTTCATCCTCGAAATTCGCCTCGAAATTCGCTCGGCTACTACTAATAAAACTCCAATAACTCACCTACTACATCACTTAATACTCACTCTAAGCATTAGTATAATCATCTATTTTCCTCAAACACACATGGATTTTATTTCATCACAGACGTATAGTCTCCAAATAATATTTCATCTCTAAAACTTCTGAGGTAGCCAATTAATCTGAACTCTATATGTATAAGGATCTCAGTACAATCTCCCAAAATCTTAATATTCACTAATTTCATACCACACTTTGTGTCACCCTAAAATAACTCCCAAGTTTATCTTCCTAACTTAATCGTCAATAACCATAATTTACCCAACTAAAAGATAAATCCTCACTTACAAGTATTATCCCAAATTTTAAATCACCACTAATTCCTCAAAATTTACACAAGAATTGAACCTCCAACTATATTGCAATTCATCACGCTTCCGCGCGCACTTTGATAACTCGCTAAATTCATAAAAATTTTAAGTCCTCATAAATTATCACCATAGAAAAAATCTTAACATCTATTAGCAAGAAATCCTATACCACTCTTTCAAATCTTAATACTTTATCATCTCACAATTCAAGTTATGCCACTCAATATTAAAGTCTAAAAAATTTCTAACTCCCAAACCACCAATATACTTCTCCATCATTATTACTCCTCACTCTCATCATAGATTAATTATCTAAATCCGTATTTTCTCAATCGAACCTTCATTACCTATGAGATGGAATAATCTCAAATATTTTAATTCTTATATGACCTCAAGCCAAAACTAAATTCTTTAAAATATCTCGACAAATGCTGTTAACCATTAAATCCTCCGAAATATTATTCTTAAATTATCCACTCCTAACAATTCGCCCAAAAGCCTAAAGACGCACAGCACTCAACAATTCAACCCTATCACTCAACAAATAAATTTATTTCTTACATTTATTTCGATCACATCAATTCAACCCTATCACTCAACAAATAAATTTTCCCCAAATTAAACACCAGCCAAAGACAAATACTCTCCAAAATTTACACTCACATTTATTATACATCAATCTCTAAACCCAAGAAAATAATTAATCGCCTAATATCATAAGCAATACTAAAACAAATTCCATAACAATATGTCAACGGTTAAGAATTTTTCATTCACATGAAGAGTTCGCCCTGATTACAATTCCAACAATCTCCCCAAAAAGAAAATTAAAACTTAGAAACTCTAACACTCAGTGAGACCCAGGTAATAAATACACAAAAATAGCATATACAATATCAATAAGGGAATGCAATTACATAAATACCAACAAACTATCAAACAAATCCATCTCGCAATTATAAATAATAGAATACCCAAATACTAAAAAAAATTCAAGTAATTCACATAATTATTATATAAAAACACAAAAGGGGGAAAAGATTTAATAAACAATTAAGTAAAAACCACTCATTCAAGAAAACAAGCCCACCTCCTTTAATAAACAAAAATTCACCAAAAACTTTTATTAAATAAAGGAAGGAGGATAAATTAAAATAAGAACAATAAACAAAATCACAAATAAAATTTTAAAATTCTCTACAAAACTCAACTCTTAAAAAGATTAATTGTAGAAATCTCTAAAATTTAAAATCTGTTAAAAGAAACGAACCATAATAAAATAATTAAATCGATAAATTAATTAATAAATAAATACAAACAAATCGCTAAAACAAACCCACTCGTTAAAGTAAATAGATAAACTTTTAAAATAAAACATACGGAAATGTGGAAAGATAATAAATTTTAAAACTTACTTCAAAGCATGTCCCTAAAAATAAAACAACAGAAATGTGTAAAGATAATCAATTCAAATTTATCTCAAAGCATAAACTTAAAAAGAAGCATGACATTGATGCTTTTAAATCTTGTCTAAATAAATTTTAAACGTTCAGAAATACTTAAAATACAAAAGCCACAATTAAAATACACAAATAATAAACCAAATCCAAAACTATCTCGTAGGAAACCTATGAACTGAAATTAAAATCAAATCCTGATGATAATTGAATAAAAACTTAAGACAATAAAATAACTCACAACAAAAGAAATAAACTTTAAAATAAGGAATTCTATAACACAATTATTTAAAATATCAGATTCAATAAAATGATTGATTTAAAATAATAATCTAATCCGAAGTGTCCAAATTCCAACTTAAACAAAAACGAAGGCATATATAAAATAAATAAATAATTAAATAAATACTCGACAACTTAACCAAATAAAATCAACTAACTAAAATCTTAACTGCTACCCATTTACAATATTAAACAAATATTAAAATAAAATAAAACAAAGCTAACAAACTAATCAATCAGAGCTAAGTTAATTATGAAAATAAATAAACAACATAAACATTAAAATAAAAAGCCCAACACAATGAAATAAATATCGAAAATCTTACCATCTAAATTAGTAGAAAAACTTAGAGAGCAAATAAAATAATAGAATAAAATAAAATAATCAAATCATAAAACAAATAAATTTTTAAAACCACTAACTTTTCTGGTACTGTCCCTAGGTAACTTGCGGATTTACCCAGAGCCGAACTGCTCTGATACCACCTGTACGCCCCCAAATTTTCCTTAAAATAACACGGGAATCGAGGCGTCGGGATGATGACAACACGGGTCACACATCCCAACAACAAGTGTCAAACATGTGTGCACACGTGACATACATAAAAATATAGGTCGCAGCGGATAATAAATTAATATCTAAGTACCAGAATTTTTAGAAATATTTTAGAAACCAATTTGATAAAAACTCTCCAGCAGGAGATTTAATACAGTCATCCAAAAATACAAATTAAACAAATACATAATTATAAAAAGGAGAAAATAAATTTCCCGACATAACAATTAATAATAATAACACCTCAATAGCAGAGCCGTCTCCTCAGCCTCAGCCTCTTCATAATCTGCATCCAAAAAATTACGACGCCAAGATGGCATCGCAGGTAAGTACAACCCAACCAAACCTAAGACAATAAATACATTAATGCCACAACAACGACCATGAACAATTACCATATGCATGAGACTTAAAAATCATCTTCCTCAAAGTCGACAAAATAACCACACTCGTCAAAAATCTCAATTTAATTCACAATAAAATCTCAATAAAATCACCCATCATTTTCCATAAAATAATATCCTCAAAATCGATCATACCGGGCGTTACGTATCGCCGTCCCCATTATGTCATCCACACACTCACACTCTGATCACAACGGGCGTTACGTATTGCCTTCCCCGTTATGACTCAGCCCAAAACCATTAAAATCCATTAAACTCAATTTAAATCCCAGTTTCCATTCTCAACACATGAATATCCAAAATCATGCCAAAATCCACTTTCCAAATATTTTCATGAGCATGCGCGTAAATACACAATGCAGACAACCATGCAGCAATTATCCAACAATTAATTAATCCAATCAACCAACAAATACCAACATCAACCAACACAAAGCAACAATAATCAAATACAACAATTGTTGATGCCAAAAATATATTTAAATCTTAAAGCTCGTTTGGGAAGTACTTACAGCGGTAAAAATGCAATTCCTTGAACAACGCCAATCTGCAGCGTTTGTAGCGGTCACATGTACGTTAGGTTAAAATACTCGGTTTGACACCAAAATTTAGGGAGGTACTCATTGAAGGGTGGGGAATCTCATGGAGGTGGTGGTGTGGCGGCACAACCACCGGAAGGTGGCGGATCGGGGTCAAAAGGGGTAAAAACCCATTTCGGGTTTGGGGTCGTACCGGGAAGGTGAGGCCGCGGTTGGGGAAACTGAGCTAGGGGGTTGACCGGCTGGGTGAGGGGAGTCGAATGGTGGCGGAAGTGAGATGCACGGTGGCCGGACGGCGGCGCTGGGTTGCTCAACCCGTTTAAGGCCCATTTCGGATGGAGGGAGTAACCGGCGGCGATGGGTGGCTACCGACGGTGGGTTATGCTCGCCGGAGGGTGGGGAGTCTAGTGGTGGTGGTCGGAGGCCAAGGGGTGGCCGGTGGTGGCCGGAAAATGCAAGGGAAGTGAAAATGATCATTTCGAGTTTGTGGTCGTGGAGGGGCAATTGGGTGGCCAGAGGGGACACCACCGGTGTCGTTGGGCTCGCCGGCATGTGGGGAAGGTAGTGGGCTGGGCGGTGTCGCCGGTGGGTGGCCGGCGGCGGTCCTAGGGCTGAGGAGAAGGGACGGGCGAAGGGGAGAAGGAGGCAGGGGAGAGGGCTGGGCACGCAGGCTGGGAAGCAGAGGAAGAGAAGAAGAAAAAGAAAAAGAAAGAAGAAAAAGAAAAGAAAAGAAAAGAAAAACGAAAAACGAAAAAGAAGGAAAAGAAGACTACTAGAAAATCACAATAAATAAAATAAAAGCTGACTTTAAATACTATAATTTCAATATCAATAAAATAAGATATTTAAAACCCATTAACAGAAATAAATTAAATCCAAGCGCAATATTAATTATAAAACAATAATTAATATAACGAAAGCAGATAAAATAAATTCACATAATAAAATAAAGGAATTTAATTCCACTCATTAAAATAAATATGAAAAGTAACGAAACTCGATATTAACTAATCAATAGCTCAAATAAATATCTTAAACAAATAAAATATGACTAATAATATCATTTAAATAAATTAAAATAATTAACACCGAGCATAAAATAATGTGTAAAAATACACGTAAATCTGGGATCTCACATCCGTTATGACACGATTGCTTAACGGGTTGATAACGGATCAACCTGTTTTAACTCGTTATGACACGTTATGGCACGCTAAGAAAGTTAAAATTACAATTATATTCTTATAGTTAAATGTAAATTTGTTAGAATTTTATTGTTTAGATTGTAATTTAGACTTATAATTAGTGTTATTAGTTTTATAGTTATTATGATTTTAATATTTATATAAAATTATGTTAAATTTAATTAAGTCAAACGAGTTAATTTTGGACATATTCAACTCATTGACATAAATAGGTTAAAACGAATTATATTATGTCGTGTTAATATATTTCTTAATATTTACTAACGGATCATGACGGGTTGACACGATACGACACGTTATGTTAACGGGTCAGATTAAGATTTTAGATTTTGACACGATAAGTTTAACGGGTCGGGTTAGGGTTGACCTATACAGTATAATATACATGTTTTGATACGACACGAATACGATCCATTAACACGATTTGACACTCCTACTTCTAAGGCATCCCAATTCAAGAACCACGCCAAGAGCAACGGAAAAGGGATGAATTCCTCCGGTGAGAATCACTGCCCCTCCGATGACTCAAGATCTAATTTTGGCGGGAATATTTTCCCCAAAAGTCAAAAGCCAACCTCGGGAAGTAACAAAGAAACTTTGCATTAAAAAGAAAAAAAAAAAACTATTTCTCAATCTGTTTGGTTACATCCAGTTCATTTGTAAACTTGCTTGTATCAATGAAACTTTGAATTAAAAAGAAAAAAAAAGTACACAACGAACACAGTCACTCGAATGGTCAAGTTCAAGTAAAAGCTGTGTCTCGAAGCCTGTTATTGGGTGCAGAGAGAAAGGAATTGGGGCTCGTGACCACTGGCCATGATTGGAATTTGGTTTCACCTAATTCCAGAACGCATTAATATTTGGAATCGAATAATGTAAGTACGGAGGTGTTCGGCCCGTCGCGTAATTACGTAGCCCCCCCCCCCCCCCCCCCCCCCCCCCCCCCCCCCCCCCCCCCCATCTGGTGTGTGTTTTCATTGCAAATTAAAAGGACAAACAAATCACTCTCGGTGGATTGGGTGGGGCTAACTTCATCTTTCTGCCATTGCTGCATGTGTCACTTCAAAATGGTAATTATGGTTATTCTATTTATCATCTACTATATATAAACAATATTACATATTTTAAAAAAAATGAATAAATATATCATATATACAAAACATTAAATTGTTAACGATAATTTTATTTTATTTTATTTTTTTAAATGAGTACACCAGATCCTTCAAAAAAAAAATGTTAAATTTTCTAATTCAGATCTCGATCTATTCTGAATTAAATGGTTCCAAATCTCCACAAAAGGGATATCACCAATAGGAGACTTACGTACAAGGCTATGAACATCAGTCCAGATATCTTGGACAGCTACAGTAGAGGTCCAAAGCACATGGGTATTGGTCTCCTCACATACTTAGCTAACAGACTCGGAATATTTTTGAGTTCATTGAATTTCAACAGGCAGGAAAAGATAGAAATCAAGGAGTAGGTTCTAGACTAGCACCAATTTGAGAAATGGGAGAAACCAAATATGGATTGGTATAAGTTGAATTGGGATACTTCTTTTGATGCTAAGCTGCAGAAAATGGGTGGCGGAATTATTGTTGTCCGGAATTGGAATGAGACTATTATGGCTACAACAGCGTGGTCTCGATTCTTTGTATCTAGCCCCTTACTAGCTGAAGCCTATGCGCTTGAGAGATCAGTTCTGCTATGTTTAGAGTTGGGGCTCAATAATGTTAGTTTTGAGGGAGATTGTCTAGTCTTTGATAAAGGATGTGTTGGATACTATGGAAAACTTTTCATGATATGGGCAAGTTGTGGAGGACCTGAAAAGTTTCTTCCACTCTTCTACCTCTTCCAAGTTACAATTTGTATCAAGACAATGCAATGTTGCTACTCACACTATTGCTACTCAAGACAATTTGTATCATGGAAGATGATGGAACTCCTAGAAAATAAGAGTGTGCAAATTGTCAATTCTCGACAGATTTGGATACGCGCACATAGATAGAAGGAAAAGAGAATTTAATCTAGTGACGTTGGTCTTCAAGCGGTTGTTGCATGAGGAGTGGAAGGTCTCGTTTGAAATTTAAACTAAGAGTCGGATTGGATTCGTAAATAAGACGAGTTCGTCTCAATTCATCTCAAATTTATCATTACATTTTTTCAAATTTTTATACAAACACAAATCTCAATACAACATTTTCAAATTCCAATCCATATTTTACAAATCTCGATTCAACTTTTTCAAATTTTAAAATAATAATAATATTATTAAAAAATAAACTAAACTCATCTCAACTCATCTCATCTCTCAATTTAAATCGGGCCTAAATTGAGATGAATTAGGATGATTTTAGTTCAGTCTAATTTTAAATTAAGTCTAATATTTAAAGATGAAATTATCAAATCTTCAAATTCATATTAATTCAAATTTTTTTTACATATAGGACTTACAAACTTTTTAAATTTAAAATCTCTTCAACTGCAAGATTATAATTTTTTCAACTTCTCATAAATAAATTTAATTTAATTTTAATATTTAAATATATTTAAACTTAGTTTAAATAAATATACAAAATTCATTTTATCATTTTAAATTATTACTTATAAAAAATTTAATTTATCTCAGCTAATCAATTCAACGTTAAAACGAGTGTTTAGAATTCGAGCCCGTCTCCTACGGGACATTGATTATGCGGCCAATAAATGTGAAACCCACTTGTTATAAATGATTGAAGAAAAAAAGTTCCAGCATCGAGTTTCCCTTATTAGCAATGTAGATTAGGATTGCCGATCTAATAAAAAATGAAAGTAAAGTCATGAGGTACGTTGATGGTCATGTCATTAAGCCTAGTTTAAAAACGAAAGTTTTTAAGTATTATGAAATATTTATTATTATTATTTATTATTTTATTATTCTTATTTTATATATTTTTATTATTAATTATTTTTATTATTTTATTATTTAATATTTTATTATTATTTTTTACTTATTTTTTATTACTATTTATAAACATTATCAAACATTATCAACGTCCAAATGTAACTCAAGAACAACATCATTTCAACAGACTACTTGCACTGATGAAGTCTGTCCATATTTATGTTGATTATCTTAATTTACAAAATCATCCACACATTGCATTATATAATATATATTCTAAAAAATATATAAAGATATATATATTAATTATGTGAGGACTCATAATTTTATTTTTTTTCTAATTTAATATTAAATATATAGTGTTTGTTAATATAAATATTATGTATTATGAGTTGATTTATATTAATATTATTTTAATGTTTGTGTTTAAAATATTTAGATATTTTATCTTCATATAAAACTATTTTCATGTTTAAAAAATAAGCTAATTTATTTTCTCTTATTATTTTATTGTGATGTATTTATTTTATTTTAATTTGATGTGTTAATTAATTTATTTTAGGTGATCTTCGGATTTGGACTCATATTTATATATATATATATATATATATATATATATATATATTTGTTATGGAGTTGGGTTTTCATTTAGTTGAGTTAGTTTTGTTGTAGCCTAGCCCGTTTAACTCCTTAAACCAGCCCCTTTCATTTGTTTCAAACGGCAACATTTGATTTTGCGACGTAGTGAAATTCCGTTTGACGCATCGGTTTCCTTTATTTTGGCAAACGGTGCCGTTTGTTCAATGGGTTTAATGAACCCAGGTGCCTTTCCTTCCACGCTCGCCGACTTCTCCTTCTTGCTTCATTCTTCTTCTCTTCACTCAAACGGAAAACATGGGGTCCGGATTGGTGCAAAACGCCTTTTTGCACCAAGCCTGTAATAACTCGCCACGTTAAGAATTCATTTTGTAAGAGAATAGATCAATCTGCAGCGAATTGAGAGGATTAAAGATTATAATTTTATTATAATTTGTTTAAAGAATGTAATAATATTATTAAAATATTTTTTAAAGAAACATTATAATTCTTTTAATAATATTAAAGAAATGTTATAATATTAAGGAAATATTATTTAATAATATTTTTTTTAAATGTTAAAAATATTTAAAAATGTAAAACAAAATTAAAACCAAAAAAAAAAAAGCCTAATGGGATCCGAAATGGGTCCCAAATAGTCCGGGCTGAAGCGACCCCCTTCTGTGAAACAAGCAATCGATTTTATTTTATTTTTTTCCTTGTGAACCAAGTGTAATTGAGCAATAATTGTTGAAACTTTCCATTCTCCGCAACATTTTAAAGTTAATTGGTTAAAGGTTTTTTTTTATCTGATAAAAAAAAAAAAAAAACCTTGAAGCTTTCATATTTGTTGATGGTTGATATTTTTTTGATCTTATCAAACTAGTAACTGTAGATTTTGGGTTATTGGACTTTTCTTTCATTTTCTTCTATCTCTTTCTTTTATTTTTTATTTTTTTAATTTTTTCAGCCTCACAAACAAGTAAATTTTTTTTTCTTTTTCTTGTCATGTAATTTGTTTTCTACTTGTTAATAATTACACCGGCAGTAAAGCCAATAATAAACCAATAGGGAAAGGAAACGAGGGGGGAGGTCTATTATTTCCAGTGGGCTGGGAATAATAGTTACATCGTGTGGTCGTATGTTTGAATCCCACAGACGACATCAATGTTAATGTTATAAAAATCGGTCAACAGGCCAGGACAGGAAAATAAATCGTTTCCAGCTTACTGGAGCGAGTTAGGTTTCGATAGGTTTCGTTTGGAGCTCCCGATAAGACTCTGGTGCGGCCATACGTACGCAGATAGCCGATAAATAAATATAGAAACACAGTATTTACGTGGTTCGACGTAAGGCCTACGTCCACGGGAGTTTGGGGAAGGGAGTCCACTATAATGAATATTTTTACAATCTCTCAAAACTCTCACTGTACGTGAATAAAATACATAATTCTACTGGTATGAACTATTGGATTCATACGAGAAGACGAAATAGGTGATCCGAGAAAAGAGATGAATTATTGTTCAACCAAAGAGATATCGATCGAGAGCTTTCTCTTATTGTTGCCTTTTTATATATAAGTTGAAATCTGGATATTATTTTTTGTATATGTCAGTTGCTTGTCTTTATAACCTGTCCCCCATGTGATCTGGTCCACTCAACTCTTCTTCACTCTTGTCTTTTAATATACTAAATAATAGGCTTGGGTCATTCTTAAACTATTTCACCCTTACAAAGAGCCTAATGAGTAATTTGTTTTCCTCTATTTTGCATCCAATACTTGTTAAGATGGAATAAATAATGCGTTAAGTTTTTATTGAGTTTGTGGAAAACCTCCTTTTATACCAATTTGAACTGCACCATCACTCATATTTTTTAGGTATTAATAAACTCGAAGAGAAAACATGGCATCCGAGTTGGTACAAAAACACTTTTTGCATCATCCAACCACCTTCGGAAGTATTCGGAAGTAAGTTCAGCTCATCTCAACTCATCTTCATTTCATTATTATATTTTTATAATTTTTTATATAAAATACAAATTCTTATACACCTTTTTCAATTCCCAATATACCTTTTTCAATTCTCAATATACCTTTTTCAAATCCTAAAATAATAATAATATTAAAAAATAAACTAAACTCATCTCATCTCTGAATCCAAGCGGGACCTTGTCACGTAGCTTATTTTTGTTTAAACTTTATGGACTTGCAAGCATCGGATTGCTTGCATAGTGTATGATGACGTTATCCTAGGACACCCTCTTGGAATCCCCCCCCCCCCCCCCCCGCGCTACGGGGGCGGCCGGGCCCCCCCACGACCCCTATTCGAAGATCATATAATTTATACTCAAAAATAAATAAATATAACCAAATTATTATAACTATATATTTAACTTAAATAAAATAAATTTATCATATTCTTTAATGTAAAATATAGTAATATAGAATATAATTATACTAAATCATTGATCACTATAACTAATATTACTCATATAGCTATACTAAAAGTCTAGTATTATATAGTTTATACTAAAAACTGAATAAATATAATCAAATCACTATAATTATATATTTAGCTTAAATAAAGTAAATTTATCATAATCTTTAATATTAAATTAAGTAATATAGTAAAACTAATACTATAAATTTAGTAATATAGTAATACTATTACTATAAATTTAATACTAATACTAATACATTAGTAATATAATAACATTAAGTCTAAATATTAACTATGTATACAAGGGTGTCAATAATAAATTTAGAAAAATATTGGCATCAAATGTATTAGTATAAATTAGTAATATGGTAATACTAATACTATAAATTTAGTAATATAGTAATACTAATATTAAATTTAGTAATATAATAAAACTAATACTATAAACTTAGTAATATAGTAATACTAATACTAATACATTCGTAATATATTTATGCTATTACTAATACATATAGTAATTACTAACACTAATACATATAGTAATACAACAAATTTAGTAATATAGTAATACTAATACTAATGCATTAGTAATATATTAATACTAATATTAAATATGATTTAGTCTTATAGTTATATGTATATAATATAATTATATAAATTACTGAAACTAATAGTTTAATTCTAAAGTTATACTTTTACCAATATAGTTATACTAAATCACTATTAACTATAGTCTAATGCTAATATATGGCAAATACTAAATTACGAATAGTCTAATACCAATACTATTATATAGTTATACTAAAAAATTAATAATTATAACTAAATCACTATAACTATATATATTATGCTTAAATGTATTAAAGTTTTCATATTTTTTAATGTACAACTTTATTATATAGTCGATATAGTATTAATATTACTATATAATTGTAGTAGTAACACTATAATAATATGATATATGTTATATATTACGTATATACAAACTTCTAAATTCAAATACCTTTAAAGTTAAAAATATTACTATAATTTATACTTAAATGTTGAAAAGAATTCTTTTCAAAATTATACATTTTAATAAATGATTACGATGAAATTATTAATAAATATCAATACACGGAAAAAATGTTCAAACAAAGACAAATTTAAAAAAACTTGAAAATAGACTTAAATATTTTAGTGAATCAATTTATCATATCTTTCTCATGAAACTACAAATCAAAACTGAACAACAAACAAATGAAATCAACAAATCAAATAAATAATAAAATATACAAATCCAACAAAATGAATGAATGAAAAATACAAACTAATCTTAAAATAAAAAACAAAATTTCTATTAATGCATTAAAAAATGGAAAAAAAGCATCTATTTTTTCATACCAAAAGAAACATAATTTTCTTAATTATCAATAATTTTTTTCTTAAGAAATTAGAAAAGAGTTCAAAAAGTGTACACATATGTCTATTATATTTTTTAGGAAATGAGACCCATTAATATCTACTTAAAAACATGCTGTCATCTGCAAAGAATATGCAGTTTATAACGATACAAAAGCGACTACATAACAAAGCGATAATCTTATATCCAGACCGGCTGTATTACTTATTAATATAGCCGGCCATTCATGTGACATCACGTGGGCGACTCTTTTTATATGTCATGTCGTGGTGATCGACCACATGGAATCAAAATCAAATTATAAACGCCCCCTTCGTTCAGCAAACAAAAGCCCCCCTCCCCCGTCGATGAAACCCCCCCTTCCACTTTGTTCGGCATCGAAACCCACCACCCCCACCCCATGTTCATCACCAGAAAGAACCCTTCCTTCCCAGCCCAGGCAACGAAATATCCCTCATCACAAAACCCTCCTTCGATTTTACAACAATCACAACGCCACTGTTGATTTTGGTTTCGACAAAACACCAAGAGGTTGGAGTTTATTTATGTGATATGGTGCATAAAATCAGACTTCGGGGCTGTATCTTCATTCTCCAATTAACCCATATTTTCCACCATCTAGCCCTAGACAACATCAACTTGATGTGTCCTTTGCTATGCGCTGGTAACGGAAGAAATACCATTGTATAAATTATGTATAAAATGGCCATAACTTTGTTATGCCCTAATCACAAATAGAAAGCACGAATCGTATGAAATACCATTGTTGTGCGCTGGTAATAAAAATAGGGGAGGAGCCGTGTCCTTTGCTATGTGCTAGTAACGGAAGCAGGGGAGAAGCATGGGTCGATTTGTTGGGCAATGGAAGCAAGGGAGAAAGCCGTGTGCTTTGCTGGGCAACAAAAGCAGGGTTCGATTTCGTCTGTGCTGGAAGGGACAATTACATGTGCTGCAAGAGACTATTTCGTGTGCTGCAAAGGACGAGTCTAAAGGGAGGAAGGAGGGAGTTTGTCTTCAATCACATGTCACCGAGTTCTTAGAAGATTTTGTTAAATTAATGACGTGTCAACGTTTTAAGGGATGCTGTATAAGCCTCGTGTCCCGTCCAGACCAAAACGGAACACCATAACAAATAGTCTTTTACAACAACTAATCCAAAACATAAATACAACTTATCCCATGAGTCAACTACATAACAAATATGATCTTTTACAATAACTAGCCCAAAACATAAAATAGAACTTGTCCAATAAGTCAACTACATCTTAATACAGCATTAACTGATTTACAAGGTACGAAAACTCATAAAATATCACTCCAAGAAATAATATAATAAATAGAATTCAGAATGCAACTAAGATACATTTGTACTTCTTCTTCATCAATTGAAACTTTAAGTCTTCATTTATTACATATTCAATTGTTGTTCTTTCATTTATTTGATGTGCTAACTCTAACATTCATTTACAACAATCTGGCTGTTCTATTTCACAATCAACCAATTTGAATGAGTGATGATTTTTTTATCCTTATAATATGGAAAAAATATTCATTTTTTTTTCTTTTGATCTAGTGATTAAAGAAATATTATTTAATATTATTATAATTTTTATTTGAAAAATGTTAAAAGTTTTTTAAAAAACAGCCTAATGGGACCCGAAATGGGTCCCAAATAACCCGGGCGGTAGCAACCCCCTTCTGTGAAACAAACAATTTCTTTTTCTTTGTGAAACAAGTAATCGAGGCTATAATTGTTGAAGAGTAGTGATATCCGTACAATAGGTTATACAACATTTTTACAACTTATGTATATTTGAATTTTTTTTATCATTTTTTTGAAGTATTTTTTTAATATCTTTAATTATTAAGAAAAAATAAATAAAAATAATAATTTTATTAATATTTATATTCTTAATCATTAAATAAAATTAAAAAAATATTAAAAATTAAAAATTAAAAAAAATTGTAAAAAAATTATAAAATTTGTTGAATTAGTATCATATCCAAACTTTCCTTTCTCTGCAACATTTTAATGCTAATTGGTTAAAGGTTGTTTTTTTAATCTAAAAACAAAAACAAAAAACTGGTAATAAACCAATAGGGGAAAAGAATCACGCGCCGGATGGGTTTGGTCTCAGCGCTTGTTAAAATAGAAAAAAACATGTCAAATTTTGATTGGATTGGTGTAAAATCTCATCTTACACCAATCCAGCCCGCAGCATTGTTTTGTTTGATTTTTTGTTTTTCCTGCCACTTTCTAGTTAATTACTCATGAGTTTGAGATATACGAAACCAAAAACCAATACTTATTTTTTCCCTCTACGTACCAAAGATGGATACCCTCAGTTTCAACCATAAACTCATGAAACACTCGTCTTTCAATAACATAAATAATCCACTAGACCTTGATCGCGCGAGGAGTTCAGGCATCAAGGCCAGGATCTACCCCATATAATCCTGAATCCATTCAAACCTTTCTCCAAGACGTGCAGGTTCATATACTTCTTGGTGAATTTTGACTCCAATTAGATACAATCATATTTGGTGCTGAAATTAGTTTTTGCTTGATTGCATTAAAGTCCTATAAACTAGCATTATCAAAATTAAATTGAGAAATTTTTTTCAAGAAGATTGCATGAAGGTTTAGAGTTTAGAAAAATCTTTTATAACTTCTAAACAATTCTTTGGAGGTGGTAGTTTTTCTAAAGCTGCAATTTTAGCTCTATTAATTTTGATTCTTTTTTATGATCACACTTGATGACCAAGCATGATCCTATCGTAAATGATAAAATGACATTTCTCCCAATTTAGGATTTGATTTTTATTTTCACATATTTGCAAACAATTATCAAAAGATTTACCATAAATTGGAATGTCGTCCATGAAAATTTCCATAATATCTTTTGTTGTATAAAAAAAAGATGGCCACCATACAATGTTGAAACCTTGTTGGAGCATTGCACAATCCAAATGGCACAATCCTAAAAGTAAATATTTCATAAGAACATGTGAATGTAGTTTTTACCTGATCTTCGGGGGCGATGGTTATTTGGTTATATTCCAAATAGCCAACTAAAAAGTAATAATAGGAATATCTGACCAATCAATCCAAGATTTGATTTATAAAAGGAAGTGAGAAATAATCCTTTCTTGTTGCTTTGTTCAACTTAGGTAATCCATATATAAACGTCAACTAATGACAGTCTTATAGGAATAAACTCATTTTTGTTGTTACTCATCACCGTCATTCTATCATTTTTTGACACAACTTGCATTGAGCTTACCCATGAGTAGTCTGAAATATCATACTAATTACAGCATTTCGAGTTTCAAAATTTTAGCTCTCACAAATTCCTTCATTGTTGGATTTCATTTTCTTTGGTGTTCGATCAAAGGTTTATAAGATTCTTTTATTAAAATCTTGTCCACGCAAATTGTCTCTCAGCAATTAGTATGATAGTTGAAACCTAAGAGTTAGCTGCCTTATTTGTCTAATGTGTCTCCTTTTATAGGTCCCTCCAACCTACCTAAGTAGTTAGCATAAATAGTGTTTATTTTTTGTGACATCTCTTTGAGATGTAGGATGTGAGATGGGAATTTGGGTCAAGCAATTCAAGAATTCTGCAGCGGTCGTCCACTACTCACATAGCTAGAGGTTTTGTCAGTATGGATGCATGGAAAATTATTACATTGCACATTATCAGACGCCAAGACAAATGATCCGTCTTTGGGACAATTTCACAACCATTGGGCTTATTACTGCAATAGAGGTGAAACCGATCAGAATCAATGTTGTTTTGAACAAAATTTAAAATCAAATCAGTACTATCAATTTTGTATTTTTTAAAATTGATTACATACTCATTACACTCCAAAATCAGTAATATTGGTTTTATCAATTTCGATCAGATTTTTCAGATTTAAAATAATCTATTATACTTTTAGTATATATAATAGTATTAGTAAAAATGACTAGAATAATCAAATATTAGTATTTTTTATAGTAATTAATTTTTTATAATTATATTATTGATAGTGATAATATTAATTGTATTATTATATCATTATTTCATATGTAATTATTTAGTATAGTAATTTATTAATAATAATATAATATTAAACTATTTGTATTAGGCCATAAAATATAAATTATAACTAATTTATATTATACACTAATGTATAAAATATTTTATATAATATAAAAAAATATTATTTTATATTACATATAATAATAAAAAACTTAATAAAATATATATTATTTTAAACCGGTCTGATCTTGTCCAGTTCGGTCTGTTTTTAAAAAGCTTAGAACCAGACCGGATGTTAAAAGAAAATTACCCAAACAGCCACTTAATTAAGGTCCTTTTCCTAACGGGGAATAAAAGAAAAAATAGATGATGATGCATATATATATATATATATAATATTATATATTTTATATATAATTAAAACAGAGGATGTTGCATGACATTGGAATACAGCAAATAAGTCCCTACAAAAAAAAATCTCATCCAATTTTAGTTGAAAGGAAAATTGCAGTTTGCAAGTCTTCTAAAATCAATATACATATTTTTCCTATTAGTGTAAATGATGATAAGATCCTGAACACATGAGAAGCAACCAAATAATAGCCTGTTCTATCATGTTCTGGTCAAAAACCAAGACTTATTTTCGAGTTTTGCGCACTAATGATCACCGATATAATAGACCATAAAGCCACTGGTATCATTGTTTCTCTTTAAAAGAAAAAAAAAAATCTTAAAGAGTGCAGGGTGCTAACATAACTCCTGAGTATTAGCATTAATCTTAAAAAATATGTGAAATATTCTATCATATAGCAATTATTCCAGTGGAGCTCTTAATAGTGGTTCAAATGGATCTCTAATAATACCGTTGACTATTTCTTTTTAGAGTATAGGCCTACAACTTATGACGATGCGAATTTGAATTTTTTGGCAGGTAACAGAGAAAAAAGAGAGTGCATTTCATGCTAAAGAAAGGGTCAAAGAAGAGATGAAATTAATCGAGCAATACATAGCATTACACTAAAATAATTAGAGGGAGCAATCATGAAATAAATCCCACAACCAATATGAGTTAAGCATTGATTAGGCTGTGGTTAGGATAAAAAATGTGACAATAAATCAACTTTTAGATTTATATTTTTCAACATCTCTTAGATCCAATTTAAATTGTGAGCTAATCGTAGAAGTTCAATATAAATGAGCTTAGCATATGAGACAACTTACATCAATGTCAAACTGAACCAACGATGGTGCAGCCTCCATAAATGCAGAGATCATGCCCAGGAGATTTTCTTGCGACTTTAAATGTCTTAGGCTCATTTTCTTGAGTCTAGTAAAGGTAGTAAACTGTATAGGTATCTGAAAGACAATTAACAAAAGATTAACTAGAAACATAAAATAGTAAAATTTAAGAATGGCAAGAAATCAAGATTGTTTTCCTGTAGCAATACCCTGATAAACGAAATGGACACAAATGAACTCTCAACTTGCGGAAACTCTTTTGGAAGAGTGCTAAGGACATATTGTTGAAATCCACCTCAGTGTAAATGTATGGCTGCACAGTCAACAGTGGAAGCACCGTTCATGGTTGGCATCACCCACTCCATACCTACCTCACTCACCTACTATTGTATTTAGTCTCCCATAGCTGATGCAATGCAGCAAATAATAGTAAAATCTCTCCTATAAAAGGAGAGCTCTGGTGGGAAAAAATGTAGGAGTGCATTTGTTAGAAGTGGTGTGTGTGCAAAGAGAGAGCTACGGGAGAAAATTTTTAAGTGATTTATAAATCTCAGAAATTATATTATATTTGGCACTAGTGGAGGTAAGCAAATTACTGAACCACTTAAACATCGTCTTGTGTGGTTTTTGGACAGGTTTGGAGGCTCAACAATTAGTATCAGAGCTTTGGTTCGTACTGTCCAAAAATTAAATTGGTCAAAATTGATTTTTGACAACTCCAAGCTGTTCCTTGCGTCTAGACGAATTCGTAAGTGTAAACGAAATCAAAAACGGATGTTGAAGAAGTACGTACGCGCCGGTAGAAGGTCGGAGTGTATACACACGCGCCCCACTCGCAACTGGAGGTTGAAGACAACTGGAAAATACGTGTCACGCGCGTTCCGAGGAAGAAGACGCATGAAATGCACGCTTCCACACGCCCTCATATTACTCATATCCATTTTTTTTTAACTTTTTTTAATTTTTTTAATAAATACTTAAGAAAATGATTATTAATAAAATTATAATTTTTAAAATATTTTTTTAACATCTTTATGTTAAAAAAATATTTAAAAAATAAATAAATATATTAAAAATAATAAATAAATGATATATTTTTTTATATATAACAAGTGATAAAAAAAAATTATAAGTGCATTATTTAAAAAAAATAAAAACCTTACGTTCTTTCTGTTATGTCATATCTATAGACCTAAATCATTATGTCATCGGTACAGACATACGCATCATGCAAGGTGGGGGTCAGTTTCTTTAGTTCCGTGGTCTTGTAAAATCATAAGGGTAATTCATAATTTATAGCTCGAATTTTTTTTAAATTTTTTTAATAACTAAATATGTTAAAAAACTTGAAAGAAAATAATAAAAAATAATATTATAACGAGAGAGATAGCTCGAATTTTTTTTAAATTTTTTTAATAACTAAATATGTTAAAAAACTTGAAAGAAAATAATAAAAAATAATATTATAACGAGAGAGAGAGAGAGAGAGAGAGAGAGAGAGAGAGAGAGAGAGAGAGAGAGAGAGAGAGAGAGACGAGAGAGACGAGAGTATGCGAAAAAATCTGAAACCGGATGGGCAATAAATTCCTTTGTACACATGCCAATAAAATTGCTACACGTTATAGGCTTGTTACAACATCTCTTCTCTCTTCTCTCTTCTCTCTTCTCCCCAAGCTCTCCAGCAAACATACGAACATACCCACCCATTCACCATGAGAGACAGTGGAAAAAGAAGCAGATAGGAGATTGAAGAGGAAGGTTGGTGTTAAGGACGAATTTTACAGTCTGATTTATCAATTCTCGATCGACCGGAACTTACAAAAATAAGAACAAAGATAATCAGGGTCCGGGACTGCTCCGACGATCAAGTTAATTAAAGAGAACATGATAAGAGAAATTTGTTGAGAAAATTGTCAGAATGTACCCCATTTCGACTTTGGTTCAGTCTTATTTATAGGCATTTCTCCTGAGGGGTAGTTTTGTGATAAAAGATCTATTAATCGGGGCATCACTCGATCGTCATCCTTGAGAAAAAAAAAACATGATCTGATCCTGTCTGTCTCATCACATTAATTGGATATTTCCTTAATTAATACTCAATCAGACCCTTTTGGAGAGGGACATTAAATGCTGCCCTATCCTCATTCAATCTAGCAATTAATTATGCGTGTTTATAGCATTTGCGCATTTAAGAGGGGAAATCCGTAGATTGGCGATTGTCTGGTTGTCCATAAATGCAGAAATGATCATGATGATAGGTAAATCCACAAGATATATCAATAAATGAACCGTTGTTCCTGACATTAGCGTATCTTCAAAGCCGGTTTATTTTCTTCTTCTCTCTTCGGGATAGCCAGTGACTCGGATTGCCTCTGATTCTGGTATTTCTAGTTGAATTCGGACACGTGTCATCTGGGTTCAGATCATGGGCCTCGGGTCCAACTTTTTTGGGCTTGGGTTTATTGCCAACTATTCTTTCAGTACCCCGCAAATTTTTATCGAAAGTACTTCGATAGAGATTCTAAACGCTTTAGGGATACTGCCTTCCTTTTCTTTGTCTACGTTCTCCTTTAGTATTGGATAATATTCTCTTAAATCCCCTTCCGAGCGGGAAGACTTGGTCGAATATACCTGGGCGGTTCCAATCTGTATGTTGTTTCGTTTACCGGTTGGACTTTAGGGACTATTTGAATTCTGATCAATTAATGCCGGGTCACACTCTTTCGTATTTTGTGTAAGGTATTTAATGCCTTTTAGAGTCTAACTGTACCGTCGTTCCGACTTCCAAACCGTTAGTGATGTTTCTGGTTGTGCTGTTGACCCACGATTAGCTCGTGACATGCACACGCGAGATCGTCATTATCTGATCTGTCATTTCGGCGCACGCTTCTTACTTCTGATTGGTCAGCTTCGAGCATGCCTCCTGTTCCCAAGGGTCACATCTGAGGACATGGCGTTGGTGTTGCTTCGTTTCCTGCTCGCTTTAAATTCGGTTTCTGGGTATAAATTACCCAGAAATCTCATTACTGTTCTTCCTTCTCTATTTACTTTATCAGGATTGCTCTTCGTTGCCTCCCTGTTCTTCTGTTGTTTATTCTTTCTCATACTCACTTTTCGCTGCTTCCCCGTTCCCCCACCGTTCTTCTTCCTTTCCTTACATTTTTTCTTACCTCTTGTCTCCATGGATTCCTCTAATCCCTGCCCTTTCTTCGCGGGTAATGGCTGGACTTCTTCCATGCAGTCCTCTGATTTGGATGTGCTTAAGAAGAAGCATCGTGTTTCCTGGCGGCATTCCCTGAAAGCTCCAGGGGATGGCGTTAGGGCTTGTGAGCGCGATGGGAGGGCCCAAAAAGTCGTCCTTTTTATCTTATGTTTTCGAAGGGTTTTCGACTTCCCTTAATCCGTCCCGTTCGAGGGGTTCTTCATTTCTTAGACTTAGCCCCTGCCCAACTCTTGCCGAACGGGTGGCGTATCCTTTTGGCCACCTGTGTGGAATTTCGGATCGTTCTTTCGGGGAGGAACGACCCTTACCCCGACTTGACTGCTCAGGAATTCTTTTCGATATACCGGCTCCTTTGTCGGGACGGGAATGTCGCTGACTTCCAAATAAAGCCGAAATGCAGACTAATTCGAATGGAAGAAAGGCATTCGAGTGCCCGAGACTATCATAAGAAATTTTTCTTTGTCTCGGGCAGGGACTGGGAATTCCCAGAGGGAGAGGGGAATGAATTCCCAATTCAAAAAGATTTGGGTTTTCTTCCTTCCCCGACGCATATGGAAATTACCCTCACAGCCTAGGAAACCGAGAGAATGAAGGCTGTCCTTTCCTGGGGGGCAGAAGATCCCGACTGGCTGTGGTCCGATGCCCTTCTGACCGAGGAGAACATCAAGGAGTTTTTGACCCAACCAAACCGATCCTATGCTGAGGGTCAAAACTTCTTCGACATTCCTGAGGAGCCCCCTAACTCTTCTCGCAAGCGAGCCTCTGATCAAGAAGCTCAGAAGGAAAGACGTACAAAGAGTCGAGCAGGTGAAGCCACTTCGAGCCGTGGTGCCCGTCCTAAGAAACAGAAGAAGGGGAAGGGTCCACATATCGAAGATCAGGGCGAAAGTATTCCTCCTACGGATTCTCCGATTCGTAGTCCCGAGCGGGCCTCCTCGTCGACATCTTCGGACGGGCTCCGATTCCTAGAGACCAAGAGGATAAGGGCTGAGGCCAGGAGGGTTGTCTTCGAAGCTCAGATAGAGGCAACCGATGCGGCAGGGGTCGAGTCATCGGATGGAGAAGACATCGACCGGGCCTTCCAAGAGGCTCTGGATCGTGCCGCTGAACTTTCCGCGGGTGCTATGCCCTTCGCGCAAGTCTTCCGACAGGAGTCAAAAGAGCAAGTTGCCAGGGCAAACCAATTGCCTACTCCCCCCCTTCTTCTTTCGAGCGTCACTCAGATGCTTCCAAGGGCGAGGATGAAGTTGAAGGCGAATCTGACTTCAAGGGCGATCAAGGGGGAGTCGGTCAGCAAGAAAGTGAAGACGAAGGATGCCAAGGAGGGGTTAGACCCAATAAGTCGGGTGAGATTGGCATTCTCGTGGAAGGGGCTCACGGGGAGACCTCGAATGAGAGTGGGTAACCTGTCGTCGAGCCTGATGAATCTCCTGAATATCCACTCCCTACTTTTGAGAGGGGGTCGATTTCAGGGGTTCAGTTTGATGATAGACACACATCTTCGGACTTGGAAATCCCTACCCGACCTCCGTCCCCTTTTCGAATCCGAAGTGGGGTTGCGGTGCTCCGTCAATTTTTCGAGTCGGAGTTGGACGAAGGGGATCGAGCCGGTGAAGCTAATTCAGAGCATCCCTCGCGTTTTGAACAAGCCAAGATGGATGCTGTTGAGCGGGTGGCTAAAACGTTGGAACCCCTGTTGACACAGGTTTGACTAGTAGATTCTGTTAGATTTATGTAGCCTTTTGGTTCCGAGCTGATAATTTCATTTCCTTGTGTTCAGGTTGCCAAGGAAATATCCCAGACTGTGGGAGTTGGCAAAGCTCGCCAAATTCAATAATGAGCTCAGAACCTTCTGCAAGTTTGGGCTCTATAAGTTGCAGCAGGCGAGAGATCAGCTTGAATCATCGCAGAAAACTTGCGGGGGTCTGATCAAGACGGTCGAAGAGCTTGGGGCTGGAAAAAGCAGGCTAGAGAAGGCCAACGCTTCTCTTCGAGCTGAATTGGAGGCGGTTCCGGGATTCGCTAGCGATGGCTCATCGAAGGAACGCCTGTCTTGTAGATGCTCGATCGGCCACCGAGCAGGACAAGATTCTTCTTCAATCTGAGTTGACTGCTCATACGGCAGAACTAGCTGCTTCTGTCCAAATCCTTTCATTGAGAGAAGAAGAGCTGGTAATTTTCGAGCAAACTCGGATTGCTCGGGAGGAGGAATTGGCTGGCTTGAAACGCTCCCAAGAGGCTTTAGGGGTGAAGCTGACAAGGCCTGAATAAATCCGAGCTGCTCAAGAAACCGAGTTGGAGGAGACTCGTCATGCTTTAGAGGAGGCCCATTCGAGAATAGCTGACTTTGAGCAGCAGATATCTCGAGTAGTGGCCATTCGCAACTCGGCCTGGGGGTATGGTTATGCTAAGGGTCTCCGTCGGATAAGAGCCCAGCTTTTGGTAGACCCTTAGCTCAACCCCCGCAACATAGGTCCGAAGTCTCTTCGTCCGGACCGGGTTGCGAAGAGATTTGTGAAGAAGATCGGGAAGCGCGGCTACCCCCCTTTTGATGACTTGAATCCTCCTCCTCCCCCTCGTGAGGCTTAACCTTGTCACTGTGTCGACTTCTTTTTGTTGTAATTTTTTTTTTTTTTGTAACTGAATATATAACATTCGAGACATTGTAACTGAATACATAACATTCGAGACCTTGGCTTTTCTTTAGATGCTTTGTTCGCTCTATATACCCCGTAAATTTTTGGTTAAGTGTAAACTTAACAAAAAAAAATTCTTTTTTTTTTTCGAGCGTAATGTGCGTTCTTGAAGTCGAGATTTAAGAGTTCTGAGTTGTTTCGCGTGGGTGGGTTGACCGACCCCGTAGGATTCGAGTGTTATTTCGCGTGGGTAGGTTGACCGACCCCGCAGGACTTCGAGAGTTACTTTGCATGGGTGGTTTGACCGACCCCGCGGGACTTCGAGAGTTACTTCGTGTGGATGGTTTGACCAACCCCGCGGGATTCAAGCATTTACTTCGCGTGGGTGGGTTGACCGACCCCGCAGGTTTCGAGCGTTTACTTCGCGTGGGTAGATTGACCGACCCCGAGGGATTCGAGCTGTATACTTCGCGTGGGTGGATTGACCGACCCCGCGGGATTCGAGCTGTATACTTCAGAGTTGTATATAACTTTTAAATGCATTAGAGATTAATAATGATGGGTTTTTTATAATTTCAAGAAGTAAAATACATCGAAAAATGTTATGCATAATACCTCTTAAGCCGCTCACTATTCCAGGGGTGTGGTAGGTTAGTCCCAAAGCTGTCCCGGAGTCGGTAAGATCCGGGCCTATTAGTTTCCGTTACCATGTAAAGCCCTTCCCATTTTGGTCCCAGTTTCCCCTGTGCTAGTGTTGTAACGCCCATTTGTCTTAGTACTAAGTCTCCGATTCTGAAGTTGTGCAGTCTCACTCTTCTATTGAAGTATTGTTATGTCTTGCGTTTGTTGTTGGCAATTTGGATGAAGGCTTCTTCTTTTCTTTCTTCCAAGAGATCCAATCATTCCATCATCTTAGCATCATTAGTAGCTGTATCGTAGTGCTAAACTCGTAGTGTAGGTATCCCAACTTCGACTAGAATGACTGCCTCGTAGTCGTATACGAGGACGAACGGTGTTTCGCCCGTGGGAGTTCAAACTGTTGTGCGATATGCCCAAAGGACTCCCGGTAGTTCATCGGCCTATACCCCTTTGTGCATTCCGAGTCTTTTCTTCAGCGTATTAATGATCGTTTTGTTGGTCACCTCGGCTTGCCTATTAGCCTGTGGGTGGCCAGGTGAAGAGTATTTCACTTTGATTTTCAGCTCAGAGCACCATTCTCGGTAATGATTGCTATCGAACTGCTTTCCGTTATCTGATATGAAGCTCTGAGGTATTTCGAATCGGCAAACAATCGATTTCTATAAGAATTTTGTGATGGCTTGAGAGGTGATGCTGACGAGAGCTTCGGCTTCTATCCACTTCGTGAAATAATCCACTGCTACCACAATGAATTTAGTTCTACCTCTCCCGACTGGGAATGGCCCTATAAGATCTAGCACCCATTGATCAAAAGGCCAGGGAGATGTTATCGAGGTGAGTTCCTCTGATGGGGAATGTAATACCGGGCTATACTCCGGACATTTTGGACATTTCGTAACGAACTCCTTCGCTTCCTGGATCAAACATGGCCAGTAATACCCTGCACGGGTTGTGTGGGCAGCTAGTGTCTTAGCCCCCGTGTGAGCCCCGCAAATTCCTTCATGGATTTCGGCGAGTATATACCGTCCTTCTTCTTTTTTCACATACCTGAGTAATGGTTCGGAGAAACCCTTTTTGTATAACGATCCGTCAATCAGAGTGAACCTGGCTTATCTATTCTTTATCTTGCGTGCTTGATCCGGGTCAGGAGGTAACGTGCTTGTCCGGAGATATTCGATAATGTAAGTTGCCCAATCGGGAACTACGGCTACCACCATTCTAACTTCGCTGCCGATGGAGGGGGTGTCTATTGTTCTGACTTTTGTGTTTTCTGGGGGCGGATGCTCGTCTTTTCTCGATGCTATTTTTGCCAATCGATCTGCTAAATGATTTTCTTCTCTTGGGATCCGCAGCAGACGGAAGTATCTGAATCGATCTCTCTTGATGCATACTTGCTCCAAATATTTTTTCAACTTTTCGCTCTTTGTAATGTATTGGCCGAGTACTTGGTGAAATACTATTTGAGAATCGGTTCAGGCTTCCAGCTCTGTCGCCCCGAGGATCCGGGCGATTATCATTCTAGCTATGAGGGCCTCATATTATGCTTCGTTGTTGGTTACTCTGAAAGTCAGGCCTATAACGTAGTTGTGCTGGGAACCCTGGTTGGTGATGATATGTACCCCTGCTCCGCCCCCAGCTTGACATGAGGACCTATCAACATATAGCTGCCATGACTATTCCTGAGGCTTACTGGGAATCTCTTCTGGGAATCCGGTGTATTCTGCTACAAAATCCGCCAGTGCTTGTGTCTTCATTGCTGTCCTGGGTTGAAACATCAGATCAAACTCGCTCAGCTCGATTGCCCATTTGGCCAATTGACCGGAGGTATCAGGCTTCTGGAGAATGGTTCTGAGGGGCTGATCGGTCATTACTTTTATGGCATGAGCTTGGAAGTAAGGACGCAGTCGGCGCGCTGCCATCAGCAGGGCGAATACCATCATCTCCATTCGGGGGTACCTGGCTTCTGCTCCTTGAAGTGCTCTGCTAACATAGTAAACAGGTTTCTGTCCCTGCTCAATTTCTCTCACTAGGACCACAGACGTTGCATGAGGTGAAACTGTCAAATAAGCCACAAGAGTTTCTCCGGGAGCTGTCTAGCTAAGTAGTGGAGGGCATGTCAGATAGTCTTTCAGTTGTTCGAATGCTTGCTCATACGATGTGTCCCACTCGTGTGCTTTTCGGAGGACTTGAAAAAAGGGAAGGCATCGATCTGTTGACCTTGCTATGAACTGGCTGAGAGCGGCGACTCGTCCAGCCAATCGTTGGACTTCCTGCAGGTTCCTCGAGGACACCATTCCGAGGATAGCCTGTATTTTCTCGGGGTTAGTTTCAATTCCTTATTCGAAGACCATGTAACCTAAGAACTTCATGATTCGACCCCAAAGGTGCACTTGGCGGGGTTGAGTTTCATTTGATAATGCCGCAGAATGGAAAAGGCCTCTCTTAGGTCCACCAAATGGTCGTTAGTGCAGTGGCTCTTGACTAGGAGGTCATTGACGTAAACCTCCATGTTTCTTCTGATTTGGTTTTTGAACATACGATTGACTAACCGTTGATAGGTCGCCCCTACGTTCTTGAGTCCAAAAGGCATGGCGGTGTAGCAATAGAGTCCCCGATCTGTAATGAACGCCGTTTTTTCCTCATCGTCCATGCTCATTTTGATTTGATTATAACCCGAATATGCGTCCATGAAACTGAGGAGAGAGTGCCCAGCAGTTGAATCTACAATGAGGTCGAGACGCGGCAGAGGGAAGCTATCTTTAGGGCAAGCTTTGTTCAAATCGGTGAAGTCCACGCACATTCGCCATTTCCCACTTGTCTTTTTTACCAACACTACATTAGACAGCCATTCCGGGTAGTGAACTTCTCGGATGAATCCGACGGTCAGGAGTCTGTCAACTTCCTCCGCTATGGCAGCATATTTTTCGGCACAGAAGCTTCTTCTCTTTTGTTTAACTGTCCGGATTGTCGAGTTGACACATAGCCGGTGTTCTATTATGGACCTGTCGATTCTGTGCATGTCAGCATGTGTCCAAACGAATACGTCTTTGTGCTCTATGAGGAGTTTCTTGAGCTCTGCGTTTATTCCCGGATTCATTTTGGTTCTCACTCGCACCATCCGATCCGGGTTGTTATAATCGACCAGAATCATTTCCAGAAGTTCATTGGTTTCCGCTTGACGTAGTGTTCCTTCGTCCCTGATTTCATCGTCCCAAATCGCTCGGGGAGGAGCAGGCGGGAGCTCGGTATGCTCACCTTCCAGGGAGATTGTAGCCACGGAATTGACTTTGTGTTTCAATTCTCGGGCGTAGCATTCCCTGGAGGTGACTTGTTCTCCTCTAACTTCACCTATTCCTCTATCGGTCAGAAATTTTATCTTGAGGTAGTAGGTAGAAGTGACTGCCTTCAAATTATTTAGAGTCGGCCTCCCTAAGATGGCATTGTATGAGGAGGGAGCTTTCACTACCAGGAATTCAGTCATGACTGGCATGGTTTTGGGTGCGGAACCCATCAAGATCAGAAGTGTTATCATACTTTCGGGGTGTATTGCTTCACCCGTAAATCCTTTAAGGGGGGCTTGGATGGGCCGGAGTTGGTGGGGATCGATTCCCATTTGTATAAAGGCCTCCCAAAACAAGATATCGGCCGAACTCCCGTTGTCAACCAGTATCCTTTTGACTGTGAAATTGGCCACTAATACTGATATTACCAACGCATCATCGTGTGGAAAGACGATGCCCTTTTCATCTGTTCGTTGAAAACAATTGATTCTCCCTTAGGGCCCGGGTCTCCTTGTCTTGGTGTTCTTCCCAGAGTGTAAACCTCTTCATACCTTGCTTTTCGTGCGTGCGCCTTTTGAGAGGAAGATGTAGTCCCTCCTCGGGATGGTCCTTCAATGATGGTTCTAATATCGCCCGGCAGGTGGTTAGATGCGGGCTCGCCCTGGTGTCGGCTTGATTCTCTTTCCCGAAGGAGAGGGGACCTTGACCGGGTCCTTTCTCTTCGATCGCTTAGTTGTTCATCCCTTTGTCTATTCTTCAAAGCCTGGCAGTCTTCTGTGTTGTGGCCTGTGGTCTTGTGATATTCGCAGTACATACTTCCCCTCTTTCTTCTAATAGATTCTCGCCTTGATTCAGATCGATTCTGGTTTTCTACTGCGAAGTTGGATTGAGGCCATGGTGATAGTCTATGTTCCCATGGGGGGTCTCTTCTTCTTGTTTCATCTGGAAACTTCCTCCTGACTCGATGCTAGCTGGAACTTTCTCTGGTATTGGTTGCTGTTTGGTCATGCTGCCGGAGTTCTCCTCGTCGTGGGGCTACCAGGGCTTCAAGTGTGTTTTCAGCGTTGATGAACCCGTCAGCTTGATCCATAAACCCGTTCAAAGTTGTGAGAGTCTTACGAGCTATCTCCGCCATAAAGGGGCTCCTGGGCCATATGCCGCCCAGGAGGGCAGCTAGGGTGATTTTTTTGTCTTGGTTGTCGGTTGTCATTCTTTCTTTGTTGAACCTAGTCAAGTACCTTTTCAGGTTCTTTCTCTCTTATTGTTTGACGGTCAATAAGTATGTTGCGGGGCACCTTCTTTTCCTACTGGCCATAAATTGGGTGGTGAAGATTCGGGCTAATGTTTCAAAACCACTGATTGATCCTGGAGGAATGGTTCTGAACCAAGTCCTAGCCATCCCCTTCAGTGTGAGAGGGAACGCTCGACATGCTACTTCGCCGGGATAGCCATGCAGGCTAACATGTGCTTTGAAGGCTTCTAGGTGTTCCACCGGATCTTGAGATCCATCATATGGTTCCACTTGTGGGACTTTGAATCTGGACGGGAGGGGGACGGCCAGGACGTCTGCACTATAGGGTGTCCCTATGCTCCCTTGCGAGGAGACGTGCCCTTCAGCCTGGCTGATTAATTTCGCCATTTCAGCATACTTGTCTCTTAACTCTTTTAACTCGGTGTGTATCCGGCGTCGTTCTCCTTCAGAAGCTTCGTTTTCCTCGGGATGCCGGGAGCTCACGTTCTCCTCGGGATTGATCTTGCCACGGGCCGATATTTCTTCACGGGGTTGCCTAAGGACGGCGTTCTCCTCTCTCAGCTTCCTCACTATTTCTTCCAGCGCTTCTAGTCTTTCTTCCATGGCCGGGTCCAAATGTTGATTGTGTTCGGTCGTTTGGGATAGTGGTATGGTAGACATGCAAAAAGTACGTTTATCAACGAAATCTCACAGACGGCGCCACTGTTAAGGACATATTTTGCAGTCTGATTTATCAATTCCCGATCGACCGGAACCTGCAAAAATAAGAACAAGGATGATCGAGGTCCGGAACCGCTCCGACGATCAAGTTAGTTAAAGAGAATATGATAAGAGAAATTTGTTAAGGGAATTGTCAGAATGTACCTCGTTTCGGCTTTGGTTCAGTCTTATTTATAGGTATTTCCCTTGAGGGGTGGTTTTGTGATAAAAGATCTATTAATCGAGACATCACTCGATCGTATCCTTGAGAAGAAAAACCTGATCTGATCCTGTCTGTCTCATCGCATTAATTGAATATTTCCTTAATTAATGCTCAATCAGACCTTTTTGGAGAGGGATATTAAATGCTGTCCTATTCTCATTCAATCTAGTAATTAATGATGCGTGTTTATAGTATTTGCGCATTTAAGAGAGGAAATTCGTAGATCGACGATTGTCTGGTTGTCCATAAATGCGGGAATGATCATGATGAGAGGTGGATCCACAAGATATGTCAATAAATGAACCGTTGTTTTTGACATTAGCGTATCCTCGAAGCCGGTTTATTTTCTTCTTCTTTCTTCGGGATAGCCAGTGACTCGGATTGCCTCTGATTCCGGTATTTTTAGTGAATTCGGACACGTGTCATCTAGGTTCAGATCACGGGCCTCAGGCCCAACTTTTTTAGACTTGGGTTTGTTGCCAACTATCCTTTCAGTTGGTGATTAGAGGTTTGTAATGTTCTCCTTTTTACGCTTTTTAAAATTTTCTTGTCAATTTTCATTTTTTAGTTTTCTCATTTAATTTTTGGTATTTCGTCTCCTTCTATTCTTCTTCTATTATTCCAATTATTTATTATTATTATTATTATTATTATATTAGAGATTCGTATGTCTTTCTTTATTTTTAACTTTTTTTCATTCAATTTAATCTCTTCGATTTTATTGTGGGTATGAAGTAAGTGTCTGTAAAATGAGAGGAATCGGTGGTAGAAGAGAGGGCTGATTTTTCGAGTATCCCTTTTTTTTTTTTTTTTCCTGCTTCGTCTCTCTCAGAGCGCTTTCTCTCTCTCTCTCTCTCTCTCTCTCTCTCTCTCTCCCACGATTTCTTACATTTTCTCAGTAGCCAAACAAAAGTTAAAGGGCAATAAACAAAATCAAAGTAAAAAATGTGCCTGTTTCCAATTTCACAGAGCTACAAATTTTTTAAGCGAAGTATGACTAGAGAGAGACAGAGAGAGATTGGGTACATGGAAAATACAGAAGTGATTGACTGCATGCAAGACTACTGTCTATTTTGTTCAAATATATAAATGGTAGCTTCTCATTCGCCAGTGTAAAAAGGAGTATAACTCCCGTCCGGCTGCAAGTGTTTCTCGAGAGGGTATTAATCCTATCTTTAATTTCTGAAATAAGAAGGAAAGAACCCATCTTATTGTTGGGAATCTGGACCACCCAAATTCCCCCCACCAAAATTTATTTTTGACAGAGTACAAGAAAAATAAAAAAATAAACACAACACAAGAATTTACGTGGAAAACTCTCAAACAGGAGAAAAACTATCAGACTCAGAGAAGAAATACACTATGAAAAATTGTTACAGTCACACAATTTTTCTCCTTATCCCAACGACACCCACAAAAAACTTCTCCTACTAGTAAAACTCTAACTTTCACCTTTCTTCCTTTTACATACAAAAAAGACAACAGATGAATTTTACTAAAGTCAAAAGTTACTAGATAAGTTTCTGACTGGTGTAATAAACCAATGAGGCTAGGCCCCCTTTTACAAATCTCACCGATGTGGGATTACAAAGGAGCAACAAAGTCAACAATCTTCACCTTGCGACTTTGACTGATCCCACAGCCACGCTCCACCACAATGAAGATCTTCATAAATTCTGTTATCATGCTCCACCATAAAAGCATAATCATTCAGAATAAACCAATTCCAAACATTTCATTTCGGCCCATGTCGAAAATAGTCTTGTTGAAAAATTATGGTGCAACTTCCACGTTTGGCTTTCTTGGAAGTTCATCAGCCATCAACATGAATTTCCATCACACACCCAGCATCAATGCCAAACCAATGCCTATGTGCAAACTTGTAGAACAACTAACATTAACACATCTTCTATAATTGCAACTTTGGGATTAACGACATGCTATGAGGATGTACATGTCTCTTTTTAACAGACACCATCGTCTGTAAAGAGAGACACGATGTTAGTTTCATTGTCAGTATCTTCATTTACTGACTTGGAGCCTCTTGTTGAACCTGCACCACCTTTTATTGACAACTTTTCTTGACGTGCTCATGTTGTCTACACCTTCAGCAAATTGCTGATTTCATGAGTTGGTCGACGCTTTGTGTAATCCTAATGGAATCAAAATATCTCTAACTTGCACTTGCCATAAGCAAAAATTGATTCTTTTATCAAATTTCTCCACCTCAAATCTGATAGGATTTGAAGCTCTACCTCCTGACATGGTTTTAATGAATTTTACCGTAGAAATGAATAGTACACACTAAGTAAGTTCATAGGAAATACTGATCTTTGCTAGACATAATTTCAAGATTTCCAGGAAAGATTGGAGAGTCACAACGGACACACTTAAAATTTCCAATCTCCTTAACAGAACCTCCTTAGACCGTACGTATCCACACTACCACACCGAAACTCTACCCTGCCAAAAGAACCTAATGGCTCTGATACCACTTGTTTGGAATCTGGACCACCCAAATTCCTCCCACCAGGATCTACTTTTGACAGAGTACAAGAAAAATAGAGAAATAAACACAATACAAGAATTTACGTAGAAAACTCTTAAAACAGAAAAAAAAACCACTAGACTTAGAGAAGAAAATATACTATGTGAAAAATTGTTACAATCACACAATTTTTCTCCTTACCCCAATGACACCCATAAAAAACTTTTCCCACTAGTAAAACTTTAACTTTCACCTCTCTTCTTTTTACATATAAAAAGGACAATAGAGGAATTTTACTAAAGTCAAAAGTTACTAGATAAGTTTCTAACTAGTGTAATAAACCAAAGAGGCTAGGCCCCCTTTTATAGCCCTTAGTCTTGCCCCCTTTTACAAATCCCACCGATGTGGGATTATAAAGGAGCAACAAAGTCAACACTTAGATGGAACAAAATGACAGTTTCAGGAGAGACTCCTTAGGAATCCCTTTTGTGTGATCGGTATCAGCAAACCAAATCGAAGTCTTTCTGCTCCTGTTATCGCCTCTTTTTCCTTCTTATTCATTGCTCTTGTAAAGCAAATTGTATGATTAAAAGAAAGACCGTAGTACAAATTCGGAAGCTTTCATATGTGGTAATGCTTCATTTGCTTTACTGTCCTTGTTCATGATTTATTGTTCTTCTTCCTTGCTTGTTTTATGATTATGAATTTTTCAGTGACAAAGTTGGATGCTTTTGGACTTGTCTCTTTTTGCTCTTTGGAATAAACCTTGAAGCTTGTATCTAGATAGGAGTGGATTATCATGATGGGTACCAAGCGAAAATGGGAGGAAACGCTGTCTGATGGCCCCAAGGATGACAACCTTGGGCTTTGTTTTGGATTTACCATGCCTGAGGTATGTATTTATTATTTTTCCTTCTCTGTTTTCCCGAAGTCTTACATGCTTTCTTGTTATATTTGTAGATATATTGGAAGATGGGAAATTATGACTGCTTTAATAAGTATGCAAATTTGCAGGAGTTTTTGCTTTCTTTTCAATCTGCTTTAATTAGGGTAGCTCTTGTATACTTCCTGTATACGTGGACTTTCTTCAATCATATCCTTATTGTCATTGAGGGAGGCGGCAGCTACTGGAATCCTTTCAAAAAGCTGGAGATACCTTTGGATGAGCTCTTCTAGCCTTGATTTAGATGGAAAAAAACATATTTGGGGACCAGTTCCAACGGCAGTCTACCAGATGGAGACAGAAGAAAAATAATAGATTTATGGGGTGGGTTAATCATATTCTGGAACTCCATGTTGGCAAAAAGTTTGATTCCTTTAGGCTCGAGTATTCCTTGCAGGGGAATTATAGCTACTTTGATCGATGGATTCAATTTGCAATTGATAAGCATGTTGAAAAGCTTGATATCAACCTGTCTAAAGATTATCTAATAGACTCGTGTGATGAGCTCTATCAATTTCCCCATTGGCTATTTGCTCAAGTGGGAAACCAATCGAAAATAAAGAAATTGTCTTTGGAGTCTTGCATATTATGTCTTCCCACAAACTTCAGTGGTCTGAACTTACTTTCATCTATTTATTTGGCACGTACAAGTTTAGATCAAGAGAATGTGGATAGCATTTTGGCTCATTGTCCATTTCTAGAACGGTTTAGTTTGCTCATATGTTTTTGTCCGGCTCGTTTGAAGTTTTCTGGTGGAGGCCTTTTTCTCAGCCTGAAACACTTGATGATATTATACTGTGATCCTGTAGAAAATGTTGAAATTCGCGATGCCAAGGATGTTATGTCAATTTCTTACAATACAGGGATGTTTGGGCAGGTCTTCTTAATGGGCAATGCACAACCTCTTAGCTTATTTTTAGTTATGGGTTTTGATCCTTATACAACATACGTCCTTAGCACTCTTCCAACAGAGTTTCCACAAGTTGAGAGTTTATCTCTGTCCATTTCATTTATCAGGGTATTGTTACAGGAAAAAAAAAATCTTGATCTCATGCAATTCTTAAATTGAACTATTTTATGTCTCTAGTTAATTTTTTGTTGATTGTCTTTCAGATACCTTTACAATTTACCACCTTTACTAAACTCAAGAAATTGGCCCTATCATGTTTAAGTGGGCAAAACAATCTCCTGGGCTTGATCTCTGCATTTTTGGAGGCTGCGCCATCATTACTTTAGTTTTACATTGATGTAAGTTGTCTCATATGCTAAGTTCATTTATATTGGACTTCTCCAATTAGCTCACATTTTGAACTAGATCCATGAGATGTTGAAAAATATAAATTTAAAAGGTGATTTTGTTAGATTATTTCAAATTATATTTCAAATTTGATTTTCAAATATTATTTCAAATTTTAAATTATCTATTTTTTTAAATTTCTCTAATGTATTTTTTTTAATCTCACATTGATTAGATAGTGAAATATTTAATGATTTATAAGTGAATGTATTTCACTATATATAAATTAAATAAAAGGGTAGACACTCTAGAAACGTCACCCAGTGTGAAGCGAAATGATGTGTCTGATCGCGTGCGTGCCAGCGATCAGTGACGGAATTCTTTTGCGAAGCGAAATGATGTGTTTGATCACTATTTTGACAGTTGTGATTAACTGTCTATTATAGTTATTTTTGTAACTCTTCAGAAAATAATTGTCATATTTTTTTTAACTGAAACGTTATGCCTGCTGTTATTACAATTTTTCGTTCAAATTGTTAGTGTTCAGAATTTGCAATCTGCACATTATATAAACAGTGTTGTATCCTGAAGACATAATTGCTGATGATTCCCTTTTGCAGAACTCTATACGAGTGGGAGGCAATATTTGTCTAAGAGACAGATTAACAATCGCCTCACTGTTTTTTTCTTTCAATCTCTATACGTATACTATTTCTAACAATTCTTAGACAAATATTTATATGGCATCTTCTTCTGCAAACCCTGCGATCACTTCTTTAAGCATTGTACCACAAGATCTTTCAAAGTTGGATTGATTTGATGGAAACAACTACACCGTTGGAAGGAGAAAGTTGAGTTATTACTTACTACTTTGAAAGTGTAGTATGTGTTGGATACCCTTTGTCCAGTTCTTCCTACAACTCAAACTCCACGGGAAGATGAAATTGCAGCGAAGAAAAAATGGGAAGATGACAACTACACATGCTGTGGGAATATTCTCAACACTCTCACTGATTCTTTGTTTAATATGTATGCGCCAAAGAAAGATGCAAAGGACATATGGGATGCTTTGGAGAATAAATACAAAATCTAGGATTCTGATAACAAAAGATATCTCGTTAGTAATTATTTTAATTTTAAAATGGTATATAACAAGCCAATACTTGATCAAGTGCATGATTTACAACTTATTGTCCAACAAATTATTTTTGTTGGTATTCCTATTGATGAGAAACTTCAAGTGGGTGCTATTATTGTCAAATTACCGCCAACTTGGAAGGATTACCGTAAGTCTTTGAAGAGAAAGGGATATGATTTCACTCTTGAAGGTTTTCAAAGACAACTCCGAATTGAAGAGGAGACGAGATTGCGGGATAAAATTGAAAAAAAATGCTGAAATGAATAAATCAATTCATGTTGTTGAAACAGACAACAAGAAAGGAAAGAAGCCTATAATTGATACTCGTGTTTTTAACAAACAAAGTAGGGGTAATTTTAAAAAGAAAGGAACTTGTCATTTCTGCAAAAAGAAATGACATTATATCAAAGAATGTAGACTTTAAAAGAAGCAAGAGCAAGCAAACAATATTGAAGAGAATCTCATTGCTGTAGTATCTGAAGTCAACATGGTATTCAATACTTCTAGTTGGTGGGTTGATACCGGTGCAACTCGTCATATTTATGGAGACAAAAATCTCTTCAAGAAATATGAGAAGATTGTTGACGAAATCGAACTATACATGGAAAATTCTTCTACCACGAAAGTGGTTGGAAAATGTATCGTCGAGTTGAAGTTTACTTCTGGGAAAATAGTCACTTTACTTAATGTATTTCATGCACTAGAAATTCGTAAAAATCTGGTTTCTAGCGGCCTTTTGTCCAAATATGGCTATAAGCTTGTATTTGAGTCTGATAAATTTGTATTGATAAAGAATGACATGTTTGTGGGCAAAGGATACGCTGTTGATGGAATGTTCAAACTTAATTTAATAAAAGATAATGTTTCTGTTTATTTTATTGATTCTTTTTCATTATAGCATGCTAGATTAGTTCATGTAAATTATAATTCTCTACTTCGTATTATAAAATTAGGTTTATTATCTTCAAATTTACATGATGATATAAATAAATGTGAGATTTGTGTTAAAACTAAATTAACAAGAAAACCCTTTCAAAATATTAATAAATCATCTTCAACTTTGCTTGAGTTGATACATACAGATATATGTGACTTACATGGTAAATTAACAAAGGGCGGAAAAAGATATTTTATTACTTATATAGATGATTTTTCAAAATATACTTACATTTATCTACTTAGAACTAAAGATGAAGTCTTGGATAAATTCAAAATATTTAAGGCAGAGGTAGAAAATTTTCTTAATTGTAACATTAAGATTTTGAGAAGTGATAGAGAAGGTGAATATCTTAATAATGATTTTGATCATTTTTGTGAAAATAGTGGTATTATACGCCAATGCACAGCACCTTATACACCACAACAGAATGGTATAGCAGAAAGAAAAAATAAAACACTTATGGATATAGTCAATGTCATGCTTGAACAATCAGGCCTACCTGACAATTTTTGGGGAGAAGCTATATTTTCTGCAATTCATATTTTAAATAGAGTGCCTTCTAAAAAGAATAATTGTCACCATATGAGTTATGGTTTAAACGTAAATATAACTTAAATTATCTTAAAGTGTGGGGGTGTCTAGCATATGTAAGATTACTTGATTTCAAAAGATCTAAATTAGGACCAAGGACTTCAAAATGTGTTTTTATTTGATATGCTTCACATAGTAAAACTTATTGTTTTCTAGATCAAGAATTTAATATAATTATTGAATCAAGAGATACAGAATTTTTTGAAAATAACTTTTTTTAAAAATCTTTTGAATGTAACACTTTCTCTAAAAATAGTAATCTTGAAAAGACTTGTTCTGAAAATGAAAAGAATTTGGAAATTAGAAAATCCAAAAGAATAAGAAAAGAAAAGAGTTTTGGTCTTGATTTTGTAACATATCTTATAGAAGGAAATTCTAAAACAATCTTACAAGAATTTGGTTTGTGTTACAATTTGGAAAATGATTCTTCTACTTTACAAGAAACTTTGAAATCTATGGATGCTATTTTCTGGAAGGAGGCTATTGATGATGAAATGGAATCTATAATGTCTAATAAGACATGGATCCTTGTAGATTTGCCTTCCGGTTCTAAACCTATAGGTTATAAGTGGATTTTCAAGAGAAAATTAAAAATTGATGGATCCATTGATAAGTATAAGGCTATATTAGTAGCCAAAGGGTTTAGACAATCTAAGGGTATAGATTACTTCGATACATATGCACCTGTAGTTAGGATTTCATCAATTAAAACTTTGATATTTTTGGCCTCTATATTTAATCTTAAATCCATCAAATGGATGTGAAACACATTCTTAAATGGTTATTTAGATGAAGAAGTATATATGGAGCAACCAGAGGGTTTCATTGTTTCGGGTCATGAAAATAAGGTTTGTAAATTAGTCAAATCTTTGTATGGTTTAAAACAATCTCCTAAACAATGGCATGAAAGATTTGATAATGTAGTTCTGTCTAATGGTTTTTGTTTGAATGAAGTAGACAAATATATTTATTCTAAAGTATGTGATAATCATTTTGTGATAATATGCTTATATGTAGATGATATGATGATATTCAGTAATGATAGTTCATGCATTAAAAATACAAAATTATTTCTGTCATCTCATTTTGATATGAAAGATTTGGGTGTTGCAAATACCATACTTAGTATTAAAATATATAGGAATGATAATACTTATGTTATATCACAAAGTCATTACATTATTAAAATTTTGAGTAAATTTAATCATTTACATGAGAAAATATCTTGGATTCCATACAACCTTGTTTTAAAGCTTGGACCAAACAAATATTGATATGTATCACAACTAGAATATTCTAGTGTTATTGGAAGTCTGATGTATGCAATGCATTGCACACGTCCAAATATAGCTTTTGCCGTAGGCAAATTGAGTTGATACACAAGTTGTCTAGGCGTGGAACATTGGAAAGCAATTTCCATTATTTTGGGTTACTTAAAAGGAACTAAATCTTATGCTCTATATTATGGAGGTTATCCATCTGTAATTGAGGGTTTTAGTGACGCTAATTGGAATTGTGTAGATGATGGATCTAAATCCACAAGGGGGTGGGTGGGTGTTCACTCTTGGTGGCACGGCTATCTCATGGGGATCCAAGAAACAAACTTGTATAACTCACTCAACAATGGAGTCTGAATTAGTGACTTTAGGAGCTACTGGAAAAGATGCTGAATGGTTGAGAAACCTCCTAATAGACTTGCTTATGTGGCCAAATCCAATGCCTCATATTTCCTTACATTGTGATAGTCAAGCTACATTGTCAAGAGTGTATAGCAAGTCATACAATGGAAAATCAAAACATATAAGTTTTCAACATAATACTGTGAGACAATTGTTGGAAGAAGACATAATCATAGTAGATTATATAAAGTCAAGTACGAACTTGGCAGATCCTCTAACAAAAGGCTTAAATAAGGATTTGATTTGTAAAACATCGCTTGAGATGGGTCTAAAACCTATGAAATAGATCACTAAAAGATGGCAACCCAACCTAGATTTAGAATTCTAAATTCTAGATTCAATGGGAAAAACAAAGTCTTATTAGTGACAATAATAGCACTGAATTAGACTGTCATTTATAATATATATATTATGATTAGTGTTAGTCTTGCAGTGAAAAATGAAAGGTTGAGCATGACTCTGAGTGAGTTTGTATAAACGGTATTTTTATGCATGAGCACCTAGAAGAACTCTACCTATGTGAGTGTAAAGTTAGGCCACTTTTGTCGGGGTTTGGTAAATCGCCTATAGCACTCATGAAGTTGGGATAACGCGTATGGCCTTCAATGTGCGGCTGTTAAGAACGATGGAAATATGTGTTGACATGCATTGATTTTTCGGTTTTATCACACGATATGATAGTTCAAAGATATTATGTTTACTATCATATTGATAAAACTTTGAGAATCATATGCTACATGGAAGTTCAAACTCAAAAAGTACTTACATTTATGTGTCAACATATAATTGTAATAGCAGCATTTAAAAAATATATACATTATTTGAAATAAGTGGGAGAATGTTAGGTTATTTCAAATTTTATTTTCAAATATTATTTCAAATTTTAAATTATCTATTTTTAAAAAAAAATTTCTCTAATGTATTTTTTTTAATCCCACATTGGTTAGACAATAAAATATTTAATGGTTTATAAGTGAATGTATTTCACTATACATAAAATAAATAAAATGGTAGACACTCTAGAAGCTTCATTCGCACTGATCGCAAGCACGCACGCACATGCGCGCGACGTATAGACGCTTTAGACACACTTAACATTTTATACGTACGCATCGTCGCAAGTGACATAATTCTTTTGCTAAGCGAAATGAATTGTCTGATCACTATTTTGACAGTTGTGGTTGACTGTCTATTACAGTTATTTTTGTAACTCTTCAGACAATAATTATCATATTTTTTTTAACTGAAATGTTATGTCTGCTACTATTACATCTTTTCGTTCAAAGGGTTAGTGTTCAGAATTTGCAATCTGCACACTATATAAACAGTGTTATATCCTAAAAACATAATTGCTGATGATTCCTTTTTGCAAAACTCTATACGAGTTGGAGGTAATATTTGTCTAAGAGACAGATTAACAATCGCCTCACTGTTCTTTTCTTTCAATCTCTATACTTATATTATTTCTAACAGATTTAGTGTCACGCCATTCATCCTAACCACAGCCTAATCAATGCTTAACTCAAATTGGTTGTGGGATTTATTTCATATTGCTCCCTCTAATTCCGTTAGTGTAATGCTATGTATTGCTTTATTAATTTCATCTCTCCTTTAACCCATTATTTAGCATGCAATGCACTCTCTTTCCTTTTATATTTTCTTTTATTTATTTATTTTTCTGTTACCTGCCAAAAAATTCAAATTCGCATCATCATAACTTGTAGCGCCTCAAGGGAAGGCCCCAGCCACATCTAGGCCTAAACTCTAAAAAGAAATGGCCAATACTACCATTAGAGATCCATTTGAACCACTATAAAGAGCTCCACTGGAATAACTGGTATATGATAGAATATTTCACATATTTTTTAAGATTAATGCTAATACTCATGAATTATGCAAGCACCCTGCCCTCTTTCTTAAAAAAAAAAAAGAGTGGGTCTACTATGAAAAAATTAATTTTTCATATAGGTATCATATTTACTCACTTATTACAAATGAGTGCGCGGTGCTTGCGCACTCTTTGCTTCACTGCTTTGTTCTTTGTAGCTCGGTAGTGCCTGCGAGTTTACTGAAAAAGCAAGACGCAGAAAGATGGTTGAAGAGGCGGAGTATCTAAAGCACAAAAAAATAACTCTTAATGAATATCCTCAACATCAGCATCTTAAGGAAGTGGAACTTCGCAGTTTTAGTGGTTATCCATTTGAATATGACCTTGCTATATATCTGCTAAAAAAAGCTAGTGTTCTTGAGAAGATGAGCATCGATCGCGTAGTTGCACTCTATTCGGGAGATGGTGAACGCTGTGAGCTGTCATTTGATTTTGCAAAGCCTAAAATCAAAACAGAGCAGATTTATAGCATTCTGCGTTTGGAGGTGCCATCTACTACTAGTTTAGTGGTTTTGTGATCTTTCTTGCCACCATTTTCCTAAAGGTAGGATGTGACTTTGCTGTGAAAACTGTCATTCGGGAGTTATGAGAGTGATGGTTTGGTTGTTACTATTTTGTTAAAAAAGGCCTGAAAACAAAACTTTGGCCAATGTTTTACCTTTTTTTTTTTTGTAGGAACTTATTTGCTTTATCCTAATATTATGCAACATCCTCTGTTTTACTTATATATATATATATATATATATATATATATATGCATCATCATCAAATTTTTCTTTAATTCCTGTTAGGAAAAGGTCTTTAATTCATGGCTGCAATGAATGTGAAACTTCTGTTACTGAGGTTGTCCCTGTAAATGTAATTTAGATCATGACTTGGTGAGTGATGAGACTTTTCTATTGGATCTAGTTGATATTATCTGCATGCAGTGGTCTTTTGTTTCCTTTTCTTTTTATTTATGGAGAAAGTTTGTTTTTAAGTTTGGGGGTGTTTGATGTCTTGTTAATTGTAGGTTTCAGTGTTGTCGTTTAAGTTTTATTTCATATTTTAAGAAAAAGAAGACCAAATTTGAGTATCATGTCGTCTAGTGACTTTTATTTAAATGAAGATATATGTGAGTATAAGAGCTAGTCATCGGTGTTGTTTTGAGGATAAGAATCAAGTTGACTTTTGGAAGATGCAAAGATATTGGGATAAAATAAAAGATTTGTCGTATAGGAGAAAGGCAGATTTCAACAAGTAGATTTTTCGAAGGATACGAAGACGGCAGAATTTGAGTACGTGAAGTGAGATTTCAAATACAAGCATAGCATATCTCTTTAGGGGATAACAGATAAAGGCGGGAATAGATGAAAATTTGAAAAGAGGCCTGAAAGCGAATGGCGCAAAGCAGACGGAAAATAAACAGAATGAAGAAAGAAGTTGGAAGGCATTTTCATGGAAAATCCTATTTCTCCAACCATCCGATGGTTTTTCGTTTTGCTTTTTATTTTTCAATTTTTTTTTTTTACATGATTTTTAAATAATATTGTGATTTTAAGATATTAAAAAAATTATATAAAATAATCATAATATAATTTAAAAATAAAACAGAAAACCATTGCGATGGTTTTGAACGGGGGTGAGTAGCACTGTCCTTCATTCATTCATTCCACCTACCCTATCTTTCACCATTAATGCGGAAAGATTGAAAAAAAAAAAAAAAACTAAACGTGAAAGGAATCTAAAAGTTTCTTTATTCTCATAAATTAGGGTAAATTCGTTCATTACAAATTTAATTTTTAGCCTCAGTCGCGAATCTACAAGCCTCTTAAAGGATAAGCCCTTAACAACGGGGCGTGCGCCACGTGTGCGGGCCATCCTGTGTGAGGGGCTTCTACGTGCCCCATACAGAGGGTCTGTTGCTGCCTTCCGTTGTGCTTCTGGGCTCAGTAATATCGATGGCCTCTTTTGCAGACTCTCCAAGCGTGGCTCAGGACCTTATGCCATTCTATTTGTTGACTTTATTTTTTAATCCTAATTTTTTCTTTTTATTTGGTTTTGATTTAGCTTCTATTTGTGTTTTGTTTGTATTGTTTATTGTGTTTATAATAATAAAAAATAAGTATATTTCCTTAATTGTCTCACTTTTTTTTGGAAGAGAAGGATTTTGTCCCTCACCTCTTTTAGAGAAGAATGTTGCTCCCCACTCCCTTTTTGGAGAAAGGGAATTTGAATATGGTTTGCTTATCTTTATTTTAATAGAGTGCTTCACTTTCAGACAAATCGAAATTATGATTGTTACATAAAATTATATAAAAGTTAAGACAATATCCATCACAATTTTTATGTGTGTAGTGGTGCCCCAATCAATAATGTAGTTTGGTTATAATTTAGATTTTTACTTGTATTTCAGTCGCAACTATAACTTTATTTTATGCAATGCAATAAAGTTCTTTTTTAAAAAATGAGAAAAAGAATAAAACTAATTATTGAAAGAGGCTTTTGGATGACTTTAGAGTTTTCCTAACAAACACAAATAATTAAATTCAATTAGTTAGATAAGAAAAATATAGTAAGAGATTAAGTGAAATTGGTTTCTTAGAAGTTTTTTTTTTCTCATTGATTGATTATCAAACATCTTTATTTTAAGTATTTTCTTGAATTGATTTTATTTCTAATTACAATTTCAATATTCTTAATGACTTTTTAAAATAAAGTCGAGATTAATATAATTTTAATATTTATCAAAATTGAGTTACTAACATCTAAGGACGATAGTTTTATCGATACTTTACTAAAAAACTATGATATCGTGCATTTGCAATTTTGCACTGATCACGTGGCATACTTGTATTGACGTTGTTTTAACTTGAGTACCTATTGGATATTGGTAAGTAATTTATTTGTGCATGGTTGTTATATATTAGTTTGCCTGTTTACACATTACTGTAATTTGTTTTTTATTATTCAAGTCAAGTATGAATGAAGTTTGCCTTGTATAAAAAGAAAATAGAGTGACTTCACTCTAAATTAAGACTAATTGACCGGGTATATAGAAGGATGAAATTGATATTTATTGACCATATGATGATAATTAAAATACCATCACACCAAATAATTTCAAATACTATAGATCATCTACTTAAAAAAAAATTATTAGGTTGATTAGTTCTAACAGCAGTGCGTGGACTACACTTGGAGTCTCTACATGCTGCCCTACCTCGCTAATAGAGTTTTTCTTTTAACTTCTTTTCTTCCTTTGTTAAATTATTCTATCATCTCTTTTGGTCAAGAGCTAGAAACTTGTTCAACCATCATGAATGGTAAATTGTAGTCTCCTCTCTAGTTTCTCTCTTGCTTTCGCTTGTCATCTTCATTCTATTTAGGGGTACCCACGATTATACGACCTTAACAGTCATATATTTTGAAGGTGCATCTCTATTATATATATATATATATATATATGATTTTTTAGAGAAGAATCAATGCCACATGTTTCATAGTGACTCGTATTCCAATTTTATTAACAAATTCTCACTTGTGGTGAAATAATACCATAATTACAAGCTAAACGCGAGAGATGTTACAATAGAGCATAAAAACTCCATCCCAAGCACAACCACACAACCAAATTAGAACACAACCTCCAAAAAAATCAGCAAACTAACAAGATAAAACACAAGGAAACAACTAAACAGGCTTATAGAAAAAGAAGAAAAAACATCTCAAAAAGCCTAAAGACAAATAAAGAAACACAGCTAAACACGTATAAGAAAAGGAAAAAGGGTAATGTTACATACAGTAGTAGAATTGTAAACGATGTATAGTCATTTTAAAAAAAATTAATTTTTTTATGTAAATTTTATATATATTTATTTTTTTAAAAATAATTATATATTTTTTATAATTTTATGACTGCATGTGTTATTTACACGTCTAAGCAGGATTAAAAAAAGAAAAAACGCAGCTGAAATAAAATCCAACCGATGCAGCCCAAGACGCACGTAGCTGAACAGTAAATCCGAAATAAGCCAACAAACGCTGCACACTCCGCCCCCACAAAAAAAAAAAAAAAAAAACAAAACAAAACAAAACAAAAGCCTCTAGACCTTCCATCCTAAACTCCTAGGTCCTGCTTGGATTTGGAGATGAGATGAGTTGAGATGAGTTTGGTTTATTTTTTAATATTATTATTATTTTGAGATTTGAAAAAGGTATGTTGGAATTTGAAAAAGGTGTATTGGGATTTGAAAAAGGTATATAGAAATTTGTGTTTTGTATAAAAAATTATAAAAATATAATGATGAAATGGAAGTGAGTTGAGATGAGCTCAATCCACTTCCCAATCCAAACAACTCCCTAATATTACAAAAATCCAACTTGTCTAATCCAAGCAAACTTTTCAACTCCCTAGGAAGAAGTTTCATATCAGTGTAAAATTTATCTTCACTCAACGCACCCATATTATCCAAATGATCCGCAATAGATTTTTTTTTCTTTTTTTGATATTACATATAATCATAAAATTATAAATAACATATAATTATTTAAAAAAAAATTAATTTTTTCACAAAAATCTTATATATATTCATTTTTTTAAAATAATTATATGTAAATTATAACTTCATATTGTATCTATTATTTTTTATTTTTCTCTCTAAAATAATGTTTGCATGAGTAAAAAAAAATATGTTTTTTTATATAATTTTTTTAACATTTTAAAATATTTTTAAAAAATATAAAAAATTATAATATTATTTAAAAATACTTATTTAAAAATTATATAAAAAAAACCTGGAAAAATAAAAAAACAAAACGGGATCCATTAACAAATGGTATAAATAACACTGGCCATATACATATTGCACGATTTTCGAAATAATAAGAAGGAAAGCACCCACTTGGAGGGAACAAAACGGCAGTTTCAGGGGAGACTCCTTAAAATCCCTCGAGTTATTTTATTTTGTGTGGAAACCAAATCGAAGGCTTCCTGCCCCTGGTATCGCCTCTTTTTCCTTTCTATTCATTGCTCTTGTAAAGCAAATTATATGTCTGGAAAAAATAAATAAATAAACAGTAGTACAAATTGCTAAGCTTTCGTATGTGGTAATGCTTCATTTGCTTTACCGTCGTTGTTTATGATTTGATTGTTCTTTTTCCTTGTTTGTTTCATGATTATGGATTTCTCAGTGATAAAGCTGGATGCTTTTGGACATATCTCTATAAACTTGAATGTTTTATAGACTTCCTGTTATTCGATTTGCCTTTTGGAATAAAGCCTTAAAGCTTGTATCCAGATAGGAGTGGATTATCATGACGGGTACCAAGCGAAAATGGGAGGAAACCCGGTCTGATTGCCCCAAGGATGACGGTCTTGGGGTTTTTTTTGGATTTGCCGTGCCTGAGATATGTATTTATTATTTTTCCTTCTCTGTTTTCTGTTGGGATCGGCAGAAACTCACAAATAATATGGAGACTAGAATTTAACGTGGTTCGGCCAATTTAGACTACGTCCACACACACAAAGACGAGAATTTGTATTAAATAATAAATCAATTATTTACAATGGTTTCTCTCAACTCTCACAACTTCTAATCTTTCCAACGGACCTCACCTCCGACTCTACTTCCTCATTACAATCTTACATGTATTTATAGGAGAAAGAAATAGTGTGAACGTGTAAATGACGATGGAATTCCAGCGGCCTCCATTCTTGAATTTTCCGGCGGCACCTAACTTCCAGTTGCTACTGACGGTGCCGTTTTCCAAAAGCCTTCAGCTTCTTCAATTGTGTGTTGATTTCCAACAATCTCCCCCTCAACATTAAATGGAGGATATCCTGACACATTTTAGTTCAAGGTACTTAACCTGACTATGTTTTTACATAACTCAAGTTTTTTGTATGTGACTACCTTTGTTAGCATGTCCGCTGGATTCTCCTTTATATGAATCTTTTCAAGTTTCAACAGCTGTTGCTCCATTACTTCACGTATCCAGTGATACCGAATATCGATGTGCTTTGTTCGGGAGTGGTACATCGAGTTTTTACTCAGATCAAGAGCACTTTGACTATAACAATAGATTCTGTACTCTTTTTTACTGACTCTCATTCCTCAGAGGAACTGCTTTAGCCACAACATTTCTTTTCCTGCTTCTGCTATAGCAATATACTCTACTTCTGTTGTAGATAAAGCCACACATTTCTGCAGTTTGGACTGCCATGATACAGCTCCACCTGCAAATGTGTAAATATATCCAGATGTAGATTTTCTTCCATCAAGATCACCTACCATATCAGCATCTGTATAGCCATCCAAGACTGGGTTAGCTCCCCCGTAGCACAAGCACAACTTTGATGTACCTTTAAGGTACCTGAAAATCCACTGTACTGCTTTCCAGTGTTCTTTCCCTGGATTTGAAAGAAAACGGCTCACAACTCCAACAGCGTGAGTGATGTCAGGTCTGGTACAAACCATAGCGTACATTAAACTTCCTACTGCTGAGCAGTACGGTACTGTAGCCATTTCTGGAACCTTTTCTGGTGATGAAGGACATGAGCTTTTACTCAATTTGAAGTGATTAGCCAGTGGAGTACTGACTGGCTTTGCTTTCACCATGTTGAACCTTCTTAGTATTTGTTCAACATATTTTTCGTGTGACAGGCATAGCTTCTTTTTCTTCCTGTCACGAGTGATCCTCATGCCCAAAATCTGCTGGGCAGGTCCTAAGTCTTTCATCTCAAAGACTTTGGAGAGATCCTTCTTTAGCTTCCTGATAATGGATGGATCTTTTCCAATAATCAGCATGTCGTCAACATAGAGCAGTAACATCACGAAGTCACCTTCTGAAAATCTCCGGATGTAAACGCACTGATCTGCAGCAGTTTTCTTGTAGTCATGACTCATCATGAATGAGTCAAACTTCTTATACCACTGTCTGGGAGCCTGCTTCAAACCGTAAAGGCTTTTTTCCAACTTGCGGACCAAATGTTCATTTCCAGGAACTTGGAAGCGTTCTGGTTGCTCCATGTAAATTTCCTCATCAAGGTTGCCGTGAAGAAATGCTGTCTTCACATCCATCTATTCAAGCTCCAAGTCAAGACTTGCCACCAATCTGAGTACCACTCGAATTGAAGTCATCTTTACAACAGGTGAAAATACCTCATCAAAGTTGATTCCTTTCTTCTGCTGGAATCCTTTGACGACCAAGCGAGTTTTGTGCTTCACCTGCTTGCCATCATTTTTCAGTTTGAACACCCATTTGTTTCTCAGTGCTCTCTTATCGTTTGGAAGTTCCATCAGCTCATAAGTCTGATTCTTCTGTAACGAGTTCATCTCATCCTGCATAGTCTGCATCCATTTATTGCTATCTGGATGAGATATTGCCTCCTGGAAGTTTTCTGGCTCCCCCTCATCTGTAAGAAGAATATAATCTGATTCCGGATATCTTCATGACGGAATCAACAATCGCCCTCTAGAGGATCTGTCCTGCTGAGGTTGATCACCTGACAACTGTGGAAACTCTGCAGTTTCTGATGGAGAAGGCAACTGCTCCCCCTGCTCAGTAGTGGTTTCTCCGTTGTCAGTATCCTCTTCTTCTTCTGGGGAAACTTCCTGTCTATCTTCAGTGTTTGAAACAGACTGAAGTGGTAGTGAACTCAAAGCTGGTTCTGGAGCACTTGGAGTTATTTATTCTGATCCAAACATCTGGTCTTCATGGAACACTATGTCCCTACTTCTGATGACCTTCTTCGCTTTTGGATCCCATAATCTGTATCCAAACTCTTCATCTTTATAGCCGATGAAAAAATACGGAGTAGACTTTTCATCAAGTTTCTGTCTTTTCTCCTTGGATACATGTGCAAATGCTTTGCACCCAAATACTCTTAGATGAGAGTATGAAATCTTGCGGCCTGACCACACCATCTCTAGGACTTCAAACTACAGTGGAACTGACGGTGTTCTGTTGATCAGGTAACAAGCTGCTTTTACTGCTTCATCCCAGAATGGCTTAGGCAACTTTTCCATACTCAGCATGCATCTGGTTCGTTCCACAATGGTCCGGTTCATCCGTTCTGCTACACCATTGTGTTGTGGGGTGTAGGGGACAGTCTTCTCGTGTCTGATGCCATGTCTGGAGCAGTATTCTCTAAACTCTCGAGAAGTATATTCACCTCCATTGTCTGTCCGGAGGCATTTCAGTTTCTTGCCTGTTTCTCTTTCTACCATGACATGGAAGTTTTTGAATTGCTCAAAAACTTGATCTTTCCTTTTTAGGAAATACACCCACACCTTTCGTGAAGCATCATCAATAAAAGTAACAAAATATTTGTTATCTCTAAGTGATTCAACTTCAAAAGGACCGCAAACATCAGAGTGTATCAAGCTCAATAACTCTGATCTTTTTCCAGCAGATGTCTGGAATGAAACTCTATACTGTTTACCAAATAAACAGTATTCACAAGGCTTGAGAGCAATACCTTTGTTTACTGTAATCAATGCTTTCTTTGCAAGCATAAACACCCATTTTTCTCCCATATGGCCAAGTCTCTGATGCCACAAGTTTGGTGATGTATCATCTTCAGCTACATTGAGACTATTTGCACATATCTTAACACTTGATTTGTACAAAGTGCCACAGACATGTCCCCGTGCAACGACCATTGCTCCTTTCTTCAATTTCCAAGAATTGTTGCTGAAGATGCTCTCGTAACCCTGTTGATCAAGGGTTCTTATAGAAATTAGGTTGAGTCGAAGATCGGGTACGTGCCGAACGTCATTTAGCACCATAGTACAGCCAACACTGGTTTTTATTCTGACATCTCCAATGCCCACGATCTTTGAGAAACTCGAATTTCCCATCTTGACTGTACCGAAGTCTCCTGCCTTGTAAGTACTGAAGAAATCCTTACAATGAGTGGCATGATAGGATGCTGCTGTATCTATTATCCACTCGGCTTCCTCGCTTGAAACGTGCAAGCAAGAATTTTCACCAGCGGAAATGAGTACACAATCTCCAGAAAAGCGTCACTGCAGCTTCGCCTTCTTCGTGCTTTGACTAATTGCTTGGCTGATTTTGCTCCTTCTGCAGCTTTCGGCATTCTCTTTTAAAGTGACCTTCAATACCACAATAAAAACATTTTCCCTTCTTTCGTTGTTTACCGCGACTTTGGGATCTCCCTTTGCTTTGACTTCTGTTCCTTTCTCGACTTCTACCTCTACTATTTTTCTGATGCCTTCCTTCTGTTACAAAGGCATCTGTCTCGTCTCCTCCAATCTCCTTTCGTCTAGCCTCTTCATTAAACAAGGCGTATATCACCATTGACATGGCGAGCTTTCCATCTAGAGCTGAATTACTAAGTGAGACCACTAGCATTTCCCAGCTATCTGGTAGGGAACTGAGAAGTAGTAGAGACTGCTCTTCATCTTCGAGCTTAAAATCTACGGATGCAAGTTGATTTACAAGATTCTGAAACTCGTGGTGTGTGCGGCCACTGAGATGCCACTTTTGAGTTTCAAGTTGATAAGACGTCTCATTAGTAATGCCTTGTTCCGAGTAGTTTTTGCCTAGTACATGTTTTCCAGCTTTTTCCATAGCTGATAGGCATCCGTTTCTTGTGCAACATGATGAAAAACACTATGGTCAATCCACTACCGGATCTGACCAATAGTTTTCTTATTCAACTTATGCCAGTCTTTTTCCGCTACATCATCTGGATTTACGCTTTTCTTTTCAATTGGATCGAAGAGATCTTTACAATTCAGGAGATCTTCCATTCGAGGTCTCCATAGTGCATAATTTGTAGATGTTAGCTTGATCATCGCACTTGCTCCCGAGTCCTCCATCAGTTCGGCTTTAATCTTTGATTTGAGTGACCGTTTCTCAAAGTTCAGAGTTGAATCTCAATAAACGGAGCTCACTGTTGCATCCGGAACGATGGAAAACCTTGGAAACGACTCTTTTCTCGTTCCAAACTGATTAAAATTGCACCGAAAATCTGAAAAATAAGAAAAACAGAATATTCCTTCGTCTGCCAGAATATTCCCCACCGTCCACCAGAATATTCTCTCTGGCTACCAGAATATTCCCTCCGATCACCGGAATATTCTCTAAGTCACCGGAATATTCCTGCACTAGAATATTCTTGCCGGTGACGGAATAGTCTGCCGGCGACGGAATATACCAATGGAATATTTCTTATCCGTTGGGTTGCTGTAGCGGGTTGCAAACCGGGTCAAACCGGTTCGGGTCGGATCACCCGGATTTAATGGGTCGGAGCTTGTCTTCTTCCCTGCGCGTGAGGAGCGTGTAGCTTCGTCCGGTGTTCGCTTGAGACGAAATTTTCACCAAAATTTTCGTCTTGACCTGAGGAATCTGATGGTATCCTCCGAACTTAATTTCGATCAATTTTCAAAATGGGTCTTTTACGAAAATTCACAAATCCGGCCTCCTACCGGCTCTGATACCACTTGTTGGGATCGGCGGAAACTCACAAATAATATGGAGACCAGAATTTAACGTGGTTCGGCCAATTTAGCCTACGTCCACACACACAAAGACGAGAATTTGTATTAAATAACAAACCAATTATTTATAATGGTTTCTCTCAACTCTCACAGTTTCTAATCTCTCCAACGGATCTCACCTCCGACTCTACTTCCTCATTACAATCTTACATGTATTTATAGGAGAAAGAAATAGTGTGAACGTGTAAATGACGGTGGAATTCCGGCGGCCTCCATTCTTGAATTTTCCGGCGGCGCCTACCTTCCAGCTGCTACTGACGGTGCCGTCTTCCAGAAGTCTCCAGCTTCTTCAATTGCGTGTTGATTTCCAACATTTTCCTGAATTCTTACTTGCTGCATCTGCGTGCTTGTTATATTTATAGATATATTGGAGCATGGGAAATTATGACTGCTTTAATAAGTATGCAAATTTGCTGAGATTTACGGGGCTTTTGATTATTTATTTTGTGTGCCAATAGATTGACAGTGCCCCGGTGGCTGATCTGATTAGTAGCTTGCCGGATGCCATTCTTTCTTCAATCATATCCTTACTGTCATTGAGGGTGGCGGCACCTACTGGAATCCTTTCAGAAAGATGGAGATACCTTTGGATGAGCTCTTCTAATCTTGATTTAGATGGAAAAAAACATGTTTGGGGACCACTTCCAACGGCAGTCTATCAAGTGGAGACAGAAGAAAAAGAGTAGATTTGCGAGGTGGGTTAATCATATTCTGGAGCTCCATGTTGGCAAAAAGATAGATTCCTTTATGATCAAGTATGCCTTGCGGGGGCATTATAGCTTCGTCGATCAATGGATTCAATTTGCAATTGATATGCATGTTGAAAAGCTTGATATCAACCTGTCTGATGATGGTCCATTCGACTCATATGATGAGCTCTATCAATTTCCCCATTGGCTATTTGCTCAAATGGGAAAACGATCAAAAATAAAGATATTGTTTTTGGACTCTTGCAGATTGACTCTTTCCACAAACTTCAGTGGTCTAAACCTACTTTCATCTATCTCTTTGGCAGGTATAAGTTTAGATCAAGAGAATGTGGATAGCATTTTGGCCAATTGTCCATTTCTGGAATGGTTTAGTTTGCTTAAGTGTTCTTGTCCGGCTCGTTTGAAGTTTTCTGGTGCAGGCCGTTTTCTTAATCTCGAAGACTTGATGATATATCGATGTTTTCCTTTAGAAAATGTTGAAATTCGTGATGCCAAAATTACGTCAATTTCATACACTACAAACACGTTTGGACAGGTCTTCTTAAAGGGCAGTGCACATCCTCTTTGTTTATATTTAGATATGGGATTTGATCCTTCATCTCCTACGACATATGTGCTTGGCACTCTTCCAAAAGAGTTTCCACAAGTTGAGATTTTATATCTGTGCATTCCGTTTATCAGGGTATTGCTGCAGGAAAAAAAAAATCTTGATTTCGTGCCGTTCTCAAGATTAACTATTTTATGTCTCTAGTTAATCTTTTCTTGATTGTCTTTCAGATACCTATACGGTTTACCACCTTTACTAGACTCAAGATATTGAAGCTAGCAGGTTTAAGGTCACAAAAAAATCTCCTGGGCATGATCTCTACATTTTTGGATGCTGCACCATCATTGGTTCAGTTTTACATTGATGTAAGTTGTCTTACATGCTAGGTCATTTATATTAAACTTCTCCAATTAGCTCACATTTTAAACTGGATCTAAGAGATGTTGAAAACCAAAAATCTAAAAGCTGATTTATTGCCAAGTTATTCATCCTAACCACAGCCTAATCAATGCTTAACTCATATTGGTTGTTAGATTTATTTCATAGAGCCCCCCCTAATTCCATTAGTGTAATTCTATGTATTGCTTTATTAATCTTGTCTCTACTTTGACCCTTTCTTTATTATGAAATTCACTCTCTTTGTTTTCTGTTACCTGCCAAAACTCAAATTCCGCATTGTCATAACTTATAGTGCCCCAAGGGAAGGCACGAGCCACTTCTAGGCCTATACTCTAAAAAGAAATAGTGAATGGTACTATTAGAGATCCATTTAAACCATTATGAAGAGCTCCACTGGCATAATTGCTATATGATAGAATATTTCACATAGTTTTTAAGAGTAATACTAGATACTCAATGAGTTATGCAAGCATCCTCCACTCTTTTTGTAAAAGAGTGGAGTCCACTATTAAAAAACTAATTTTGTCATATTTAAGTATTTTTTTTTTTTAAATGAGTGCTGCACATCCTATGATTACAAATATCGTTTCTTTTTTTAAAAGGGGAACAATAATACTAGTGGCTTTATAGTCTATAATATCAGTGATCATTAGCCCACAGAAATCGAAAATAAGTCGCACTTGGTTGTTTACCAGAACATGATATAACAGGCTATTATTTGGTTGCTCCTCATATGTTCGGGATCTTATCATCATTTACACTAACGGGAAAAATATGTATATTGATTCTCAAAGATGTGCAAACTGCAATTTTCCTTTCATATCAAATTGGATGAGGTTTATTTGACTATTTTTCCCTGTTTTACAGCTTCTGTTCTCCCTTTTTTTCCCAGTAAGAGCAAGAAGGGGATAGATAATTGTAAGAATTTGTGGTTGATTCTGATAGAGACGGGTGCAACAACCTGTGCTATAGCTTTTGGAGATATTTCTCTGATTGTGACGTATTGGTCCATATGATTATTTACTTGGCAAAAAACTAATGATTTTTGCTCCAATGCTTTGTTCTTTGTAGCTCGGTCTTGCCTGCAAGGAAAATGAAAATGTAGAGCACATAAAGGTAGTTGAACACAGAGAGTATCTAAAGCACAAAAAAGTAACTCTTAATGAATATCCTCAACATCAGCATCTAAAGGAAGTGGCACTACGCAGTTTTAGTGGCTATCCATTTGAATTTGACCTTGCTATATATATACTTAAAAAAGCTAGTGTTCTTGAGAAGGTGAGCTTCAATCTAGTAACTTCACTCTATTCGGGAGATGGTGAACGTGCGGTTATTGATTTTGGTGAGCCTGAAATTAAAATGGAGCAGATTTATAGCATTCTGCGTTTGGAGGTGCCATATATATATACTTAAAAAAGCTAGTGTTCTTGAGAAGATGAGCATCAATCGAATGACTTCACTATATTCGGGAGATGGTGAACGTGCGGTTATTGCTTTTGGTAAGCTTGAAGTCAAAATGGAGCAGATTTATAGCATTCTGCGTTTGGAGGTGCCATCTACTACTAGTTTAGTGCTTTTATGATCTTTTTTGCCAGCATTTTCCTCAAGCTAGGATGTGACTTTGCTGTGAAAACTGTCATTCGGGAGTTATGAGAGTGATGGTTTGGTTATTACAGTTTTGTTAAAAGGGCCTGGAAACAAAAGCTTTGGCCAAGGTTTTACCTTCTTTTTTGTAGGGACTTATTTGCTGTATTCCAATGTCATGCAACATCCTCTGTTTTACTTATATATATGCATCATCATCTGTGTTCAGGTTGTCCCTGGAAATTGATTCATAGGATGCAAAAATCTTTAAACATACTTCAGGGTATATTTCTTTTAACAAGTTTGTCCCGTCTGTTTTTAGATAGGCATATGATGGAATATGCTGACACATGGAGGTTTTTTGTATTTTAGGACCAATCTGATTGGACCAATGTCTAAAATGCAATATACAAAGCCATAGTTTCGACAAATGGAACGATTCTCTTGGTAATGATGTATTCTGTATACTATCAATATAATAACCATATTTTCGACAACCTTAAAAAAGAGTGCCATTTAACGATGATGTCATGTGGAAGCATCTATTTACTGGTCTATTTTTTGGCATACCCAAACATGAAACTAAATTGCATGGGTTTCTTATTGATGCCAAAGTATTAGTATTTAACCATTTCATGATTTTATATTTGGTGGTGTATTGGAAGAAGTATTCCGATATGCCAAGAAGTCAATATATATACTAGCGTATAATCCGTGTAATGTGCGTGCTGTTGAATTTGATCAAAGACATTTATTACATATAAAATATAGTCTATAAACCACAAATATATGGGATGAAATAATATGTTGATCTGGTGAATGACAGTATATGAAAATTTAGCAAACGATCCCATATAAACTTGCGTAATGAGCGATAGACATATATTTGTAATTTACTGCTGGCAGTCTTTATTGACATCGTTCTTGTGGTGTTAAAGATGTCTCTGGTTCTGTTCTTGCAAGCTTGATGCAGTCCATATTTTATTGTGTTGATCTAGCAATTGTTGAAGCTAGGGACTTAACAGCTGCTAGCTGTTTTATTTTGTCAAGATCTTGACTTAGATTACCTAATTTTTTAGGGTGATTCAAGTCAGATGGTTCAAGCAACTCTATTAAATTAACAAGCCTAACGCAGGAAGCCCAGTTGTCTTTGTTCAATTCAGACGTACGAATCTTGCCAAATGCTCATTGGAAAATTCTGGATGTGAAGAGGGAACTCACTGGTGTTGCTCACCAATTAGCAAGGAAAGTTGTGCTGCTGGAAATTGAATTAATAGACATTTGACTGACGGCTGTGTTGCTGATTGTACTACTCTTCATGTAATGGCAGTTGGCTAGCAAACATCCTTTTTCTTATTAATAAAAAATGGAGACGCCGACCCTTGAGTGACTCAAACCATTAAATCGATGCCAACAATTAAATATATGATACTATTTCAGTTTAATTATAAAACAAATTACTCAATAGCCACTACTCATATAAAAGCCACTGTTATATCATTCACTTAAAAGCCACTGTTATAAAAGCCATTACTCATGTAGCCATGATAAATTAATCATATAAAAAGGCCATAACTCAATAGTCATTACTCATACAACTAAAATATTGTTCAGGTTTTGGCACTCGTCAAATATTGTTGATCAAACATCCAAAATTACCGAAGGTTTGATTATATCATGAGACCCATAAACGATTTTTCTACATAAATATTGCTTCATATTCAAGGGTAGAGATGTTCATCTGGATTCTGGATTCCTAAATCCGAAACTCGAATTCGAAATTTCCTTAAATATTTTTTAAACAAAATTTAAAAGTGTTAAGAAATAAATAAAATTTTAAACCGGACCGAGTACAATCCGACCCAGATGAAAAAGCCTACTCAAGGGTTGAGTTATTTATTGATTTCTATTATCTATTGAAAGACAGTTATTATAATAATTTAGATCTTCTAACAAGCCTAAACCAAACATTTTTTTTTATAATAAAAGCATACTCCATACTGTATTTATTAATAATGGACATTATAATTAGACTTAAAATAGACATTACAAGCCTGCCACAACGTTACAAGATCCCCTATCAACAAGTGACTAACATAGTCTAGTTCTTACTGCAAACATTTCCAAACTATCGGCTGAGAGACAGCATAACTTTATCCAAGACAGAGTGACAACCAACTGTACCCATTCAAAGACAAAGTAGAGAACACACTCTACTAGTCAAAGATCTTAAAGACTATTTTTTTATTATTATACTAAAATACAGAATAGAACATAAATTAAAAATATGTGAAAAACATAATTATATTTGTACACAAATATAAATCTGTATTTTCAATCTTGGAAGAATTTAAAAACACCAAACGAGTGACACACACCATTGGGATCCGAAGGAGTTGGAGGCCCCAAACCCAAAAGAGCCACGCATGGCGGCTAAAAACAGCCTTAGAGGTGATGTGTGGATTTTAATTCCCCATTTTGGATCACGCGTGTAACCCACACACCGTTATGTTCGTCAAAGATCCATCCCTGTCTAAAAGATTGGTATTTGGAAAGTCTAGCAATAAGGTACGTGGAAGTTCCTAAGCGTCGGAGAACAACCAAATAGAGAAGCACCAACCGCCATGTAGCACTAATAAGATTGTCGGGAATCGTAGCACCAAACTCCAACTTTCTCTTTGGGATGAAACACCAACCTCTCGGTCTCTGTCGTACACCAGCCAGCAAGCACAAGACCCCCCCTCTTCAGCTACCGTTGCAAAATAAAAAAAAAAAAAAAAGAAGGGAGAAGGAGGGGGGCGCTCCCACCCCCTGTGGCACTGAGTTATTTAGGGGTTTCTAAGTTTTTCTTGAGAGAGGAGAGGGAGAGAAGGAATTGGTGAAGAAGCGTATGTGGTGGTTGTTGATCTCGCCTAAACCAAACACATGAACACCTTAACAAATGATACATGGTGTTAAGTATAAGTCTATATAGGTAAAGCAGATTTTCTTGCTAGAATGTGAAGCAATGGATGTATAAATGAATAAAATACGCGTATTATGGTGCCTTATCTACTTAAAAGGCTTGTTGTGCATGAATCGTAGTGGACTACCTCAGATTTGTGTTTCTTGATGGTCTTTTGGTCTGACTCCTTTGATGTTTGTGTTGGGTTTTTGTTCTTTGCGTCAGTGTTTCTTATTTTATTTGTGATTTTGTCTTAAGCATGTTTAGATGATTATATTTATTGGTTTATTGTTATTGATTTTAGTCGAGTGTTGGTTTTCGCCTGCGTTTTGGTATTGCTTGTAAACCTCTTGGTGAGTTGCTTTGTTATCACCGTATTCCTCTAATAAATGTGAGAGCTCTTTAATAAATTTAGAATGTGGCTGCTATATAATAAATTTAGAATGTGGCTGCTATATGGGTGACTATTGACTCTTTCTAAAAATAAAAAAGATTGACCTGCAATTCTCACTTTTAGGGGCTATAGGGGTGTGGGGGAGAGGATGCGACGCAAGGTAGGCGACGCGGGGGTAGCGGAGATGAAGCAACGCTCAAGCTCAAAGAATAATTTGAAAGAGGTACGAGCGATAGGGACTAGGAGGGAATTTGCTTTTTGAGAAGTGATAAACCCGAGTATTTCTTACAATGTTTTATGCAATATTTGTTACAAAATATGAATATTTCTATAAATTGATATTAATTTTATAATATAGATTATAAAAATATCCTTATTTGATAATATATATTGCATAAATATTATAAAATATGTTATATGTATCACTTCTCAAAAAATTTCTTGTAAGCTGTATTCGGTTGCTACTAAATAGTGGCTAATGTCAAGATTTTTTTCGGAAAGTTTGAAATAGAAGGAGGCCAGATCATTGAACTGAATGGAATCCCACTTCTGAGTAGTTCCGACTAGAATAACTTTTTCGTGTACTCCTGGTCAGATGAAAAGTGTTTATATTATTGGGAGAATACATTTGAAAAGGTAAAAGTATCATAAAAATAATTTTTGAGAAAGAGCCGGCTCAATATATATTAAAATTTAAGATAACTTTTAAGTAAATAATTCATAATTATATATAATACAATAAAACATAAATTATTATATGAAAATAAAACAAAATTTCATTTAAATCTTTACATAATTTTTTTAAAATTTATATTTAATAAAATAATTTATATGAAATGAGGCCTTAACATAAGTTTTGTATCTCAATTTAATATGATTTTAATAAAATTATTTAAAAATATATATAATTTATTGTATTAAATATTAAATTTAGTACTATGAGGCCTTGTACATATTAAAAAATATAAAAAACTATTTAAATTTTATTTAATGACAAGATTTTTTATTTTTTTAAAAAATAACTCAAAAGAAAAATATTTGATTACTTTTATTTTTGAGAGCCTTGTATTAAGTGAGGTCCTAGATAATGGCCTAAATGACTTTATGGTTAAGCCGGCCCCAAGGAAGAGTTATTTTATCTATAATGTAGATTTTTCATACAAGTCTATATAATTTTATTTTATTTTATTTTTTCTAATTATAACAATATCTTTTTTAAAATAATATTTTTTCTTCTTTTATCCCCATATATCAATAAGACTTCCCGCTCATGATTGTAAGTAACTTTTTTTTTAAAAAAAAAAAAATTATTTTGCAGGCTTTGTATTATAAAAAAAAAAAATCTATTTTTTTTTTACCAATACTTTTATCAAGAATATTTGTGAAATTTGTCTATTAATGTAAATTGCTTGTATCTTTAGGTTGCTTATACAGATAAAATAAGACAAGTAAAGATTTTTTATATATATATAAATAATATTGAGATGAAATGAAATAAGATAAGATAAAATAATTTTTAAAAATATGTGTCTTGTTTATAGAAATAAGATAAGATAGATTTAACTTTTTTTTTAATATTTGATAAAGTAGAGTGGGATCCATCATATTATGAGTTTTTAATGTAAAATTTTGGCAAAAATTGGATGTGCAATTAGGGGTATAAGAAAAAATCAGAAAACTGGCAAATCGAATCTACCAGATCTTAATTGGTGAAATCGGTCTGATTTTAGGTCGGTATTGTTTTGGAATTAGTTTTCGTAATGTCAAAATCAGTAAATATTGGCCCGATTCTAGTTCTAAGCTTTTTAGATACAGACTAGACAGACTAATTCAATATAATATATATTTTAAGTTAATTATTTTTAATATGATATGTAATATAAAATATTTATTTAATATTATATATAATATTTTATATAATAGTATATAATATAAATTAATTATAATATACATTTTATGGTCTAATATAATAGTATAATACTATATTACTATTAGTAATATATTTTAAATCTATATATAAATTATTATACTAAATAATTACATATAAAATAATAAAATATTAATATTAATACTATTTATTTTTGAGCTAATTATAATACTATTAGTTATAACTATTAATGATATAGTTATAAAAAATCAAATTTATTATAAAAAATATTAATATATAATTATTCTAATCATTAGAATTAATATTAATATTTATATTAATAATCTAGTAAATTAATATAAACTAATTGAAAAACAGAAAATTGGATCCAACTAAACGAAAATTGATAAAACTGATACTATCAAATTTTAAGAATAATCAATGCAAATCAATTTTAAAAATATAAAATTAATAATACCGATTCGATTGTAAATGCTGTCTAAAATCGAACCGAATCTCGATTACACCCTTATGTGCAATGGCCTGAAAAAGACAGAAAATTAAAAAAAAAAAAAAAATTACACCTTGCGTCCTTTTTGTCATATCATACTTAGTATTTTTATTCTAATTTTTTTTAATTTTTTTTAATTTTTTTTCTCTTCACTATTAATCTAATTAGACCGATTTTTTTTTTTATATATGTGCGAATTTATATTTATTTAAAGAAAATTTTTAATCAATCTAATATCAATGCTCTTATAGACCTAAATCAATATTGTTGTCCAGATGACTAACACAAGAGGGGGGGTGAATTGAGTTGTATTTAAAAAAATAACAATTATAAATCAAATATATAATATAAAATATAAACAAAATATGAAACAACAATAAATATAAATAGTAAGAGTAAGAGAGAAGCAAACTTAGTATGTTAACGAGGTTCGCCCCTACTGCCTACGTCCTCGCCTCAAGCTACCTCTTGAAGATTCCAAAATCCACTATTCAATCTCCTTTAGGTGGAGATAGAAACCTATTATACCTTTGAGCAGCACCGCTCCAAAGAATCCGTGTAGAACACCCTCTACACTTCCAATCACCTTACACTTGGTGATTTAACTATTTCCCGTGTAGAACACCTTCTACACTTCCAATCACCTCACACTTGGTGATTTAACTATTTCCCGTGTAGAACACCTTCTACACACACAAGGGTTATACACACCCTTTTACAAATACAAGAGTTGATAGTAGGTAGACTATCAAAGTACACTCCTCAATGAGTGAGATAGAAACAATACAGCGCAACCTATATCTCTCTCAACAAGAACAAGAATTAAGGCTCAAAACTTTAGAAAAGAGAGAATGAGAGCTTTGAAGAAATGATGCAAAACTTAACAATAGATGTGTAAGCTCTTGTTGTGAATTTTTACAAAACTCAAGTGAGCTATTTATAGGCAAATGAGTTTTCAATTTCAAATTTGAAAAGATTCCCATGTCAAAAACATCATCATTCACTTTTCAAAAATTTCAAATTTAATATTTTTACTTTTTGCATGTGACAAAATGAGCACACTTTACTTTTCAAAAATTTTAAATATAATCTTTTACTTTTTACATATGACAAAAGGAGCACACTTTACTTTTCAAAATTTTCAAATAAAGACATCTACCTTTTGTATAAGTTAAGAAAAGTATCCACCACTTTTGAAAATATTCAAATAAAACATGCACATGTGAAAGATGACAATCAATCATCTTAATATTTTCAAAATTCAAACCTTTAATCATGTCATGCACATGTGAAAGATGACAATCAATCATCTTTCAAAATTTTCAAATTTAATTTTCAAAATATTCATGCATATGTGGAAAATGTATTTTATTGTTTTATGATAAAATATTAATTTTGAGCCTTAATCCTAATTTCGAATTTTTAAAAGATTTACAAAATTACTCTATGATTTTAATGTGAACTTGTTATCTTCTTGCTCATGCTTGCTTCCTTGATGTGCTTGATTCTATTGTGTAGACAACTTGAACTTGAGACTCCTTTGTTCTTTGAATTCATTTGTTATCATCAAAATCCATTTGTAAATTTACACGAAACTTGAAACCTTAGTTTCAACAATCTCCCCCTTTTTGATGATGACAAATACTTGATAGAATCTGAAACCTGTATTAATACTTAAGCTCCCCCTGAGAATGTGCGTTAGTTTTTCAAGCAAAAATATAAATATAATTCCAAGCATATATAACAAGTTTAGAAATTTAAACAATGTTAATGTTCTAGTCTAAAACTTCTCCCCCTTTTGGCATCATTAAAAATGAATCATAATTAGTTCAATAAGATATATTCCTACAATAACCAATAGATAAATAAAACGCTGCGTTAGTAGAGACTGTAGAGAATTCGGTGTGTAACCACACGTGTTCGACAAAACCTGCAAAGGCTGGAGGCCTAGTTTCGGTAATTCGGTGCGGAAAGAGATTTTGTAAAAAGCTGAATAATTGAAACCATCCGTGCCCGACAAAATCTGCAAAGGTTGAAGCCAAATTTTATCATCTCGGTGCGGAAGAAGATTTAAATCCGTTTGATGTTATTGACGAATTAGATGTTCCAGAGATTTGAAGTTGAATAATTAAAATTATTCGTGTCCGACAAAGACAACAAAAGCTGCAGGCCTAGCTCTGGCAATGCGGTGCGGAGCCATGCATGTCCGACAAAACCTGCAAATGTTGGAAGTCTAACTCTGGCAATTCGGTGCAGAGCCACGCGTATCTGACAAAACCTGTAAAGGTTGGAGGCCTAGCTCTAGTAGTCAGTGCGAAAGCAGATTCAAATCAATCGCCTGATGTTGTTGACAAACAGATTTGAAGGCTCTGAATTTCTATAAAAAAAATCATTTTCACCTATCGGATTCCAAAAAAAATCGCTTCTTGACCTAAGTTCTGTTTTTTCATAACGATAGAATGACGGAAAAAATTTCGTCTGATAATCTTCCGGATTTGAATTAGGAACCGTCTCAACCAATCATTTTATCTCATGAGGTTGTCAACACTATGATAGAAGCAGAAATGCATTTTTCAAATAGAACTGATTCTGAGGTTGTTGCAGCATCAAGAACTCTCAGTGCTCAATATGCTGCCTCTGTTACGACCATGTCTCGAAGATTGCTAGCGAGGGCAAATGAAGTTGATCGACTTAACAATCAAATATCTATTCTGCATCAAAAGCTTGCAAATAAAGGCAGAAAGAATAAGAGGTTAAAGCAAGAAAATAAAGATTTGACGGAATTAGCTCGTGTTTTGAAACTTCAAATAGAGAAATCGGAACGAGTAAGAGTTCAAGCACAGAGTCAACATCAGCAGATAATGGCAGCGTTTCACGAGAGAAACAGGGACAATTATAATTAATCTCGCTAGCTTAGTTCGGTAACTTTTGACAATATGCATCTGGCATATCTTGTAATCTTGACTAAGTAAGATTTGAAGAGATAACAGTTTGTCTTCTACTTATTTCCATCTTTATAAAAGCAATCCTTGGTTTTATCTAATCCGCATTAAATCTTCTTTTCATTGTTGTAGTTCATCTTCATTCTCACTTTACAAAATCTTAATGGCTCATCAATTCTCTTTCAGTGCTTCTCGTGATCAATCTATTTCTGCATCTGTCGTAAGTGCCATAAAGCAGCAAAATACTAATTTGGCTAATAAATCAGATCATGATGCCATTTACGAGCTTGTGGGTCTCGGGACTCGATACTCATCTTCCATTGTTGCCTTTTCCGCTCGGTTGCAGTCCAAAACCCGCGAGATAGAGAAGCTTAATGAGAAGATCGATATTCTTCAACGACTTGTTCAAGAGTCTAACAAAAAAATAGTAGACTTAAAACAACAGAATAAGGATTTAAAGTCCTTACTCGCCTCTGCATTTCGATTGCCTAATCCTTTAGACAAGGATGACATGATGAGTTATGAGGAGCAAATGCATTTGAATGATGAGGCTAAATGTCTCAAGTTTCTGTAGGTCATTTGAGATAATGGAATAAAAGTATCTAGCAGATATTCATGGCATGCATAATTCCTATTTATCTTCTAATCATGCATAGTTTATCTTCTGGTAGGGGTTTTGTGAAAATTTCTGCCAATTGATCATGTGTACTAGTGAATTCTAATACAATATTGCTCTTCTGCACATGATCTCTAAGAAAATGATATCTAATTTCAATATATTTGGTCTGAGAATGTCGTATTGGATTCTTCGAAAAATTTATAGCACTTATATTTATCACATTTGATTGGAATGTGATTGTACATAAGTTTAAAATCCTCAAGTTGTTGCTTCATGTAAAGAACTTGAGGACAACAACTGCCTATAGCAACATACTCTGCCTCAGTAATAGATAATGCAACAGAATTTTCTTTTTACTAAATCATGAAACAAGTGCATGACCTAAGAAATGACATGTTCTACTAAAATTTTTTCGATCATCTTTGCAACCAGTATAATCGGTACATGAATAACTAATAAGATCGAAAGAAGTGTGTTTAGGATACCATAACTCTAAGTCAATGGTATTGGTAAAATATCTAAAAAATCCGTTTGACTGCAATCAAATGAGATTGTTTTGGAAATGATTGAAAATGTACACATAAACATATACTGAACATAATATCAGGTCTACTAGTTATCAAATATAATAAACTACTAATCATACCTCAATATACATTTGAGTCAACTGGCTTACCACTTTCATCTTTATCAAGTTTAGTGGTTGGATTCATTGATGTTCCAATTACCTTCGCACGTTCCATCTCAAATTTTGAATAACTCTTTGATATATTTTGACTAATTAATAAATGTTCCACTTTTTACTTGCTTGATTTGCAATCCGAGAAAGAAATTAAATTCTCTCATCATGCTCATTTCAAATTCTTCCTGCATATTCTTAACAAAATCTTGACACATATTCATTAGTAGTACCAAATATTATATCATCTACATAAATTTGAATTAGAAGAATATCATTCTATTCATACTTGATGAAAAGAGTTATATCAATCTTTCATCTTGAAAAACATTTTTCAATAAAAAAAAACTATTTAAGAAAACACTTTTAACATCCATTTGAAAAAGTTTGAAATCTTTATAACAAGCATATGTAAGTAGCATTCGAATAGCTTCTAATCTTGCGACTGATGCATATGTCTCATCATAATTGATTCATTCTTCTTGATTGAAACCTTGAACCACTAGTCGAGCCTTATTTCTAGTAATGACTCCGGACTCATATTTCTTGTTTCTAAAAACCCATTTTGTTCCAATAATAGTATGATTTTTGGGTTTAGGAACAAGTGTTCAAACATCATTTTTTTCAAATTGATTAAGCTCTTCTTACATAGCTAGAATCTAAGATTCATCAAGAAGTGCTTCATCAATATTTTTAGGTTCAATCTGAGATAGAAAAACAGTATGATTGCAAATATTTCTAAGAGATGATCGAGTACTTACACCTCGTGAAGGTTCTCCTAGAATTTATTCCGCTGGATGATCTTTCACATGTTTCCACTATTTGGTTGCATCTTGTACTAAGTCTTGATGATCTTTCCTTCTATTTCCATGATCTTTCCTTTTGAATTGTCTCCAAATATCACACATCCTTTTTCTTTAGAAGTGAAGTCAATAAATTTAGTTTTGTCTTCTGTCACGTATCTTGAGCATCCGTTATCTAAAAATTATTTATTTTTACCTATAGAATACTCCATGCATACCTACAAAAGCAATTAAGAACAATTCCTGGTATCCAAGTTCTTTGGGTCCTTTATTTATTAGTATTAGAAGAAATAAGATTTTTAGGTACCCATATGGCCCTAATAGTCATTGTATGTTTTCTTCTAATAGGACAAGCATAATAATTATGACCATTTCTATTACAAAAATTACAAATAGCATGTGACATATATGAAGAACTTGAGTGATTATAATAGTATCCTTTTTTAACAAAATTATTTTTATGAAAAGAATTTTGAATATTGAATTTTGATGTAGAAGGATTATCAAAGAAGTTTTTATAAGATTTGTATTTTTGTTTTGGCTTATATCCCAAGCCTGCCTTATCAAAAACACATCTTTGACTACCAAGAAGTTTTTCAAAGTTTCTTTTTCCATTCGTAAAGTTTTCAATAATATTTTCTAAATCAGTTTTCTTTTTCTTCAACTCAAGATTTTCATCTTTCAAAACAATACTTTCTTTTCTTAAAATATCAATTTCGTTTGTTAAAGATGAATTTTTCTTTTTCAAAACAGTATACTTGATACCCAAATTTTCAAATTCCTCATATACCTCTTCTAAAACATTTTGCAATTCTTCATATGAAGGATCTTCAATATTATCAAGATTTGTTACCTCAATGTCATCTTTAGCCATAAGACAAAAATTTGCTGATTCTCCATTGCTTGCTTCACTATCTGAGCTACTTGAATCATCATCCCACGTAGCTTTCATTATTTTTTTGCCTTTGTTTCGATCTTTCTTTAGCAGAGGACAATCTCGCTTGATATGACCAGGTTTATTGCATTTATAACAAATTAAAGTGTCATTTTTACCTGAATCTTTCTTGGAAAACTTATTGAAGGATTTCCTTGGAGGAGTTTTATTTTTCTTTAAGAACTTCTGAATTCTTCTTACTATCATCACAATTTCTTCATCTTTGTCGTCATTTTCCTCATTTTCATCACTTTCACTTTCATGTGGAACAGCTTTAAGTGCCAAGCTTTTCTTTGACTTTCCTTCTTCTTCTCCTCTTTTCAATGTGTACTCATGGGTGATAAGTGACCCGATGAGTTCATTCACTTCGAGTTTCTTGAGGTCTCTAGCTTCAAGAATCGCTGTCACTTTTGATTCCCAACGTTTTGGTAGAGAGTTGAGAATTTTTCTTACTATCTCCACTTTGGAATAAATTTTGCCAAGAGCTGTCAAACTGTTTATGATGTTAGTAAAACGAGTGTACATACTAGAAATAGATTCATCATCATTCATCTTAAACATTTCATATTCATGAGTAAGAATATAAATTTTTGATTCCTTGACTTGAGAAGTTCCTTCATAAGTAACTTCCAAGTTATCCCAAATTTCCTTTGCTGTAGCACAAGTCATTACTCTATTAAATTCATTACCATTGAGAGCATTATATAATAAATTCATAGCAGTTAAATTCAAAGTATAAAGTCTATCGTCTTCATGATTAAAGTCTTCTTCTTCCTTTTTGACCTTTACTCCATCAACCACTTTTGTTGGAATATAAGATCCATTTACAATGCATTTCCAGATTTCTCGACCTTGAGCCTGAAGGAATATTCTCATTCTAACTTTCCAGAATGAGTAATTGTCTCCGCAAAAGAGTGGAGGCCGACTGCTAGATTGACCTTCACCAAATGAAGCTGCAATGTTAGCCATAAGATCTTAACTCAAAAGATAGTTAATCTTATAATAAAGCTCTAGCTCTGATACCAATTGTTGCCCAGATGACTAACACAAGAGGGGGGGTGAATTGAGTTGTATTTAAAAAAATAACAATTATAAATCAAATATATAATATAAAATATAAACAAAATATGAAACAACAATAAATATAAATAGTAAGAGTAAGAGAGAAACAAACTCAGTATGTTAACGAGGTTCGGCCCCACTGCCTACGTCCTCGCCTCAAGCTACCTCTTGAGGATTCCCAAATCCACTATTCAATCTCCTTTAGGTAGAGATAGAAACCTATTACACCTTTGAGCAGCACTGCTCCAAAGAATCCGTGTAGAACACCCTCTACACTTCCAATCACCTTACACTTGGTGATTTAACTATTCCCCGTGTAGAACACCTTCTACACTTCCAATCACATCACACTTGGTGATTTAACTATTCCCCGTGTAGAACACCTTCTACACACACAAGGGTTATATACACCCTTTTACAAATATAACAGTTGATAGTAGGTAAACTATCAAAGTACACTCCTCAATGAGTGAGATAGAAACAATACAGCGCAACCTATATCTCTCTCAACAAGAACAAGAATTAAGGCTCAAAATTTTAGAAAAGAGAGAATGAGAGCTTTGAAGAAATGATGCAAAACTTAGCAATAGATGTGTAAGCTCTTGTTGTGAATTTTTACAAAACTCAAGTGAGCTATTTATAGGCAAATGAGTTTTCAATTTTAAATTTGAAAAGATTCTCATGTCAAAAACATCATCATTCACTTTTCAAAAATTTCAAATCTAATATTTTTACTTTTTGCATGTGACAAAATGAGCACACTTTACTTTTCAAAAATTTCAAATATAATCTTTTACTTTTTACATATGACAAAAGGAGCACACTTTACTTTTCAAAATTTTCAAATAAAGACATCTACCTTTTGCATAAGTTAAGAAAAACATCCACCACTTTTGAAAATATTCAAATAAAACATGCACATGTGAAAGATGACAATCAATCATCTTAATATTTTCAAAATTCAAACCTTTAATCATGTCATGCACATGTGAAAGATGACAATCAATCATCTTTCAAAATTTTCAAATTTAATTTTCAAAATATTCATGCATATGTGGAAAATATATTTTAATGCTTTATGATAAAATATTAATTTTGAGCCTTAATCCTAATTTCGAATTTTTAAGAGATTTACAAAATTACTCTATGATTTTAATGTGAACTTGTTATCTTCTTGCTCATGCTTGCTTCCTTGATGTGCTTGATTCTATTGTGTAGACAACTTGAGCTTGAGACTCCTTTGTTCTTTGAATTCATTTGTTATCATCAAAATCCATTTGTAAATTTACACGAAACTTGAAACCTTAGGTTCAACAAATATATTATAAGCTTGCACGTGGTGTCAGTGGTCTTATAAAATTAAACAAAAAGTATATTTTTGGTGGATCATTATTCAAAATTTAAATAAAATATATTTTTATTTATTTCTCTTAATTTTTTTATTTTTATTTTTGATCAATATGACGATTTATATATATATATATATATGCAAATTTATATTTTTTTAAAAGAAATTTTGATAAATTTATTGCTAGTGCTCTAAGATTATATACAATATTAAGAATTTAAGGCTCAATTCATATGGGTAGATATTTCCAAAAAAGTTATTATCATCTCAATTCAATTCCATTTAATATAATTCTATGCTAAATCTAATACATAAATATCAAAAATTTAAAATATTAAAATTTTTTTAATTTAAATTTTTTTTTATACACAAGATTCATAAACTTTTTCAATATAACATTTTCTTTATACTTAAGATTCACATTTTTTTTATAAATATATATAAATTTATTTTAATATTTAAATATATTTAAACTCATCTTAAATAAATTTTATAAAACTTATTTTAATATCTCAACTTATTATTATTTATAAAGAATTCAATTAAACTAAATTCAATTCAACATCTATGGTCCATTTTGAATTCTGAGTCGAGTTGAGACTGAGTTGAACTCGTCTCAATTCATCTCAATATAAATCTTACCAAATATAAAATTCTTTACATACCAAATTTTATCATTACATTTTTTTTTTAAATTCTCATACCAAATATAAATCTCAATACAACTTTTTCAAATTTAAATACATTTTTTATTAAATTCTAATTCAATTTTTTCAAATTTTAATATAATAATAATATTTTATTCAACTTTTAAAATTCATCTTAACTCATTTCATCTCAATTCCAAAATCATACACAACCTTAATTTTTTATAATAATAATAAATGCACCCTCAATCTTTATAAAATGGGCTAAACTCGTCTTATCTCAACTGCAACTCAGTAAAAAAACGAGGATGTGCCTAAATATTTTTTTAAAATTTATTTTAATTCAATTTATTTTATTTAATTATTATAATTTTTTTAAATTCTCACATAAAATAAATAAATAATTTAACTTTTCTAAATTTTTAAAACAAACAAATATAAAAAATATTTTATAATAATATTTAATTATTTTACTTTTATCTCAACTCAAACTCAATTTAATAATAAAAAAAATTAACCTGCATGCTGCTCTACCTCGCAATTGGAGTTTTTTTTTCGAAATTCTTTCTTTGAATAATTCTAACATCGCTTTTGGACACGGTCTATAAATTCGTTCTACCAGTCAACCTAAGAACGGAGATCAATAACCACCCACCTTCTCTATAAGCTTTATTAATAAATAATAATCTTCCTTTCAAAAAAAAAAAAAAAAACTTGAATAATAATCTTATTACATTTTTATTTATTTTTTTACTACTTTTTTGGTTTTGATTTTTTTTAATTAATAATTAAAGAAGCATTTATTAATGAAGTTATATATTTTAATTTTTTTAATAATTAAGTATATATGTTAAAAAATATTTAAAAGAAAATAATAAAAAAATATAATTTTCAAATATAAGAAGGAAAGAACCCTCGGATGGAATAAAACTACAGTTTCAGGAGAAACTCCTTAGAAATCTGTTTTGTGTGATCCGTTTTGTCTGTTTTTTCTTCTTATTCAGTTTTACAAATTGCGAAGCTTTCGTACGTGGTAATGCTTCATTTGCTTTACCGTCCTTGTTCATGATTTATTGTTCTTCTTCCTTAAAGTAGCGCCGATTGACTTTTAAAGAGCGAAAAAAATATGTTTTGATTATGATATAGTTTTCAATCGCTGTCCTTGTGTGTGTACGTGTGTTTCCTGCTATTTCCTAACGTATTGCGAAATTTACGCACAAGTTTCCTAGATTTCTCATATATGTAAGTAAGATGTTACAGTAGTTCAGAGTTTGATCAAAGTTGCAATGCTTTAGATCATACATAATGTTTCAGTAATAGGACATTTGGTTGAAGTTTTACCATGGCCCATGCAGGCGTTAGAATAAATCTTTTATTCAAATTATTAGAATAAATATTTTATTCAAATGAACAAGATTCAGCATTTTGTTTTCAGTGTGCACAAACTTTGCGTTGGTGCCAATGGTGTATAAGACATTCATTAATCCTACTTTTTGCATTTGAAAACTGTGAATTTGGTTCCATCCTTAGTTTCTTTGTAAGCTGATTAGTGCTTTTTCTTGAGTTGCTTGCAGAATTGGGAACAGAGGTGTAGTCTAAGATGCATCTGCAACGATATTATCCCTTGAAGGATTTAGATAACAATGCTGGCAAAGGAGCTTGGCTTCTATGTCAGGAACAAAAAATATTGAGAAGTGGGGCAATACCAATTACCAGGACATATTCTTTACAAGACTAGACATGCATAGATCTGAGGAATAAGAGAAGGAACTACTGAGATAAACTATATTGAAGCGCAGCATGAAACCATATTTAGGCATCAGGCCGTATGCCTTTTTAGAAACATTTTTTTAGGGAAGTTAGAGCATTCATGACATCCGGTTCACTATAATGTTTTTCATAAAAACTCGCCAAATTTTTTTTCTAAATTTTAACTATCTTCAAAATATTTCCTACATCTTATTTTCTATATTTTTTTCCATCTATTAAAATAATATTATTCTATTATTTCTCTATTATTTTTTCTACTATTTTATTTCACATAATAGTATTCTCAATAAACAATTAATAAATTTTGGGATTGGGATGAATAGTACTCACCCAAATAAAAGAGGGCCTTATTCATAATATCAAATCTGGTCCTAGGAAATCGGATGTAGGGACTAAACTTTGTTAGTCGTCAAATTTTAACCAAAACTGTATTTTGGTCCACCGGATGTGAGCAGTATTACAAGCATATCCGTCGAGTGGTGGTTAAAATGCGAACTTAGATATCCTGTTATTATTCACAGTTTTGTATTAATATCTCGAAATGTTGGTTTGATGTTTTTTTCATCGTACTTAATTAAATGTGGTTTCGTCCATTAATATTTGGGTGGGTTTTTAAAGTGTGTTTTTTTCTTTATTGTTTTAGCATTTGTTTATATAGTGGCTCAACATTGGTTGAGATTAAATGGGCTATGGCAATTGGATTTGGGGTAATTATTAAAGGAGTCTTCATGTAACAACCTAGTGTAAATATCACTATATATATATATATATATGCATGCATATGTATTTTGTTTTTCTTTGAGAACTTTGTTAATGGCACCAAATATATAATATGGAATTTTATTTGGCATTTAGTTGTCAATAAGAAAAGAGATGCTCTCCATGTGAGAACTTCAGAATTTTGTACTGTCACCTAAAACAAAGTATTGATTTTTGTTTGAAATTCATCTGTCAATGAGAAACTTCAGCCAAAGAGTACTTGCACATTCAGACTTATTTTTAACAACCAAGATTACATTATGATCAAAGATGCTCCTTTTTATTAGGATGAAATATTACACCTTCTATAGTATGATCGAGATTACATATACTGGTTAAACACATTCTACACCTTTTAGTTTTAATCCATTTTTTCCCTTTTGATATTTACCACTTATTGGCTATTGATATGCATTAGCTTTTGTTGGTTTGGCAAATGTGAGTTTGAGAGTCTGGTGAGTAAATTCTACCCTATGACCTGTAATATAATTTGTTTATTGGTAGAATTGATGTGGACTTATTCTTAACATCATTTATCATTTTTTAAGGTGTTCATGTGTTTGTTTTAGGCGAGATCAACCACCACCGCGTACGCTTCTTTACCAATTCCTTCTAGCCTCTCATCTCTCAAGAAAAACCTAGAAACCCCTACATAACTCAGCACCATAGGGGGTGAGAGTTTCGGCTCCCCCTCTCCCCTCTTTTTTTTTTTCTCTTTTTTTAGCAATTATAACTAATGTAAGGGGTCTTGTGTTTGGTGGCCGGTAGACGGCAGAGACCGAGAGGTTGGTGTTTCATCCCAAAGATAAAGTTGGCATTTGGTGCTACGATTCCCAACAATCTGGTTAGTGCTACATGGCGATTGGTACTTTTCCGTTTGGTTGTTTTTCGGCGTTCAAAGACTTCCACACACCTCACCGCTGGACTCCTATAACACCAATCTTTCAGATGGGGCGAAACGTACGACGCGTGGCCACACGCGCGATCCAGAATGGGAAATTAAACAAACACTATTTATAGGGCTATTTTTAGCCGTCACGCGTGGCTCTTCTAGGTCTGGGTCTTCCTACCCTTTCGGATCCCAGCAACACGTGTCCCTTACGCGTCGTCATAGCTGCTTGTTTGGTGTTTTTAAATTCTTTCAAAATTGAAAATGCAGATCTATATCTATGTATGGATATAATTAGTTTTTTCACATATTTTTAATTTATGTTCTGTTGTTTATTTTAGTATAATAATAAAAATTAATCTTTAAGACCTTTGGTCCGTAAAGTGTGTTCTCTACTCCGTCTTTGAATGGGTATGGGGTTGGCTGCACTTTGTTTTAGATAGAGCTGTGCTGTTTCTCAAAAGATGACCTATAAAGATTTACAGTAAGGGCTAAACTATGTCAGTCACTTTGTGGACTGGGGAGTTTGTAATGTCTATTTCAAATCTAATTGTAATGTTTTGTTATTAATAAATGGAATATGGAGTATGCTTTTATAAAATGAGTATGCTTTTATAAAATTAAAAAAAAAAAGTGTTTGGTTTAGGCTTGATAGAAGACTTAAATTAATATAATAATTAATGAATGTATTTCAATAGACAATAGAAATGAATAAATAACTCAACCCTTGAGTATGAAACAATATTTAGGATGAAAAATCGTTCATGAGTCTCATGATATAATCGAACCTTTGGTAATTCTGGATGTTTGATCAATAATATTTGACGACTGCCAAAACCTGAACTATTTAGTTGTATGAGTAATGACTATTGAGTTATGGCCTTTTATATGAGTAATTTATCATGGCTACATGAGTAATGGCTTTTATATAATAGTGGCTTTTAAGTGATTAGTATAACAGTGGCTTTTATATAAGTAATGGCTATTGAGTATAATAAGAATATTTTAGTATAACAGTGGCTTTTACATGAATTTTTCAGATTAACCAAGGTTTTTAATTTGTAAAATATGTATATTTTAATTAATTTTTTTTTAAATTAAATTTTTATTTATTTATTTATTATTTAAATTATAAAAAAATCTATAAAAATAAATTATATATAACATTATCCTTTATTTTATAAGTAAACTGAAATACTATCATATATTGAATTAATGTTGGCATCGATTTAATGGTTGAGTCACTCAAGGGTCGGCGTCTCCATTTTTTATTAATAAGAAAAAGCATGTTTGCTGGCCATCTGCCATTACAAGAGTTTGAGTACAATCAGCAACACAGTCGTCACTGTCAGTCAAAGTCTATTAATTCATTTTTGCAGCAGCACAACTTCCCTTGCTAATTGGTGAGCAACACCAGTGAGTTCCCTCTTCACATCCAGAATTTTCCAATGAGCATTTGGCAAGATTCGTATGTCTGAATCGAACAAAGACAACTAGGCTTCCTGCGTTAGGCTCGTTTGATAGAGTCGCTTGAACCATCCGACTTGAATCGCCCTCAACAGTAATACATTTGTGATTTATAGAATATATTTTCTATGTAATAAATGTCTTTGATCAAACTCAACACTAATATTTTATTTAATATATGATGATAAGATTTCAACGAATATTTGATCCTGAATTTATAAAATCAACGCCTATTAAAAAGATAACAATAGATTTCACGATTTGGTTATTTAATTATCTTTTCTATCAGATCTTATGTTTATAATGGTATTAGTTTTCATTGTTCAACGCATTCATTAGGGGTGTTGAACTGTAGAACTATTATACTATACTTTACTATAAATATAATGATTAAATATTTTATACAGAGACATCTATTATTAACGATATTAATTTTATTTCAAGAAAGTATTGTAGATATTGATCTCGATATCAATTCAAATACAAAGGAAGAAAATCATAAATCTCAGACTACATAGTCTAAAAAGAGAAAATTCAAAAAAAAAAATTAATTAAATAATCTAATTATATCTATTTTAGATTGAACAACCATACATATGTGAATATATTACATTTTTAATATTGTAAATTAACCATGACATCTATTAGTAAAGTTAACTAGTCTTTTATATATTTGATACACATTTTATTAATAATTGTGGTAGTGATATGTATAATAAATTATTTAGAATTATAAAATTTAACATAAATACAGTACACACGTTGCACACTAGGTTATAGGCTTGTGTATATTATGACTTCTTAGTATATCGGAATACTTCATCCAATATATTGTAGTTGAGTTTTGCTAGCCTGGTATGTCAGTGCACCACCAAATATAAAATCATGAAATAGTTAAATATTAATACTTTTTCATAAACCCATGCAATTTAGTTTTACGTTTGGGTATGCCCAAAAATAGAACAGTAAATGGATGCTTTCATATGACATCCTCTTTCAATGGCACTATGTTTTAAGGTTGTCGAAATTATGGTTATTATAGTGATAGAATACATCATTACTAAGAGAATCGTTCCATTTATTATTTCTAATAAACTATAAAAAAAAAAAATTTAATTATTTATTTCTTAGATTTTATTGTTTGTAATTTTATGAAATGGCTTTGTACATTGCATTTTAGACATTGGTCCAATCCAGATTGGTCCTAAAGAACAAATAGCTCCAGGTGTCAGCATATTCCATCAAATACCTATCTAAAAACAGACTGGACAAACTTGTTAAAAGAATAATAGCCCGTTCACCATCTCCCGAATAGAGTGAAACTACTTGATCGATGCTCATCTTCTCAAGAACACTAGCTTTTTTGAGCATATATATAGCCAGGTCATATTCAAATGGATAACCACTAAAACTGCGAAGTTCCACTTCTTTAAGATGCTGAAGTTGAGGATATTCATAAAGATTTATTTTTTTGTGCTTTAGATACTCCGCCTCTTCAACTATCTTTCTGCGTTCTTCTACATTTTTAGTTCTCAGGCAGACGCGACCGAGCTACAAAAAAACAAAGCAGTGAAGCAAAAATCATGTTACTTTTTCGCCAAGTATATAATCATACGGAACAATATGTCACAATCAGAGAAATATCTCCAAAGCTTGAGTACAGGTTGTTGCACATTTCTCTATTAGAATCAACCACAAATGAATACATTAATTATCTAAACCCCTTCTTGCTCTTACTTGGAAAAAAGGGAGAACGGAAGCTGTAAACCTAGCAGAATAGTCAAATAAATCACATCCAATTTTAGACGGAAGGAAAATTACAGTTTGCAAGTCTTCTAAAATCAATATTCATATTTTTCCCGTTAGTGTAAATGATATGATCCTGATCACATGAGAAGCAACCAAATAATAGCGTGTTATATCATGTTTTGGTTAAAAACCAAGTGAGACTGATTTTTGAGTTCTGGGGCCAATGATCACCGATATAATAGAACTGGTCTTCTTCTTTCCCTCTTAAAAAAGGAAATGGTATTTACAGTTATAGAATATGCAATCGTCGTGTACTCATTTTTAAATAAAAACAAAAACTAATTGAGAAAATATTTGACTTATACGAAAAAATTAATTTTTTAATCATGACCCCAATTTGTTTTAAAAAGAGTACAAGATGCTTGCATAATTCGTGAGTATCAAGCATTACTCTTAAAAAATGTGAAATATTCTATCATATATAGCAATTACAATGGTAATTGCTATATTCTATCATATCAGGCGTCGTGGAGCTCTTTACAATGGTTCAAAGGGAACTCTAATAGTACTATTGACTATTTATTTTAGAGTATAGGCAGATGTGACTTGAGTCTTCTCTTGAGACGCTAAAAGTCATGAAGTTGCAAATTCGAATTTTGGGAAGTAACAAAAAACAGAGGGAGTGCATTGCATGCTAAAGAAAGGGTCAAAGGAGAGATGAAATTAATAAGCAATACATAGCATTACACTAACGGAGTTAGAGGGAGCTCTATGAAATAAATCCCACAGCCAACATGAGTTAAGCATTGATTAGGCTATGGCTAGGATGAATAACGTGACACTAAATCAACTTTTAGATTTATGTTTTTCAACATCTCTTAGATCCAGTTTAAAATGTGAGATAATTGGAGAAGTCCAATATAAATGAGCTTAGCTTGTAATAAGCATTGATTAGGCTATGGCTAGGATGAATAACGTGACACTAAATCAACTTTTAGATTTATGTTTTTCAACATCTCTTAGATCCAGTTTAAAATGTGAGATAATTGGAGAAGTCCAATATAAATGAGCTTAGCTTGTAAGACGACTTACATCAATGTAAAACTGAACCAACGATGGCGCAGCCTCCAAAAATGCAGAGATCATGCCCAGGAGATTGTTTTCCAAGCTTAAACCTGATAGGCTCAATTTCTTGAGTCTACTAAGGGTGGTAAACTGTATAGGTATCTGAAAGACAATCAAAACGAGATTAACTAGAGGCAAAAAATAGTTAAATTTAAGAATGGTACGAAATCAAGATTGTTTTCCTGTAGCAATACCTTGATAAACGGAATGGACATAGATAAACTCTCAACTTGTGGAAACTCTTTTGGAAGAGTGCCAAGGACATATGTCATATGAGATGAGGAACAGAACCTATATCTAAATGTAACCTAAGAGGTTGTGCACTGCCCTTTAAGAGACCTGTCCAAACGCGTCTGTAGTGTTTGAAATTGACGTAACATCTTTGGCATCACGAATTTCAACATTTTCTAATGAATAACATCGAAATATCATCAAGTGTTTCAGACTGAGAAAAGAGCCTCCGCTAGAAAACTTCAAACGAGCCGGACAATAACACATGAGCAAACTAAACCGTTCTAGAAATGGACAATTAGCCAAAATGCCATCCACATTCTCTTGATCTAAACTTGTACGTGCCAAATAGATAGATGAAAGTAGGTTCAGACCACTGAAGTTTGTGGGAAGACACAATCTGCAAGACTCCAAAGACAATTTCTTTATGTTCGATTGGTTTCCCACTTAAGCAAATAGCCAATGGGGAAATTGATAGAGCTCATCACACGAGTCTATTGGATAATCTTCAGACAGGTTGATATCAAGCTTTTCAACATGCTTATCGATTGCAAATTGAATTTATCGATCGACGCAGCTATAATTCCCCTGCAGGGATTACTCGAGCCTAAAGGAATCAACCTTTTTGCCAACATGGAGTTCCATAATATGATTAACCTACCTCACAAATCTATTCTTTTTCTTCTGTCTCCATTTGGTAGACTGCCGTTGGAACTGGTCCCTAAACATGTTTTTTCCATCTAATTCAAGGTTAGAAGACCTCATCCAAAGGTATCTCCACCTTTTTGAAAGGATTCTAGTAGCTGCCGCCTCCCTCAATGACACTAAGGATATGATTGAAGAAAGAATGTCATCCGGCAAGGTACTAATCAGATCAGCCACCGGGGCACTGTCACTCTATTGTCACACAAAATAAATAGTCAAAAGCCCCGAAAATCTTAGCAAATTTGCTTGCTTAATAAAGCATTCATAATTTCTCATGTTTCAATATATCTATAAATATAACAAGAAAGCAGATGCAGCATGTAAGATTTCGAGAAAACAGAGAAGGAAAAATAATAAAGACATACGTCAGGCATGGCAAATCCAGAACAAAGCCCAAGGTCGTCATCCTTGGGGCCATCAGACAGCGTTTCCTCCCATTTTCGCTTGGTACCCATCATTTTAATCCACTCCTATCTGGATACAAGCTTCGAAGAGTTTATTCCAAAAGGAGGCAAAAAGAATAACACGAAGTCTATAAAACATTCCAATTCATAGAGACAGGTCCAAAAGCATCCAACTTTATCACTGAGAAAAACATAATCATGAAACAAGCAAGGAAGAAGAACAATAAATCATGAACAAAAGGAATGAATAAGAAGGAAAAAAAAGGCGATACCAGGAACAGAAAGACTTCAATTTGGTTTGCTCATACCAATCACACAAAAGGAATTTCTAGAAGGACTCTCTCCTGAAACTGTCATTTTGTTTCATCTAAGATGGGTTCTTTCCTTCTTTTTTCGGAAATTAAAGATAGGATTAATACCCTCTAGAGAAACACTTGCAGATGGATGGGAGTTATACTCATTTTTACACCGGCGATTGAGAAGCTACCACTTATATATTTCAACAAAATAGACAATAGTCTTGCATGCAGTTAATCATTTTTTATATTTTTCGTGTACCCGATCTCTTCCTCTCTCTCTCTTTCTCTTTTGAGACTCTGGCCATACTTCGCTTAAAATTTTTGTAACTCTCTGTGAAGTTGGAAACAGGCACATTTTTTCTTCTGATTTTGTTTGTTGCCCTTTAATTTTTGTTTGGCTACTGAGAAAATGTGAGAAATCATTGTTAGAGACGCCACAACTAGCCTCCTCAACAGAATCAGCAGAATGCTCCAGCTCAGCAAAGATACCTCATCTCCACGATGCTTCTAGAATGCAATGAGCTGTAATTTTGTTTTACACAGACTGTACAAATTAGTTAGATATTCTTATTTTTTTATTCCCTTTTATTTACTATAAATAGGTAGTACAGTACCATGTAAACGGATGAATGAAAGAGTGCAAGCAACGTACCTTCTTCCAGCAAAGTTATTCTCTACATATTTCCATTTCTGCTTTTCTGCTTCTCTGCAAATGACCAAGTTTACTAAAACTAACATGGTATCAATAGCCAGCTGAAATACCATCGACTTCTCATTCATTTTCTTCTTCTGTCGTCTTCATTTATCTCTTTTTTTTTAATGACCACTGAAGATACCACCAAAACACTCACCATTAACCGCAACCCAAAAGACCCTGCTAGCCCTTTTTATCTTAACCACAATGATGGTCCAGCAACACTACTCACCAACCATTCCCTTACTGCTGAAAACTACCATTCCTGGGTACGCACCGTGCGTCGATCATTGAAAATCAAAAAGAAACTGGGCTTCATTGATGATACTTTTCTTAAACCCTCCTTAGCAGATGCCTTGTTAGAACCATGGCTTGAATGTAATGATATGGTTGTAACTTGGCTCCAAAATGCCATGTCCCTTGAAATAAAAAATAGTGTTGTTTATGTTGACACTGTCTATGATTTATGGCTTGAACTCGAGCAACGTTTTGCCCAAAACAATGGGCCATGCATCTATGAGTTAAAACAATCCATTCACAATCTTACCCAAGGTGATGACTCTATCAGCCTTTACTTCTTAAAATTGAAAAGTTTGTTTGATGAACTTCTTAATTTTGAAATAATTCCATCATGCTCATGTGGTGCCATGAAACCTCTTCTTGAGAATCAACAACGTGATTGGATGATGAAATTCCTAATGGGACTCAATGACTCATTCGGCAACATTAAAGCCCAGATTATCCTTCTCAAACCCACCACATCCTTGAGTGAAGTTTATGCTCTCTTCCAACAAGAAGAGAAGCGTAAGCAGATCTCCAACCTTCCCAATCTCCATGACACATTGGCCTTAGCTACCAAAACTCATTATTCACCCAACAGATACATTCCAAATCTGTTACCCCCCAACGTCGAGACAAATTATTTTGTAGTTTTTGCAAAGTCTCAAGTCATTCTCTGGAAAAGTGTTTTAAAGCCAATCCAAATCTTGAGAAACTCACATGTACACATTGTAATCTCGTTGGTCACACTGCAGAGAGATGCTACAAATTGCAATGGCTATCCTCCTGGCCATAAGCTTGCCACTCGATCCAAAGGATCTAACCCCTCTATTAACCAAATCAGTCTTTCTAACTAAGAACAGATCAATGAGAACTCTCAAGCAGGTTTAACCAATGAGCAATATCAACATCTCACTGCTTTACTCTAGTCACAAGCTACACAGCTAGCAACAAATCAGGTTCAGTCTATCAATTCATCAGCAGCCTCCTCTCCTTCAACTATGTTTGGTATAGCTTCCTGCTTTTTGGTTTCTCATACAACATCTTCACATTCTATTCCTTGGATAATAGATACCGGTGCAACTAATCATATGATCTGTTGCACCTCCTTTTATACGTCCTCTCCCACAATAGTTGATTTCAAAGTCAGCTTTCCAAATGGAAATCATACCAATGTTACCCATAAGGGTATTGTTAAACTTAATTCTGCCATCACCCTCAAAGATGTTTTATGCATCCCTACTTTTAAATTCAATCTTCTCTCAACAAAAAAATTATCTCAAGACATCAATTCTTGCTTTATTTTTTTTGCTATGAGTGTTATGTGCAGGCCCTTTCTTCTTGGAGCACGATTGGGAAGGGTGAGGTTGTCAATGGTCTTTACCACCTTTGGCTGACAGGAGTGTCTCCCATAGCCTTATCTTCCATTTTATCCACTTTATCTTTCAATAAAAAATCTATTTCAGCCTCTGTTACATCTCAGCAAGATATTTACAGCTTATGGCATTGTAGAATGGGGCACTTGTCTGACTCACGCATATCTTTAATACAAAAAGATTTACCTCTTTTATCTTCCATGAATTCAATTGTTCCATGCTCTACATGTCATTTATCGAAACATCACAAGGTACCTTTTCCTCTCAATAACAACCGTGCTTCACAACTATTTGATCTCATCCATTGTGACATTTGGAGACCTTATTCCCAAATGGCCTATGATGGATCAAAATATTTTTTAGCCATGATTGATGACTTTACCAGATCCACTTAGGTCTATTTAATGAAAAATAAATCACAAACTTGACCTTTACTTCAATCCTTTTGTTCATTAATTGAAACACAATTCCAAACAAAACTCAAAGCCTTTCGATCCGACAATGGAACTAAATTCTTAATGACTAATTTTTTCTTGAAAAAAGGAATTATTCACCAAAAAACATGTGTCGAAAGCCCCCAACAAAATGGAGTTGTAGAACGCAAGCATCAACACATTTTGAATGTTGCTCGTGCCTTAAAATTTCAATCCGGTGTTCCTCTATCTTTTTGGAATGATTGCATTTTAACTGCTACCTATCTCATTAACAGAACCCCATCTCCCAATTTGCAAAATAATAGCCAATACCAACTGCTTTTTAAAACCAAACCATCCTATCAACATTTGAGAACTTTCGGTTGTCTTTGCTATGCATCCACTCTAAAACAAAACAGACACAAGTTTGACTCTCGAGCAAGAAAATGCATTATGCTTGGATATCCATTTGGCATCAAAGGCTACAAGTTATTCGACCTACTCAGCCAATCCATTTTATACTCTAGAGATGTCATTTTTTATGAACATATCTTTCCCTATAAAACTGCTCATTCCAATCCACAATCTTTTCCCACGTCTCCTCCTCTCAATACCAATATCACCACCCAGCTCCCGCACCTACATTCTGACATTCCTTTAGCACATTCACCATCACAGCCTTTCGACCCCACAATAGAATCAGCTCCATTATAAGCACGTATTGACCTTACACCAATACCATCTCCAGCTCAAATATCATCACATTTCTCCCCTACAACAGAAGCAACTTCACCACATCTCTCATCACATATCGACCATTCCACAGAAAATATCTCATCACAGCAAGCCCCTCCTCCCTTTCCTTCTAATCCTCCTCAGCCAAATGCTCCTTCCCGTAGATCCACAAGACAAAAAAATTCACCTACTTACCTCCAAGATTACTCCTGTCAACAGGCCATTGCACCCACTACTTCCTCTTCAAGCTCCAAGACCAAAGGTAATTCACTAAATACTCTTTTATATCCATTACATTCTGTCTTGTCTCATGCTAAATTGTCTTCTAAACATGCTGCTTTTGCCATCTCTATTCTTCATCACACTGAGCCTTCCACTTATGTACAAGTTGTGAAAAGCTTAGACTAGCGTATTGCAATGAATAATGAGATTGCTACCTTGGAATTGAACAAAACTTGGGATGTTGTTGATTTGCCTATTGACAAAAAGGCTATTGGTTCAAAATAGGTTTACAAAATTAAATACAACTCAGATGGTACGATTGAAAGGCACAAAGGCCGTTTAGTTGCCAAGGGTTACACCCAAGAGAAGGGCCTCGATTATCATGAAACCTTTTCACCCGTAGCAAAACTTGTCACCATAAAAACTTTGCTAGCCGTGGCTGCCATCAAAGGTTGGAAAGTCTATCAATTCGATGTTCACAATGTATTTTTACATGGAGAATTGGAGGAGGAAATCTACATGAAAATACCCCCTGGATATTCAGTTCAAGGAAAGAACAAAACTTGCAAATTAAACAAAAGCTTGTATGGCCTCAAACAGGCATCTCGGCAATGGTATGCCAAATTTTCTTCCTCTTTGTTACAATTTGGATTTACTCAATTAAGAGCTAATTACAGTTTATTTACTAAAGGAAGTGGTTCATCTTTTCTAGCACTACTTGTGTATGTTGACGATATTGTTGTAGCTTCCAATGATCCCCATGGTATTTCAGCTCTCAAAGCCTTTCTAGAGTCACAATTCAATATCAAAGATCTTGGTACACTTAAATACTTCCTTGGTTTGGAAGTGGCTCGCAACCCAACTGGAATTCAATTATGCCAAAGGAAGTATTGCCTAGACATACTTAATAACGCTGGTTTAATTGGTTCCAAGCCTAGCTTAATTCCCATGGATCCGAAGCTCAAGCTCAGCAAAGATGAAGGCCAACTCTTACATGATCCATCAGAATTTCGAAGGCTCATTAGGAGGCTCCTCTACTTAACAATTACAAGACCCGATCTCTCCTTTTTTGTTAACCTACTCAGTTAATACATGAGTGCCCCTCGGATTCCACATCTTCAAGAAAATCTCCTGGTCAAGGCTTGTTCTTTCCTGCCTCGTCTTCTTGTCAATTAATATCTTATTGTGATTTCGATTGGGCATCTTGCCCAGATACAAGAAAATCCACCACTAGCTACCGTGTGTTCCTTGGGTAGTCACTCATTTCAGGAAAATGCAATAAACAATCCACCATCTCCCGGAGCTCAACTGAGGCAGAATACCGTTCTATGGCTACCACTTCCTGTGAACTTGTCTGGTTAAAGAATTTACTTGCTGATCTCACAGTTCCACATCCTCAACCAGCCCTGCTTCACTGTGACAGCATTGCATCCAACCCAGTTTTTCACGAAAGGACCAAGCACATTGAATTAGATTGTCATCTAATTTGAGATAAAATTCAAGGGGGTGTCATCTCTACTGCATATACACCCTCATCTTGCCAGTTAGCTGACATTGTCACAAAAGCTCTTTATTCTCCAATGTTCTATTCATTGTTATGCAAGATGGGAGTTATTGACATACACTCTCCATCTTGTGGGGGGATGTTAGAGACGCTACAACTAGCCTCCTCAACAGAATCAGCAGAATGCTCCAGCTCAGTAAAGATACCTCATCTCCACGATGCTTCTAGAATGCAATGAGCTATAATTCTATTTTACACAGACTGTACAAATTAGTTAGATATTCTTATTCTTTTATTCCCTTTTATTTACTATAAATAAGTAGTACAGTACCATGTAAATGAATGAATGAAAGAGTGCAAGCAATGTATCTTCTTCCAGCAAAGTTATTCTCTGCATATTTCCATTTTTGCTTCTCTGCAAATGACTAAGTTTACTAAAACCAACAATCATGAGTAAGATTTTGTTCGTCATTTTTGTATCTAGAATAGAAACCAACCCGATTTTCAGCTTTGCTGTTTGTAACCGTAGGCATAGAGAGAGAGAGAGAGAGAGAGAGAGAGAGATGGGAGCTCTGAGAGAGATGAAACAAAAAAAATAGTAGAGGATAACCAGAAAATCAACCCTTACTTCTCCCACTGATTCCTTTCATTTTAGAGATGAAAAATTATAAAGTGAAATCAAACTCATAATAACTTCACTTTATTATTTATATAAATACTAATATGTGAGAGTGAATATTATAAACTTTAATATTATTTTTGGAGAGTTCTATACAACTTCTCATCCTTTACATATCATTACTTTTTATTTTTAATTTTAATTTTTTTAATTTTTTTAATTTTTAATTTTTAATTTTTAATTTTTTAATATTTTTATTTTGAATTTTTTTAAACTAATTTAATTTTTTTATTCATTATTTATATATTAAATATTTAATTAAAAATAAAATATAATAAAATATGGTGTATGAAAATGGTGTGAATAGTAAGAGGTTGAGTATATTTTTTCACTACTCTTTTATAGACATTTGGGTTACATTTGGGTATTCAAAATATTTAAGAATGTTTATAAATAATAATAAAAATTACGTAAAAAATAATAATAAAATATTAAATAATAATAATAAATAATAAATAATAAAAATAAGTAAATAATAATATAAAATAATAAATAATAATAAAGAATGTTAAAAAATATTAACAATATTTTACTTACCAAACTTATCCTTACTTCCTACCTACAATAATATTCAATAAAAATATTAAGAATATCTATATTTATTATACTCATTTTTATATAAATAATAATATATTATTATTTATATGAGAGTTCATCTAACGAGTGAAAGAGAGAATAAAGAGGGAAAAAGACTGAAAGAAAAAGAAAAGAGAATAAATTAGACCCCACTTCATTTGAAGATGGACTGAGTTTATCTTAATTTATTTTTAATTTATTATTATATTATTTTAGATTATTATATAAAATATAAATTTTAATATAGTTTTCAAATTTTAATTTAATTTTTTAAATTTTAAAATAATAATAAAAATATTTTATTTAATTTTTAAAATTTATTTTCATTTCATTTTAACTCTAAATTTAAATAGAGCCTTAATAAGCCTATCACGTGTCGCCATTTTATTGGCATGTGTAAAAAGAATTCGATCCCATTCGCTTTCAAGTTTTTCTTAATCTCATATCTTTTTCTTTTCTATTTAATAATCATACTTTTCTATTATTTTTTTTAAAAAAAATTAGTATATTTAATTATTAAAAAGATATATAGTTTTACTAATAATTTTTTTTTAGTTATAAACTGTGCTAGAGGACCCATAGACAACCATGCTTTTTGACCGAAGTGCATTTGCGCTTTTTTTTTTTTAATTTTATTTCAATTTTATTTTATATATTTAAAAAAAATAAAAATATTAATAAATAAATAATTACTTTTAAATTATTAAACAAAATATAAAATATTCAATCGATCACTTTTATCAATTAGGTCCCATTTGAATTTAATAATAAAATAAAATGAGTTCAGATAAATTTTAAAAGTTAAATAAAATATTATTTATATAAAATGATGTTAATTTTATAATATAGTTTATAAAAATACTTATACGTTATAAAAAAAAAAGAATTGCTATTTTTTATTGCATATCTAAGAAAAAAAAAACCCTCTCATCATTTCTGTTATGCCATACTTATAGACCTAAATCAATATGTCAAGAAACAAATATTGTGCTAAAACCTTTTGTCGGTCAGAGTTAAAAAGAGGGGGTTCGGAACTTCAGCTCCAACCACCTTTTTGTCCCCATTTATTTTTTTGCTCCTTTTAGTTTTCTAGGATTTATTTCTTGCTTTTTCTTCTCTAGAAATGTTGTCCGTTGACGATCTCTTGGGTTTCGGCCACTTTCGAATGGTACGCGCGATCTCCTCGTGATCTCCTCGACCTACCCAGTTGCCTATCTTTGCATGCGTGGCCCAAGTTGTGCATATCTTCCTCGTCTAGCTACGATTTGGTGAAGTTCTGGAGGGCATGTATGGTGTTGCTACATTCAGAGGCCTCAAATCCTCCCTATTTGCAGTTCACACAGCTTCTATGATGGCGTGTGTACCCCACACGCTGTCACCGACAATGTTGGTCATTTGTCGGCGACTTGGCTCCGTCTGCGACTGCTACTTTATGTTACTGCTTTTTCTAACCAGTTATCTTGAATGAAGAATTGTTGATGACTCCAAAAATCATCTAGTCAATAAGTGACAGTGCATCTACCTCCGTCATCACTTCCAACGAAGGTTCCAACACTTTTAGCGGTGGTTCTATACTTTGATTTTCATACATCTTTCTATCTTTTTATAAGATGACGTCTCCTTGTAAAATAAGAATAAGATCCAAGAAATTGAATCCAAACACATCCACCCTTTTTTCATTTATTTATTTATTTATGTACTATCATTTATTATTTTAAGGTGATTATTAGATAATCTCACTCCTTTCTTATATATTTTTTAGTTGAGTGATGATATACGTACAACTTTTATAACATTTTTACAATTTTGTGGATATTTGAATTTTTTTTCATTTTTTTATTATTTTTTTGAAGTATATTTTTAATATTCTTAATTATTAAGAAAAAAATATAATTTTATTAATATATACATTTTTAATCATTAAATAAATTTAAAAATTAAATAAAAAAATTATAAAACAATTGTAAATGAATATATTTCTCTTTCTAGTTTAATGAATTTACTTACTTTAAAACCAAAAAAAAAAAAAAAAGTTCAGCCTCGTTTGGTCAGCGGTCTTGTAACTTGTAAGATCATAAATAGTGTTGAGAATTTAATGCTCAATTCAGACGGGTACATATTACCAATAAAGACGGTTGCTTTTGCAATTACTTGCGTTTGGTTGTTGTTATCACAATTCAATTCACTTTAATATAATTTTATGCTAAATCTAATATATAAATACTAAATTCTTAAAATATTAAATTTATTTTAACGCCAAACCTCAAATTTATAATTTTTTAATTTAAACTTTTTTTTTTTTTACTTAAGATTAACAATTTTTTTAACCTTTGGTAAATATAGTATTTTTGTGTACTGTTATACAAAATTATACAACGAGTAGTGCTACGGTCAGTCAAATTTGGAGACTGCTGCGCACTCTCAGATGCTTGGAATGTGTATTTTACTAAGAATAATTTTTCTTTTAAGTTTGTATTGTAATTTACGTAAAAATATTTTTTATTTTATGATTAAATAAAATATTTATAAATAAAAATATTTTAATCAATTTTATTCTAAAATTTTATTTTATTTAATTATTTATTACTTAAATTATAAAAAAAATCTAATTTTTTATACATATAACATTACCCTTTTACTATATTAATATACCAGTTGAAGTTAAATGCAACATTCCTGCCGAAGATTAGAAAGTTAAGAACGCAACTTCGTCTCGCACAAGAACGCACCTTCGTCTCTTCTCGTCTCCGCCATCGACACGGTTCCGTACCAGCATGTCTCCGCCACTGGCAAGTTTGGACGGTGTTCTCTCGCCACCGAGACGTGTAGGCAAGAATCTCTCACCACTGGCACGTTTGCACATCTTGAATTCGAGTTTCACAGTTATCAAAACGAGACCTTTGATGAGCTCTTATGCAACATTTTTTGGTAATGATCTCTGGCTTTTCCTTTTTAGTCTTTTGTGATTCTTTGAGTAGATGAGTATTAGCCATTAACTTGTCCTTTCTGCCTTTTTTAGAGGAGATGACCCTGTAGAACAAATGTTGGGAATTTGGACTTCTCAAATTCCCTCCATCAGAGTCTACTTTTGACAGAATAATAAGAAAAATAGAGAAATAAACACAACACAAGAATTTACGTAGAAAACTCCAAAACAAGAGATAAAACCACCAGGCCTAGAGAAGAAAATACACTATGTGAAAAATTGTTACAATCACACAATTTTTCTCATCACCTCAATGACACCCACAAAAATTTCTCCCACTAGTAAAACTCTAACTTTCACCTCTGTTCTTTTTACATACAAAAAATGACAATAGAGAAATTTTACTACAGTCAAAAGTTACTAAATAAGTTTCTGACTGATGTATATAACTAAGGAGGCTAGGCCTCCTTTTATAACTACATGGGCTTGCCCCATTTTATAAACCCACCGATGTGGGATTAACAAAATGAGCAAGAAAATCAACAATTTTCACCTTACAACTTTGACTGATCCCACAGCCACACTCTACCGCAATGAGGAGCTTCATAGCTTTCGCTATCATGCTCTACCATAAAAGCATAACCACTCAGAATAAACCAATTCCAACCATTTCATTTCGGCCCATGTCGAAAATAACCTTACTGAAAAAGTATGGTGCAACTCCCACGTTTGGCTTTCCTGGAAGTTCATCAGCCATCGACATGAATTTCCACCACACCTTGCATCAATGCCAAACCAATGCTCATGTGCAAACTTGTAAAACAACTAACATTAACACATCCTCTGTCATGGTAACTTTGAGATTAGCGACATGCCATGAGAATGTACATGTCTCTTTTTAACAGACATCATCTTCTGTAAAGAGAGATACAATGTTAGTTTCATTGTCAGTATCTCCATTTACTGACTTGGAGCCTCTTTCCGAACCTACTCCACCTCTTGGACAATTTCTTTTGACGTGCCCAGGTTGTCCACACACCTAACTTATCCACACACCTAACAGATTACTTTCTTCTTCATGGAGTTCTTCCTCTTCCAAGCACTAGCTGTCACCATTACTAAGTTCTCAAGTGAACCATTACTTCCACTACTTAGTCTTCTTTCTTCAGAAAAAAATTTACTAGTAACCTCTGAAAAAATTATTTTCTCCTTCCCATGTATCAAAATAGGCTTCATATGCTTATAGGAAGATGGAAGAGACCAGATCAACCTCAAGGCTTGATCCTCATCATCAATTTTAATTCCAACAGATTCCTACTCAGAGATAATGCCATTGAGAACACTTAAATGATCTGAAATAGTCGTACCTCCACTCATCCGTAGTGTATGAAACTGCTCCTTCAGGTACACTTGATTCGAGACACCCTTCGTCTGATACAACTCTTCGAGCTTTTCTCAGAGTCTCTTTGCCGTGAATATTCCATGCACATTTGCAAGAACATTCTTGGCTAGGCACAGACGAATTGCACTTGCCGCTCTCAAATCCAAATCCTCTCAATCTTCATCGCTCATTCCAAATCTGCTCTTTGTTTTATCAATAGTGCTTGGACCGCTACTGACTTCAGAGACTGGTCTACCTTTCAACGTCTTGTATAATCCTGATTGAATCAAGATATCCTTGTCTTGCACTTGCCATAAGCCAAAATTGATTCTCCCATCAAATTTCTCCACATCAAATCTTATAGGATTTGAAGCTCTACCTCCTGACATAACTTCGATAAATTTTACCGTAGAAATGAATAGTACCCACTAAGTAAGTTCACAGGAAAGACTGATCTTTCCTAAACAGAACTTCAAGATTCTCAGGAAAAATTGGAAAGTTACAACGGACACATTTAAAATTTCCAATCTTCTAGACAGAACCTCCTTAGACCGTACGTATTCACACTACCATACCAAAGTTTTACTCTGCAAAAAGAACCTAATGGCTTTGATACCACTTGTTGGTAATCTGGGCTTCTCAAATTCCCCTCACCAGGATCTACTTTTGACAGAATAACAAGAAAAATAGAGAAATAAATACAACACAAGAATTTACGTGGAAAACTTTAAAATAGGAGAAAAAATCACCAGACCTAGAGAAGAAAATACGCTATGTAAAAAATTGCTACAATCACACAATTTTTCTCTTTATTCTAATGACACTCATAAAAACTTCTCCCACTAGTAAAACTCTAACTTTCACATCTTTTCTTTTTATATACAAAAAAGGACAACAGAGGAATTTTACTAAAGTCAAAAATTATTAGATAAGTTTCTGACTAATATATATAACCAAGTAGGCTAGGCCTCCTTTTATAATTATATGGACTTGCCCCATTTTATAAATCTACCGATGTGAGATTAACAAAATGAAGAAGAAAGTCAATACAAAAAGCAAGGAAAAATGTGAGATGGATATGATCAACTTTTTTTTTATATGGTTGGATTGGGTTTGGTGTGAGATACGTTGGGAAAAAAATGAAAGAATTAATCTTCTCAGAACGATGCAAAAAATCTTTTTTTTTTCTATTATCAGGTTCATGGAGTTATGAGAAAGTGCAATTTATCAATTGATGAATTTCTGACTCAGATTCAAACAACCAATTCTAAAATACAATTTTGTAATTTTTCTCCCCAAAACACAGTTTGCTCCAGTTTCCCAAAGGCAAGAAAAAAAAAGGAAAAAAAAAACAAACAAATTTGACTTTTAAACTGATGTAACTGTGAGCCATTGGTTTTGGCCATGCTTCTGAAATGCAAATCTGGTAGTTATAGTGACTCTTAGGAATATAATTTCATAATATTAGTTGTATTGTATTTTGTCTCAACAACAACTAATTAAATTGAGTTTTATTCTCGCTAGTCTGAGTCCATCAAAAGCAGCTGTTTATATTTTTTTAAATCCATCAAGAATCACTTCATTTTGGAAATTTGGTATGAGAAATGATTTTTAAAAAAATTGGGCCAAAAATGCAAAACTGCTAAAATATTTTGTTTAAGTATTGTTTAGATGGAGAAAGATGAAGAGCACGCATCTCCGTAAACACTTACCACAGATTCACCAATAAATTTATTAATCTAGGTATTCGTAATCGTGTTTAAAATTTAACGTAATTGTTTCACTTAATCTCTACATTTATTACACATTTATTACGTAAGTTTTGGTTAACTCTTTCACTAATAGTTGGTTTATGTGTTAGGTGATACTAAGACCATGGTATCTGGATTTATTAGCACCTCCTATCGCGCATCCATCAACTAATAGAACATCTCTTTTGGTTGGCATAAACTTTACAAGCTTTAGCCATATCGAATAAATTCAAGAGGCTGAGACTAACTCTGGGGAGGCCGAGAAATCAGTCTCAGGCCGAGACTTTGTGTATGCCCTCTATTCGCAATACTGTTGAATCTAAAAATGGTGAAGCGCCCGGTACACTTAATACAATATAGATTGATGACGACAATGGCATTAAGGAGCTTAAGTTGGGGATGTTATTTAGATCCGAATAAGAGTTAATTTCTTATTATAAAAAATATGAAAAATAATGTGGTTTTAGGGTAACCATACAAAGGAGTAAGATGGATGTGTATGAGAGTCTGAAATATGTCCCATTAGATTGTGCTCATGGAAGGCACGAAATCGAACTTAATATGAAAAAACAAAAAAAAAAATTTAAATGGTGGTGATATATATCCAGCCGCTGCTTTCACAATGACTTTAATTCCTTGCAAACGCATGATTTTGAACAGCCAAACAGATCACCATAGACCAGAAAACCAAATGAATTAGAGGAAACCAATTACGAGCTAGAAACATTAAAAAATATTAAGCTATACAAGAGTATTAGCATTAGTTCTATCAAGAAGAAAAATTTGATAAAAAATATAAATTTAATAAAAAATTAATACCTCTATATTCATAATCCTACATTGAATTAATTATTAGATGTATCAAATAATAATATAATACACAACTTATAAAATAATAAATATATCTATAATTTATTCATCTAACAAATATATTAAAAATATATATTATAATAGATAAATAATAACTCTTAAAATTTAAAATAACATGTGTGAATACTGTAACTCAAAGTTAGTTTGATGATTTTAATGAATTTAATGTAATTTGCATTGGTTTTTTATAAATCTAATACTAATACTCTAAAAAGTAAATTTTATATCCATGAAATGATTAAAATATCCAACATCATCAATATTACACCGAATTTTAATAATACAAACATAGAGTTATAAAGATGAAGTTATGAACACAGTCAACATGAACAGTCCATTATCACAAAAGATATCTGGGCATCGTTAATATAACGTAAAAAAATAATTTTAAACTTCTATTATAAATAAAATAAATTATCCCTTCAGAAAAATAAAAAGTAAAAAATTATAATATATGTTGAGATACGGATTGGGCGAACATCCGGCTGGTTATATATACGTATTGCACAGTTTCCGAAATAAGAAGAAAGAACCATCTTGGATGGAACAAAACCACAAGTTCGGGAGAGACTCCTTCGAAATCACTCTCGAGTGATTTTCACTTGTGGGATCGGTATCAGGAAACCTAATCGAAGGTTTTCTGCTCCTGGTATCGCCTTTTTTCTTTCTTATTCATTGCTCTTGCAAAGCAAATTGTATGATTAGAAAAAGAAAAGAAAAAAAAAAGTAGTACAAATTGCGAAGCTTTCGTATGTGGTAATGCTTCATTTGCTTTACTGTCCTTGTTGATTTGATTGTTCTTCTTCCTTGCTTGTTTCATGATTATGGATTTCTCAGTGATAAAGTTGGATGCTTTTGGACCTGTCTCAATAAACTGGAATGTTTGATAGACTTCGTGTTTTTCTTTTTGCCTTCTGGAATAAAACCTTCAAGCTTGTATCCATATCGGAGTGGATTTATCATGATGAGTACCGAGCGAAAATGGGAGGAAACGCGGCCTGATGGCCCCAAGGATGAAGACCGTGGGCTTTGTTCTGAATTTGCCATGCCTGAGGTATGTATTTATTATTTTTCCTTCTCTGTTTTCCTAAATTCTTACATGCTGCGTCTGCTTACTTATTTATAGATATATAGAAACGTGGGAAAATATGACCGCTTTCATAAGTATGCAAATTTGCTGAGATTTACGGGGCTTTTGATTATTTATTTTGTGTGCTAATAGAGTGACAGTGGCCCGGTGGCTGATCTGATTAGTAGCTTGCCAGACGACATTCTTTCTTCAATCATATCCTTACTGTCATTGAGGGAGGCGGCAGTTACTGGAATCCTTTCAAAAAGATGGAGGTACCTTTGGATGAGTTCTTATAACCTTGAATTAGATGGAAAAAACATGTTTGGGGACCACTTCCAACGGCAGTCTACCAAATGGAGACAGAAGAAAAAGAGTAGATTTGTGAGTTGGGTTAATCATATTCTGGAACTCCATGTTGGCAAAAATGTTGATTCCTTTAGGCTCAAGTATTCCTTGCAGGGGGATTATAGTTGCGTCGATCGATGGATTCAATTTGCAATTGATAAGCATGTTGAAAAGCTTGATATCAACCTGTCTGAAGATTATCCATTAGGCTTATATGATAAGCTCTATCCATTTCCCCATTGGCTATTTGCTCAAGTGGGAAAACAATCAAAAATAAAGAAATTGTCTTTGGTGTCTTGCAGATTGTGTCTTCCCACAAACTTCAGTGGTCTGAACCTACTTTCATCTATCTATTTGGCATGTACAAGTTTAGATCAAGAGAATGTGGATAGCGTTTTGGCTAATTGTCCATTTCTAGAACGGCTAAGTTTGCTTATGTGTTCTTGTCCAGCTCGTTTGAAGTTTTCTGGTGGAGGCAGTGTTCTCAGTCTGAAACACTTGATGATATTTCGATGTTATCCAGTTGAAAATGTTGAAATTCGTGATGCCAAAAATGTTACATCAATTTCATACACTACAGACACGTTTGGACAGGTCTTCTTAAAGGGCAGTGCACAACCTCTTAGGTTATGTTTAGATATGGGTTTTTATCCTTCATCTCATACAACATATGTCCTTGGAACTCTTCCAAAAGAGTTTCCACAAGTTGAGGATTTATCTCTGTCCATTCCGTTTATCGAGGTATTGCTACAGGAAAAGAATCTTGATTTTGTGCCATTCTTAAATTTAACTATTTTATGTCTCTAGTTAATCTTTTGTTGATTGTCTTTCAGATACCTATACAGTTTACCACCTTTACTAGACTCAAGAAATTGAGCCTATCAGATTTAAGCTTGGAAAACAATCTCCTGGGCATGATCTCTGCATTTTTGGAGGCTGCACCATCATTGGTTCAATTTTACATTGATGTAAGTTGTCTTAGATGCTAAGCTCATTTATATTGGACTTCTCCAATTATCTCACATTTTAAACTGGATCTAAGAGATGTTGAAAAATATAAATCTAAAAGTTTATTTATTGTCACATTATTCATCCTAACCACAGCCTAATCAATGCTTAACTCATATTGGTTGTTAGATTTATTTCATAGAGCTCCCTTTAATTCCATTAGTGTAATGCTATGTGTTGCTTTGTTAATTTCGTATCTCCTTTGACCCTTTGTTTAGCATGCAATGCACTCTATTTGTTTTCTGTTCCCTGCCAAAATTCAAATTTGCATTTTCACCTCTGGGCCTATGATTGTTCTAAAATTGGATGAGATTTATTTGACTATTTTCTAGGTTTACAGTTTTGGAGATATTGCTCTGATTGTGACATATTGGTCGATGTCGATATGATTATTTACTTGGCAAAATAGTAATGATTTTTTGCTTCAATGCTTTGTTCTTTGTAGCTCGGTGATGCCTGCGAGGAAACTGAAAATCTAGAATGCAGAAAGATAGTTGAACAGGCGGAGTATCTAAAGCACAAAAAAATAATTCTTAATGAATATCCTCAACATCAGCATTTAAGGGAAGTGGAACTTCGCTGTTTTAGTGGTTATCCATTTGAGTATGACCTTGCTATATATCTGTTCAAAAAAGCTAGTGTTCTTGAGAAGATGAGCATCGATCAAGTAACTTCACTTTATTCGGGAGATGGTGAACGGGCTATTATTAATTTTGGAAAGCCTAAAATCAAAACAGAGCAGATTTATAGCATTCTGCGTTTGGAGGTGCCATCTACTACTAGTTTAGTGGTTTTGTGATCTTTCTTGCCCCCATTTTCCTAAAGGTGGGATGTGACTTTCCCATCAAAACTTTGTCATTCTGGAGTGATGAGCGTGATGGTTTGATTGTTACTGTTTTTGTGTTTTGTTAAAAACGCCTGGAAACAAAAACTTTGTGTTTTATAGGAAAAGGTCCTGTTAGGAAAAGGTCCTTAATTAAGTGGCTGCAATGAATGTGAAACTTCTGTTATTGAGGTTGTTATTGGCTGCCTGAGTTGGGAGTTTGTCTGTGTTATCCCTGTAAATTGATTCTAAACCTACTTCAGGGTAAATTGTCCCGTCCCGGTATGTCTTTTGATAGGAATGTGATGGAATATGCTGACACCTGGAGCTGTCTGTCCTCTAGGAACAATCTGGATTTGACACGTGTGTAAATGCAATATACAAAGCCATTTCATAAAATTACGAAAATATAAACTGAAAAAATATTTTAAAAAAAAATAGAATTATAATTTATAATATTTATTAAAAAAAAAATGGAAGGGGAAAGATTCTCTAAATAATGATGCATTCTAATATTCTATCCCTATAATAACCATATTTTCGACAACCTTAAAACAGAGTGCCATTAAAGAGGATTAGCCATATGAAAGCATCTATTTACAGGTCTAGACCAGCCATGATAAAAATACTCCTCTTTTATTAAGATCTCATAAGTAATAGAACAAATAATTAAGATTATTTCAAATTTTCTTTTAGGACAAATATGCATATTTTCAAAATTAACTTTAGTCCTTTTCTTTTATGCAAAAGTTACCATAGAAACTTTGCTTATACTTGCTAGCTTGTCAAAAAATTTTCTCAATAATGTCAAATAAAAATCCTAAAATATCATCATTTTCGAATTTTGTCGATATTCACTTAATATCTCCAACTAAAACATTAAACTCTAAATTATTTACTACTAAAATCTAACTATAAGAAATTTAATATTAGATAATATAATTATATAAGAACAATCTATTAAAACAAACAACAAACTTTTATTTAAGAAGTATACTTAACTAGTTTCTTTTTAAAGGGATAAAAAGTAATATTTTGCACTTAATATTCACTTCCAAAATTCATACTTAACAAAAAAAAATTATGTACTATTACTAATAGTATAGTTCAAATCTCTGTTTATTTTCTTATAGGTTATATATTTGAAAATATAACTCTTTCACAAAACCGAACTGGACCTAATATAAAATTAAAAATCTACCTAAGAAAAGGGTATTTTAGAAAATAATTATAAATTGCATGGGCTTATTGGGAAGTAAAAACTAACAGCCACAATTACTGAACAATTAAAATGCATGAGGCCATGCGCACGACAGAACCAAACTCACCGAGGGATGAAGGGCTCTGACGGAGCTGGGCGGCCGAGGTGAAAACTCCGGCAAGCTGGGTAGCTGCGCAATGAGTTCGAGAGTGATGAGAGAGAGACCAAGTGATGAGAGAGAGGTTACGGGAGGAAAAGATAAACGTAGAGAGGCAGTACGGGGAAAGACCGACGTGGGCTTACTGAGAGGGACCCGGCGGACCTATGGTGGCAATTTCGGCAATTTCCGTGGCTCTCCTTGGTGTTTCATGTCGGATCCAACGTGGTTCTCGTGCCTGATCTAACTGGGCAGCAGCTGAGTTTTCCTCTGTTTCGGTGTGAAGAAACAGGGGGCTTTATGGTGGTTTACGAAGGGTGATGCAATGATAGTGGCGTATGGCGGAGGGGTCTGGCTCATGCCTCATGGTTGACCACTCCAATGAGGATGGTGCTGCCGTGAGAGGGGGTTCCCGTGGCTACAGGTAATGGTTTGCATCGTCTGCTGCACTTTATGTGTGACGTACGTTCTCGACTGGGCTCCTTGGTGTTTGGAATAGTCAAGTCAACACCAAAATTATGCAACGTGATGAGAAGTTGGAGGCTTCTAGAGTGGTATACGCTGAATGGAAGGAACTGGATTGAGGCGTCGAAATTTCCACCGTCATTTAATATAGTTCACACTTATTTGTTTGTCTATAAATAAATGTAATGAGTGTTAAAACAAAATGGGTGTTTGAGTGCAGTGCATAATGTGAGCTGTAATATGGGTGCAGAACTTGCTACAACCATAGGCGTGGTATGAGAGATGTAAGGAGAGAAAGAGAGAGCTTGTTGAGTTCTGAGAGAAGTGAGAGGCGAGTTGAGAGAGTATGATCTCCTCCCTAAAATATTCTCTATATTTCACTGGTTATTAGTGGAATTTTCTTTTCTCTGTGTGGACGTAGGCAATTTTGGCGAAACCACGTTAAATTCCGGTCTCCATATTATTTGTGAGCTTCTGCCGATCCCAACAAGTGGTATCAGAGACGGTAGGAGGCCGGATTTGTGAATTTTCGTGAGAGACTCATTTTTAAACTTGATCTAAATCAAGTTTGGAGGATACCATCAGATTCCTCAGGTCAAGACGAAAATTTTAGTGAAAATTTCGTCTCAAACGGACACCGGACGAAGCTACACGCTCCACACGCGCCGACACGGCGACGGCCACGAGCCGACCACGGGACCTACGTGCCACACGCGCGCGCAGTGAAGAAGACAAGCTCCGACCTGCTAAATCCGGGTGATCCGACCCGAACCGGTTTGACCCAATTTTCGACCCGCTACAATAACCCAACGGATAAAGAATATTCCGTCGGTATATTCCGTCGGCGGAATAATATTTTGTCACCGAAAAGAATATTCCGTCGCCGGTAAGAATATTCTGATGCTGGAATATTCCGTAGACTGAGAGAATATTCCGGTGGCCGGATAGAATATTCCGGTGGACGGTGGAGAATATTCCGACAGACGAAAAAATATTCTGTTTTTCTTATTTTTCAGGTTTTCGGCGCAATTTTGATCCGTTTGTTGAGATTCAACTCCGAACGTTGAGAAAAGATCACTCTAATCAAAGATTAAATCCGAACTGATGGAGGAATAAACATTGAGCAAGGGGAGCAGTTTCCTTTTCCATTAGAATCTGCACAATTGGCAGATGAGGGGAGTTAGGAAAGATTCAAGAGATGGTTGCAGTTCTTACTTTTCAGCAGGAAAGAACACTGGAGAGCAGTAAATTCGATTCTCAGGTACCGCACAGGTACATCAACTTTGTACTATGGGGGAGCGGATCCAGTCTTGGAAGGTTAAGCTGATACAGCTGATGATCTTGATGGAAGATCTATATCAAGATTCATTTACACATTTATAGGGGGAGCTGTATTAAGGCAGTCCAGACTGTAGGCATGTGTGGCTTTATTCACAACGGAAGAGATGTTGTGATTAAAGCAGTTTCTCCAAGAGACATGGTTCAACCAAGGAGTACAAAGTGTATTGTGAAAGTCAAAAGAGCTTTTGACTTGGGTCACAATGTGATTCGCCATCATTGGATATATGAGGTGATGGATCAGTAGCTATTGAAGCTTGTGAAGATCCATGAGAAAGAGAATTTGACGACATGCTAACAAAGGTAATCTTACAAGAGCTATGTCAAGACATAGTTTGAATAGATACCTTGAATTAAAAGATGTCAGAACATCCTCCATTTGGTGTTGAGGGGGAGATTGTTGGAATAGTCAAGTCAACACCAAAATTATGCAACGTGATGAGAAGCTGGAGGCTTCTAGAGTGGTAGGCGTCGAATGGAAGGAGTTGGATTGAGGCGTCGGAATTTCCACCGTCATTTAATCTAGTTCACACTTATTTGTTTGCCTATAAATATATGTAATGAGTGTTGAAACAAAATGGGCGTGTGAGTGCAATGCATAATGTAAGCTGCAATATGGGTGCAGAACTTGCTGCACCCATAGGCGTGGTATGAGAGATGTAAGGAGAGAAAGAGAGAGCTTGTTGAGGTCTGAGAGAAGTGAGAGGCGAGTTGAGAGGGTGTGATCTCCTCCCTAAAATGTTCTCTGTATTTCACTGGTTATTAGTGGAATTTTCTTTTCTCTGTGTGGACGTAGGCAATCTTGGCCGAACCACGTTAAATTCCGGTCCCCATATTATTTGTGAGCTTCCGCCGATCTCAACACTTGGTAGCAGTGGCTTGAGGAGGCGCCGTAGGCTAGGTCTTGAGTAGGTGGTTTTCGGGAGGTAAAGGTGGTGACTTTGGGCGGCGTTATCCTCAACTGAATACTACTGAGCCTTGGACTCATATTCCAAACTAGCCTAACTCGTTCCATAATTTGTGAAAAACCAAATAAAATAAATCCCAATTGATCCATAAAATAATAATTGAATTTAACCTAACTATCAATCCAGATTTTGACCTGTAACTATTCTACAAAATTACTCGTTAAAATCCAAGTGGGCATTTCATCCATATTAAAAAAAAAAAAACCGAATGCGAATTTAATGCTAGGCCCGAGTGTTATAGTAATATCTTGGTGAAGACTTGTAAACAGTGCCAACATATGAGAAATATTTCAAACCATAGGAGCTACCATTGAAAAATATCTTGGAGGTTGAATTATTTGATATTTGGAGAATCGATTGTATGGGTCATTCTTCTCCTTTCTTAAGCTTTGTTTACATCTTGCTAGCAGTGAATTGTGTTTCAAAATGAGTGGAGGCAATTGCTGCAACGGTAGTGCTCAAATTTCTGCATAAGAATATATCCACAATATCTGACACCCCATGAGCTGTCACTAGTGACGAAGGAATCCACTTTAGCAACAAGTGGTTTGACAACTTGCTTTCTAAATATGGTATGAAGCACGAACTAGCACTTGGCTACTATCCTCTAACCAATGTCCAAGCTGCAATTCCGGATCGAGAAATTAAAAACATCATTGAGAAGACGGTCTACACCAATAGGAAGGATTGGACAAAAGGCATACCATATAGACTTTAAAAGACCTATCGGAATGTCTCCTTACGATTAGTGTTTGGAAATGCATGTCAATCTTTTTGTAGAGCTGGAGCATAGAACTTATTGAGTTGTAAAGAAGTATCATTTTGAATTGAAGGCAATAAGGGAAAATCAACTTATGCAATTGAATGAAATTGATGAGTTTCGAAATGATGCTTATAAAAATGCGAAGTTCTAGAGAGAACGGACGAGAAAGTGGCATGACGAGCAGATTCTTAGGCATGAGGTTGCACCAGGACAACAAGTTTTACTCTTCAATTCACGACTCAACTCTTTTCGGGCAAGTTAAGATCAAGATGGATGAGTCCTTATATAATTAACAAAGTTTCCTCAATTGGAGCAATAATTTTGAAGGACAAGACAATAAGTATTTTCAGAGTTAAAGGTCAAACATTGAAGCATTAGTATCGAGATGAAGTAGAGAGAAACTGTGCACTTATTCCGCTTGGAAACCCCAATTGATGAAGATAAAAAAGCATGGACGTAGACTTTAAAACAAGCGCGTATGGGAGACAACCCATAAAAAGGTTTTTTTTTAGGCCTGTTTGGATTTGGAGATGAGATGAGATGAATTTAATTTATTTTTTAATATTATTATTATTTTAGGATTTGAAAAATGTGTATTGGGATTTGAAAAATGTGTATAAAAATTTATACACATATATAAAAAATTATAAAAATATAATGATGAAATGGAAATAAGTTGAGATGAGTTCAACTCACTTCCGAATCCAAACGGAACCTTACTCTTTTTATTGTCATTTTGAATAATTTAGATTTTGATGTAGTTTTGTTTAAAATGAATAAAAATCTGGAAATTACAAACTAGCAGGCCGATCCGCTATGAAACCAGAGAAATTGATTTCACTTCTTCACGCTTTCTCACTTTTGAATTGCAATGAGGCGATTGATTAGTTTAAGTTTGGGGGTGTAAACTCCTAGTCATTTTGTCTTCTTAATTGATGTTTATTTTATTTTCTATGAGTTTTGAGTTGTTGATTCTCTTATCAAGCATGTATTTAAGTATGATTGAATTCACTACGACTTTGATTTTTTTTTTATTGGGGATCGGACTAAGAAAAATCTTCAAAAAATTATTTTTTGTCAAGCTGAATTTTGTGTGTACTTTGATTGAAATCTCTACCCTTGAACATAATTCTCATAATTTTTTTTCTTTATTCCATTTTGCATAGAAAGAGAATGAGTATAATTAACTGCATCATGAGAGTCCAATCTTGTTTTGCTCTAGAGTTTGTTGATGAATCCTTGAGATGAAATCCTAGTTGATACCAAATATTAGAGAAACGATCTAAACATTATTTTTCATAAATAAAAAAAATTTCTAATCTTGCTAATGTGTCCCTCTCGACCCTTACGTGTGATTTGGTGGATGTAATGACACCGAAATGATGACTGCATGGATCATGCATTCCATTGCCAAGTGCCTAGTGTGTGCAACATGCAATAAGTGTTCATATAATATTCGTAGCAGAAAGATGAACATGGAATTCAAACTAAGTACCAAAAATCGTAAAATAAACAACTGGCAAAAAATAAATATCCTCAAAAGAGTTCTACAATTATCCGACAAGGTATATAAATAAAAGAGCAAAATACATAACATAAAGAAAAATAAATCTCATGACAACAAGGCAACAACAACTTTAGCAAATCACTCCTTTGGCACTACTAGTCCCTCGAGCTCATAATCTTCCTACGTGCTAAAGTCTATAGTTCATAAAATGAAACCGTAGGTAAGAGAAACATAGTGAGATTATGAAATCTTAACAAATAATCAATCAACCAACATAAAAGAATTTAAAACACATTTATACAACCAACATATTTAACAGTCATATCAGTAATGCATACAAGAACAAATCTACCCGTTTTTCTCCAAAAAAACACATTTAATCATACACGCCAAAAACTCCATTTTGGCCCAATTATACCTATTTATTATGCACCATGGTCTCCCTTCAGAACTATCCATACATCCTACCTCCCTTCACCACATCATGAGAAACAACCATACATGTGACTTCATAATAAGTAATGTCCAGCTCCGCGCTTGATGCATACCTTAACTAGATATCTTCAAGCACCTACCAACAAGAGGCCACAGGTCATGCATACCTTCTTGAATGACCCAATTGTCGTCTGACGATAGTCCAAGAGACGTTACTTAGTTTATTACGCTCCCAAGTGACCAAAAGAGCTCGATCGAGATAATGCCACATTTCGACTTGGGGTCATGATATGCACACACCCACACGTTATAACCAGCACATACATACCCAATTTTCAGTTCATACAATGTGGCATAACACATCATAATTATATAATTAGAACGAATAATAATAATAGAAAATGTGCATATGCATAACAAGCATTATATTGGATGATATAACAGATCACTCAACATGAAAATACACAATACCACAACAATTACAATCACCCAATTCCACAATTTCACAACCATGACAACATGCATTTTCCCAAACCAACCTCTATTTTTGGCCCAAGGCCCAAACCAATCTCATCTTCAGTCTAATTTCCCAACGCTCCCTGGGCCTAAGGCACAACACAATCAACTTGACTATAGAAAAGCATTAGTGTAAAAATAATATTCCAATCCTAAAATAGTCGCATCGGAAGATTACTTACAATATAGTCAGACAAATTTCTAAAAGATCATGTGTGCATCGGTCTACAATTGTCGTGTAAGGTCAAGGGCGTGCGTCGCAATGCGGACTAGGGGTGTAACCAATCCAATTTAGTTTAGTTTAGTTTAGTTTTAGACTAATTGTGGGACTGAATTGGTTTATACTAGCTTTTCATTTTCAAAAATTGATCCTGCATCGGCTATCCTTTGAAACCAATATTTTCTATTTTAACGAATCATGTTCGATTCAGTCTGATTTTAATAAAATGTCAATTTATCATAAGGAATGTATTGAGAATTTTCTAGGCCAAACATGTAATTAATATACTATATGTTTTATATTAAAATAAATTTACATGTTTAAAATTAAAATTTTATATTATAAACTATAATATAACATTATTCTATATATAATTATAATTTATATTATATATAAAATTGTTTATAATAAAAAAAAATATTACATATAATTTTAAAAATTAAATAAAAACATATATAAATATACGAACTGGTGCAGTTCGATTTGGTTTAGTCCCAAAAAGTGTAGAATTGATTCTGTAATGGATTTGACTGATTTTTAAAAGAAAAGGACCGGTCCAAAACTGGACCGAATCCACCAATTTGGGCTTGTTTTATAGTTTATCGATTTATTTTTACACCCCTAATGCGGACGAACACCAAGGTGTTCGCAATTTAAGCACACAACAAATTATTAAAAAGAAATGGACAGATTGATCACCGAAGTGTTTCCAAAAGTGGCAGCGCAGCAACAGCAGGCATCAATGGGATTGAGTTACCGCACAGGTTGGATGGTTTAAGGGTGAGTGAAGAGGGGGATACGAGTATGGTGGCTCGATGAAGACTGTGAGACTAAGGCAAGGTGGTTAGGTGTGGCTGGACATGGCGACTTGAATGGTGATGCACAAATAAACACTCTAAAAACCCTTGAAACAATGACCAAAAAGGTTGTAAACTATGGATCTAGGCTATGGGAGAGGAGGGAAGCAATGTTTGGGATGGTTTGAGATGTGTGCAGTTCACCCTATTTATAAGTCGAGTAGAAGGGTTCAATTATCGCAGGAGGAATTGTGATTGGTCAAAGGGGCGGTGCGAGGTGAGCCAAGGGTCACCACATGACAGGCCATGTGTAGTGACAAGCTGCCATTTTCATTGAGTTTAGTTTAGTTTTAGATTAATTGTGGGACTGAATCGGTTTATACTAGTTTTTCATTTTCAAAAATCGATCATGCATCAACTATCCTCTTAAACCGATATTTTCTATTTTAACAAATCATGTTTGACTCAGTCTAGTTTAATAAAATGTCAATTTATCATAAGGAATGTATTGAGAATTTTCTAGGCCAAAAATGTAATTAATATACTATATGTTCTATATTAAAATAAATTTACATGTTTAAAATTAAAATTTTATATTATAAACTATAATATAACATTTTTCTATATATAATTATAATTTATATTATATATAAAATTATTTATAATATAAAAAAATATTACATATAATTTTAAAAATTAAATAAAAACATGTAAATATACAAACATGTACAATTCGATTTGGTTTAGTCCCAAAAAGTGTAAAATTAATTCTGTAATAAAATTTGATCGATTTTTAAAAGAAAAGAACCGGTCCTAGAATAGACCGGTCCAAAACTAGACCGAATCTACCACTTTGGGCCTGTTTTGTAGTTTATTGATTTATTTTTACACCCCTAACGTGGATGAACACCAAGATGTTAGGAATTTAAACACACAACAAATTATTAAAGAGAAATAGACAGATTTCCCATCGAAGTGTCGCCAAAAGTGGCAGCGCAGCAGCAGGCATCAATGGGATTGACTTACAACTAATGTTTTGAATACCGTACCGGTAGACGTACCGGTCGAGGCACTGGAACAAAATATTTTTCTGTATTGGTATCGTTTCGGAATAGTCTATATAAAAATAAATATTATATATATACATACATAAACTATAAAAAAATAAAATTACTAATTATTTTATAATTCATACAAATAAAATATACCTTATATATCTATAAAAAGGAAAAAAAATATAATCTATATAAAAAAAATCACTAAAAAAAAAACTATCCGAAATCCAGTATTTCGGCCTGTACCAACCGAAATGTCCAAAATTTTAAGCGAAACAAAATCTTGCTTTTTCTGTACCAGTCAACCGGCCGGTACGGAATATTTCGACTGTATCGGCTGGTACGAAACGGTATTAAAAACAGTGGTTACAATGCACAGGTTGGGTGGTTTCAAGGTGAGTGAAGAGGGGGATACGAGTATGGTGGCTCAAGGAAGGTTGTGAGACTAAGGCGAGGTAGTTAGGTGTGGCTAGACACGGCGGCTTGAACGGTGACGCACAAATAAACACTTTAAAAATTCACGAAACAATGACAAAAAAGGCTATGAATTATGGATGTAGGCTATGGGAGATGAGGGAAGCAATGTTTGAGATGGTTTGAGGTGTGTGCAGTTCAACCTATTTATAGGTCGAGTTTAAGGGTTCAATCATCACATGAGGAGCTACGATTGGTCAAAGGGACGGTGCGAGGTGAGCCAAGGGTCACCACGTGGCAGCTCATGACAGGCCATGTGTAGTGACGAGCTGCCATGGCTAGGATCATTTGGTTGTAAGGGAGAAAAAGGGGAGAAAACAAAGGTGTGGCTTATGGTTTGGGGTAAAAAGGCACGGTGGTGTAGGTTGGGGTGGAGAGGCGTCACAGTGTTGGACCCGTGGCACAGAGAGGCTGGCAGTACGAGGCGACAACGCTTGGGGAGGTCATATATTTTGTGGAGAAGAGAAAAAAGAAGAAAAGAAAAGAAGGAGAAGAAAGAAGAAGGGGCTGCATCGCAAGGGTTCATGCAATGGAGCCATATGGTTCTCTTCAAGTAGAGCCAAAATAGCACCGTGTAGCTAAAGAGCTAGACTCCCTTTCACTCACACGGGCTAGGCCCTGCACACACACACCCCCCCTCAGCCCAAATTGAAATAAACACACCTAAACACCAACACAAATAGCCCAAATTGAAAAAAAAAACATAACTAAAAATAAAAGGGACACACCAAAATAAAATAAAAATTACACAATAACTTAATAATGAAAAAATAAATTAAATAAGACCCAATCATAAAAATAATTTGAAATAAAGGAGCCAATAAATAATAAATAATGATAAATTAATTAAGAACACAAAATAAGGGATCTCACATCCTTCCCCTAAAAGAAACTTCAACATCAAAATTGGCAAACTCATTCATTGATTCAAAGATAAGATACAACATATAGCTCAAGTCAAGTGTGAGGAAGACATACAATCAATAATACCCAAATAGTAAGGGTAGAACTCTCTCATGTCTACCTCTCCCTTCCAAGAAAAGTCTAGAGCTAACGGATTTCCTCATGATATTTTAACCAAAGGTACCGTCTTAGATTTCAATTTTTGCTTTTTGAAGTCAACAATTTGACTCGACTCAACTTCATAAGTGAGGTAAGGCTAAAATTGGATGCCGTTTGGGTAGACGAAACGCGGATCCTGTTATCTGAAACTCTTGATCAGTGATGACACATGGAATATATCATGAACCTCTCTAAAATAATCTAGTAAGACAATCCTATAAACAACAGGCCCAACCATTTCTAGAATCTGAAAAGGAATGACATACCTCGTGCTAAGCTTTCATTTGTTACCAAAACGCTTAACGCATTTCAAGGGGAAGACTTTGAGGTACATTCAGTCACCTACCTCGAAGGAAAGGTCTTTCCTTCTCGTGTTTGCATAACTTTTCTGACAACTTTGTGTAGCCACCATCTTGTCTCTTATAACTAGAACCCGATCCTTCATCTCCTGAACAACTTTTGGCCCAAGCAACTTCCTCTCACAAATTTCGTTCCAAAACAAAAGCGATTTGCAACTTCTCCCATAAAGAGCTTCATAAAAAGCCATTTGAATGGATGCTTGGAAGCTGTTATGGTATGCAAATTATATAAGCGGCAAATGATTTTCTCAACTTCCCTTGAATTCCAAGACACTGGCTCCCAACATATCCTAGATAGTCTAAAAGGTGCGTATTGATTAGCCATTAATTTAAGGATCATACGCATTACTAAACTTTAATTTAGTGCCCATGACTACCTTAAAGCTCTTCCAAAAATGGGATGTGAACCGCGGGTCCTGATCTAACACTATGCTTTTAGGTATCCGATGCAAACGCACTATATCTTTTACATACAACCGATTCAACTTCTCGAAAATATCAGTGTTAGCAACAGGTAGGAAATGAGCACTTTTGGTCAACCAATCAACAATTACCCAAATCAAGTTCTTTCTACTACAAGTCCTCAACAAACCCACCACAAAATCCATAGCAATATCATCCCACTTCCACTCAAGGATAGAGAGCGTTTGGAGATTACTAGTAGGCCTATGATGCTCAGTTTTAACTTGACGGTAAGTGGTACATCTTGTCACAAACATAGCAATAACCTTATTCATCCTTTCCCACTAGAAAATTCTCCTTAAGTCTTGGTACATCTTCATGCTTCTAGGATGTATTGAATTAGGGGCTGTATGAGCCTTAGCTAGAATTTGCTCCTTAAATTATAAATTCAGGGGAATAACCCTACAATTCCAGAATTGGAGAATACTATCTTTATCCAAATTGAAATGTGTGGTCCTCTAGACCTTTTGGCTTTTTTTTGGATATCTAACAGCTTCAGGTCCCTTCTTTGGAGAGTCTTCAACTCCTCAAACTCAACAAATCGAACATCATGCATTGAAGCTAACACCTCTTCTTGCTACGAGTTCTCCACCAGAAGTCTTCTAATCCCTTCAAGGAGGGAGTCTAATCGCGATGACTCAACCTCATTTAGCAAATGAGACTTTTGACTCAACACATCGGCAACTTGGTTCGCCTTTCCAAGATGATAGTTAATCTTACACTGATAATCACTGATTAACTCCAACCACTTTCTTTGTCTCATATCGAGATCTTTCTACAAAATAGATGCTTCAAAATCTTATAGTCAGTGTAGACTTCACAAGCCTCACCATATAGATAATGCCACCAAATCCTAAAAGCAAAAACCACAACTACCAGTTTGAAGTCATGCATGAGATAATTCCATTCTTAATCCTTCAATTGGCAGATTGCATAAGTAACAACTTACCCCTCCTGCATAAAAATACATCCCAAACCAAACTTGGAAGCATCATTGAAAACCACAAACGACTTGTGCAGCTCGAGAAGTGCCAAAACAGATGTTGTAATCAATTTCTTTTTCAACTCTTGGAAACTTCTCTTGCACTTGTCAGTCCAAAATGAACTTAGCATTCTTCTTAAAGCAGTTCCAGATAATCAAGAAAATCCTTCCATGAATCTTTGCTAGTACACGGTGAGTCCCAAAAAACTCCAAATCTCATGTACTAATGAAGGATGCAGCCATGCCAGAACAACTTTCACTTTGCTAGGATCTATTGCTACACCATTTAGGAAATAACTTGTATAAGAAATCTTACTTCTTCCATCCAAAACCTACACTTGTTGAGCTTCGTATACAACTGATGCTCTCTTAAGTTCTCTAAAACCAATCGAATGTGACAAGCATACTCCTCAAGAATAAACCAAGATGTCGTCATTGAAGACCACCACAAATGAATCTAGATAGGGTTAGAACCAAAGTTTTAGATTATGTTCCATTCCATTCGAGCCGAACGACTGAAATTTTTCGTTCTGGAACGATAAAGTGCTAGATTTCACACCGATCAAAATTCTGGGTGTTTCAAATTGTGCCGATCTATTTCGGCCGACATATTAATTCTGGTCCGGAATTACTACAAATGGTTATTTTGTAATACTTCACATTTTTATTGTAATTATACCAGGCCAACCATTTATTAGCCAAAATCTCTTTACTTTTTTTTTTCTAAAACCCGTGTTCCACTTCAACTTCATAGTTCATCTCCCCCATTTATGAAATCGCACTATCGCATCCTCCATTGACGAACTACAACCACAACAGCACAACTCCTTTACAACGGTGCCACCTCCACAATGAATTGATCTCTAGTAACCTAAGCTCCTCCACAGCCAACAATGCAGCTCCGACAACGCTATATCACAGATCCCCTTTTTAATGCCACAGTGTGTATCAGATAATCGGATTCCTAATTTCCTATTTCAATTTACAATTTACTATTACTTATTACTTATTAGTCTTTATTAGATTTTTAGTTGTAGATCTACAACAATTTTACTTTGTATATTGAGAATTTGAAATTGATCTACACATATTGCATATATTAATAAAATAGATATGATGTGGGTTTGTTTTTATTTGTGGAAAAATTTACAATTACAATTTATGCCACTGTGTGTTGAAATTCTTCTTGAGAATTTGAGCTTGATCTAAAACAATTAAAATTTATACCATTGTGTTGAAATTCATATAAGACTTGTATGAGTTTTATTTTAGAATATAGCTATTATATACAATTTATTCATATAATGACTATCCCGAAACAGCACACCAAAATGGACCGGTATCAAAATATTCGGTTCTAATACCTCAATCGGAATGGTCAGCGAAATGAAATTCAAAATTTTGTTCAGAACACCTTATTCATCTTGTCAATGAATGTTGCACGAGCATTAGCTAGTCCAAATGACATCACTTTGAAATTGTATGCCCATACTTCAACCTAAAGCATTGGCATCCTTCTTCTTGACAAACAACATTGGCGCTCCCCAAGGCGAAGAATTGGGATGAATGAACCCCATTTTCTAGCTCTTGCAACTAAGCTTTCAACTCCTTTAACTCACCTGGTGCCATGTGGTAAGGAGCCTTGGGCACTAAGGTTGCTCTAGGTTCCAAATCGATGGTGAACTCTAATCACGAATAGGATGCAAGCAACATAGACCAACTGCGAACACATCAAGAAACTCCTCCATAACAAGAATATCAGCTATCAACTTCTTCACAAATGGTGTAGACACCACTTGAACCAAAAAAGCATCTGCCCACTCGCAAGTTACTTCTTCACTTGGATAGCAGATATGACTCCAAGTCTTGTCTTCAACTTGGTCCCTACAAACTCCAAATAATCTCCTCCAGAGAGTTGAAAATTGACTACCTAACTCCACTAGTTAATGCTTGTAAAATGCCAATACAACTAGTCTATACCCAAAATAATGTCAAAACTGAGTAACTTGAATATAATAATGTCGAAACTTAGTTGAAAACTGACTACACGACTCCAATAGTCTCACAGATGGGTAGTGCCACTACCTAGGGGTGGGCAAAATTTCTGACTTCCGACTTCCGAGTGGCTTCCTCTCCGATTCCGACTCCGATCGGAATTGGAATTTGGAAGTCGGATTCGGAGTCAGAAGACTACTGACTGCGAATCGAAGTTCGAAGTCAGAGTCGGAGAAAATAAATGCTCCGAACTCCGACTCCGAACTTCGATATTTTTAAAATAATCCAGATGCAAAATGACTTTGTTTTGCATCTAGGATATTTTTTAAAAAGATCAAAGGACGTCGTTCCAACTAATGAGGAACGACGCCGTTTTCAAATTACTTTATTGCCCCTCTCGGATCCCCTCTTCTCTTTCTCTCCTCTTCTTTCTTCCTTCTTCTTTCTTCCACATCGCATTCGGTTTCTCTAGACTCCAGCAACCCAGCTTCATCTTCGATTCTTCTCCCTCGAGCAACCGCTTCCGCAGCCACGACGTTGCCGTCTGAGTTTCACTACGCCGGACCGCCACTGTCGAGGAGAGCCTCCAAGTCCGTAATCCTGGTATTATTTAGGGTTTCAAAATAGGATTTTATTTTTAATTTTAATTGAGAATTGTGTTAATTATTTTCAAATGTATCAATTTTGTTACTTGTAAGGTAATTGAACTATTGAAGCTTCGAAATTATAGTGTTTAATTTCTTTGTTTTTTCAAGCCTCTAATTTGTAGTCGTTTGAGTTCGGTCTATACTTCTTGCATCAGTTTTCTCCCTAATTTGGGTCCGAAATTCGAATTGATCTAGTACTACTGCTAGCTAGAAACACTTTCTTTCTGTTTTTAGATCATATAATTGTGTTTTAATTTTTGGATGATTTATCAAAAGCTTAAATCATGCCAGATTGAGTTATATAATTAGAAGTTGAATGGGGACGTTGTTGATAACTTGATGGTCGTGTTTGGCTATTTGCTGGTACATGTAAATGGAGTTTTTTTTTTAATGTTTGTATTCCAAATTAATACTGTTGAACTAAAATTTCTAGCTAGCTAGCCCCTTTTCAGCTTGTTCATATTTATATTTTACTTTTCTGTTGATTCTAGGTGCATTAATTAATGTAGTTGCTTCTTAAGACATTTCAACATATTAATCAAAAAAAAAATATGAAGACCGGCCAGTAGTGCCACACTGCCATTGAGTACAAGTAATTATACACGACCTAATCTTATGAATCTTGAGGTGCATTTTGGTCGTGGAAATATGGGTTTTTGCTATTACTTTATGTGGAGGAGAAATATATATAATTAAAAATAATAGCTATTATTGTGTTATACTCGGAGGCTGCTTGATGTGCTTAGTTTATCACTACATAAGAGAACATTATTGACTACAGTTTTGGATATCATCATTCTTATGGATTATGAAGTCCCACTGTAAATTTAAGGGGCATTCATAGGGGTCCTCTATTATTTCATGAAAGTTGAGTACATTTTCTTGTTATGAAATTCCTTATTCAAACTATGGCTGGAAAAAAAAAATGATATTCCTCAACTTTCTATTATTTCCTTTCCATTTACTTAATTTTTCTTACTAACCAAATAGAATACATAAACAACTAAATAAACAACTAACTTAATTTTTCTCCATGCATGCAAGGTTATTTTTTTGTTTGAAATTCTTAAGTTCTGTCACTATTGCAATTAAAAAAAAGATGCAGACCTCTTCATGGGAAGAAAAAAGAGTCATATTATACCTTATATTCAGTCATTCTAATTTTATGAATTATAAAGTAGTTATTTGGTTCCTTTTTACCCTAAAACAAAACTTGGGCTCCCATGATCATCTGCCATAGACTAGAGAACGAACTTTTTACTCAATAACTACATCTTCCAAGAGAAATAACTACATCTTTGCTACTTTGCTTTCTCGAAGTTGAAATGGAACAAAGTGATATATTTGGCCTTGGCCCTTGAGGACATTTTTTATTTAATTGTAACAGTGTGCATTTGTTGGGAATGTGCTTTTTTATATGATAAGTTAGAATGCAAGTGTGCATTTGTTGGGAATGTGTTTTTTTTTTTTTTTTAATTTCATTTGTTTAGTTATTTACTTATTTATATATAGTTCAACATGTTTGAACATTGGTATTCTTGCTGCTTTCTTTTCAAATTTTTGGATAATGTCCAAGCCTGTTAAGCATCCATCTGAGCTTCCCAGTTCCCAAGTGGAACTATGATGGATCAAGTACTGGTCAAGCTCTAGATGAAGATAGCGAAGTAATTATATAATAAGATCTTAGAAACAATATGACATTTTTTTATTCATCTCATCCTTTTGTTAACACAAAGGAAATATACTAAAACTTCTCTATCTTTCATTGAGTATTGTGGATTGTATTTATACACAATATAAAAGAATATGTGTTGGTTACAATTACTTGAGGGAAATTCTAACTACTTTCTCTACTCTTCTATTCTAGAAGGTCTTGTGCTATTGTTGTAATGGGCATGTAGCTCGTCTCTGCTCCCTGTTAGGGTATTATTTTGTGGTGGATAATGATCGACACAGGACCTATATATAAATTATAATATATAAATTATAATAATATAAAAAATTGATAAAATAGTATGATCTTTGACTCATTTACATGATTTCTCTATTACAGTTCTTTAATCAAATATATATAGTTAGCGGCGTGAGTTGGGTGATGTTTTATAAACATATATATAAACTTATATATAAGTCAAACATACATAACATTTTTTATATGGTTATATTTGAATTTCAGGTCTACTTAACAGATGGATCCCTCACGCTCACATGGTGCCAGTGGAACTCCGACTCTAATGAGACTCCAGATGCCAGGACTCCGTCGGCATCCCAAGCAGCAATACCGAGTCGGACTCATAGTCGATTACCTAGCTCCACTCGAGCACAGACCTCGTGTGCTAGTAGTAGATTTCCACTTCCAGTCAACATAGAATTAGAAGCGGGAGATTTCGATCAGTTTATGGAGGAGGAGGATATGGGTCTTGGGGACGATCCGGTTCAAGATCCGGATATACCAGTACACCCTGCAGCTATGAGGCCACCCCGTTCACGATCAAATAAAAAAAGATCGTGGACGTGGGAACATTTCACGAAAGTTGATGGTGGGGATCCTGAGAAGCCATTGGCTGAATGCAACCATTGTGGCGCTCAAGTTGGGTGTCATTCAAAGAGATAAGGCACCGCTTATCTATCATCACATCTCAATGGTTGCCAGTGATACCAAATAGCGAAAGGGCTGGCGTCAAGAGATTAGTGTTTTATTAATCTCATAGGGCCATATGTATTATGTATGCTAATTGATTTATTCATTTATCTTTAAAGTTTAAAACTAATATTGGGCCATAAATTATTATATGCAGTCGCAAGTAGGTCTCAAACTAATTTTAGTTACGAGACCTCTACAGCAACCGATGGAACAGGAAACCAGATGAGAAATCTGGTGGTCCCTCAATACAATGAGAAGGTGTACCGTGACGCACTTGCAGGGATGATTATAGAGGATGAGATGCCATTTAACATTGTTGAAAAGAAAGGGTTCCGCAAGTTTGTGAAGCTGCTTGAGCCAAGATTTCCACTGCCATCCCGTTATATAGCAATGCGTGATTGCATGAAGAGGCATATGAGGGAGAAGGCAGAGATGAAGAAAATGTTCATCACCACTGGCCAGAAAGTGTCAATTACGATTGATACATGGACATTTATACAAATACGTCGTACATGTGTATCACAGCACACTACATTGGCAGTGAGTGGAATCTTAAAAAGAGAATTATTGGATTTAAAGAAATAGTTGACAATAAGGGTGCATCAATAGGGGCAGAGATGGATGATTGTTTGGTGGATTGGGGCATCCAAAAGATGCTTTGCATTACAGTTGATTGCCAGTTCTAATGAGACTGCCATCGATTGGCTTTTACGGAATACGAGGGCAAGATACGATGTGATTAAAAATCATCAGTATATCCACGTTCGATGCACTGCTCACATACTCAACCTTATTATTGGTGAGCCTCTCTAGTTTTGATTTTGTATTTTATATTTTAATATTTTTATGATTAACAATTTTGAAAATGGTATCATTTTCAATGATGAAACAGTTAAGGGAAATGTGGACGACTTCATCAAGAAAGTCTGTAATATTGTGCGGTATGCGAGGGCTTCTCCCTAAAGGCTGCGGAATTTCAAGGCACTAGCAGAATAGGTTGGGGTTGAGTTTTCAAAAATGTTGTGTTTGGATGTTCCCACTCGATGGAACTCCACATATCTGATGTTGGATGTGGCCCTAAAGTACCAGAAGGCATTTGAGCGGTTGGAAATTGAGGATGGGGGTCTGAGGTATGCCTTGCTGGAGCCTAATGGAACGGGACTCGGTCCGCCAGACAATACAGATTGGCAAGCTATATCCGAGTTTGTCAACTTTTTATAGATTTTATATGATATTACTAAGCGGGTATCTGGATCCGCATATGCGACGGCAAACATGTGGTTCAGCGAAATCTCAATGGTACACCACCACTTGAAAGAAGGTTGTGCTGACCCGAGCGGACTGTAATCTGGTATGGCATTACAGATGCAGTCAAAATATGATAAATATTAGGGGCAAGTTGAGAAAATAAATTGATTGTTGTTCATAGCATCGATCATCGACCTCTGATTGAAGTTGGCGGTGATAGAATGGTGGGCAAATGAAATTCTTGGGACAGTGAAGGCAGCTGCATTTATCGCAGCACTTAAGGTTGATATGAACGACTTATACAGCCACTACAGCATTAATAGCCAGCCTTCATCCTCAGCAACTGCAGGTAGCTCACATTTGAGCTCGAGGTCAGGACCTCCTTCAGATGCTCGTACCCATCAGGCCAGTACAGATAGTGTCAGTCGACCCCGAGGCTTCAACGTTATGACATCGTTTCACGCGAGGTCTGTGAGAAATCTACTACAGTGTACGAATGAGGTTGATCGGTATTTATTGGCAGAGGTCGAGGAGCCTACAGATGAATTTCAAATCTTGATATGGTGGAGGGTTAATTCTTTCAAGTACCCAATCCACTCCCGTATTGCTCGAGATGTACTAGCCGTTCCTATTACTACAGTTGCATCTGAGTCGGCATTTAGCATCGAAGGTCGAGTGTTGGATGCTTATCGGAGTTCATTGGCACCGTCAATTGTGGAGGCCCTCATTTGCATGTAGAATTGGATTATTTCTTTTGAACTAGAGAACATTGGCATCGATGCTATTAGCTATAGACTTGAGTCAGGTAATATTAAATTAATTAATTTACTTGTTTTTTTATGATTAAAGTAACAAAGTATATATAATTATTTCAATAACTATTTTTTATGATTTTATAAATCTATCTAACTTATATTGTCTATAATTTCATAGATCTACATATCAATCCTGACATACTTGCCGATACTGATGATTCGATTAACTACATTACGATAGAGCGGTTGCATATATTTTTTGCTCTACTTTACATCGAGTGGTTTTGTAGTTTGTACTATTATTTGTATTATTCAGTTTGTGCTATTTTTTGTATTAGCCTTAGTATTGTAAATTATAATAATATAATTTCTATTATTTGTTTATCAAATATCAACTATTAAATGGTAGATTATTTAACACTAATTGACTAATTTATTATTTATATGTAAAACAGATAAAATACATCAAAAAATTAGCTCCTTTGAACTAAATAGAATCAGAAATGGGCCAAAAAATTTGCCCATTTTAGTCGGAGTCAGTTCGGAAATCGGAGTTCCGACTTCCGATCGGAACTCCGACAAAACTCCGATCGGAGTTCGGAGTTCTGAACTCCGATCAGAGTTGGACTCCGATTCCGATTCGGAGTTGGAGTCGGAAGTTGTTTTCGAATCCGACTACAGTCGGAGTCGGAAACTCCAAACACCAACTCCATCAGAGTCAGTGCTCACCCCTACCACTACCATAGGCTACCATAAGGGCTTTGTGACTAGATTGCACATTCATGCAAAAGTGGCAAATACAAAGGACTGAGACACACTCGAATCAAACAAAGTGAAAACATAAAACTCATACAAATGAACTACCTGAAAATATCAATACTACAAATGAAATCCAAAGATCAAACCACACAAAACTCAATTCCGAAAGATTAGTTCAGATCCATACCTTGACTCCGGCATGTTGTCAACATCACTGGGGGTCACCGCATAAACCCAAGCCTGAACTACTTTCCTCTAGTTGGTCCTACCACCATAGGTCCATGCTGGCAGCCTTGATTCCCTTGGCTGGGTTTGGGTGCTAGCGAGCAAAATATCCTGTCTAGGTGCATTTAAAACTATGGGCCCCACCTTCTCGGCACTCACCTTCTTGTGATCTGTTGCATATATCGCAGACTAAAACTCAGCCTCCCATACATACCCTGGTGGATGCTTGAGGTTGGGCTCCAATCCTTAAAACAAACTTATATGGCGATCCAAAATTGCTCCTTTCTCTGAAGGTTCTCCTGTTTCGACTCGTAGGAAAGCCAATGGGAACAATAAGCTCCCACTCTACAATTGCAACCACCTCGAACAGCTACTGGAAAGTTGAGACCTATGGACAAGAAACCTCCCTATGGATCTCTTGTTGCAGACCTTCTTGGAAATATTCATTTCTCATCTCTTTGGTGGCAATAAGATGCATAGCAAACCTCCATGAATTTTTGGGCATACTGTTCAATGGTCATGTCCCCTTGCACCAAGTTGTTGAATTCCCGAGTTTTCTAACACTTCACAATACTTGGTAAGAAACGGTCGTCAAACTCTTTCTTGAAACATTGTCAAGACATAGGCGCAAACGATCTCAGCTCCATCTCTAAGAGCTCTTGTAGATCCCCAATGTCCTTTCGAGATCCTTAATCCACTCTCAGCTTGAGGTGGATCTTCCTCTCTTGAGAAGACAAGTGTCCTATGCACTAAGAAGCGCTTGTAGGAGCATCCGATTTGCTCCTCCCTTTGCTACGATTGGAAGTTCTATTGAAAGAACTTTGTCATCTAGTTTAATGCCTTGGTCATGGTGTAATTTTTGTCACCTCGTGCAATTCATCCTCAGGCTCACCATGCGGAATTCTTGGTCACACCATCTTCTTGCCAAAATGTAACCATTAACCCTACTCTTCAACTTAACAAAAAAAATTTTAAAATTAAAACAAAAAGTTTTTCGATACTACACCTAGGTAACATGTGGTTTTACCCAGAGCCAAACTGCTCTAATATGACCTGTGGCGCCTTCGACTCATACTTATAATTTGGTGAAAGTTGTGATATTGGACTATGACCACATGGATCACGCAACTCATCGCCAAGTGCTTAATATGTGTAACATGCAATAAGTGTGCATATAATATTTACAGTAGAAAGATGAACATGCTATTCAATCTAAGTTCCAGAAATATTAAAACAAACAACCAACAAAAAAAAAAAAAATCCTCCAAGAGGTTGTACAGCCATTCGAAAAGATGTATTTAAAAGAAAATACATAATATGAAGGAAAATAAATCCCACGAAAAAAAGGCAACAACAACTCCAGCAAGTCACTACTCTGGCGCTACTGGTCCCTCGAGCTCATAATCTTCCTATGTGCTAAAGTCTAAAGTTTCATAAAACGAAACTATAGGTAAGAAAAATATAGTGAGATTATGAAATCTCAACAAATAATCAATCAAGCAACATAAAAAAGTTTAAAACACATATATACAACCAACACATTTAACAGTTATACCAGTAATGCATACAAGAACAAATCCACCCATTTTTCTTCAAAAAGACACATTAACCACACATACCAAAAATCTCATTTTGGCCCAATTATAACTATTTATTATGTGTACACCCTTCAACTTCTTTTGAACTATTATCAACCAACCTTCCACGGAAGATAAAAATGAGGATGCAAAAATTCTACTTTGTTTAAGTATGACTAATGTATTGCCTTGGTCTCCTATACAAAAATTGGTCTAGGATGCCAAAATAATACAAAATATAACTCTAATGAGTTTATATTATTTTTTGATGTATAAATTTTAACTTATTATTTAAATTATATTTTATTTTGGGTCAAAAAAATGTAGACCCAATAGGTCACTCTATTGAGTAGGGTGCAGAGCAAGGTACATGTGACATCTTGATTTTTTTAAGGAACCTTGTTCATATTTTGTACATATGTTATTTTGGTTATGAATTTTTGGTTAATTACTGGAATGATTCTTTAGGCCATTTTCTATTTTATTTTTGGAATTGGATCTTGGAGTGTGAAGTTAGAGAGCCGACAAGAAAAAAATGGAAGGAAAGGCCTATGAAATATGGCCCTTGAGGAATCTTGGCCTTGGAAGGCCCAAGCTGACCTATTGGGTAAGGATGAGATGCTACTTAGCATTGGAAATGAGTTTTCAAACTTTCTAAAAGAATGCTAAAGTGACACTTGTCCATCATGCATTAGATCCTTAAAAAAATAGTGGAAGAGGCAAAATGGGCATAGGGTTTCAGATTAGAAGCTATTAGGCACTACTTTTGCAAGACACAAGCTCCTAAGTGGACACATGTCAAGTTTAGAACAAAAGTGACTTTTTAAGAATTCCAAGATACTTCATACTTGGGAAGATAAAAAAGATGATTCTATAAGGCTTTTTGCAAGAGGCATGAAGGGCATGTAGCCAACGACAAGGGGAGAGGATGAGACCCAAAAACCAACCTTCGAAATGATAAAAAAGTTAGCCCAAATGACATGACATTTTTGGCATCAAAAAGGGTTTTGTGAGTTCCAAGAGACTTTGCATGGAAAATAACACATGCTAAAGACAAAAGTGAGATTTTCTAAAGGATTTACATTGGAATACCAAGAGAATTTTAGATTCCCTAAGCCACACGTCACTCAAGTTAATATTCTGACATTATTCCATTTTTCATCCATGCATTGGTAAAGGAAAGGTTCTAGAAGGGATTGGAAGAGGCAATGTATGAAAACTTCCCCTTGTAGCCTTAGGGTTTCGGCAATCATATTTCCACATGTCATATTTTTAATTTTGGGAAGTGTAAGAAAGTGGGAAAAGTCACCCAGGAAACATGTATAGGAAGAAGAAGCTTTTTACTTAGAGAAAAAGAAAAGGTGCCTGGGAAAAGAAAAAAAACGATGCATGGGAAAGGGAAAAGCATGAGAAAAGGAAAAGATTATGGGGAATATGCACCCACATTCTACACATCACTTGTCTTTTGGAAAGCATGCACAAGTCTATAAGACTCAAGGTTAGGGTTAGGGTTTATCAAGTGACTATTTTGCCCTAAAAATACATTGAGTCTGGACCATTTGAAGGAGCATACCCAAGTCCCTCTTTGGATTTATAATTTTGACAAAATATTGTGCCACTTTTCAAGGATCTTTTAGACTTTCCAAGGAGAGGCAATGATGAAAAAGAAAGAGAGATTTTGACACATCTCCCCTATGCAAAGAGATTCTTAGATTTTCTAGAAAATGAATGATGTGGAATATTTCAAATTTCTAAAGACCCATGACACTTGGCAAGATTATTCTTCCAGGATTTCTCTTCAGATTTGTGTTCCCTATAGCCTAGCTTAGGCTCCACTTGTCCCACATGCATCAGTAAAAGCTCCATTTGTCTCACATGCATTAGTTACGTCATTTGTCCAGCATGTAGACTTGCCATGCGCCACTTGTACATCATACAATAGTCAAAATCTAAGGTCATCTACTTGGCAATGAAGCCGGAGTAAGAAGAAAGAGAATTTGAGCTATTTTTAGTATAAAACACCCTTTTTTTTCTTTTGGTTTGGGGTTTTACAAGAAAATCACCCACTTTTCTCTCTATTCACATACACACCCAAAGTTCTAACTACACCACAATCTAATCAAGAGCTTAACATACTACAATGGTGAAAATCGAGAACCATTGGTTAGAATAGTGCAAACCAAGATTCCTCTTCAAGATTTTCAGTTTGGTGAGTGATATTTGTCAATATATTTTCTTAATAGATATTAGAAGGTTGTGTTAGTGTTCTAGTGAAAGCTTTTTCTAAAAAGAAACAAGTTGATTTATGGTGTTTTTGATGGCTATGGGTTTCGAATGACAACAATGCATTTGGTGTTGTTAGGAGAGCTTATGTTTGATAAAAGTTGGTTTTTTTTTTATCATTTTTGTGGTGCATATAGATCTTGTATAAGTTTGAAACAACGTTGCTGGTTGAATGAGGTTTCTTGTACAAAATCTAAGGTATCAGGATTTATAATGCCATCTAGAGTCAATAATGCATATCATGTTTAGTGTTTTGATCAAAGTTTTGAATTTCGTTCCAGTGATCGTTCCCATTGAGACATTGAAACGGAATATTTCGATATCAATCTGTTCTAGTGTGCCGTTTCAAGATTAATTATATATTATAATAAATATTTATATATATATATAAACTAATAACTAATAGAATAAAAATATATATATATATAAGTGTGTATCATATATATTTGTATATATTAGAAGAATTGAAAATTTATAAAATGATTATAAGTTGAAAAAATACAAATGTGAGTTGAGATACGAAAATAAATAAATAGATAAATTATTAAAAATAATGATATTTAAAAAAAGACGTATTTAAAATTACAAAGTATATAAATATATTTTATATTCTAAAATTAATTAAATACCATCTAAATTTAAAATTTTTAAAAAAATATCATTCAAACACAAAAAAATTACAAAAATAATCTAAACCGAAATAGGGACCGGAATGGCTGGAATTTGACTGGAAAGACCGGAATTTGACCGGAATGGGCCATAATTTGGACCGGAACGAAATAAGGAGGTATAGTGTTCTAGTTGAGGCACCGGAACGGAATATTCCAGCCGTTCCAGCCGAAACGAAACGGAATTCAAAATTATGGTTTTGATGATTGAATATGGAATTATGGTCAACCTCCTAATGATCGGGTTTTTATGCATAGTGTGATACTTGGGACTTAGTATAGGTTTTGGAAGTTATTTCTTGGTTTTGATCTATGATAAATAGATGTAAGAACTTCATATGTTCAAACAGTAAAAATGTATGTCTCGGGTTTTAAGGTTTGATGACCAAACATATGTTGGGTGGTGATCCCTCTTAGATTTGGTCATATGTTGTGTGAATTAAAAGGATGAGCACACTTTGGAGTTTCTCCTACAGCTAGATCAAGTATTTGAATTCGGGTAAGGTGATTTCAAGTATGACCTTAGGCCAAGTGCAGTGAATGACTTAGGCCTATTCTAATGACATTTTCGGTGATAAGATAATTAGGGGAGCATATTTTGAGGTTGGAAACGGGTCAAGGATGGATGCTAAACAAAATTGTTAAGTTTGGAGAAATGTGGGGTTCAATGGTAATGTTGAAAGTTTAGAACTTAATGTTCAATGTTTTATAGTCACAGAGGGGCTAAAATGAACTCTTGCTAGACCTTATAAGTTTAGAGCTTTATAAGTTTATTCTTCAATTGAGAATCTCTCTCTAATGCTAGTATGCTTCTATTTCAACCCATGAAGACTAAACTATTTGTAACCAAGGAAAAGTTTGTAAGTAAACTTTCAACTTATCTTTGATATTACGTAGACTTTGTGTTGCATGTTCCGACGTTTCAACTGCCATCAAATCTCAAGTAAGGGTTTGGGAAATCACAATACAGTTTTAACCCCACCCTCGACAGCAGGGTAGGGGGCCTTGCCCCTGTCTCCTGGGGAAGGGGTTAAAACCCTCCCCCCTGCGCATGGTGCAAGGTGGGGTGCTGGGTAGGGTACCCCCCATCCTGCACCATGCGGGTAGCAGTATTAATCATCCTAGGCGCCCATGATCTGTGAGTGAATTAGGTTTCTCCATCGCCATCTCCACATCTGCAAAGAAGCTCATCCGCAAAGCATTCATTGCCCGCACCCTCATCCCATCGCCGTCGCCATTGGAGTCTCAAGAACAGGCATTGCTCCCCATCCATCGCCATTGACGTCTCCATCACATGTATTGCTCCCCCTCGATCCATTCGGATTGTTTTTCTTTTATGTGTATTTGGTATTTTTGTTTCTTTACAATATGATGTATACTAGATTACTTACATTGTTGAATGTTTCAAACTGAGATATTTGATAATAAATAAAAGACTAGAGTAATTCTCAAGATTGAAGTGTGACTTTTAGTTTGTTGGGAACTCTCTTGAAAGTTGTAATGGTGGATTTCTAAAGTCATTTTCGAAATTTCTTTCAATTAGTAACGGTGGACTGAAGTATGGCTTTTAGCTAAGATTTTTCATTTGTTTTAAATTTTGTGTGCACTCTACTTGTTTGAAAAAATTTGTGAATGGGTATGCTTTAAGCTTCCGAGATCATCAATTTGGAATTATACTAATTCGAGATGGGGACCCCTCAAGTAAACTATATAGTTTCTTTATTTCGTAGTATATACGCAAAATCATGTAGATCAAGCTTTAGCTAATATGGCCCGTTGCTGCTACATATGGTGTTGGATTTTCTTTTCAGTTGGCGTCTTTAGTGACCATGCTCACATGCCAACGTCGTTTGCATTGTTCTTCATTTATGGTAGGATATTTGGTATTAAAAAAAATTACTTTTGAAAAGGCAATGCCAGATTATCTTTCTTTCATCTCTTTTAATTGGAGAATAATAGTTAGAGACAAACCTTTCCCCTTGCCAGTTTGTCCTACAAATGTTGTTGCTCAAGACAGAATACTTATAGGCTTTAGCAATATAAAGTATAAACCTTTGTGCAAGCTGTCAATGAGAAAGTTCGACTAAAATCTTCACAAAATATTTGAACTAAATTTACTGATCATGTATTACACCATATCAAGATTCTGATCTTAAGTTGCTGGATTCATATACTCAAAGCCCATGTGCCTTCATACATTTGTCATAACTGAATTTTATTGCATTGATGAATGTAACATCCAACTGTTTTATCAGTTGAATGATCTTTGTTCTGTTAGTTAAAATGTTTTTGCCTAAATCTCTGACCTATAAGAAAAATTTTCTCCGCTACTGCCCAAAGGACCAATTTATCACAGCTCATGAAAATGTTATAGTCATTTATACATTAAAATTGTACTTGTAAAACAGAGTAAAAAACTCATTATGTTTGTGTACTTTTCTTTTCGAACATTATTATATTAATAGTAATTTTCGTTTGCTGCTGGGAAGGCATACTGCAAGTACTTTTTATGGTCAGATATTGAAATAGGAAATGAAAGAAAGTTGTCTATGAAAGAGAATATCGCCCCCAAAAGAGAGGAAGAACTCTAAAAGTGGGAGGAAACTCTTAGAAACTGTGATATCCTTTAATAGATTATTGTATTATGTTTTCAGACAGTTTGGATTGTTATTTTTTGAATATTCAGAATATCAATGATGGAAAATTGAACAGATTAAATGTTGAAACCAAAGAGCAGTCGGAGAAATAAGACCCAAGTAGTTTTTGTAGCCAATAGCCATATATGGCTAATACCAAACTTGCTCTGAAAAATTTGAAGGTGGTGATATTATCCAGCCGCTGCTTCACTTTAATTCCTTGCAAACACATGGTTTTGAACAGCCAAACAGATCACCATAGACCAGAAAACCAAATGAATTAGAGGAAACCAATTACAAGCTAGAAACATGAAAAAATCTCAAACTATATCAGAACATTTTTATTGGATTGATTGATTTTTTTTTTTAAGTATAAATTTATATACTTATTAAAAAAATTCATATTTAATCAAAAATAAAAAAAAAAGTGAATAAAAGAAATAAAAATATTTTTTTATCTTCAAATTTTAACGGAGTGAAATCTAATCTCAAGTTATACAGATGAAGTTTGTATATGAACAGTATTATTACAAAGCATATCTGGGCATCGTTTATATAATGTAAAAAAATAACTTTTTTAACTTCTATTATAAATAAAATAAATTATCTGGACGAACATCCGGCTGGTTATACATATGCTTATTGCACAGTTTCCGAAATAAGAAGGAAAGAACCATCTTGGGCGGAACAAAACCACAGTTTCAGGAGGTATCACTCTCGAGTAATTTTCTCCCGTGTGATCGACATCGGGAAACCAAATCGAAGTTGTGCTCCTGGAATCGCCTTTTTTCCTTCTTATTCATTGCTCCTGTAAAGCAAACTGTATGATTAAAAAAAAAGGAGCGAAGCTTTCGTATGTGGTAATGCTTCATTTGCTTTACTGTCCTTGTTCACGATTTTGTTTTTCTTCTGCCATGTTTCATGATTATGGATTTCTCAGTGATAAAGTTGGATGCTTTTGGACCTGTCTCTATAAACTGGAATGTTTTATAGACTTCGTGTTATTCTTTTTGCCTTTTGGAATAAACCCTTAAAGCTTGTATCCAGATAGGAGTGGATTATCATGATGGGTGCGGAGCGAAAATGGGAGGAAACAAGGTCTGATGGCCCCAAGGATGACAACCTTGGGCTTTGTTCTTCATTTTCCGTGCTTGAGGTATGTATTTATTATTTTTCCTTCTCTGTTTTCCTGAGTTCTTACATGCTGCATTTGCTTGCTTGTTATAGTTATATATATATTGAAACATGGGAAATTATGACTGCTTTAATAAGTATGCAAATTTTGCTGAGATTACGTGGCTTTTGATTATTTATTTTGTGTGACAATAGAGCGATAGTGCCCCGGTGGCTGATCTGATTAGTAGCTTGCCGGATGACATTCTTTCTTCAATCATATCCTTACTGTCATTGAGGGAGGCGGCAGCTACTGAAATCCTTTCAAAAAGATGGAGATGCCTTTGGATGAGCTCTTCTAACCTTGACTTAGATGGAAAAAACATGTTTGGGGACCACTTCCAACGACAGTCTACCCAATGGAAACAGAAGAAAAAGAGTAGATTTTTGAGGTGGGTTAATCATATTCTGGAATGCCATGTTGGCAAAAAGGTTGATTCCTTTAGGCTCAAGTATCCCTTGCATGGGGATTCTGACTGCATTGATCGATGGATTCAATTTGCAATTGATACACATGTTGAAAAGTTCGATATCAACCTGTCTCAAGATGATCCACTAGGGGCGTATGATGAGCTCTATCAATTTCCCCATTGGCTATTTGCTCAAGTGGGAAAACGATCAAAACTAAAGAACTTGTCTTTGGACTCTTGCAGATTGTGTCTTCCCACAAATTTCAGTGGTCTGAACCTACTTTCATCTATCTATTTGGCACGTACAAGTTTAGATCAAGAGAATGTGGATAGCATTTTGGCTAATTGTCCATTACTAGAACGGTTTAGTTTGCTTATGTGTTCTTGTCCGGCTCGTTTGAAGTTTTCTGGTGGAGGCCGTTTAATCAGTCTGAAACACTTGATGATATTTCGATGCGATCCTTTAGAAAATGTTGAAATTCGTGATGCCAAAAATGTTACATCAATTTCATACACTACAGACATGTTTGGACAGGTCTTATTAAAGGGCAGTGCACAACCTCTGAAGTTATGTTTAACTATGGATCATGATCCTTCATGTCATACGAGATATGTCCTTGGCACTCTTCCAAAAGAGTTTCCACAAGTTGAGAGTTTATCTCTGTCCATTCCGTATATCAGGGTATTGATACTATAAAAATCTTGATTTCGTGCCATTCTTAAATTTATTTTATTTCTCTAGTTAATCTTTTCCTGATTGTCTTTCAGATACCTATACAGTTTACCACGTTTACTAGACTCAAGAAATTGAGCCTATTAGATTTAAGCTCACAAATAAATCTCCTGGGCATGATCTCTGCATTTTTGGAGGCTGCACCATCATTGGTTCAGTTTTACATTGATGTAAGTTGTCTTATATGCTAAGCTCATTTATATTGAACTTCTCCAGTTAGCTCACATTTTAAACTGGATTTGAGAGATATTGAGAAACATAAATCTACAAGTTGATTTATTGTCACGTTATTCATCCTCTAACCACAGCCTAGTCAATGCTTAACTCATATTGGTGGTTGGATTTATTTCATAGAGTTCCCTCTAATTCCATAAGTGTAATGCTATGTATTGTTTTCTGTTAACTGCCAAAATTTAAATTTGCATTTTCATAACTTGTAGCGCCCCAAGGGAAGGCCCGAGCCACATCTGGGTCCATACTCTAAAAGAAATCATCAATGGTACTATTTGAGATCCATTTGAACCATCATAAAGAGCTCCACTAGCATAATTGCAATATGATTTAATATCCAACATATTTTTTAAGAGTAATTCTACAGTCATGACTTATCCAAGCGCCCTGCACTCCTTTTGAAAAAAAGGAGTGGGGTCCACTATTAAAATATTATTTTTTTATGTAGGTCTCATATTTATTCACTTTTATCAAAATGAGTGCATGGCGTATGCGTACTTTATGACTGCAAATATCATTTCTTTTTTTAGAAGGGGAACAATAATACCAGTGGCTTTATGGTCTACTATATCAGTGATCATTAGCCCCCAGAACTCGAAAATAAGTCTCCCTTGGTTTTTAACCAGAACATGATATAACAGGCTATTATTTGGTTGCTCCTCGTGTTCAGGATCTTATCATCATTTAAACTAATGGGAAAAATATGTATATTGATTTTAGAGGACGTGCAAACTGCAATTTTCCCTTCATCTGAAATTGGATGAGATTTATTTGGCTATTTTTCTAGGTTTACAGCTCCATTCTTCCTTTTTTCCAAGTAAGAGCAAGAAGGGAGTTAGATAATTGTAATGATTTGTTGTTGATTTTAATAGAGACAGGTGCAGCAACCTTGACTCAAGCTTAGGAGATATTTCTCTGATTGTGACATGTTGGTCCATATGATTATTTACTTGGCAAAAAAGTAATGATTTTTGCTTCACTGTTTGTTCTTTGTAGCTTGGTCTTGCCTGCAAGGAAAATGAAAATGTAGAGCACAGAAAGATTGTTGAACACGCTGAGTATCTAAAGCACAAAAATGTAACTCGTAATGAATATCCTCAACATCAGCATCTTAAGGAAGTGGAACTACGCAGTTTTAGTGGTTATCCATTTGAATTTGACCTTGCTATATATCTGCTCAAAAGCACTGGTGTTCTTGAGAAGATGAGCATCGATCGAGTAACTTCACTCTATTCGGAAGATGGTGAACGTGCGATTATTGCTTTTGGAGAGCCTGAAATCAAAAGGGAGCAGATTTATAGCATTCTACGTTTGGAGGTGCCATCTACTACTAGTTTAGTGCTTTTGTGATCTTTCTTACCATCATTATTCTAAAGGTAGGATGTGACTTTCCTATCAAAACTTGCTGTTTTGTTAAAAAAAGGTCTGGAAACAAAAACTTTGGCCAAGGTTTTACCTTTTTTAATGGGGACTTAATCTCAGTCTATTGTTTGACCATATATCCAATGGCTCGTTACTAGACATCAATGGGGCGTCGTGGTTCTGGTTATCTTCTAGTTTCCGGTGAAATGCATCCTTATAAACAGAAATAAAGCTGGCAGGCTTGCTTAAATCTGGTTCTTTGGAGTCCCTAACTATTTGCAGTCTTTACTCGGAGATTGTTTATACTATTTACAGGTCTTTTATTAAATGAAAAAAAGTACCATTTTGATATAAATATTATTGTAAGAAAAATTCTATTTACAATTCTCACTCGGGGAGCCTTTTATTAAATGAGAAAAAGTATTATTTTAGGAGGGTTGTTTTTATAATTTTAAAAATTTTTAAAAATAAAATTGTTTGGACTTGCATGAGTAATTCCTAACTTGGGAACTGTCCGTAGTATTATTCTGATTGTAATTTTAAAAAATCTTTAAAGATAAAATTATCTAAATTTGCATAATCAATCTCTAAAATGAAAGTTGTATGTACAATTACTCTTTAATATCTCATTTTTATCAAAAAAATATTAATAAATTTTTTATAAAAACTTCAAATTTACTCAATTTTAAATAGAATATTTGGACTGCACACTCTAATATTATAAATAATATTTCTCTTTTTATCAACGTAAAAGATACACTAAAAACTTATTGTAGGAACCAAAACATGCCCTGGACCCCACAAGCAACCAAAGTAAGTATCAACAAAAGCTACCAAACAACCCTCTTTATTTTAAGGGAAATGCTTTTAACCAAAAAGAAATTTTATAAAATAAAACTCACAAACTAACGTGATTTCATATAATTCATTAGATTGTAAAGTTAGTTTTATTATAAAGTAGATTTTATGATTTTTTTTCATATAATTCGTTAGATTGTGAAGTTAGTTTTATTATAAAGTAAATTTTATGAATCTTAAAAAATTACGTCAGTTTGTGAAAATAATTTTATAAAATCTCTTTTTAACTATAGCAGTTCTCTAATTTTATATACCTACATACACAACAATAATGTTGTGAATTTTATATCTCAAGGAACAACAAAACCAATATAGTCCATTTTCTTTCCTTTGATGGGAACAACTAATTAAAAATATTTCATGGAGGTTATAATTTTTAAAATTCTTAATTCTTAGGTTAATTATTGAATACAAGTCAAATATATACCCTTTCTATGTTCACTGCTCTTTATTTTCTTTTTAAGGTTTTAATGATATCAGTCAAGATGCATTTTCATAGAAAATTTTGGATTTAGACTTAAATTTATCTTTGAACTTCAAATTAAACCAATTTCAAATCCAACAAATTGAAAAGCCAACAATTTCTTTTGGACTTTAGTGTAAAATCAAAGAATTAGAGTACTGCTATTCTAAAGCCTCTACATCATGCACTACTCTAAAACCTTTACATCACACGCTATTTGATTGATATAATTTGTTTTCAAAAATAAGTTTTAAAATTTAAGACATTAATATTAATACTCTATCTTTGAATTTCTATCTAAATCCGATTATATTTCGAGCACTATCCACATTCAAATCCAAATTTTAATATATAATCTAAATGAATGATTTAAATTAAAACAAAAATCTAAACCCATATTTTTCTCAAAGATTAATTCATGTAATGTTTATTCAAATTCATTCGGAACTTGGAAGTGTTATTTCCTGTTAAAGTGGAGTGTCTGAACTGCACATCTGCAATCTGGGTGCACGTGAGCTCGGTTCTACTACCTAGGCCTTGAATGTTAAAAGCCCATTATCAGCCAGAACTTTGAAGCATCGGACATGGCCTTAGCTTCTTGTCTAACTATCTTTCTTTCCTCTCTTTGGTTTCCATTTTCTCACCCTAATTAGTCAAAAGAATAGACGTTCAGTGGTAAGTATTAAGATATAAAATAAATAATAAAATTTATTTATTTTTACTAATTTAAAATTTTAAAACAAGTAATAATTTCATATAATATCAAAGCAAAGAATCTTAAATTTAAATTGACTCTATGTTCACATGTTGAACTTTCTATTAAAAGAAAATAATTTACATGTGATGAGAAATGTCAAGATATAAAATAAACAATAAATTTACTTATTATCATCAGTTTAAACTTTTAAAACAAGGAGTAATTTCATAACAATTACTTGTTTAGGTCCATTTTCTTTAAACTTGATTTGTTGAAAAGAAACAAAAGCACTTTGTAATGATTCATGAACAACAAGAGTTTCTGAATGCGCGGCAAACAATCAGAGCTCATGACTACACTCTGCTTCCCAACCCGCGTCCCTTGCCTCTCTCTCCCCTTCGCCCGTCCCTTCTCCTCAGCCCCAGGACCGCCGCCGGCCACCGACCGGCGACACCGCCCAGCCCACTACCTTCCCCACACGCCGGCGAGCTCAACGACACCGGTGGTGTCCCCTCCGGCCACCCCACAGCCCCTCCACGACCACAAACCCGAAATGGCCATTTTTGCTTCCCTTGCATTTTCCGGCCACCGCCGGCCACCCCTTGGCCTCCGACTACCACCACTAGACTCCCCTACCTCCGGCAAGCATAACCCACCGTCGGTAGCCACCCATCGCCGCCGGTTACTCCCTCCACCCAAAATGGGCCTTAAACGGGTTGAGCAACCTAGCACCGCCGTCCTGCCACCGTGCATCTCACCTCCGCCACCATTCGACTCCCCTCACCCAGCCGGTCAACCCCCTAGCTCAGTTTTTCCAACCGCGGCCTCACCTTCCCAGTACAACCCCAAACCCGAAAATAGGTTTTCACCCCTTTTGACCCCGATCCGCCACCTTCCAGTGGTTGTGCCGCCACACCACCACCTCCATGAGATTCCCCACCCTTCAATGAGTACCTCCCTAAATTTTGGTGTCAAACCGAGTGTTTTAGCCTAATGTATATGTGATCGCTACAAACGCTGCAGATTGACGTTATTCAAGGATTTACGTTTTTACCACTGTAAGTACTTTCCAAACGAGTTTTAAGATTTAAATATATTTTTGGCATCAACAGTTGTGGTATTTGATTATTGCTGCTTTGTGTTAGTTGATGTTGGTATTTGTTGGTTGATTGGATTAATTAAATGTTGGATATTTGCTGCATGGTTGTCTGCATGGTTGTCTGCATTGGATATTTGGAAAGTGGGTTTTTGCATGATTTCGGATATTCATGTGTTGAAAATGGAAAATGGGATTTAAATTATGTTTAACGGATTTTAATGGTTTTGGGCTGAGTCATAACGGGGACGGCGATACGTAACGCCCGTTGTGATTAATGTGTGAGTGTGTGGATGACATAATGGGGACGGCGATACGTAACGCCCATTATGGTCATTGGGTGTGCATTTCATATCGGGGACGGCGATACGTAACACCCGGTATGAAATGAGTGTGTGTGGATCGTAATGGGGACGGCGATACGTAACGCCCATTATGATTTTGGGTGTGTGTGTAAATCATATCGGGGATGGCGATACGTAACACCCAGTATGATCGGTTTTGAGGATATTATTTTATGGAAAATGATGGGTGATTTTATTGTGGATTAAATTGGGATTTTGACGAGTGTGGTTATTTCATTGACTTTGAGGAAGATAATTTTAAACCTCATGCATATGATAATTGTTCATGGTTATTGTTGTGGCATTAATGTATTTCTGTCTTTTGGTTTGGTTGGTTTGTACTTACCTGCGATGCCATTTTGACATCGTAGTTTTTAGATGCAGACTTTGGAGAGGCTGAGTCTGAAGAGACGGCTCCGCTATAGAGGTGTTATTATTATTAATTGATATCTCGACAAATTTATTTTTTCCTTTTTATAATTATGTATTTGTTTAATTTGTATTTTTGGATGACTGTATTAAATTCTCCTACTGGAGAGTTTTTATTAAATTAGTTTGTAAAATATTTTTAAAAATTTTGATATTTAGATATTAATTTATTATCTGCTGCGACCTATATTTTTATGTATGTCACATGTGCACACATGTTTGATACTTGTTGTTGGAATGTGTGACCCGTATTATCGTCATCCAAAAATAATTCGTTAAAAAAGAACTAATCATTTATTTTCATTCGTTAACGTTAAATAATTTGCGCGTAGCGTCTCAACTCAGGATATAGCATCCATCACCGACAATGTACGAGATTTAAGATTTTTATGATACTTGGGTAGGTTGAATTTTATGTTTACCTAGACGACAAGATTGCAACTTGAAAGCAGTCATGGAGTTTGATGGAGTCTTTGTGGGCTCCATGCAATTTTTTTTTTCCAGATTATTGATATTAGATTGGTTATTCTATTATTCAAATTTTTATTAATATATAATTTTTTTTTTACTTTTAACCAATCATTTAAAGCTTAAAGTATATATAATTAGATTAGCCATTACGCTTTATATAATATAAAATATTTTTATTTTTATCTTATATAATTTATGTTTTTTAAATAATTATTTATTTTTGTTTCATAATTTTTAATAACCTTCAACAAAATATATCAATGTTCTTTATAGGATACTGTTATATTAATCGATTGTTATATCAATAGTTGATTGATTTTACTTTTTTTGTTTATTTATTTATTTTTGAGTGACTAAGATAAGTGAATATTATTAAGTTTATGTATTTTTTATAAACAAAAATAATATTGAAAGATGTTAAGAAAATGAATAAAATAAAAGCTAAGATAAAAATAAAAATAAAAAATAAAAAACTTGAAATGCACTGAATCAATATGAAATCGATAGGAATTCGGTCCTTGTAGCAATATCCTTTCTTATAACTTCCTGCCTGCTTAAACAAATTTGTATCAGAAGAGGGACTGAACCCAGGACATCAAGACCCACAACCCCAAAAAGAATGGCAACAGCTAGGAAAAGCTACAATTTAAGGCTACATTTAGATATCAAAAAGTCTTAGAAAACTTTGAAAATTGTTATGAATAGTTTGTATAGAAAGTGAAAGAATTTTGTGGGTCTTATTAAGAGTGTTTTAAGTTATTTAGATTTGTGAAATATTTTGAGAATACTTTGAAATAGATGATATTGTAAAACCTATGAGTCTTATTAATAGATGATATTTTAAAATATTAATATTTTATTTAGATGAAATTAAAAAAAAAAAAGGCTACGTTTCAGCAAACGCCGAAACCCGTAAACGACGGTGGCTTGCAGGTGTGCGTGGGAGACGACGAACGCCTTTCCAGAGCTGAGATTTTAGGGGGTTGGTCGCCGGCGTAAGTGGATTCCAATGAAGGGGCAGTGGGTCGAATGAAATCCATAAACACCGAAATTCATTTTTGGCCTTGGAGTCATGCGTGGGAGATGCCGACAGACTTTCTGGCAGTGGGATCGTCTGTAGTGGTTCGTCGGCATGAAATGATGATGGTGATGTCGGCAGTGTATTTAAAAGTGGCTGGCGGTGGGTCAAATCTTGAGATCACCAGCACGGAATTGAAGATCACCTGTAAAAATAATAATAATAATAATAAATAAGTATTATTTGAAATGATTGTCCATAGTGTTTTTGAACTTTGAAATCATTTTCATTTCAAGTAAGAGAGAAAGCGGGAAATGTATACATTTTGTGAGTTTCAAATACTTTAAATGTGTTTGGGAGTAGAGTGTCTTCAGCCATACGAGAAACGTCCAAAATTCTTGAGGATGCTTTGACATCAAACTTGGGCTAAGGCTCTAACAGATAGAAAATAATAAAATATTCAAGATTAAAAGTTACAATTCTTTTCATATATAAGAACATCTTCATTAGATTGGTCAAATTTATCTTTACAATTTAATTAATATGACACTTTGTTACATTTACCTCTTCCATTTAAATTTAATCTTCACATTGGATTAGCTATTTACAATCTATATAATAATAAAATATTATTAAATTAGTAGATTTAATGTTTGGTTAGGTGAGAAACTAGTCTTCTCATGTGTTGGTTGAAGTGAAAAACTAATATTTTAATGTTTGAAAAATCAATTCTAAAAGTACTAGCATTAGATTAGCTAAATGTCAGTGCTCTTCAAAATTTAAAGAAAACTAATGAAAATGTCCTTATATTGATTTGGTCATCCACTTTTCAAAATTTGAAAAATCTACAATTCCTTCATTTTACTTTTCATATATGAAAAGAACTATTTACATCTCCATTCATTGAAAATAATTATATAAGTAATTATTTGGTTGAAAAAAATAATTATTTAAGTATCAAATTAAATTATTAAAATATATATGATTAGTATAATTACAAAATATGAAAAATATTTCGATATATTCTTATTAAAAAAATGAATATGAATATGATTTTTGGAGATTATTGAGGATTATGAAAATAAAATAAAAATAATTAAATAAATTTAAATAATAAAAAATATTGATATTTTATTATTATAAAGAATATAATAGCTAATCTAATGTAGACTTCATGCTTATAGTGATTAGCTAAAATATATATATATATATATATATATTTCAAATTTTAAAAATGAAGATGGCTAATTCGATACTAATGCTCTAATTTTCTATATTTAGCTAAGCATTTTAGATGAAATCTATATATTTTAGATATAGTCAATTTAATGAATAATATTTTTAGCACAAATTATCTAAATTTTAGATATAGTCAAGCTAATGAGAATGCTCAAGATAAGATGGAGTTGCTAACTTACTATAGCTAATAATTCAGATGAAAAGTGTTTAGCTAATTTTATGTGGGCTGATTTTAGTTCATATTTTCTAAAATTTGAAGGAAATTGGCATTTGACTAATGATCGAATACTAGTGCTCTTATAATATTAGATTTTGAAATTTTATTTATTTATTTTTAAAAGAAGACATGCTAAATAGAAGGTATTAAATAAAGATTTTATCAAATTAAAAAGAAAAATACAAAAGGAGGGTATTGATCAATTTTTACAAAAGAAAAATATTCTACTAAAGCTTTCCAGGAAATATAAAAAAAAAATTTTGCTCATTATTTTCATACTAGGTCACCCCACATATAATATTTTAATGTTTATTACTATTTTTTCTTATCTTATCAAATATGTGGTGTATAAATTATAAGTAGGAGAATTCAATTAGTTTAAAAAGAATAAATAATTAAAAAATAAAATAAAAATAAATCAATTATAAAACAACAAGTATTTGTAATAAATTATTTACGATAAAATAACTATTTATTATGAAAAAAATAATTATTTATTGTGAAAATAGACTTATTCTGATATAAAATAATTATTTTGATAAGAAATGACTAGCCACGAATAAATAATTTTCGATTTGTAGTGCGTAGAAATGATGATCAGTACCAAAGCTTTTAATAAATTATTCCATTACAATCAATATATATATATATATATATATATATAATTATATATAGCTAGCGAATACACAAAAAAAAAATTAAAATTAATGGGACAAAAGTACAATATTAGTCCGGAGTCCGGACTTATAAGATTCATGGGAGAAAGTTTTAAAACAGGATGAGTATAAAATTAATATTTACACCCTCTAATTAGAAAAAGACATGTCGGTAATCTCAATAGCTATACAATACACCCAATAACAACAAATGGTTCCCTTTAGTCGTCCTTCTCACTCTCAAAAAACCTATTTCTTTGCAAAAGTAGGTAAAAATTTGCACATTTTCATTCTCTACATAACCAAAATCACAGATTTTCTTTTTAAGTTCTTAAAGTCCTCGCTTTCTTGGCAACCAAATGAGTTACGCAAAGAACATTATAGTTGTACTGTCCACAAAAAACGCAGCTCAAATCAGATCTTATTTTGCTGCATTTTAATTTTACTATATTTTGCACTAACTAACAATGAAATGGTAAAAATCCTAAACATCCTGAAATTGATGCATGCACTTGAAAATATGAAATTGCATGGGTTTTTAGCTTTTAATATCAGTACTGGCATATTAAATCTTAAATTTTAAATTCTAAATCTTAAACATCATCGTAGGTACGATTTTACCATCTGCGCCGGAAGAGGATCATGTTTTTGTTTAGGGCCCAGAGCAACCTTATCCCTACCAGTCCCGTCAGAAAGTGTCGACGAAATCTATGCAAAGATATCTCACGGGACCCACAATTCTAGGAGCCTATGAAAACTCTTGCTGTTTTTTTTTTTTTTTTTTAACATGCATGCATCTCCCAATCCCTTCGTCTGCTCTCTATCAAGATTTGAGAAATAAAATATCTGACCAATCAACAAATAATATGCGGAGAGAGATAGAGACGTAAACTGAATTCTATTTGTACTGTTTGATGATTGATTTAATGCATGCAGAATGTATCAAAATTTACGTCATACATATAATATAATATATATATATATATATAAAATGTTGGAGAGTAGTCATATTCAAGCATTCTTCCTCACATAGACAGTGTTATGAACAATAATAATACTGTTTATGTTAGAAGGCACTGATGACTTCTCCCCTCATTTTTCATACATATATATATATATATTATATATATATATATATATGGGTGCATGATCTTGTTAATTCCTGATCTTTTCTTTTTAGATGAATGATTAGACTGTCGTTCATTTGCTTCTGTCATTTTTTGCGGGTCAGTGGGTCACATTGGTTAGATTAATATAAATAATTGTAAATATTATAGAACGTAGCTGTATTTCGTGATTTCGTGCGCACTTCTCATGAATCTCGATCGATTGTCAAATTCAGATAATAAAGTAGAAAAAAATTTCTTTGATTTTGTCACGGCCAAAGTTGCGAAATCTGTGACCATGCACCCCGCGTACTAGAGTGGATAAATTTAATGCTAAGATTAAAGCGTGATAAATCTTGAAAGGGGGAGAGAATTACTTTGGATTTTTTGAAATAAGTTGAGATGGAAGTTAAAAATTAATTAATAAAATATTATTTTTTAATAATATTATTATTATTTTAAAATTTTAAAAAAATTAAATTAAAATTTTAAAAAAGATGAATTATTTAATATATTTTAAATAAAAATTTAAAAAAATTATAATGATGAAATGAGATAAAATAAAATCAATTGAAATAATTTCTAATCAAAACAAACAATTAGTCTTTGACAGATAGGGGTTCATTATAGACAAAATTACATTCAACAGAATATGAAGAAGATAACTTAATCTCCCTATATAACAGCCCCAACAGTGATCCTTCCATAGTATTTTGCTGCAATGCCTCCACTATCAACAAGCAATCACATTCAACTTGAAGTCTTGAGATGCCCATGCTGACAATTGTAGTCCCTAACAAATGGCTTTTAATTCAACTTCATCCTCAATCTTGGTAGCAGCCATAAGCACATTGCCTTGAATAACACGCATGTATTCTCCATGCAATTTCTCCCTCATTAGGATCTACCTCCTCTACTCTACCAACTTTTGTTTCCTACTAAGCGTCCCACAAACTCATTCCTAGCCCGGAATGGAAGATCATAAAGATCAACCCAAAACAAAGATTCTGTAAGTTGATTTTGATGGACCTGTAGACTTCATTCCACTTCTTTCATTAAGATAATTTGCTTACCAAACAACCATGGCCCTTCTTGGAGAACACGTTCTTTATCATGTATATCATCAAACCCTACCAGAAACAATTCAACATTTAGATCCCAAAACTTTACTCGATTCACAGGCATCCAAGCTTTATTCATTATGGCTTTGAACATTTTCTTATTGAGGATCAAAGCCAAGGTTTTGAATATCATATCGGTAAGCGTTTCGATCAAAGTACTGAAATAAAATATTTTGATATCAATATCGCTTTGAATATCGGTCGATATCGGCCGATATTTCGATCGAAATATTGTATTTAGGCCAGTACTCCTGAAATATTGGTTAATACAAAACTCATATGTTTCTTGTACCAGACAACTAGCCAGTATATTTCGGTCGTACCAATCAATACGGTACAAGATTAAAAACTATGGATCGAACACTTCTCCCCACATAAATCTTCATTCTCGGGCTTATCTAGCGTCCCCATCACCACATCATTCTCCTTTTCAGTTAGAGAAAGTCACTTTGTTAATTAATCTAGGTCTCCCTCTATAGGGCAAAATCTTAGAAGACACCAAAATTGAATATAGAAAGTGCACTCAAGAGGCAATACCTACAACTCTACGAAGGAAACCTAGAGTGGAAACCTAAGTAGAAGTTTTAAATCTATAGATTTTTTAATGTATTCTTTGTAAAAAAAAAATAAAAAAGAGGTTCGTTTGTGAGATTCCAGATTTACGTGTATTTTTACACATTATTTTATTTTCGGTATTAATAATTTTAATTTATTTTAATAATATTATTAGTCGTATTTTATTTGTTTAAGATATTTATTTGATCTATTGATTAGTTAATATAAGTTTTATGTTGTTCTTATAATTAAATGTTGAGCTCCATTGTTTCTTTATTAATTTAAATGTGAGGTAATTATTTTAATTAGTGTAATTTAATTTCCTTTATTTTATTATGTAAATTTATTTGATATACTTTCGTTATATTAATTATAGTTTTACAATTAAATTACGCTTGAGATTAATTTATTTTATCGTTGGGCTTTAAACATTTTATTTATTGATATTGAATTGTTGTATTTTTAGTTAACTTTTATTTAATTTATTGTACTCTTTTTTCTAGTAGACTTTATTTCATTTTCTTTTTTCTTTTTTTCTTTCCTTTTCTTTTTCTTTTTCTTTTCTTTTTCTTCCTTCTTCCCCTGCTTCCCCAGACCCATGCGCCAGCCCCCTCCCCTGCTACCTCTTTCGCCCGTTTCTCCTTCTCCCTACCTCTAGCGGTGTCGTGCGCTGCCCGTGGCCAACACCACCCCTCCTATTCTCTTTCCCACCGGCCGGCGACCAACCCCCTTCATTTTCAGCCTAGCCTGTACCGCCGTTTGCCCCCACTCCCACTTCCAAGCCGCGGTCCATAAATGCTCCAGTGCCGCCGTTGCTCCACCACTGGCCACCATCTCTTCACCACTTCATCACCACGAAATGAGTTTTAAAACTCATGGGTTGAGCAACCCAGACGCCGCCGGCCGCCACCTTGAGGCTCACCTCCACCACCAAAATGTTCTCTCACCTCAACCGACCATCTCCCTAGTTCAGCTCCTCAAATCGCGGCCTCACCTTCCCGGTACAACCTCAAACCCGAAAATAGGTTTCCATCCTTTTGGAGCCCGATTCGCCACCTTTCGGTGATTGTGCCACCACAACACCACCTCCATGAGATTCCCTACCTTCCAAAGAATATCTCCCTAAATTTTGGTGTCAAATCGAGCACTTTAGTCTAATGTACAAATGACCGCTACGAACGCTGCGGATTGGCGTCTGCTTAAAGATTTGCATTTTTACCCGCTGTAAGTACTTTTTAAACAAATTTTTAAGATTTAAATATATTTCTGCATTAACATCTATGTTGATTTTGTAAACCTTATGTTTACTCAGAACAACTTTGGCCAAGATTAGTGTAAAGAAAATAACGAATCAAAATTAATAAGTAAGAAACTAACAGAAAATTAAAAGAAAACAGAACACAAGATTTTACATGATTCGATCCCTATTGGATCTACGTCCATGGTGGGAACTGGCTTAAAAATCTTCTTATTGATCAATCCAACGAGTACAATGGTGTAGCTCCAAGCTTCATCAACTTTAACTTTCTCACATACAAGCTTCTCGCACACTCATAGATCGATTTGTGCTCTCAGTTTGTCAAATGGTAACGTAGCTCTCAAAACCCTAATAGTTCTGCCGCTCGCGTCTCTTTTTATCTCACTGTGCTAATGAAGTAAAGTGCCTTATATATCGACAGAAGCAAATAACCCTAATTGCTCAGCTGAAGACACGTGGTCTTTTTATAGACCATTTGATTACATACCAATTAAAACACAATATTACTAAATGAGCCCTGTAAGATCAACTTAATTACACATATACTTAATAATCTCACCTTGTGATTAATATGATCTTCCTTGCAGCTTCCTTCCTAAGTCAAGTAGCATCCTCCTTAACACAGGCAGATTCTCCCTTAGGCCGGCAGCTTCCTTCCTAAGCCAGTTCCCACTCCTAAATCTTGTTCTAGCTTCTTGTCATGTTGATAAGGTCCATGCAGTATATAAACTTCTACTTGGGTAAGGACTTGGTCAGCATAGCAGACGAATTGTCTTCAGTTGGTATTTTCTCCACCTTGACTTCACTACCAGCTATTATATCCCTTACAAAATGCAATCTGATGTTTATGTGTTTTGATCTTTCATGAAAAACCCGGTTTTTAGCTAGATGAATGCAACTTTGATTATCACAATGAATTGTAATATTTCCATAAAAAATTCTTAATTCATTTGAGATACCTTTTAACCAAATTGCCTCTTTTATGGCCTCCATTAAAGCCATATATTCGGCCTCAGTTGTAGACAAAACTACAACTAATTGTAAATTGGATTTCCAACTTATGGCACTGCCATATGCAATAAAAATATAACCAGTTAATAATTTACTGGTATCTATATTACCAGCAAAATCAGAATCCACATAGTCATAGATTTCTTTTCCTTTTTCAACATTTTTTCCAAAACTTAAACCTAAACATGAAGAACCCGAGAGATATTGAAAAACCCATTTTAAAGCATGACAATGTTGTTTTCTAGGATTTGCCATAAATCTACTTACAACACTAACAACATATGCCAAATCTGGTCTGGAGCAGACCATGGCATGCATAAGACTACTTACCATGTTTGAATATGGTATTTTCATCATAAACTCTTTATCTTCATTAGTTTGAGGGGCTTGAGTGATTAACAACTTACAGTGTTGTCCTAATAGAGTACACACAGTTTTAACAGACTCCATTCCAAATCTTTTTAAGATCTTTAACAGGTATGTTCTTTGAGACAATAGAAGTAGTTTTTCATTCATATTTCTAATTATCTCCATACCTAATATTTTCCTAGCTGGTCTAAGGTCTTTTATTTCAAATTCTGACTTAAGGATTTCTTTAACAAGCTCAATTAACAATTTATCTTTGCAAGCAATAAGAAAATTATCAACATACAACAAAAGATAAACAATGCAACCTTCAAAATCTTTAAAGTACACATAGCTATCAAAGTTGCTTCTTTTAAAGCCATTTTGTATCATATAAGTGTCAAATCTTTTATACCATTACCGTGGTGATTGCTTTAAACCATATAAAGATTTCTTTAATAAACACACATGATTTTCATCAATTTTATTATTAAATCCTTATAGTAGTTGTATATATAAGGTTTCTTCCAACTCACCATGCAAGAAAGCAGTTTTGACATCTAATTATTCTAAAAATAAATCATGATAAGCAGTGTAAGCCAGAATGAGTCTTATTGAGTTATGCTTCACAACATGAGAGAAAATTTCATTACAGTCAACCCCTTCCCTTTGTGTGAAGCCCTTAGCTACTAATCTAGCCTTGTACCTAGGTTCTTCTACCCTTGAAATTCCCTCATTTTTCTTATAAATCCATTTAGAACCTATAAGTTTGACATTTTCAGGTTTAATCACCCAGTCCCAAGTTTTATTTTTATTAAAAGATTCTATTTCTTCTTGCATAGCAAGAAGTCATTTATGAGAATCTTGACTTCTCATTGCCTCTTTCTAAGACCTTGGTTCTGACTCTTTTATTTCTTAGGCAACAGAGAATGTAAAGGCAGTGAGGTCAGCTTGTGCATATCTAAGGGAGAGTTTAATAGTCCTTTTAGGTCTATCCTTTACAAGGTTATAAGACCTGGGACTAGTCTGTCCAGCTTGTTCCAGATTGGTTTTTGAGGTATCCCCATAGGTTTGGTCTATTTCATCAATGGACTCAAGTGATGGCTCCACCTCAATCTGCACTCTATCAATAGCAAATTTGTTTCCTGGACACTCATTGTCCAGTGATGTCATTGCCATCTGGGACTCATTAAAAGTCACATATCTACTAATTATGCATTTTTATTTTCCTGGTTCTAGAACCCATAGCTTATACCCTTTGGTTCCTTCAGGGTATCCTATAAAAATATATTTGACTACCCTGGATTCTAATTTATCAGTTTTAATGTGTGCATAAGCTGTACATCCAAATATCTTCAGATTACTATAATCTGAGGGTTTACCAGACCACAATTCTTGAGGTGTTTTCAGGTTAATGGCAGAGGATAGGCTTCTATTTATAAGATAAACTGCAGTATTGATTGCCTCAGCCCAGACAGTTTTTGGTAACTTGGCATTAGACAGCATACACCTAACTCTTTCAAGAATTGTCCTATTCGTCCTTTTAACAAGATCATTTTGTCATGGGGTTTCTCTAACTGTCTTATGCCTAACTATCCCTTCTTTTAGACAAAAGTTATTAAATTCATTTGATAGATATTCCAGCCCACTATCAGTCCTCAGTTTCTTAACCTTTCTCCCAATCTGATTTTCAACTAAAGTCTTCCATTATTTAAATTTTTTAAAGGTGTCACTCTTGTGCTTGATAATGTACACCCAGACCTTCCTAAAAAAATCATCAATAATGGATAAAAAATAGTTTCCTCCACCATGGGAGCTGACTCTTGCAGGTCCCCACAAATCAGAATGCACATAATCAAGACATTGTTTAGTGTTATGAGTACTGGCCTTAAAACTAGCCCTAGTGGATTTTCCCAAGATGCAGTCTTCACAGAAATGTATCTCCTCTAGGTTAGTCTCTCCAAGAACTCCTGTTTTTGGAGTTCTTGTAAGCATTTCATACTAACATGAGCTAATCTTCTGTGCCAGAGCACAAACTTGCTACTCTCAGGTTTTTGTGCAACAGAAGCCTGCCCAATATAGTTTTGCCTTCAAGAGTGTACAAACCATTCTTTATAAACCCTCTCATTACTATTATGGACCCCTTCATTACACTCAAAGTTCCTCCCTCAGCTTTAAACATACAACCAAACTTATCAAACATATGAAGAGAAATTAAATTTCTTTTTAGGTCAGCTATGTATCGTACATCATTAAGAATTTTTTCCATACCATCATGCAATTTCAATCTAATTGTACCAACATCAAGAACTTTGCAAAACTTATTGTTTCTTAACATTACAAAGTCCCCATATAAATCCTTAAAAGTTTCAAACCAAAATTTAAAAGGGCACATATGGAAGGAACATCCAGAGTTTAGGATCCATTCTTTCCCAGACTCTGTTTCAAAGACACATAAGATATCAGCACTCTCATAGCCATCAACAGCAACATAGGCATTCCCTTTAGGTTTTGACTTATTCCCACCATTTGATTTTCTTTCAGGACAATCCATTTTGAAGTGTCCTTCTTTATGACAGTTAAAACATTTTAGCTGTTTCCCCTTAGTCTTTGTTTTATTCTTGTTTTTCTTTCCTTTGTTTTTAGGTCTTTTAGATTTTTTCCGAGCAATCAGACTCTCACCACCCTCAGGTTTTGTCTCAGACTTCTGTTGTAATTCTCTAGAATGTAATATTGACTGGACTTCATCCAAAGTCAGACTCTCTCAACCATACATGATGATGTCCTTGAGATTGACATAGGTATTATCTAAAGAACTTAATAAGAGGATGGCTTGATCCTCATCCTCAATAGTTATATCAATGTTTGCAAGATCTAGGATGATTTTATTAAAATCATCGAGATGATCTTCCAGAGACACTCTTGGACTCATCTTGAAAGTGTATAACTTGGTCTTCTTGTGGAGACGGTTTGCTAGGGATTTGGTTATATACAATGATTCTAATTTTAACCAAATCCCTGCCGCCATCTCCTCATTGGCTACCTCCCTAAGAACCTTGTCACCCAAAGATAAGATTATGGCATTATGTGCCTTTTGTAAGATTTTGGATTTTACCTTCTCAGCCATGGAGGAGCTAGTTTTCCCCTCAGGCAAAACAACGGTAGGTTTCTTTTCTCCATGAAGCGCATCTTGAAGTCCATTTTGAACCAGAAGAGCCTTCATTTTGATTCTCCACAGGTCGAAATCATTCTTGCCTATAAATTTCTCCACATCAAACTTTGACCCCATCTCGACCTTGCTCTTGATACCACTTGTTGATTTTGTAAACCCTATGTTTACTCAGAACAACTTTGGCCAAGATTAGAGTAAAGAAAATAGCGAATCAAAATTAATAAGCAAGAAACTAACAGAATATCAAAAGAAAACAGAACACAAGATTTTACGTGGTTCAATCCTTATTGGATCTATGTCCAAGGTGGGAACTAGCTTAGGAGTCTTCTTATTGATCAATCCAACGAGTACAATGGTGTAGATCCAAGCTTCATCAACTTTAACTTTCTCACATACAAGCTTCTCTCACTCTCATAGATCGATTTGTGCTCTCAGTTTGTCAAATGGTAACGTAGCTCTCAAAACCCTAATAGCTCTGCCACTCGCGTCTCTTTTTATCTCACTGTACTAATGAAGTAAAGTGCCTTATATATCGACAGAAGTAAATAACCCTAATTGCCCAGATGAAAACACGTGGTCTATTCATAGACCATTAATTTACATACCAGTTAAAACACAATATTACTAAATGAGCCCTGTAAGATCATCTTAATTACATATATACTTAACAATCTATGTGTTGGTTAATGTTGGTATTTGTTGGTTGATTGAATTTATTAAATGTTAGATATTTGTGCATGGTGTTATGCATTGTGAAATTGCACGATCGTTCATGTGTATGATATTTGAGATTTTAATGTGAGATTTGGTATTGGATTATAATATGAGATGTGACTATTGGATTTATGGATTTTAATGGCTTTTTGGCTGAGTCATAACGGGGACGATGATACGTAATGCCCGTTGTGATCAGCGTGTGTATGGATAACATAATGAGGATGGCGATATGTAACGCCCATTATGGTCATTGTGTGTGTTAGTTATAATGGGGACGGCGATACATATCGCCCATTATGATTGATAGTGGGTGGATGACATAACGGGGACGGCGATACGTAACGCCCGTTATGGTCATTGGGTATGTATTTCATGTCGGGGACGGCAATACGTAACGCCCGATATTAACTGTGTGTATAATTCATAATGAGGACGGCGATATGTAACGTCTATTATGATTGGTAATATGTGTATATCATATCGGGGACAACGATACGTAACACCCAGTATGATTGGATTTGTGGATATTATTTTCTAAGAATGATGGATGTTTAGGCTGTTTTCTAAGAAAGTGGCGGGTTTTAATTACTGATTTTATGTAGACCATTTTCTGGGAAATTGGTTGTGGTTTTAATGGATTTATGGTCATCATTTTTAAGGAAAATGATGGATGAGTTTATTGAGGTTTATCTTAGAATTTTGAAGTATGTCATTTATTTATTTATTTTGAGGGTGACAATTTTAAACCTTATGCATATGGTATTTTGTTCATGAGTGATGTTGTTACATGAGTATATTTTATATCTTGTGATTTGGTTAGGTTGTACTTACCTGCGATACCATTTTGACGTCGTAAATTTTTGGATGCAGATTTTTGTGGAAGCTGAGTCTGAGGAGGCGGCTTTGTTGTTAGAGTATTTATTTATAATTTGTTATATTAGGAAGTGTTTTCTCCTTTTTATAAAATATGTATTTGTTAAATTGTATTTCGGATGACTATATTGAATCTCCTATTGGAGAATTTATGTTAACTGGTTTGTAAATTAACTCTAAAGAAATTCTGATACTTAGTTATCGACTTAATTTATCTCCTGCTTTTATTTATGTATGTCACGTATTCACACACTTAGCACATGACGTTGGGGATGCGTAATCCGTGTTGTCATCATCTCGATATTTCGATTCCCGTGTTATTTTAAAGGGAAATTTGGGAGTGTCACATCGTTAGTTTACACTTTTTTAAGATGTGATCTATTTTTTGTAAAGGCCTATACGAAACTTGCCTATCTAGAATTTGGCCAACAAATCATTTCTCAAACAAAAACAAACTAAATATTTTGTTCTTTAACCATATTATATAGAGTAATGTTACTAGTACTCATCATCTCAATTTTTATCATCTTTTTATTGTCGTATGATATTGTATTTAATGATTAGAGACTAATTATTATATTTCACTTGTGAATCTAATTTTTAATGCCTTATCATAATGCTGCATAACGGACTGATGAGATGATGACCACGAATAAATAGCTAATGAATAGATTTTTTCTTACATAATATAAATATTTCTCCAATAACGTTAGATTGTCTTATTAATTTGGTCATATAATCAAAGAGATCGAACATCATGAATTCGTATTAATTAAGGTACTCATCGACAAACTTAAAAACAAACGTCATTAATGAAATGAACCTCCCAAGAACAATATATTGTATCATCACTTTTAAATGTCCTTCAATATATACAGTTGATCTGTGGCCAGAGAAAATAGAAGGGTCGATAGATACAAGTACTTTATCATAATTTATTGTAGTAGTGAAGGACCCAGTAGTTGTTGGGTTATGATCGATCGATCTACTTTGAAGATTAACTTAGCAGGACATGATGCATCGATCTTCCTTGAATTTAATTCATTTGACCTGACGAGTCTTGACCCCTATACAAAAATACAGGTCATATATACATATATAAACTAATGGTGAAGTACTCATGGGACCCATTAGAATTGTACATTATTTTCAAGCCTTTAGTTTATTTTAGATCACAATGCAATCATAAATTAATAGAATTAAAGTATCAGTTTTGTTGCGCACAATTTAATTAAATATGCCACTCCACGATTCTGAGTCGTCTGCTCACTATAATATATAAGGCCTTCCTCAGTGATAAAAACAGTCGGAAAAAGCTACAAAATTCATCAAAAATAATTTTCTCTGATGATTTTTTGAATGATTCGTTCATAGGAACTTCCATTGTGTTTTTTTTTTTCATTGCTGTTTGGTGTTTGGATCGAATGATTTTGATAAGATTTTCTCGTACGGTACCAGTGGTTGTTACGGACGATCAACGTCGAAGTATATCCATTAATACATGCATGGAAACCTGCAGGATTCTAAAGTTTCGAGGATAAGATTCTTTTATATGCACGTATCCACATGGTTGAGCCAATTATGAGCCCCTGACTCGTTATCTGTTCTGTATACGGCAGAAGCCAACAATTGGTACGTACAATAATTGCTGCATGAGTGCGTGTTGATAATTTGATCAGTTGGCTTTAATTAGTTTCCAGGTTTATGTTCCTTATGGTTGTCTTTTAATGTCGGCATGCATGACGCTCGAGCAGTCGAGCTCATACATAAACAGTTCTGTTCATGTTCCATGATCTGTATATATTTTGTGTGCTGATCCGGCGCGCGGCAGACAACGTCTACAGTACGTCCGTATAAGTCGTCAAAGGTTTTACACATTTCAGGTATGAATATATTTGTGGCTGAATTTATCGAAAGCTAGCTATATAAACATTCTTTCACTGAGAGAGTGATTATTGCTCTATAGAGTATTTTCTTCCGCTTTTAAGTTTTGGGTGCTTTTGTCTCAATCATAGGGCTGTTCTCTGATCCAACAAGTCACGTTTCCAACTCGACGCGCTGTGACCCACTTCCGATTAACCGATTATCCGCTTACATTGATTACCCACTTCTTCTTCATTGATTACCCAACAAACTCCAAATCCAAACAAAAATCTCAAATCAATTATATCCAATTTCGACCCAAACTCCATTTTTCAACAAAAATCACAAGAATCCAAACAAACTCCATATATTTTCATAAGCCAAAACCCATTTTGGCGATGATGAAAGTCAAGTTCACTTCTACTATTTCACGTCTTGGTTGCTGCCACCTTCATTCCCAAAACAAGGCATGAGGGGAGACATATATGGACCGAATCCTTGGACTTCTCAAGGTCACCGAGAAGATCTCTAATCGCAAGGGCTAGAGATTTTGGGAGATCGCAGGGGATGGAGATTTTCAAAGATCTTCTTCGATGCCAGTGGCAGGAAGCTTGGTCTGGTAAGATTTGGAGGTGGACGTCGGCGATTTGAGGTGGCGGCGAGGGTGGAGAGAGAGACAGATACAGAGCAGAGAGAGAGAGAGTGAGAGAGAGAGTGAGAGAGATTGATAAATTGGGACTTTGAAAGTGAAATGCAAAAATAAAACGATGTCGGTAATGGGTAATTTCGTTTCCGACATGTCGGGTAATCAGGTTGGAACTTATCGGGGAAACGGGTCAGGTCGGACAGACGGGCAATTTGTTCAGGCCTACTCAATCATATATATTTTTTGAAGAACTCAATCATACATATTGATCAGTTGATATATATGATATATTTCTATTATTTTTATTTAATTTATTTACATAAAAATATATTTTTAAATATCACTCAAATTAAATAGAGAACATCATTATTTAGTTTGAATATTATAAATTCAATAGGTATTATATATAAATCTAAACATTCATGAAGATATCAAAAATACTAACAACATATATATAGTTATCAAAAGATTAAAAAAATTATATATGATGCAAATTTATAGCGATAAAGATTTTAAAAAAAATGGAGAAGCATTCTCTCATTTAACCAAAAAATAAAAACTTAGTATGTTCAGCGTTGAAAAGAAAAGTTATATCAGTAATCAAAGGATCGAGTACTCAATTATATTATCAGCTGCAAAATCGAAGAGACTTGTTTGGAATCTAGTTTGGAGTTCTAGTGGGAGCTCGCTCTCTCTCTCTTAGAGAAAAATAAAAAAACCTCGTTGCTACTCATCTCGGTGGGCGGCGCGGCAAGGGGAAGCTTAGCTAGTCTCTGTCCTTCTCCCTGGCCCTCTTTTTTTTTTTCTTCTTTATTTTCCCGGCAACTACTTCATTTTTGGTGGTTTTTGGATTTGGCTTTTTGGATCGACATGAAGATAGTTGAAGTAGTTACGGTGGTCACAGCCCACCACGCACACCGCCTCCATTCCATACAGCTGTTGATCTATAGTCGTTCGGAGTTTTTTGATGAACGGGTGGCACGTGCGCCAAATACGCGGGGTCCAATGCTCGATGCGCCTCGCTTCCTGGAGGGATCTCAACCGCCTCGAGTGGTTCTTCGTGGATCCAAGGTCTCCGAGCTGCTCCGACCTATGGATAGTCACTCCTAGTGTGGCACATCTAGGGTCTATTTTCCCTAGACTTCGTCCTTCTCCCAAGCCTTCCTCTTTTTTTCTTCTTTATTTTCCTGGCAACCACTTCGTTTTGGTGGTTTTCGGATTTGGGTTTTTGGATCGGCATGAAGATGGTTGAAGTAGTTACGCTGGTAGCAACCCACCATGCGCCCCGCTCCGTTCCATACAGTCGTTGATCTATAGTTGTTCGGAGTTTTTTGACGAACGGGATGGCACGTGCGCCAAACGCGCGAGGTCCAGTGCTCAACGCGCCTCGCTTCTTGGAGAGATCTCAACTGCCATGAGTGGTTCTTCATGGATCCAGGGTTTTCGAGCTGTTCTGACCTATGGATAGTCACTCTTAGTGTGGCGCGTATTGTCTACGTGCCACCACAACCAGACATTTTCTTGTGTTGTTTTCCCATATTATTGTGTATTGTTTTGTTAGTGTTGTAAATATTATTTGTATAAAGATAATTATAAAATTTGAGAAATAGTCTCTTAGGCGTTTCAATCTGTTAAGAATTATAATTTTTTTCTCTTTTAGAGGAGAAATTTAGTACATGCTTACTCAGGAGGTAATCTTCATGCTTTTAGATTGTGTTTGAGAGAAATAAAAGCTGAGTGTCAAGTAAATTAGTAGTTAACTATAGTTACATTATAAGTTTCTTGTTTCTTTCTTCGAGTTTCAATTATATGAAGTTATTTCTCAAAAAACAAAAAAGCTGCAAAATGGTCCACTCGATCTCTATTATATATATTTGTTCAAAGTAAAGAAGAAATATTAAGCCCTTGGTCAGCAAACACATTATGTCAACGCGCCTCTTAATTCAGATTTTTTTACAATTTTAATATAAATTCTAGAATTCCATAATATTTATAGTAAATTAAATAAAAATTTTAGACAATATTAAATATTAAATAAATATTATGAAATTCAATTTGTCTACACATTTTTCTTCTACTTTATATATATTCAGATAAAAATTGAAAGAAAAATCCAAAGCAATCACGTCCACACTGTCCCAATAACTAAATATATATCCAAAGCAATCACCATATATATCCACAGAAAATTATAGAAAGCTGACTACTGACTACTGACTACTGACTACCTCCAATCCTTCCTAGCTAGCTAATTCCACCCAAATAACCAGTCACAATCAGCCTAGCTAGCTGGCTACTGTCTCTTTATATTCCAATCCCCACCCCCATGCATTTATAATTACAGCCGAAACCCAAGTGACAATGAAATTCTAACTGACAAACCAAATAGCCTATCATGACTTACATTTTTTTTTTTTTTTTTTAAATCTATCATGACTTACTGATCATTAGCAAGCACTTATATAAATCAGTAAAAATCTCTTAAGGCCTGCAAAATTAAGTTACATTTATATATAGCCCTAAACACATTACTCCCTTTGCAGAAGCTAGCATAAGCCCATGACTGCATGCATGCACGATCGATCATCACATATATATTATATATAAATATATTTTATATATATATATATTATATGATCTACACACTAAAAGCTGCTAATCTGCTGGAATTTCTTGAAAAATGCTCCACAAATATCTATATGGTACTGCTGGCTGTCATCTTATAATATTCTCTCTCCTAATTTGGTGGAAAGGCATTAATTAGGACACTGCAGCCATCTCTGTCTCAGGCTTATGACCCGACAACCCTCAAAAGACATGATCAATATTGTCAAAGCTGGCATGCAAATCCCAGCTTGCCGCCTTGGCCATCCAACGTATAGACATGAGTTTAGAATATCCTATTATATAATATATATATTGTCGATCGATTCATTGCAGTAACAGTACCCGTCGATCGATTCATTGCAATAACAGTACTATCGATCCTAGATGGCCATCTATTTGAATACACACAAAGAATTTTATATATTTCCTACTTATACATGATTAGGTAATTATATATATACTACAATATTTCACCTACCATATATATCAATGTAATAATGTCTACCGGCTTTTAGATAAATTTATATTTGAAAATAAAAATAAAGAACCGATGGGTAGTATATATGTACTTCGGTCAACATGAATATGAGAGTTGTGAGAAAACAACATATATTTTTCATCCCTCTTTATGTGAGGGGTGTACTGTGTGTCATGTCTATATGTATGTATGTATGTATGTATGTATAATATGCTGATCAAGAGACCGCAAGCCCATGCATACATACAACTTCCATTCATGTTTCACTCATGCACGCAGTACTATTTATGAAAAAATTAAGTGGAAAAGGCAGCTTATAATTAAGATCCGTAGCTGTTCATGAGGACCCATTATTTAAGAAACCTCTAAGGACATGTAGCAAAGAAAGATATTTCTCAATTACCATAATTGCATCATCATGAGACATATGATCATGTAAGCTTTGGATATATATCAACCAAAAACTTGTAGATCCTGGCCGAGATCATAATAATTAATATATATATTCTATATCTCTGTGTGTGTGTAGGGGCTGGCCGGGGTCCGGGGTTCTGATGTTGATTTGATTATGACTTGAAAATGATAGTGATAATGTACGTAGAAGGGTCTATTATTTTTTCACCGCGAAATATCCAAACATTTGGTATGGCCAACAGCTTTCTGGAACATCTGGGAGTACTTTATTTGGATATATATGGATAAAGGATGCTTCAACTTTCAAATCACCACGTTCATGTATTTCAACCATATCCTATCCGACGTTCACATGGACGTTATAATTAAGATCGATGTACGTAGTCTTAGGAATCAGTACTCGTACTAGTACTTATTTGCATATATGCATAACTTTCTATCCTTTACATTTGTATAATTGAGAGATCAGATATTATAAAGATCATATATATTTAATTATATATATATATTTGGATCAAATAACTAGATGATTAGATAACTGGAATATTAATGATAAAATAAAATAAAATAAAGGATCAGATAACTGGATTCAAATAAAAATAATAAATTTGCGTAAAAGTAATAAATGCAAGTAAATAAATAGACCAGATGATTGGATACCAATTAAAGTAAATGGAAAGTAATAAATGCAAGTATTGAATCAAAAGATTGTTTATTGAAAAATGCTTACAAGATTGTAATAGAACAAGATTAGAAAAGTAGATAAATTCGAAGAAGCAGATAGTTCAGAAATATGAGGGGGTAGTGAGCTCTCCCTCAAACTCTTCCATGAGGTCTCCTTTTATAGAACAATAAGGAGCCTTTTAATTGGTTTGTCTTTTTGTCAAAAGTTGAAGTGGGGAGAGCACCTTGGAATCTCGTGGGGGTCTTCTAGAGCTGTTGAAATATTTTATCGACTTGTGTCGACGGATTAGTCTTCAGATAATTTCAGAATGTCGTCTGAGTCATGTCTAAATGTGTTACTATAAGCGTCAGAGTCTTCTACTGAATACTCTGATTCTTCAGTAAAAACATCACTGTTGTCTTTATTCTGGAGGAATTTTTTCAACAATTGAATTAAGTCTTTCTTCTTTAGTCTTTCTAGACCATTTATTTTTTAGAATTAAAAGAAGATGAACAATCATAATCTTTTGAAGTAGTAATTTTTTTTGGTTTTTGAAGATGAACTCTTGGGAGTATTCTTCTTTGAGAATGATTCTTCTGGATTCTTTGAAATATGGTCATGTGGAAGTGGGTACTCAAGCGAAATAACAATTGAATTTGCTGTAAGAAAATCCTTGATACTTGCAAGATCAGGTGCCTGCCGTGGAAAGTCTCTTGAAATATATGAAATAGTATTGTTAGTGTAAGAAAATTGATCCCACCATTTGACGAATAACTGTCTAACCAAAATGTCCCTAAACTTTTGATAATTTCATTTAAAGATCCAAGGGATATTGTATCTTTTACATAAATGGAGTAGATAATGAAATTTGAAATTGTGGTGATTCATTTTAGGTAAATTGAATGCTGAAAAATGCTTAATAGCCACTTGAAGGCTATCTGAAAATATCTATTTATAATTGGACCAAATTGATTACACCATCTTTGGAACCAAAGTGGAAAAATATGTTTGCATTTCTTATCAAAATTAAGGAACCAAGAATGCATTTGATCAAGAGGTTGGAAAAATATGAATTTAAACCAAACATCAATATAATCATAGTAATTATAAGAAATATTTGAGAGTTTTTCTGAAGTGTAGGGATGAGTTCCCCAATCATCTTCTGTTATTACTTTCTGAATATAATCACTATGATAAATTATTTTGGCTTTATCTACTTTGTAGTAGATAGGCTTAATAGTAAGGGATCCCGTGTTGAGAAAAATCCCATAATAGAATTAGAGGTTCTTTAATGGATTATCAAGGATCCAGTGGAAAGTAAGGGAAAATAATTGGTAGCAATTTTGAAAGTATCTATATTCATAGTCCGATTTGGTTCTATGTAAAATAGATTCTAGAAATAAAGTTTTCTAAAGTATTCTGTTTTTAAAGCAGTAAGAAAGAAATTAGTAGGCTTAGCCATATTAAACGGCATTGCATACGTATTCTGTTTGGGAGTGATGGTACTTTCCAGAAGGGTAAATTTGCTGGCTATCTCTAAAGAAGAAGAAGGAGGCTCGAGCAGAGGTAAATTAGGAAGAGGAGGAGGGGTAACAGGCTTATCATTTTTCTTGCTCATGTTTTCTGCAGAAATTCACGAATAAGAAAATCAGGAATGAAATTATCTGTTCCTTTAATGTATTCAATATCAAAGTCAAATACACTTAAAATAGCTTGTTATCGTGCAAAAATATGTTTTGATACAATATTTTGAACATCTTTTTCAAATAAGTATTTAGCACTTTTGTAATCAATACTCAAGAGAAATTTTTTGTTTAGTAAATCACTTTGGAATTTTGAAATACATAGTACTATGGATAATATCTCATTTTTAGTAGTACTATAATTAAGTTATGAACGGTTCTAGACTCCATAATGAAATCGAACAATTTGTTCAGAAACTATTTATTTCAGATTGTCACCATAACATTTGTCAAATGCATCTATTTCAACAACTTTGAATGAATCAGAAGTAGGAATACCGAGACAAGGAAGAGTTTTGACAGGTGTCTTGATTTGTTGAACTAGATTGGTGTGAATTGCTGTCCACTGAGGAGGATTAGAATGTAGTCTTTCAAATAATGGATAACATTGTTTTCGCATATCCTTGTAGAAATCAGTGACATAATTAAGAGAACCCAAAAATCTTTGTAATTAGGTTTTATCAAGAATAACATTAAAAATTTGTCAGAAATTCAATGGCTCTTTAAATAGGTCTGATTTTATTGTTTGAAATATCGTAACCAAGGAATCTAATCTTAATTTGAAATAATTTAATTTTCTTGGCAGAAATTACTAGACTATTTTGTCTTATAATATCAAGAAAAGTTGATAAATATTTCTACTGATCATCAATGAATTTTGAAAATATGAGAACATTGTCTATATAGACAATGGTGAAATAGGTTAATGAGTTAACAATATCATTCATAATATTCTGAAATTCACTATGAGCATTTTTTAGGTCGAAGGCATCACATTCCACTCATAGTGACCAAATAGGGTGGTGAAAGCAGTTTTATACCTATTTGATTCCTTAATTTGAATTTTCCAAAATCCAGATTTAAGGTCAAACTTGAAAAAAATGACTGCCTTATTCAATTGGTGAATTAAGTCTTGTTTATTGGGAAAAGGGTACCTAATCTACTTTAATTTTGTTCAAGGGTTTTTAATTAATAACTAGGCGATGAGTCTCTCTCTCAATCTCTGCATTTTTCTAGACTTAAAAATAGTACATGATTAGGGATACTATGCCTGATAATATTTTTTGCAAGAAGATCACCAATTTTAGATTTTCAAAACACTAAAGTTTCATCATGCATTTGAATAGGTCAATCTTTTATTGAAATATTATTTTCAGAAAAATCTTTAACATAAGATAAAGAAACAACATGATTCTTCATATACCGAAAGGCATTTAGAAGATCAGAACAGAAATCAAAATCAATTTTTTTGTGAAAATCATCGATTTTTTTATTCAAGTAAAGGACTAGATAATTGTTCAGAAATTTTCTTGGTTTTGATTTCCTCTTGAAAAAAATTTAAATGCTTTATTTTTGCAAAAAGTAAAGATGTCAGACTTTTGTCTGTATCGATTTCAAAATGGGAAGCAAATTTAAATTTGACTTTTTATTCAAAAGGGTCAGTAGTGATACTATCATCCTCAGAAAGGAATGGATATAAAGAAGAAATAAAAGGAATGTCCAATGTGATTTTGTTAGTCATATTTTTTACAATAATTGAGGAAATTTTAAAACAAACATTATCTTGACAGACATGAGCAGTGTTAACCTCACCATGGATCTTCATCTATGATCCATTGGTCGAAAAAAGTCTTTCAGAATACTTCTCATAATATTTGCTAGGAACTAATCATTCCTGGATAGAATTCATATCCATTTCGGAATCAATCATGACAATCACAGTAAATTGAAATTCACGATAAACAATAATAATAACTTTGAAAAACCATTTAGGGGGAATAATATGGTGAATTAAACAAATTTGTTTGTCAGAGGCAGCATTAGAGACTTTATTGTCATTTTTATGATTGCACTCAGATTCATTTGTTTGTTCATTAACAGAAGGATTTTCCTGATCAAATTGTTTGTCAATTTTTAAACATAATTTCTATCTTTGAGTTTTTTTTCTTTTCAAAACGTCCCAAAATTTCTTGAAAACTAATCTTTTGTTTAGAAGTTTCAGGCTCTTGGCAAACCATCGTCTTCTTGAGCTTCGAAATTATGCTTCCTTGAGCTCCTAATTAGTAATTTGTGAAATAAGGGTTAATAAATGATTTTCTTGTTTTTCAGCTTTGGTTAAAACATTGATTGTTTTACTCAAAGATTTGTAACAAGAATCATTACAACTAAACTTAATTTTGGGGAAACCGAATGATTCGGCTTCTAAATAATATTCTGAATCACTAAAGTTGAATTCATTGACATCAGATGATGATGAGGAAGATTTGGTTCCTAGGAGATGGAACAGCTCATCTTGATCATTGTGCCATCATATAAACTAGGCAATAAAAATATCTATCTTTCTACTTTTGTTTTGCAAGTCCAATAAAGATTTAATAATTCCATAGCATATATATTTGGTTTTGTCCATATTCTCCTTGCCGTAGAAAGATTTGTGTTCCAATTAAAAAGAAGTGAAAATCTTTTCTTTTTTAATTCTTTCTTAAAAAGTAAAGAACATGATTAATTTGTTAGATTGAGATACCACCAAAGGTCCAAAAAAGAGAACCCTATCAAACCATTATTTCAAGTTTTTCGATACATCATCTCAATGTGCCAATAGATATTGACAGAAAAAGATCAAGAAAAAAAAATATGACACTACAACACATTTGGTTTCAAGTAATAGATGAAATCGTCACTAAAAGTGGTCAAATCATCACTAAAACATTGGTGACAGTTTGAAACTGTTATCACAATCGTCACCTAAAATATGTTACAAATAAAAATTGGTGATGATTTATTATTCAACAGTCATAAAAAATATTTTAGTAATGGTTGGAGTATTTCATTTGATATATGTTCAAACATTTAGTGTTTTGTGACGGTTAGAATGTGTCACAGAAAGTAACATTCGAATATTTTAACGTCTAAACATTAACTGCGTTACGCATTTGGATACATGTTCGAACGTTAAGGGATTAACATTTGAATGTAATGAATATAACATTCGGAAGTTTGTTCGAATGTTAACGAAGAATTGTTCGAAATGCTAAATTTTATAAACTTAATAAACTTAGATATTAAAATTTCATAGTACATCATCAACTTAACAACTAAAGTAACCTTATAGAGTTGCAAAATTAGATATTAAAAATATAAACAATGACAGATTTGATAAAATTATTTCTTATTATTTTATCGCCCACTTTGATCTTGCTGTAATAATATAACACGCTCTAAATTGGCGAGATGCTTGAAAAATGTCTCAAAACTCTTACCATATCAGACTTGGTCCGAACACTTACGTAAATATGTCTATGCCACTAGAAGAGGATTCTCTAGACGTTGGCTATATCTCCATCATTTATTCCTGCAATTAGAAAGAAAGCACACAATAAGCAATGTATTAAAAAAATATAAATTAAAAATAAATTATTCACATGCCACATAATTTATTTTATAAAATTAACATCGCTTACATAATTATCTGCAACGGCAAGATCATTCACTCACTACACTCATTAGAGTGAACAATAACATAGACATAAATGAGAGAAGAATTTTCTAGATCATAACGTTTTTAACAAAGACACATTAGAGATTTTGAAAGATAATGTTAGTACTTAAATAAAAGAATATCAAAAAATTAAATAAACTTCTATAGTTATTAATTACCATTTTATCAGCATGATGGTGGAATGACCTTGAACCAGTATGGTAGTAGACAGTTTAAACAGATCTATTCTGTGCATTAGTAGAACTTAAACTCTACAAAATTAATTAAGAATGTTAATTGTAATATAGAATGAATATAAATGTAGATGATTAAAAATCGAGAATATATGATAGTTTAGACTTGTGGAATTCTAACATTTTATCCAATCGTCTAACTTCATCTTCTGGAAATATATGACGCCCATGACCCTCTCTTAGAATTTAGAGGGACTCACAATACCGAGATGTTGATCACATGGGTCAATCACCCCTCATTTAGTGCTCCAAGAGAGTGTGTGCAGCATGTACAAAGTGTACAATTAAATAATCACAGCAAAAAATAAAAGTCCTTCATTTTAGTACCAGAAATTTAAAGTTACAAATCAACTGAAAATAATTTTCTACGAGGAGATTATACAGTCATCCAAAAGAAAAAACGATAAAAGATAAATAACAATGTCCAGAATCATAATTTTGCTCTTGGTCATCACACAAGACTACTCTAGCGGAGCTTGCCCCTTGGGCTCATCCTCGTCCTCTATATAAAACACTACGATTCTATAAAATGGAGCCGTAGGTGGACTAAATACACTACATAAGATGTGAATCTCAGTAAGCAAACAGTCAGCACATAAACAAATAATTACAATACAACAATATGCATAAAGTTTTCAACCAAGCAATTTAAATTTATCCACAAACTTCCTTTCCTAAAAAGAAATCCCACATGAACACACTAACCGTCATTTCCTAGAAATGAACTTATTAGCAACCCATCTTTTCCAAGAAAAGAAATCATTAACGAACCATCATTTCTTAGAAAAGAACGCATTCACAACTGTCCTTTCCAGGAAAGGAACGCATCGACAAATTTGCCAAAAACCCAGTTTCTAGATCACAACACGATTCCAAATTATTAGTTATATACCATGGTCTCTCCTATGAATCATCCATACATCGTGACTCTCTTTACCACACCACAGGTAACGGTCGTGCATGTGACTTCATAACGGACGATGCCCAGCTCTTCGCCCAACGTGTATCATGACCAGACATCCCTTAGTCCCTGCCAGCAGAGGAGACACGGAGTTGGCACGAGAGTGTTACCATCTCATCCGATCTCATCGTCACTTAGTGACAATTCAAGGGACGTCATATCAGTATATTCCACTCCCGAATGAGCAGAAAAGCTCCAAAGAGATAAAGCCTCATCTTAACTTGGGGTCGTGATATATATGCACCCACAAACTACAATTAGACTAGACTAGGAACCACCCAAAATACCCATCAACATAACACCTCACAAATGACAATTACCCAAACGACAAGAAATAATATATGCATTATAGACAGTCATTGGATGGAATGACATTATCACATAATGAGTAAAAATCATTCAATCAAACAATTTTAGATCCAACAAATAATTTTTAAAAATTCAATCACAGCCAAACCAACTACGAGGTAATCTCATCCTCTATTTAATGGTCTCGGACCCCACCAACCTACTCCCAAATTTTATTATTAATATTAATTAATTAATTAATTAATACTTCAAACTGCCAAAGAAAGTTATCGCATATATATTAAATCAAATCAAATCACAAATGATTGCCACTTATAACACGTTCGGTAAAAACTCTAAAAGATCGCGAAAATGTCGAAATATAACTCTGCGCCTCAACCAACGAGTACGCCGCTAAATCGCACCCATAGCACCAACGTAAAACAAAAATAACAACAAAAATAAAACAGCACTAATAATAATAAATATTATTAACAAAATCATTAAAAAAATTAAAGGGAAATATAATATAATAAAATGAAAATAATATTTAAATAACCAAAGACTTAGGGTTAAACAGCTCACCGAGGGTATCATGAAGCGATGAAACTAGCGACTAAAAAGTGAGAAAATAGCAATTAAAAGGGACCACTAGAATTTGAACCGTGGAGAATCTAAAGTAAGAAACTAAATTTGAGTAAAGAGGAAGAAGGGAACTCGGTTTTGAGATGGGTATACACAAATCCGACACTATGGGAGGTAAAACTCGATTTTGAGGTGGTTCTCGAAATGAAAAATGTAGCATATTTATAGCCCGTAAGTGAAGCACTCGGATCTTGAAGTAGTGCAAAAATGGACACCAAGTGTCACTCTAAAACTTGACGAGAACAGAGATGTGCTGCCAAGGCAAGGGCTCGATTTTTTGAAGACCAAAACAAGGAAAGAAAAACCATAGTCGACTTACGATTTTGAAGGACAACAATAAATTTCTGAAGCACAGATCTACGACAAGATCGAAGGGAAAATATTTAGCAATGTACTAGGCATCTGAAAGAGCAATGCGTGGTTGAAGAGAAGAAGAAATGAGCTGTAAAATATGAGCTTGGGTCACGGGTCTGCAATGAAAAAATAGGAGAAGAAAAGAAAGAAAGAAGAAGAAGAAGCAATCGGCTGGTGTACAAGTGAGAGAAGAACTTGGGTTTTCATTAAACCCCTTGAGCCAACGACATCGTTTACACATAGGGATGGGCTTGGTTTTTGTTGGCCACGAGCTGGGCTTTCAAGACCAAAACCAACTTAACCAAATACATTTAAAAACCCAACTCAATAACAACTTATCTATAGATAAAAGCCCACCCGAAAATACAATAAATAAAATAAAATAAAATACAACACATTAAATTAAATACTAACACAATAAAATAAAGAGATTAATTTCAACTATTGAAATAAATGCATCTTAATAAATTAATAAGAGAAAATAATTTAACTTACCATTTAAACATAGAAATAATTTAAAAGATAATAATAATTGTAGTAATCATCATCCATATCATGCAGTATATTGTTTGAATGACCAAACAACACATCCGTTGTCTATTCATGTAACTCACCATGCAACACCCATTGGGTATAAACTAGATCCATCTCATTCAATAATATATGACTCTCAACTTCATCTAACCTTATAGCACACAAATTTTTACACTTTCAATGTGGACATTTAATGAAATCACGACTATCAGCAGAGACCCAAGCAAAATCAATGATAGTTTTTACTTCACGTGCATAGGGCATATAGTCATTTCCAAATCTATCATCAAGACGCATCCAACTTTTGTCTATCTCAAAAATTACTTATCTATAATTGTAATGCAAATAAATTCCACATTCATTTTATGCTCCAATTTTTATTACTTTTTTAATACAGTAATTGATCCTATCCCATTTGAGACTATGCCATCTATATTGTACAACTTTTGTCATTCTACTACTTTCCATATCAGAAAAAATATCGACAGTACCTCTTCATGGTTCTCCAAGTATACATGTTCACAGAGAGGGATTATGATCCTACGAATAGTGTACTCGAAGAACAAATGAGGAAGATACTGAAACTTCTTACTAGACGATAAGTAGGAATAACAAAAGTATACAATACAAATAATATAATCATAAATGGTCCACACTGGACTATTCAAGAATTAGTTGACACCTAAGTGTGCACTACTTTTCAAATGAATCTAAGATTATTCATGTAATGTCATATAAGATCTAACAACTATAACTAGAAACGTATATTATTATGTTGTTTGAATTACTTTTGAATTAAAAATATTAGTATACGTCAAACTAGCTATTTTACAAAATAGTTATTATTTATTATTTATTTGTTATTTATTACTTATTTGCTATTTATTTATGTTTAATCTTATTTGCTACATACTATATATTGTATGTTTATTAGGCATTTAGTTATCTAATATGTTAGTTACTTTCTATATAAAAATTATATATTAATTGTTATTAAATATTGATAAGTGCTTGTTAGTAAATATCTTATACCAAGTCAAACTATCTATTTTACAAAATATTTATTAGTTATTTATTTATTTTTTATTTATTGGCACAATCTCATTTGTACTTGTTATTCATTAGTTATTTGCTATTTATTTAAGAATTTCTATATTTAAATGTTTTAACCTTATTTGCTATATATTATATATTATATGTTTATTAGCAGGTCTAAGATGTTTACTAACATTTACCTATTTGTAAGGTTATTATTTTACCTATTTGATCCTTAGCATGTTTATTTCTTTATATCTTAGACCTATTAAGGTTATTACTGCTTATAATATAATTTATTGTATAGTATAGTATTAGAGCAAACTAATTAGTTACTTCCTTTAAACTAATACCTTATATATTGTTATGAGTTATTTACTATATATTATCAAATCACATATACATACCAATAATAAAATATTATTCACAAATACCAAAACATATTCACACTAAACTAACTTAATTCACAAATCACATATACATATCCACAATAAAATCTAATTCACAAATTCCAAAACATATTCACACTAAACTAACCTAATTCACAAATACAAAAACATATTTACAAAAATCATCACTCACAAATAGAATAACATAAAAAGCATCACTCACAAATAGTATAACATATTCACAATACCAAAACATATTTATAAAAATCATCACTCATAAATAGTATAACATATTCACAATACCAAAACATATTCATAAAAATCACCATTTACAAATACCAAAATCAAAACATTTACTATATATATAACACCACACATAAGATTGAAAGTATATCTAACTCCAACAAAAACACAACCTCCTTCACAAAGCAAACCTCCTTTGAATGCTCCAACAATGGTTCCTTCAAAATAATATACAAATAATAAGTTGGTAAAAAATAAATACCCACAACCATAGAAAAAATATCTACATAATCATACTAAATTAATATCACTAAATCATCACACTAATACAACATTAAAAAAATTACCAAATGGGGCTTCCTTTATCACTGTTATTCTCACTCTCACTCTAGCTCTCACTCTCGCTCTCGCTCTCACTCTCACTCTCTCTCACTCTCACTCTCACTCCACACAGCTCTCTTTCTCTCTCTGAAGGTCTTGGTGCTGTAGCTAAATGAAGTCTCTAAGTTATGTGCTTTTCATTTAACACGCACCTTTTTTTTAAAACAAATTTACGAAACGTTTGAATGTCAAATATAAACGTTTAAACATTTCCTAAAATTTGGGATTTCACTCATTTTTTTCCGCAACGTTCAAACATACAATTTTAACATTTGGACATCACTAAAAACATGCCAACGTTATTTTGTTTATGTTCAAAATTTCCCACCATTTTTTTCAGATACATTCGAATGTAAACATATACACGTTCGAACGTGAATATTGTACTAATATAATATTAGACTAGTATTCTATATATTAGTAATATATATTAGTTATATAGTAATATATATAATTAGTTTATACTATTATAAAGTATATCTAACATCTCATACGAAATCATTTCAGTCTTTGGATATACTTTTATGATACTATATAGTATATATTATACTATATGTACTACGTACTATATGGTATATAATATAGTATTATATAATATAATATATATAGTATATATTATATACATAGTATATAATATAATATATACTATGTATAGTATATATAAACCGTTTTGTATTCACATTCGAACGTTACTTTTGAATCATTCAAATGTGAAAGGTCGACGTTTGGATGCTAATTGTTATGTTTGAACATATACGTGATATGCATACATGCATGGTTATACATTCGAACATAAATCATGACATTTGAATGCACACTTTGAATTCGAACGTGATGTTTAACATTCGAACGTTAATATTTCATTTTCCACATATGTGGATTACGTTGGAACGTTGCTTGTTTATATGTTCAAACGTAATTTTTGAACTGTTTATTTAATTTAAGCACGTTCAAACATTTTAACATTTAAGTTCGAGTGTCACTAGTTTTTCTAACATCCAAACCTAATACAGTTACATTCAAAAGCGAGAATTAACTTTCTTACATATATAGGTTATGTTTGAATGTTTTCCATTAACGTTCGAACGTTTATTTTGATACGTTCAAACATTAATGCAGAACGATTTTGATACAATTCCAAATTACAATATTATTCTAACATTTATTTATCTTTTTTCATATTTATTTCCAAGACATGTCTCATCCGATAATTACAAGGAAACGAAGGAGGGAAGGCACGAGTCCATATATCATTTGGCTCGGGGCTTGGATTATTATGACCGAGCAGGATATTCTCAATAACGAGTTTGATGATCTCAAATGGGAGAGGCGTAACTTTAAAGGCTAGGGAAATATTTGCACAATGAGAGGGCAGGCATACCATTCCATGGTTTGGGAGTTCCACATGGGGATGTTATTTATGCCTCAAAACTCATCCTCCCACACCATGACTATATGCGGTGTTCTAATTGAGATGTCTGTCAATGTGTTCACCGATCTACTAGGGATCCAGTGCATACCTAAGACACCAGCCACACTAGCTACTCAAATTAGCGATCCAGTGCATACCTAACTGATACAGATGCTGTCAATACTGCATCATCCACTGACCCAATTAAGTCATCATCCACCAAAGATATAGGTCAGTCAGAGGCCAAGACTATTGACTCTAAGCCTCAAGATGACAAGTGAGATAATGATTTCTACATCCTCATCAGGAGAGACTGCAATCCTATGGGGCAGATGAATGCCTTTAGCTAGACAAATTTGATTTCGTTCTTCTGTATGTTACAATTTATTGTTGCAACAAATGTTGATCCTTTGGCTCATAGGACCACATTTAGCCAGACGCATGTTCAATTCTTGATACGAGTGGCACGTGGGGATCTCATCGACTTGCCAATATGCATCTTCGAGAGGATCCATTATGAGGCGACCACCGTCTCCACGGATAACCTTCCCTACAACGTCATTATCACGCAACTATTATTAGGCTAGGGAGCGCCACGCCAATCGAATGAGCGAGTCTAGGATTAGATGAGTCCTATCGACACTAGCATGCACAAGAGGAGCATCAGACATGGGAGGGTGCATAGTTGATGCCAGCCAGCCCTTGTAGTGGATCTCACTCTTAAGACCAGCCCAGCTCAGCATGGGGAGTGGTAGTGAGCAGCCGTCGAAGTACATCTGGGAGAGCTGCGTGGCCTGCTTGGATTGATGTGGTTATCTCACAGCTCATAAGGCACATGGATGTAGTGATCGACAGACATATCGCGATTGTCACCTGGATAGTGATTGAGCTTTCTGATCGTATGGATATCCTCAATGAAAAGGTTGGCAAATACATTGAGGAGATGTGCACTACAAATTTCGTGAATAATGTGTTAAACTGAGTTTTGTTTACGAAAGTCTATCATATTTATTTGTATTTTGTTTTCATTTTTTTATAAATTTATATTTTGCTTTTAATATATAAGGAACATTATTATTTAATATATCTATTATTTTTAATTCAGTTGGGATAATGCGTTCTTTAATATTAACTTATCAAACTTTAAAATTAATCACTGCACTTTAAATTTCAATCTTTTTTAGTGATATTAATAAAATTTAGTTTGATGTTCAAACATCACATCTAATATTCGAATGTTGGCGCCAAAACAATTCATGTTCAAACGCAAGAAGTCTTAATCTTCGAACGTAATTACGACGTTCGTACGTAAATTTTCTTGTATTCAGAAGTAAGACATATTTTCATCTAATTTCAGTGATGGCTTTTAAAAAGATCACAAAAAATGGCTTTTAGTGACAGTGTATGCACTGTTACAATTTTCCAACAATCACAAAAACCAAAATTTGTTGTAGTGAGGTGGCTTGCCTTGTATAATAGTGAAGATTAATAAGGAATCAGATTTCTGAGATGCATGACCCAACTATGAACACTCTTCTTAAACAAAAAAGTGAGCAAGGTAATGTAGAAGATCATGGATTTTAAAGCAATAGATCGGAAAGTGAAAATAATTAAAAAATAAAAAAATTTATCTTAACTTAGGATAGAAATAGCTTTCAAATTTTTGAATAATTTTTTCATTGAACGGAAGGGGAATACACGACGCATGAGAAAAGTGATCTAGAAATTCAAAAGATGTGGATCGAATAGATATAATTAATTCAATAGTGCATGTGGACCGTCCTTTTTTTTTTTGTAAGCAAGAATTCTTATAGAAAAAATAAGTGCAGTTCTCTAATTATTATTTCAAATGATCATTAGGAGGGTCTTTTTCATTGTAAAAAATAAGTAAAATAAGAAGTAAAAAACTTAATGGGACATTTTCTAGGGCCTGCGTTAAATTTATCCATTGTGCAAAGTGCAAACTCGTGTGCATATCGATTGATAGATTGGTTAATTTTAACAACTTTCTCTCTCTAACACAGTCCAGCTATATAACTACATTCTTTCCTTACTGCTACATCAAAAGTTAGTGTCTGGTAACCTTTAGAGAGTGGTAATTTCCCTTAATGAATTAGTTTTTTCTTTTTCAATGCCCAGTTTTTGTTTATGCTCAAGAAAGATGTTTTCAAAATCATTGAGAAATTTGGTAGGGGAAGGATTTTTTTCACTTTGGTGCAGTATTTTGTTTCGGAGGAAACAAAGATTTTTCATTACTAATGTCACAAATTAATAATCAAAAAAGGTGATGTTCACTAGAAGGCAATTAGATTCAAAGCAGGATCAAGAATGTTGCGAACCCAGGCTTGGATTGATGGATTAGCCTAGATTGGATAAATTCATTGGCCAGGGCGCAATTTTCCATAAGATTCTTGTATATAAGCTATTTATAAAAAGGTGGCTAATGGACAGTCCTTGCATGCTGTTATATAATATAAGGCATAGTATGTGATCCCATTCCTAAGCTCCCTTTTGATAAAAATACCCTAGGATTTACACCTCTTTCGTGCTTCCCAACATACAGTACTGCCAAATATATTCTACATTAATTAGCAAAAAAAAAAAAAAATGTCAGTTTATTTACAGGTCAATCACAGCATCGAATATAGTAATATACAGACCTGGCATTCCTGTCAAAAAGTTGAATTATAATTGCAAGAATTTCAGGGAATTATGGTAATAAGAACAAAGAAAAAAAGATCATTTGAAACTAATTAATTTAATTATAAACTCTTATTTAAAGGAAGATCATTACCCAATTTCATAATTTAAAAAAAATTAAAAATATTAAGAAGATTCCAAAAATATTGAGAAAAAAACACCAAAGAATTCCTATTTAAGATTTAAATTGAAAATGGCCCATGAAATGTTACAATCTACCTTCAAGATTTAATTGAAATGGACACTTCAACCTCCAAATTCTCTTTTTGGGTAGTCCAAAATGGAATGGGTGGACCAAATTAATGAAAAATGAAATGGGAAATTCTATCACCAATCATTAAATCCAAATAAAAATATCTCAAATAAAAATGAAATGGGAAGACTATAGCTAGCTTAATTCGTGTGCTTCTTCTTCTCCAATAGTAATGTTCCTCACTCAATGCTTGTGAGACACTTTCCCTATCTTTATCAAAATCTTATGCCCGAATCATATCAAGAAACAGGAAAGGTTAAAAGCCAAAAAGACTCTCATGTAAACCTAGCAAGTACCTTTTCCCATGCTATTGCCATGGAACCTCCCTATCCCTACATCTTTTTCATCATCCATCGGTTTAGAATTTTTGGACCACAACATGATGGAAATGGGTTCCCACCCCATAATTCACTTTCTTTTTTCCCCTTCTTTTGAAATCAGGGTTTATGTGTTCAACACTATTTATTTGTCCATTTCAAAAGATTGTCTATTTCCGTTTTTGAGACTGAATAAAAATTGACATGTAGGAGTTTTTAAAATTTTTTATTGGTATTAAGAAATCAAGATAAAGTCCCGACTAATTTTAAAATCGCATGAACTCTTAACAAAATGTTTCTCACAAGTATATAGATCTTATTTTAATTAAAAATAAGATTTTTTTCTTATTTTATCTTATCTCATTATTATAATCTTTTTTAAAATTTTATATAAAATATAATAAAATATTCAACTTTTTTAAATTCTAAAATAATAATAATATTAAATTTAATAATCTATAAATATTTAATTCAACTTTCAAATTTCATTTAAAATTATCTCATCTTATCTTATTATTCAAATAAAAGAATTTTTTTTTTCCCGATCCTTCAAACCAAAGACAACCGATATATGGCTTACCCTAAAATCACTACCCCAAGTTATAGATAAACTTCAATTAATTGACTCAATAACACTACATAACTTGCAGTCAAAATTCAAGATGGATGATGTAAATGGGAAATAATCCCAAAAACTTATTGTAAATTGTAGGAATAATGATGAAATCTTTTCTCTATTTGTAAGTTGGACTCTTTGAGTTGACCAATCTTTGTATGCATGAGTACCAACTCGCACCGGCCATCACCAGACGATGAAGACAGAGGTAGCTAATCATTTCAGGCATGTTAAATTCAAAAAGAAATTACACACGCTTTTCCTTTTCTGAAGAGGAAAAAGAAGAATTGCCCTGATTTTGAATACAGATATATTTTCTCAATTACTCGTCTTTTATTATTATCTATTTATTTTATTAATTTTCATATAAATATATTAAGTAATTTAATTTTTTTTAATTTTTTAATTTTAATTTAATTTTTTAAATATTAAAATAGTAATAATATTAAAAAATAATTTTTTATTAATATTTGATTAAATTATTAATTTTATATAAAAAATTATTTCATCTCACTATCTACAAGACGAAAATATTCACCATTATCTAATTTATCAAATTCAAAAGAGAAGAAAATAACAGAGACCATAAATTTGTTGAAGAAGGTTACTATAGTAAAATTGTTCAACCCAGAGGCTTGTTCTATATGTTTCCGAAGTGGTCTGAAACTCTGAAATGAGAGCGAAAAGTCAAGGAACAAAAGAAGGAAAAAGCAAAAAAAATGCAAAACTGTCCTCTGTTGGGGAAAAAAAAATCTGACACCCTCTGTGTCTGTGTCATGAGTTTTTGCTTTTCTTTTTCCCCGCTATAAAAAAGACAAGCGAAAAATAATGGCAGTTGTTTGTTGATTGATTGGAGCGGAGATAGAGAGAGCGAGGGGCAGAGGTAGTGGTAAAGCAACAGTGATAGCAGAGCCACCAGTACTGAGGAGTGGAGGACGATACAATTTCCACAAGATTCAGCGGCCCTTCATTTCCATTTGCAGAAACACTCAAAACACCCATCCATTTTTGCTATTCCTCTGAAGCCAGGCCATATTTGGGGTAAACATATCTGGAACAGTTATCAGTTTAATATGAAGTAGCTTCAGTTTGCTATAAAAAATACTTGTGCTGCCTGTTTGAGTGTAACTATGTTCTGGGTTGATTCTGTATTGGGATCTGGTCCCTTCTGGAGCTCAAACTGAAGCCACGTTTGGGATATTGAGGCTGAGATCTGGTCTGTTGGATATTTAGCTATTCTGATTTGTGACTTTTCTTGGGTTTTTGCCTTAATTATTCGGTTATCTGAGATTGCGTTGATTGGGGAACCAAACAACTCTCGAGCTGTAAGCTCAAGCTTTTGTTTAAGAGGTCGAGCGAGATGATTTGGGGCTTGGAGCCGAAATGTTGAGGTTCATTTGCTGAAGATTGTTGCGTGGAGTTGTTGATTAGAAGTTGGAATCTTTGGGGTTTTGGGTCTGGACTGTGAGGAGCGGATGAAGCTCAAGTCGATTGTTCTTTGTAGTGGAACCGGTTTCGGTTGAAGATCCAGGAGTAGGTGTAGTCTGGGTTTGGCTTCCGTTTCTTTGCATAAAGGCTCAGACTCTATAATTAACTTTGTCCTCTTTAATGGGTTTTGGTTTTTAAAGGGTAGGGAAAGGTAAATATAAGGTCTTATGCAGTGAAGGGGAAACAGGTGAAGGGATTATTCAGCGCTCTCGGGGTTTTTCTGGGGATAATTTGGTGCTTAGTAGTTTTTTGTTAAGAGTGGGTTTGGATAAGTAGTCGTGAGCTTAAGTTTTAAAGTAATCGAACATCTGCAAAAATGAGGCTCTCTTCAGCTGGTTTTAGTCCTCAAACCCAGGAAGGTATGTTAAATTTTCTCTTCCAGATTTGTTGCTTCTATTTTGAGTCTCTTTCTCGCTTTTTTTTTTTTTTGATAAGTAAGAGATAAATATTATTGATATCAATGAAAGTCTCTTTCTCGCTTTCAAAGTTGAAACTTCATGTTTCTTTTCTAATTGTTCAGACTAACTTCCGGGGTGACTTTTCTGTGCTTCGTTTGCGAGAAAGAGTAGGAAAAGGATACAAAGTAAAAATGTTGATTATTTAAGATAGCTGATGATTCCATTTATGATAAACTGTTGTTTCTTTCTCCTTTTCTTTTGCTCGATACATTTTCCATGAGTGTTATGAAGCCACGCTGATAAAATATTCCTTTACACTTATGGGAAGGAATTATTCTATGTTATTGGTAGGTATGATATCCAGATTGACAACTACATGTATTGTTCATGAAACGCTGTATCACTGAAATGGTTTTGCAGGGGAGAAGAGAGTTCTAAATTCTGAACTTTGGCATGCTTGCGCGGGTCCTCTTGTTTCGCTACCGGCTGTTGGAAGTCGTGTTGTTTATTTTCCCCAGGGTCATAGTGAGCAGGTTGGTAGGCGTATATTTGGATGTAGTTACTCTATTAGTGTTTTGAAGCTGAACCTCTTAAATGGGCACAATGTGTCCACTTGTGCTTGAAATAAAGATTGCATAATGTTCTTATCCTCTTTCTAGGCAAGCAAAAGTTTTGTTGTATGATTCATCTGCATTAAATAACTTCTTTTTTTTTTTTTATGGTTTTCCCCCCTCTTTTCATTGAAATAATGTGCATAATGAGTGGTGTGGTATACGGTACTCAAAAGCGCCCCAGTACCATGTCTTTTGGTTGGATGCAGGAGACAAATTTGATCACTCTTCACAATTTTCTCTCTCTCTCTCTCTCTCTCTCTCTCTCTCTCTCATGTGTATCTATCAATGCTTCTACTTGGCAGTAGAGTGAGAATTTTTGGAAAGGGAGAAGACTACATGTTAGTGCGAGAAATGCTAGTACGAGTGACAATTGAGCAGCTAGCTTGTATCTCTCAAGTTGATTCGCCCCTCTCTAGGTTGTACAGATATAAAATTAATAAGCACTTTGTATATACAAGCATATGGCTGTTGGCATCAGTTGATCAACATATCAGTATATCAACACCTAATAGGTGTTGATATACTGATATGTTGATCAACTGATGCCAACACCTCATACTGGAAAAAAAAACACATACTGATATAGTGGTTCAGATTTAAAATTATTGAGGCACTTTTATTCCTAACTACTACCTTAAAAAGAGAAGTTTGTTATGGGGAGGGATTAGATGTAGATTGAGGTGTCCCCAAAAAAGGAAAGAACCTACCAATGGAAAACCAAGAGGTGCCTTACATGAAAACAATGGAGCCAATCGTAAATTAAACATCACTATTTAAGGATTCACAAATTTATAGTCAGCAATGTGTCAATAATGGGCAAAAATTGTAAGTTTTTAGTTGTACACCACCATGAAGGATGGTTCAAAAAACCGAAAGAGGGGGTCTAACTGCATTTGCCTTATATTGCCGCTTGCCTTAGAGTTGAACAAGTCCTGAGAATAGCACATAGGAGTATTTGCATGGACTGTAGCCATCTCCAACACTGCTTCTGCTGATAATTTTTCCCTTCCTCTGAAGCTTATGTAAATTTCAAGTACTCTATCTTGTGTTCTTTTTCTATTAATGAGTATTTGTAATTGATGACCACATATGTTCATTTTCATCTGTCCATAGGTTAGAATTGTTGCACGCTAATCGTCAAAGATAGACTTGCTAATTTTTTTCTTTAAAATTCAACTTCATTATAGGTTGAATGATCCATACACACAACGTTAAAAATATCTAAAGCATAACAAAATGCTATGCAGGTTGCTGCATCAACCAACAAGGAAGTTGACGCCCAAATTCCTAATTACCAAAGTTTACCTCCACAACTTATTTGCCAACTTCACAATGTGACGATGCATGTAAGTCTTTTTTAGCTTGGTGGGTTCTGGTTTTTGAACATTCTGTCGGTGCCTAATGATTCTGAGTTTTGGTAACTTCAGGCAGATATTGATACAGATGAAGTATATGCTCAAATGACTTTGCAGCCACTGAATCCAGTATGCTACTTTGAATTGGCATTTTGATTTGTTGGACTTGTTGATTGCTTCCTATTTTGATATTGACCTTAATCTGCAGCAAGAACAAAAGGATGTGTTCCTTCCGGCAGAGTTGGGCACCCACAGCAAGCAGCCCACAAATTATTTTTGTAAAACCTTGACAGCCAGTGACACAAGCACTCATGGAGGCTTCTCTGTTCCTCGTCGAGCAGCTGAAAAAGTGTTCCCTCCACTGGTAAATCTTCTGAATGATGGAGTTTAACCATCAATTTGTTATTATTATGGGCATTAGAATCTCTTAATTTAGTTTCTAATGGCATAGTTCCGGTCTGTCAGGACTTCTCCCTGCAGCCTCCGGCTCAAGAGTTGATCGCAAGGGATCTGCATGACAATGAATGGAAATTTAGACATATATTTCGTGGTAAGTTTTTTGGAAAACTTTTATGAAAAATGCTGGATTTTTTTTTTCCAGTTTTTGAAATTGTGTTCCTAGTATGAAAGAGAAGAAATGCGGCAGACGGTGAGTATTGAGTTCAAATCCTTTCTAATCATATACAACACATTTCTTTATTTTTGCGGTACTTTTCGTCTTTAGAGTTTAGAGAAGTGTTTATTGTATCTTGGAAGCGAGTATATACTCGCCATAATTAAGAAATTTGATTGGTTTGCAAGTTACACTAAGCAACAATGATTGACTTTTCTTTATGCAGGCCAACCCAAAAGGCACCTACTTACGACAGGATGGAGTGTGTTTGTAAGTGCTAAAAGACTGGTTGCTGGCGATTCCGTGCTTTTTATCTGGTGCGTAGTTTGCTTTTCTCCTGATATTGACTTTTTCCTCCATGTTTTCCCCCATTGTCTCTTACAATTGTCTGTTAATATTCCTGTGCCCTAAAATTTTTCTGGGGGATCTGTGTTTATGTAACTTATTTGTTGTCCTGGACGGTCGGCACATATATGGCAATAGGCTTAAAGATAAGAACAATATATGCTATGTTATGCTAAAACTTCCCTTTATAGACTTCTTGAGAATGATTTCCAGCACCCACATTATAGTCATTACATGTAATTAGGCATAGACATGCTTGAATATTTATAACTATGATTTGTGCTTTGTGGTCTGACTGATGTCTTTCCCCTCATCAGGAATGAAAAGAATCAATTACTCCTTGGTATCCGGCGAGCTAACCGACCTCAAACTGTTATGCCATCATCAGTTTTATCCAGCGATAGCATGCACTTGGGACTTCTTGCTGCTGCTGCTCATGCAGCTGCAACAAACAGCCGTTTCACCATATTCTATAACCCAAGGTAGGATTCTTGAAAAGTGTTTTTGAAAATTTTTAATTATCAGCTTCCTTTAAATTCAAATCAACTCTCATTCAGGGCTAGCCCTTCAGAATTTGTTATCCCGCTGGCCAAATATGTTAAAGCAGTCTATCATACTCGTGTTTCTGTTGGCATGCGCTTTAGGATGCTGTTTGAAACAGAAGAATCAAGTGTCCGTCGGTAGGTCTCAAACTCTTGCTAGTCACTGTTTATGCCTTGATCTTTTCCTAGACTTTAATATATCACTAACTTGTGTAGGCCAGATATTCTAAGAAATACAATCACCAAGTTAAATTAACTGTAAGCTCGTGGTACTTTGAAGATCATCAAGAGTGTTCTTTTATGTACTGCAAAGGGTGAAACTTTTTATTAAACAATGCAATGAATATTTGTTCAGTTTTTCAATTGTTTATTGCTCTTGGATAAATTTTGGTTTGATAGGTGAGGAGTTGATAGTTACACTTTTGATTGAGCTCCCATTTAATGCCTTCACTATCCACGGATCGTTTTCTTCTTTTGTATTTGTGATCTGAAAAATGTCTTCAGAAGACCCTAACATATAAAGGTGAAAATATATACTGACCGATTACATTATTCAGGTACATGGGTACAATAACTGGCATAAGTGACTTAGATCCTACTCGGTGGCCAAACTCACATTGGCGCTCTGTGAAGGTTGGTTTGAGTACAACAAATTTTATTGTATGAAGATGCTAGTAATTTCTTAAAATATTTCCTTGTGTAGCTTAAGTTTCCTTCAGATTGTTGGATCATATTGAGAATGTCTTTAACTTGATGATTGCAGGTGGGATGGGATGAATCCACAGCAGGGGAGAGACAGCCAAGGGTTTCCCTTTGGGAGATTGAACCGTTGACAACATTCCCAATGTATCCATCTCCATTTCCACTCAGACTTAAGCGACCTTGGCAACCTGGACTTCCATCTTTCAATGGTATGCCATTTTACTTCTACCTAGGGTTGTAGATGTGTAATAATTGTAAGCTGGCATCCTATAATAGTTTCTAGTTCCTGTTTTCTATCTCCTCCCCCGACCCAGCCCTGGCCCCTGCACTGCACATTCCATTTAAACGTCACAGCTGAAGTTTCAAGTCTCATTCATTTCTCTAATTTGTTTTGTTGGTGTTGTTGTTCCCCCAGGCATGAAGGATGATGACCTGGGAATTAATTCACCTCTTATGTGGTTACGAGGAGATAATGGAGGACGTGGAATCCAACCATTGAACTTTCAGGGAATTGGGGTAAGTCCATGGATGCAACCGAGGCTTGAGGCTTCCATGCTTGGCTTGAATCCTGATATGTACCAAGCTATGGCTGCTGCTGCACTTCAAGAGATAAGAACTGTAGATCCTTCTAAACCACCACATTCATCTCTTCTGCAATTCCAGCAACTGCAGAATCTCCAGAGTAGGTCTACTGCTTTGATGCAGCCTCAGATGGTGCAGCAGCCTCAACCTCAGCAGGCATTTCAGCAAGTTGTTCGAGAAAACCATCATCAATCTCACTCTCAGGATCAAACTCAATCACAGCTTCTCCAGCAACAGTTGCAGCATCAGCACTTGTTCAATAGTCAGCAGCAGCAACAGAAACTTGTTGGCCACCAACAGATTTCAAGTACTGTTTCTTCGATGCCTCAGTTTACTTCATCCTCTCAATCTCAGCCACCATCCTTGCAAGCAATTCCTTCACTATGCCAACAGCAGAGTTTTTCTGATTCGAATGGGAACCCTGTGACCAGTCCAGTAGTTTCTCCTCTACACAGTCTTTTGGGTTCATTTCAGCAGGATGAATCATCCCACCTGCTCAACCTTTCAAGACCTAACCCCTTGATGCCTTCTGCTGATTGGCCATTAAAGCGAGCTGCAGTTGGTCCTCTTCTTTCTTCTGCAGCTTCTCATTATGCTTTGCCTCAAGTGGAGAAGTTGGGCCTGCCCCAGAATAATATGTCTCCTAATTCTATTTCATTGCCACCTTTTCCTGGTAGGGAATGCTCGATAGACCAAGGAAGCACTGACCCTCAGAGCCATCTTCTATTTGGCGTTAACATAGAGCCGTCATCTCTTCTAATGCAAAATGGGGTGTCAGGTCTTAGGGGAGTTGCAAGTGATAGCAACTCCACAACCATATCCTTCCCTTCCTCTAATTATATGAGTACTGCAGGCACCGATTTCACACTTAATCCAGCACTGGCACCTAACAGTTGCATTGATGAATCTGGTTTCCTGCAGTCTCCAGAAAATGTGGGCCAACTAAATCCACCAGCAAGAACCTTTGTTAAGGTGCTGTGTCATCTGATTTTATTGCTTATATAATGAGTTTTGTGATTGTAGGTCTTTTATTATATACGTGGGCTACTTTTCTCTGATCTAAATCTTGTAAATATTGACAGGTTTACAAGTCAGGGTCCTTTGGGAGGTCACTGGATATCACCAAATTTAGTAGCTATCATGAGTTGCGTGGTGAGCTAGCTCGTATGTTTGGCCTTGAAGGCGATTTGGAGGACCCTCTGAGATCAGGCTGGCAGCTTGTATTTGTTGACCGGGAGAATGATGTTCTTCTCCTCGGTGATGACCCCTGGCCGTGAGTTTCCATCGTTCTGTTGTTATTTTCCTTAAGAACATAATAGTAGGATTATCACACTTTTATTTCTTAAGGAAAATTTAAAAAGACACCTAGTTACATTTTAGTAAAAGTGTGTGATAATCCTAGTATTATATTTTAAACTATAGATTTGAATTGAATCTTGTGGACCATCTGATATCAAACTTTTCTGGCACCTTTCATATGGAAATTGGAGCAAAATGAATAAAAAATCAAACTAACTTAACAAAAGTGAGATGGTTGAAGAGAATTTTACAAGTGTGTGTGCTGTAAATGGTGGTCAAGGGTCTCAATAGAAATATCTTCTTTTATCTGGAAGTTATATCTCTACTGTCACTCTCAATTTACAAAGTCTGATAAGTTGAGGCCTTTTACTCAGGGAATTTGTAAACAGCGTGTGGTGTATCAAAATCCTATCACCCCAAGAAATGCTCCAAGTGAGCAAGCATCGCCTGGAGCTTCTGAACTCAGTACCAATTCAGAGGCTGTCCAGTAGCAGCTGTGACGACTATGCAAACCGGCAGGACTCAAGAAATTTGAGCAGCGGGATAATGTGTGTGGGGTCTCCAAGTACCGAATTATTCAACCGGTGAAAAAGTAAACCATTATCTGCTTCTGTATTATTACCATCTCTACCAACCTTACGAGGTCTGGAAGGGGTGCTTGATCTGCATGTATAAGCAATTACTGTAATTAGATTATATATTTTCATGTTTTATTCTAAGTTTTTGAAATACATAGTATACATATATATTAGGAGATTAACGTTGTTTTTATTATTTTGCAATCGTTTTGGTATATGTAACTGCAGTTGTTCACAACATAATGTTGATATTGAATTTAACTGACATTTTCATGTGCTTTGGCGACAACTTTCTGAATATGTGGGGGATAAACCATTAACTACAGTGCCATGCAGGTTATCATTTATGGGTCCCTATACCAGATAGGTGTGGAAAACAACCCCTTTTTATGTTTCCGTTAATATTGCAGCAGTCTTTGCTTTTTAGGTTTTTGAGTTTGAAAAACATGCCTTGGATGCCCCATCCTTGCGTTGGATTTTTCTTCTTATTAGTCTATGTTGCTAGAAAATATCCCAGTGCTCAGAATCTTCTTCCTCAGCTCTTTCCCTTGCTTTATTTATTTATTTTTTTGTTAATGCAACATTTCAACTTTATTTCATTTAAACCATAGAAGAGATACGAGATGGTGACCCATCCAAGGTTACAATGGGATTAGAAAGTCAAAATGAGTCCTTTGCTAACAAGTGAGCCATAAGATTGCCATTTCTCCTAACATGAGAAATTTCTAACTTAGCTAAGGTATTGATTAACTGTTTTGCTTCACACATAAACGTGCTTGCACTAGTCCAACTCTCCCTGTTTGATGATAGTGCCTTGGTGACTTGAAGAGAATCGCCCTCAAGGATGGCACAAACGTACTTTGGTTGCCATCAGAGCTCCATGCGCTTCTGCTAACAAGTACCTTGCTTGTGTTGTTCCTCACCGCAATTCCTACCCCAACTTTGCCTTGAATTTTATCAATAGCTTGATCCCAATTGACCTTTATCCAGTGTTGTGAGGAGCTAGCCAAGATTGAGGAGATGCACAGGGGATACATTTCCTAGTTTCCCGCCTTGAGTCTTTTGTTGCTAGCCCATTGAGGGTGGACTGAGCCTCCCTTATCAATACCCTGGGATGGCAGAATTCCCCTTTGAAAATTACTTGGTCCTTACTCCACCATATTTTCCAAGCCACTATGACAAAGTCATTGATGACTTGGGGACTCATTGAGAGCATCAGTCCTTCCACAAAATGTAGCATGGACATCTGAGGCAATGAACGCTTTAGTAGACTTTTTGAGCAAGCACACCAAACATCCTTGACCAATTCACACTGCCATAGAGCATGCATGGTATCTTCAATGGCCAAGTTGCAAATTGGACAGAGGGAGTTCTGCACAACCATTCCCCTGAAGAGATTAAGCATCGTACGTAGTGATTCTAGGCAAGATCTCCACAAAAAAACTGTCTGCTGGGGTAACTGGCAAGTGCTAGATTTGTTACCAAATTGTGTTTAAAGGAGTGACTAGTCGATGATTGTCCATTTTTTGCTAGAACTCTCTCATTTTCTATGTGGTAAGCACTATCTATTTTAAAGGACTCATCTTGTGTGCCTTGCCATACCAGTGTATCCATACTATTGAGACAACTGTTAAGGACTTTGATAATGGTATTTGCTTCACCAGGGTCAAATATTCTCCTTACCAGATCGACTTGCCATTGGTTTTGAGCAGGGTCAATTAATTTAGAAACGGTAGCTTCACTGCTGAGGACCTTTATGGTGCTTAGGATTCTACTTGGTTGAGGCTATGGCAACCATTTAACCCTCCAAACCACTATGACTCTGTCCATTTCCTACCCTCCCATAGGACCCCATATCCAACAAAGGCCTAGCAGAAATGAAACTTCTCCTTATGAAGGAGGGTTTGGCTCTAAGTTTTGCTTGCTGAAAGTTGACTCTGGGAAAGTATTTGGCCTTCATGACCCTGGCTGCTGGGGAATTTGGTTGCTAAATAAGATAATGGTTTACTTTTTTTAAAAGGACATCCAATGACATTGCTGATAATGAAATTGTAAGATAATTATTTTCCTTGCTTATATGCACATCCAATGACATTTATTTTGAATCTTCGAATTCTATAGATGGAGTTGTGCTATTTGCAAATTTGATACGTCGACACATCATTTGTTGTAGTACCTATTATGATTACAAAAAAAAGTTAAGAGCACCAATATTTTTTTACTCAAATAATATTATTATGTCGTCTCATTTTGAGTGTTTATATAATTAATTTAAAAAAATATATATTTATCAGTTAAAGAAGTAACTATTAGTGTATTGGTATGCACTTAATACATCATTTGTCTTGAGATGTATTATGATAAGAGAACTCTTTATGATAAGATAAGGATTGCTGTTCAAGAAAAAGAAGTATAGTTAAAAGGTTTACTAATGATATTTCTGTTAAAATTGAATTTGACGAGTCTATCACACTTATATATCATCCATTTGGAAGAAGGGCAATGTTAACTGTACTCACAACATCATTTTCATTAAGAAAAATAATATATAAGAAAAGAAAAAAAAAGGATGAAAAGCCACATGGATATAGAAGGCGACTGCTGTTAAAGCTGAGAACTCTGATATATGATTTAATAGATTATGATATGACCTTTTATAGGATCAAATGTGATTATGATTAGCATTAGGCCTTTTTTTTCAAATAAAATTAAAAGACATTATTTGTAGCCACGGCTGTTTCAGGGGAATGTTAAATTACATTGAAGCTGAAGTATAATGTATCATGGGTCCTAATAATGGCCCAATGTGATGTCGGCAGACATGACAGGTGAGGCATTTGTCATCGTTTTCCTTATATATTTCCTCAACACTTTGATCTATATTGTAATAGATTCCTTGGTGTTTTCGTTTCTGTTGTTGAGGATAAATTCCATTCAAACACTTGGAAAGGAAAGTGGAGAGAAGGTGGAAAAGTCCAGTCGAGATCTGCAGTTAGATATGTGGGACTCACTAGCTGTCCTTGGCATGTGAAGGTGAAATTGAAGTATCATGACTTTTATAATTGCGTGATTTAAACACTTTTTACCATTCCAATATGAAAAATGAAAAGATAACAACTGAAGTGAAAAAAAATAATAAAAAAAAATGATGTGAGGGGGTGTGCAGCAGCACAGTGGCTGCTGCCAATCACCCCCCTTCCAATATATATATATATATATATATATATAATATAATATAAATTTTACTATTTTTAATGTAGTGCGGTGAAATCTATATATTATGTCATCTCTTTTTAGATATTCAGTTGTTATTACGGTATTTTTATTATAAATGAGGGTATCAATGAAATTGGATTTCATTCTCTTCTTATAAATGTTATCTATTTTCAACTTGTACAAAATTTTTAAATTAAAAAAATTAAAGAAATGGGTGGGAGTTTTTTTTTTTTTTTTTCAGTATGTTGGGGGGGCGGTGTGGCTGTGAGCAATAGACACAAACCTTTAGATGGATGGAATGGTGACAAGGTATGGGCACTATCAACAATAACAATAGTACCAATAAAAGGTAGGCCGGTTAGCATTCCAACAATCTCCCCAAAACCCTCTTTTTTATTATTGGTGGGGTCGTTTTCTTGAACTTTCCTTCCTTTGAATCTCACTTTTACAATAATCTAATTGAAGAACATGATGATCTTCCAAAGCACAACATGACCAGAAACCCATCTGTCTTGTTTAAAATGTGCAAAAGATGCACTTCACCAAATCTCAAACTGTGGTTTGGGAATCTAGCTAGCTGCAGATTTTGATAGTTAAGAGCTTATTGGGGTGTGAACTCTTAACTGATCAATAAAACAAGTTTCGAGTTCAGTTTTTATCTTCAATCTATATATCTTGCTTTGTGATTGGTGATGCATAAGGGATTCCTTCGGATGTAGATTATGTTGAGTATGGGTGCCAAATATAATAACAATTCCAAGAACAGTGATCTGCACATGCACTGGCATTCGTACAGACTCAATAAATTAATGTTTGGGAGCTGGGAAACTGTGTGATGATGCATAGAAAAGTGCGAAGTGGACTGGACTGAATGTAAGAAATTATAAAAACTCAATGGTGGTAACGAGAATAATTTTGTTGACCTCGAAAGTTAAGAATAAGCAAATACCTGCATGCAGATTATATATAACTTGAGTCTCAGTAGATAACACAAGATTTCTCTTCATTAATTATCGATTGAAAGTACAATTTCGAAACATTAATTACTTATGAATTAATTAGGTTGAGCTAAAGATAACTGAAGACAATGAACATACAGTCCGCAGAAATTTGGCCCAAAAAAAGCTGAAAAGCAGAGAAGGATCTCATAGGAGTTTATATGTGTTGCATCATTCATAAGCTGTACATGCTCGAAATGATCCAAACCCAACGAATATAAATATCCAACAACAACAACAACCGAAACCAACAATCAATATTATTTTTATTTTTTCTTGGTTTATAATTTATTTTATCTTGGTTCAACAGTTGTTTGTTGATTAGGATCATTATTCGATGGCAAAACATGAAAGCTCAATTCCTATATTCATCCCATGCAACTTGAGAGAAGCTGCAGCATGCCAGCAGCTAGCACCTCTTGCAGTCGAAGGAGCAGCATCTTTATCCCTCAAGAAGCTTGTGGTAGAGGGCTGACTCACTACTGTTTTTGTAACTATGTTGCTTGTAAGAGTTAAAAGAAAACTTGTTTCAAGAAAATCTTTTGTTTTCCGTTGCTAATCATAATCGATTACAGAGGTTTATATACATATACAAATGCAAGAAACGTATTTCCTATCTTCTCGCAGTAATTGAATGTTGGAATTTTAAATCATACAGTTACAAAATCAAATGTAATTAAAATTGTAAAGTTACAAAAATAAATATAAAATCGCAGGATCACATCTCCTTTATTTAAAGCTGAAACACCAGTTTTGGCAAATATTGATTTTCCGTATCATGAGTTTGATTTTCAGCCTCCAGTGATTTTGCTTGATTGCACTTCATCAGTTGCAGCCTGATTTTCAGCATCAGTTTCAATTTGTAATTGATCTTCTACATGCCCCCTCAATCTGAAGGGGAGGTCACGAACATTCAGATTGAATTGTAAATTTTGAAACTTTATAGGCGGCAATGGTTTGGTTAATGAGTCGGCTAATTGATCCATGCTTGAAATGAATTGTACTAAGAGTTGTTTTCGGGCCACTTGGTCTCTAACAAAATGAAAATCAATTTCAATGTGTTTTGTGCGTGCATGAAACACAGGATTGGATGATAAATATGTCGCACCAATATTATCGCACCAAAGAACTGGTGGTTGATGCATAGGCATTCCAAGTTCGGATAGGATAGATTTTAACCAAATTAACTCAGCCGCTGTGTTTGCAAGTGACTTGTATTCAGCTTCAGTACTGCTTCTAGCCATTGTTTGTTGTTGTTTACAGCTCCAAGAAATGAGATTAGGTTCATGGAAAATGCAATGTGCACCAATTGATCTTCGATCGTCCCTATCAGCTACCCAATCTGAATCTGAATAGGCTTGTAATTTGAAGTCGTTGGCTTTGGTAATTAATAAACCTTTTGAAACCGTGTGCTTAAGATACCGAAGTATCCTCTTAACAGCTTGCCAATGTGGTTCCATAGGTTTGTGCATGAATTTGCTCACTTTATGGACTGCGAAAGCCAAATCTGGTCGTGTAAAGGCTAGATACTGCATACTTCCAACAATGCTTCGATAGAGCCCTGCATCACCAAATGGAATGCCATCGTTTGCTGTTAGATGGCAGGTGGAAGCCATCGGAGTGCTACATGGTTTGGCTTTATCCATGTTGCTTTTCTTTAATAAATCAACAATATATTTCCTTTGAGTAAGATAAAGGCCTCCAGTACTTTGAACAGCTTCTACTCCAAGAAAAAAGTGGATGTCACCCAGTTCTTTGACAGCAAAGGATTCTTTCAGGTTTGCAATGGTTCTGTTGATAGCATTTGAGTTGGAACCAGTAATTAGTATGTCATCAATGTATATCAAAATGTAAACAACCTCTTTTATCGTTTTAAGAATAAAGAGAGAATTATCGGCTTGACTTTCACAAAATTTCAAAGACTTGAGTTTGTCCGACAGCTTTGAGAACCAAGCACGTGGGGCTTGGCGTAGACCATAAAGCGACTTGTGAAGCTTGCAGACATGATTCGGAAATTGTGGATGAATGTAGCCTTGAGGTTGAGTCATGAACACTTCTTCTTGTAAGTCACCGTGCAAAAATGCATTTTGCACATCAAGTTGAAGTGTCGGCCAGCCATGAGAAACTGCAATTGATAGAATTAGCCGAATTGTTGCATGTTTTACAACAGGACTAAATGTTTCTAAAAAATCAATTCCTTCTTGTTGATGAAATCCTTTGGCAACTAATCGAGCTTTTTATTGCTCAATAGTTCCGTCGGCTTTCTTTTTAACACGGTAGATCCAACGACAGCCTACTATGTTAGCAGTGTTGGAAGGAATGACTAAGGACCATGTTCCATTTTTTAAGAGAGCATCGAATTCTCTGTTCATTGCTTCTCGCCAATGTGCATGTTTGGAGGCTTCCGTATAACATGTTGGTTCGTGATTGGAGACTGCAGTTTCTGTGATTAATGCTTTTGGAAGAGGATAACGAATATAGTCATCCGAATGCTGTCGAGGTTGATGAATATTATTCTTGGACCTTGTTACCATTGGATGAGTATTTGAAGCTTGCTGTACCGAAGTATGTTGCTGATTGCACACCAAATCTGGTATTGAAGATGAAGCAGCAGGTTGATTTGTTCTGAATTCATCTGTACCTGCAAAAGAAGAAAGACAAGGTGCAGAGTGTGTGCTAGTAGGAATTGAACTCGATTGCAAATTTGTAAATCTGGTTGGAGTTGGAATAGTGAGTTTAAGGGAAGAGACACGGTTTGGACGGAGTTGGAGTCGGGTGAAGCATTTGTGATGGATGGAAAAACTGTTTCGTCAAAGATAACATGCCTTGAAATATAAGTTTTGTTTGTTGATGGATCAAGGCATTTGTATCCTTGATGACAGATGCTATATCCAAGAAAAATGCATGTTTGGGATCGGAAACTCATTTTATTTTTGTTGTATGGACGCATATTTGGCCAACACGCGCAACCAAATACACGCATGAAGGTATAGTCCGGTTGTTGATGATACAAAATTTGGAAGGGAGATTGATATTTAAGGACAGGTGTTGGGAGGCGATTGATGATATATGTTGCAGTTTGGAATGCATCTTCCCAATATGATAACGGCAAATTTGAATGAGCCAGCAAGGTTAATCCGACTTCGACTATATGTCGATGTTTTCGCTCAATAGCTCCATTTTGTTGGTGAGTGTATGAGCAGGCTAAACGATGATTGATTCCTGTTTGTTTGAAAAACGTGTTCAAGCGATGGAATTCACCACCCCAATCCGATTGAATGGCTTTAATTTTTCTTTCGAAGTGTTTCTCAACATACGCTTGAAATTGGAGAAATATCATTTCAACATCTGATTTAAATTTCATTGGAAACAACCAAACAAATTTAGAATAATCATCGAGAAAACTAACATAGTATTTAGCTCTAGTGGTAGATACCACAGAGGAGGGACCCCATACATCACTGAAAATTAAATCTAAGGGAGAAGTAGAAACATTTTGAGACAAATGAAATGGTAAATCATGACTCTTGGCCATTTGACATTCAGAACAAACAGAATGGAGGTTGTGCTTATCAACTGGAAGGTTGTTTTGATGAATGACTTTATTGAGAATTGGTGTTGAGGTATGTCCGAGGCGACGATGCCATTCTCGAGTGGAAGCGCGAACAGCAGAGAAAACTTGAGGTGTTCGGGAGCTGGTGGTGAATTGATAAAGACCATTATTGAGAAGGCCTTGATGATGGACTTTCCCCGAGTAATCCTTCACAAGAAAGAACTGATCATGAAATTCAAAATACATATGATTGTCAATACAAAATTGATGTACAGATAACAGATTCTTTTGAATTTCGGGAACAAGAAGGACGTTGTTAAGAGTGAAGGAAGAATTAGGAGTAGAGAGTTGAGTAGAACCAGTTTTAGTTATTTGCAAACCTTGACCATTTCCCACTAGAACATTATCTGTTCCATTGTAATCATCATTTTGAAGATTCAGATTGTTGAGGTTGTTTGTCACATGATGAGTAGCACCCGTATCTGCATGCCATTTAGTGTTCCAAGTTGGTGCAGTACCGGCTACCATGACTTGCTTATTTTCGGTTTTAAAGGAATCCTGGTAAGCAAGATCAAAACGATGATAGCACTTCCTAGCTGAGTGACCTGGTTTGTTGCACACTTGACAAATGATAGAGGCTTGAGCATTGTTCCGAGTATTATTGGTGAAGCCACCACGATTGCCTCGCCCCCGTCCACGATAATTGCCGCGGCCTCTGTTTGTAGATTGCTGATATTGTTTTTGAGCTACATTTATAGTCGCTTGTTGGATGGGAGAGGCAAGTTGATGTCGAGAGATGCGAGCTTCCGTTGTGAGCAGCAGGGAATAGATTTCCTCAAGAGAGACTTTTTCAGGTCTTGCTGAGATGGAAGCTACGAAGCTATCATATTCATGGCCGAGTCCTGCTAGCACATATGTGATGACATCTTCAGAGGTCATAGGCTGTCCTGGAATAGCTAATTCATCCGTTAGTTTCTTGATAAATAAAAAATAGTCAGTGGCAGATTTGTTGCCTTTGGTGGCAGTCGCCAATTGAGTGCGAATTTGCACAGTTTTGGCTCGGGATCGGGATGAGAAATTTTCATCTAATGCATTCCAGACATCATGAGAAGTGGTGTAATTAACCACTTGAGCAAGAACTCCTTCCGAGAGAGAGGACATGAGGGTGCTAAGAATAATGTTATCTTGGCGTACTCAAAGATTGTAGGCAGGATTTGGAATGATATTATTTTCAGATGAGATGGTTTTTGGAGGCTTGGGAATTGTACCATCAAGATAACCAAATAGGTATTGGGCACGGAAGTAGGGAACGAGTTGGGCTTTCCAAATTAGATAATTTTCAGAGGTAAGTTTGATTGTGACAGCATGGGTTATAGAAATAACAGAGGAATTATTGGATTGTTGGTTGTCGGAGCTGGTAGAAGAGTTAGGAGATGAAGACATATTGAGAGACGTTTGTCTTTTTTGATGGTTAGTCTGATACCATGTAAGAGTTAAAAGAAAACTTGTTTCAAGAAAATCTTTTGTTTTCCGTTGCTAATCATAATCGATTACAGAGGTTTATATACATATACAAATGCAAGAAACGTATTTCCTATCTTCTCACAATAATTGAATGTTGGAATTTTAAATCATACAGTTACAAAATCAAATGTAATTAAAATTGTACAGTTACAAAAATAAATATAAAACCGCAGGATCACATCTCCTTTATTTAAAGTTGAAACGCCAGTTTTGGCAAATTTTGATTTGCCGTATCATGAGTCTGATTTTCAGCCTCCAGTGATTTTGCTTGATTGCACTTCATCAGTTGCAACCTGATTTTCAGCATCAGTTTCAATTTGTAATTGATCTTCTACATTGCTCAACAATGAACTAATTACGTACCAAAGATTGGAAATTGAGTGCATCGATTCAGATCGGAAAGTCTGTTGAAAGTGTCGTCCTATGTCTATGAACTCTTTAAGGCCCCATTTGAATACAAAAACCGTTCATCTCATCTAATTTCATTATTACAACTTTTCAAAATTCTCATGTAAAATAAAATAAACAATTTAACTTTTTTAAATTCTAAAATAATAATAAGCAAACCGAAGGTTAACCCGCAGACCTTCTCTTTATTACATGGCCCCTAGATGAAAATATTTAAAAAAATAATATTCTAACAATATTTCTTGTAATTTTTAACTTGAAAAAATTCATGAGTCTAACTCATCCCATAAAACCGATTCAAACAAAGAGATTTGCATAATACTTATAAACATGCCAAGACTTTGTCTATAGGTAATGTGAAATTTATTTCTTAACACAAATTTAATCTAAAACCATTTTATCTCATCTCATCTCACTATCCAAACAAAAACTAAATTAGTAGCAAAAATGGTGGAACAGTTTCTTACCAAATGGGTATGTATTCTCATATATTAATATGAGAATATGGTGCAGCCTTGCATGCTTTGGTGTTGCTTTGGGCTTTAGCACAGCCATAACAAAGGAATTTTAGGTCTCGACTTTTCACTTTGGTGCTTCCTTTAGCAGGTGCATTGTAACGCATCCAAGAGGATTTTTGAGAGATTTGTACTCTCCCATATGGACACTTCAGATCAAACAATAACTATAGTTATTTGCACATAAACATTTCTCCTTCACTACTGAAACTTCCTTGGCCCCACGGTTGAATTCCAAAATTTCATTCATATGAGAGATCCTTGGTCACATTACAAATTTCCTTCATATGGCAGCTTACACACTGAAGTTACTTAGTAAATACACGGTAAACAGCAGTACTACACTCTCAGGGTCAAGAATTTTATTCAAAGTAATTACTATATGAAGCATTTACTTTCTTTTTAGTTCTAGTTCATGAAAACCAACCACAACAGATGTAATGTGTAGATGGCATGCGCCCTTTTTGTCGCATACATTCCGCTTGGACTGCAGTTCTTTCTGCCTCACGGTTTTTTCTGGCTTCAGCTGCACCCCGTTTTTCTTCTGATCTTTGCCTAATCATCGCCATCTTCTTCACCATCTTCACTTGAACTTGGGCTCTCATTTGTTGAACTTGTGACTGAAAATCGTTACATGTCACTCTCTAACAAGCATTTTAAATGAAAGATTACTATTCCAATGAGCAGTAATGGACGTTTTTTCTCTACATTGAACGTTTCCAAGGTGGAGTATCTAGAATTCAATCTTTCATTGGTGTCTTAAAGAAGTTTTTATAATAAAATCTAAGCAGTGAATAAGTCAATTATGAATTATGCCTCAAATTCTTTTGCTTTATTTTTCTTTTTTTTGGGGGTGGATAAGAAAAATTTGTCTCGAGGTCAGATAAACTACCCTCCCCCTACTTCTAGTTGACTCTAAAATCAAACAAATTACTTGCTTTAAACTTAAACTTAATCATTCAGTTGCCCAAGTTCAAAAGCATAGCATCAGAGGAATATAAGGTTAAGGGGAATGGAAGTTAGGGAGTTCAAAGATTTTCTTTCTTAATTTTAGGGATTTTAGATAATCATGGTACGTATTTGGTCAATTGGATATTACCTACATTCTTCCCAAGCTTGAATAACCATATTTCTTGTCTAATTACACTTCCATCATTCAAGAATGCTGATCAAGGTCTCAACACATGGAAAAGATACTTGGTTGAGTAAATATAGTCAAGAAGAATGAGAATTTCAATACCTCTTTTCTCTGCATCTCTTCTTCTGCTTTTGCCTTCTGCCGACTTTCCCATGTCTGGATTTTGATTTCCTCGCGCTTGTATCTGAGCAAATTTAACATCATCTCATCAAATTAGAACGTATCAGTATAGCATTTAGAGGAAAATATTCACAGCTTCTGACTTCAAAAGAACTGTGATTTGGCATAAAAAAGCATGTGGGTTGTAGGAGAAACCTTGCCATATGCTTAGATTTTTCAGCTTTCTCCCATGCAGCTGCATGTTTCTCAAATTCAATCCGTTCAAGTTCCCCAATACTAATAGTTTGAGCACGAGGTTTTTTCTTTTGATCATCCCTACTTGCCCATTCAGCAATATTCATCTTACCTAGCTGGACACCAAGGGCTACTATTTCTCTCCTTGTCTTGAGTTTCAGTTCTTCTTCTGACAATTCCTTTTGTCTATTTCCCTTGGGATTCCAGAACTCCTTATCAGTGTTCTCCACAGGTGTGGGAGAAGGTGCACCTCTGTGAGGTGTCGATGGGATTGAGGAAGTTGGGCTGCAGATTGGAGTGGTAGCCCCAACTGGAGTAGCAGTCCTTGAAGGTTCTTGACTTGTGGCCGGGGTCATTTCGGTCCCCATGTCTCTCATTGAGACTGATCTTATGGCAGGAGAGCCTGCATAATTAAATCATCAAATCTTGAAGTTAAGTACATGAATAAAGCTTTGCTAGGGAACCACCTATTAGGTTCCATTCTACTCAAGGAACTTTTCAGTAATTAACCATATATAGTCAAGCAATATGAAAAATTGATTCTTCTTCCTCTACATATAATGAATCTATCAACTAGACTGAAAAGAATGTGAGGCAAGGTGGAAGAAACAAGGGAGTGCACATATACATTAACAAATGTATTAGCAACACTTACAAGTTTGAGCATTCTTCACATATATCTTATTATCTTACACTATGCACCTGCAAATACTTAGAACCACAAGATGTATCTAAATTGAGATCACAAAGTAGGTGTAGCATTGGAACACCATATCAATGAGACCAGATCAGACCTACATGGTCAGGCCTTAGTCTAATAACTGCCAGAACTATTTGGAACAGATCCAAATTACTAAGTTTCTTCAATAAGTGCGAGCTATTTGAATATTGGGAAGAATATCATCAACCCCACTATTATGCACCTAGGAACAATATGTAATGCATGTGAGACAAGTTTAAGGCACATTGTAGACATGTCCTGCACATACTAAAAAGAGAAACCATTCATGGAAGTGTTTCTGAGTAGGATTTGTCAAAAGCAAGGTTAGTCTATAATAAATCAGCATTTTGATTAGTTTGTAATTCTGAATCTATCATTCAATATAATCAAAATGAAAGCTTATTTAAGAAAATGATAATTTTATTGATACTAACAATAGGCATGGCCCAAATGTCTATACACGAAAAACACCTAGTTAGAATGAGAAACTGAACAATCAAAGCTTTTTCATACCCATCATATCTTCTGTTTTTGTGCACAATAAATCCCTATGACCGACTTCCTTCAAATCCTCACTTAAAAGGCCTGGATTGGTTAATGCATTCCTGCCTGCTTGATCCGAAATCGGGAAACTCCCATTGGAAACGAAAGAAAACTTTCCAAGCCCCAAATGTGAAATGTGTTGACAGAAAGCAACTGTCTTTGTCTCTACCGTTTTGCTTACTGCATCCTCATGATCATAATTAGCAGACTCCAGAGCAACTCTGAAAGTATTTGTCAATGGCAATTGATTCGCTTGGTTTTGTGAGATTTTAGAAGATTGAGCCTGTACATGTTGCCTATTCATTATCCATTTCTCAGCATCATCCCACTTTGATGGCATGGATCTCGACAAGGATCTTGTATAGGGATTGTGTACCGATCTCTCACCCTTATGAAACTCAAAGCTAGATGAGCTAGCATTGCTATCATAATCAAGATTTTCTTCTTCTATGGATCTCACAGGATGAATTGTGCTTGCATTACCACTTTCAAACTTTGAAAACTCATTCATATTAGCACGACCCAAGACACTATTTTCCTTTTGCAATGAGTCTTTCTGCTGGCATGAAACTTCTAAGATGGGAGATGTAACTGGAGGGCATATATCTAAATCAGTAATGTAGTGTATATACAACTTTTTTCTTCACTGCATACACAATCTATCTATAATCAACAATTAAAAAACATAAACCAAGTTGAGTGAATTTGATGTTAGTGCTCCGGCATAAACCAAATTATATTTGGTTTATCAGTAAAGGAAGAAATATGAATAATAACAGCAGCAGACCTTCCTCATCAAAAATTCCATTATTGGAGCCTAACAGGCTGTTGTTGTTCACAAAACCGGAATCCTCAAGCCTGGAAGGAGAAGTTCTTGCAGAGTTACCATTTGATCCACCCGTTTTTCTATGATGGTGAGGCCCAATGAGCTTCATCCTCAGTTTACTTGGAGAAATTATACCAGTCTGCAATTAAGAAACCAAACCACATTAACCTGTATTGTAACTCTACAACTCGTCAGAAGTCCCAAAGCTTTTCAATTCTCAAAATATTATTTAAGCATGCATAAACCAGTAATTACTTAAACCATTTTCCACCATGTTATTCCCAATCAAATGCAAAGAAAGAGTGATTGACTTCTGTGCAAGAACAGAGTCTCAGTTACTGATCAGAAAATAAAAAATAAAAAATATCCTAGTTTGTATAGTGTACAAACATATGCAAAGTAAAAGCCTGGGGTAACAAAAAAAACCACATTTTTCCCTGTATATTTCTTTTTTCTTAGTTTTAGCCTTTCTGTGTATATGCTCATGGTATTATAAAACATGACAACAGAAAGCATTCCATTCATAATAAACTCAGAATTTTTTTTTTAAAAAAAAATCCAAATTTATGAAGAAATTGCACAGAACAAAACTCCATAGAAGTCCCCAACGGGAAAATTGAATGATCAACCCAACTAGACATACAAAGTTGATAAAAACATAAAAAATCATAGCATCTCATATTATATTTTGCAAAAACATTTCAAGACCAAACAAAGCACAACAAGTATCACCTTTTATGCTCACATTGTCATTTCCAGTCCAACCCCATTGTAGAATACTTAAAACTGGACCTTATTACGAAAACAACTATATATTGACAAAAAAAACACTTCCAATTTGATTTTTTTTTTATTTAAAAAAAAAACATGATTGCAAGAAGACAGAAAAGAAGATATGGGTCTTTGATCTTCCTTCACTAGGAGCAGGAACAAGGCCGTACCTGAACTTCATGTATCCTCTCATACTCCATTAGATTTTCTCCTTCTCTGTCTCTGCACTTTCTTTTTCTCTCTAAAATTTAGCATTAGCAAGTATACAAAGAAATAGAAATCTTATTGCAGAGGGTGGTGGGTGAAAAGTACTGTTTTTTAGTATGCTTTTCTTTCAGTCTTACATATTGACAGTGACAGACGTGTGTGGGACTTCTGCAGAACAGAACGTTCTGTAACTGTACCCCATTTTGACTATACTTACCCAAACCAGCCGAGGAATTGCGGAGAATTCGAGCGATCTTTTTCCGAATACATTAAGGAGGAAGATACATCGTACTATTAGTCATACTGTTTTTAGAAAATAAAAAATAAATAAATTCAAATCGGCTTCATTTTGTTTCCTCGGGTCAAATAAGCTTCAATGCCTAGCACGGAAAATGATGACTTCGACGTGAAATTGGGAATAGAGGATTGGAATATAATTTAATTTAATGTAAAAAGATAATGTAGGGGAGTGATGTAAATTGATATTTACTGAAGTCATTTTCACTTCAGTCAAAGAGACTGTTTTTGTATATGGGAAATTATATTTATATTATTTATTTACAATTTATTTTTATTTAATTTTTAAATTTATTTAGTGATTAAGAATGTAAATATTAATAAAATTATATATATATTTTTAATTTTTTCTTAATAATTAAGAATATTAAAAAAATACTTAAAAAAATAAAAAAATCATAAAACTCAAATATATGTAAAATTATAAAAATATTATAAAAAGGATTTATACAGATCACATTCGCAGGCTCATTGTTTTGATGCGAACTGAACGAAGCTGACATAAGAGAGAGAAAAAGAGGTTCGGAATTCTATAGTCTGACCAACAGTAAGTCTGGCCCATTGACCCATCCCTTTTTTCTCTTCTGTTCCATCTTTTTTTTTTTTTTTTAAAATGTTCCATATCCAATTTATTAAGGAAGGGTAATATATACGGATACTAATATTTTGAATACGCATTATTCATCAAAATATTAAAATAAAATATTTTAATATTAATATTATTTTTTCATTTTAATTAGTTTAATCTGAATATATATATTTTAATATATATATAATTAATTTAATCTGAATTGAAATAAAAATAATAATAAAAAAATAGTTAAAACCCAAAATTCTATACCGTTGGAATAATCAAAATCTTAATTGATATTTGACCAGTTTAAAACAAGCATAGTTTCTATATTGTTCAATTGATTAGTCTAAATGTACTGATGGATACAATACGATATTTAAAATTATGATAAATATACTTTTATTATTATTATTATTATTATTATTATTATTATTTTACTATTTAATTTTTTTTCTTTTTACTATCTAAATCTATATTAAGAATTTCAAAACATGATTTTTTTTGTATAAAATTAAAAAAAAAAGTTTAAGAAACCAACATAATCATGTAAATTAATTAAAAATAAATTTAATTTTAATTAATTTACATGATTGTGTTAGTTGATTTAATTGCTTTTATGTTCTGAAATTTTTAATCCAGATTCAAAGAGTAAAAAGAAAAAAACATCTAAATAATAAAATAATAACAATGATAAAAAAAAATAAAAAATAAAAAGCCTAAGGATATCATTACCTATGACGCAAACACTTTTTATAATATATAACTATAATGTGAGGTAAAATGAATGTATTTTTATAGCATGAGATTATGTTTATAAGTTATTTTATAATAATATTTGTTTGAATATATAAATATAAAATATATTATGAAAAGTATTACGTGTTTATTATTTTTTTTATCTAACTTTTCTTATCCAATTTATAATTTTAGTTATAAAATTTTTATATAAAAGATATTAGAGAAAGATTTATAAAAGGAAAATCCTGCTCTTATAACTCGTAGCACCCGCTGGGGCTATCGCTAGGATTTTTTATTTTAATTTTTGTTTAGTGATTAAGAAAATATTTTTTGAATGATTTTGTGAATTTTTTCATTTTTTTAAAAAAAATTAAAAGCGTTAAAAAATTCACATAAAAAATTTAAAAAGAAAACGTACAAAAATAAAATACACTAATAAGAGCCCCATTGAAAACTCCAACGATGACAGTCCTTTTCTAGCCTGTTTTATAACTCAGATTATTATTACTGAAAGATGAACATAAGTGATATTTTTCTCAGTTTTGGAAATGGAAATCTGAATTTAATTTGTAATTTGATAACTCCCACATAAGTGAAAACTCCTACAGACGGCGCCACTGTTAAGGACGTATTCTGCTATCTTGTCTACCGAATCCCGCGTGATGGTAACCTGCAAAACAAGGACGAGAGGGGTCGGGGTCCCGGGACCGCTCCGACGATCAAGTTAGTGTATGGGAGGGGATATGCAATGGAGAGAATAAGAGAACTTGTGAGCGTACCGTCTCCCCGTCGTCGGTTGGGTGTTATTTATAGATGCTCCCCCTGGGAGGAGGGTCTGTGTGACGAGAGCGCCGAAATCGGGGCGTCACTCGTCCGTCATCCTCGATAAGGAAACCTGGTTCGATTCGGTCGGTCTCATCGCATTAATTGAGCATCCTCCCAATTAATGCTCGATTAGCCCCTTTTGGACAGGGGCATTAAATGCTGCTGTATCTTTTGTCAATTTGGTAATTAATGGTGAGTGTTTGTAGTATCTCTGTATTGAAGAAAGGGGGGGATGTAGGCCGGCGGCTGTCTGTCGTCCATAAATGCGGGAGTGGTCTTGATGGGAGACGGGTTCAGGAGATATACCAGCACGTGAGCCGCCGTTCTGCCCTTTGCGTATTCTCGAAGCCGGTTTAATCATTTCCTGCCCAGATCGGGATAACCAGGGACTCGGCTCGTCTCCGATCTCGGTTTCCCCAGTTGAATTCGGACGCTGCGTCGAGGTGGGTGCGGGTAACGGGCCTTGGGCCTGGTAACCTTGTGGGCCAGGCCTTGAAAAATAGTCAGAGGGATGAACGGATGAACGACCGAAGAGACAAAACTCGATCGAGGACCCCTCGTCGGGAACGGGAATCAAGTAGACACCAAGGCGAACCTGCGTCCGGCCACCCAGCAGGAGAAATCAGAACCATTGTCGGGGGACCATCCCGAGGAGGCACTACGTCCTCCTCTCAGAGGGCCCACGCACGGAGAGCCAGATATGGGGAAGTCTACTCACTGGGGCAGGCACCAAGACAGGGCAACCCGGGTCCCAGAGGGGAATCGGTAGTGTTCAACGAGCAGGATGCGAAGGGAATCGCCTTTCCGCACGATGACGCCTTGGTAATATCAGCATCGGTAGCCAATTTCACAGTTAAAAGGATGCTGATTGACAACGGGAGTTCGGCCAATGTCTTGTTCTGGGAGGCCTTCGTGCAGATGGGGATCGACCCCGGCCAACTTCAGCCTATCCGAGCCCCCCTTAAAGGATTTACTGGCGAGGCAGTACACCCCGAGGGCCTAATAACTCTCCCGGTTTTGATGGGCTCCGCGCCCAGGACCGCGTCCATCATGACTGAATTCCTGGTCGTGAAAGCTCCCTCCTCCTACAACGCCATCCTAGGGAGGCCGACCCTAAACAACTTGAGGGCAGTCACTTCCACCTATTACCTCAAGATGAAGTTTCCGACCGACAGAGGAGTGGGCAAAGTCAGAGGAGAACAGGTAACCTCCAGGGAATGCTACGCCCGGGAATTGAAACACAGGGATAGTTCCGTGGCTACGATCTCCCAGGAGGACGAGCATGTTGAGATTCCGCCGGCACCTCCCCGAGCAGTATGGGACGACGAGATCAGAGACGAAGCGACATTGCGCCAAGCGGAACCCAACGAGCCCCTGGAATTGATTCCGGTTGATGGCGACAACCCGGATCGAACAGTACGAGTCGGAACCAAAATGGACCCGGGAGTGCATGCGGAACTCAAGGCCCTCCTCATTGAGCACAAAGACATATTCGCCTGGACACCTGCAGACATGCCCGGAATCGATAGGTCTGTAATAGAACACCGACTGTGTGTCAACCCGACTACCCGGGCAGTCAGGCAAAAAAGAAGAAGCTTCTGTGCTGAGAAGTATGCCGCCATTGCAGAAGAGGTTGACAGACTCCTGACCGTTGGGCTCATCCGAGAGGCTCACTACCCAGAATGGCTGTCTAATGTAGTACTGGTAAAGAAGGCCAGCGGGAAATGGCGCATGTGCGTAGACTTCACCGATCTGAACAAGGCCTGCCCCAAAGATAGTTTCCCTCTACCGCGCATCGACCTCATTGTGGATTCAACTGCTGGGCACTCTCTCCACAGCTTCATGGACGCCTATTCAGGTTACAATCAGATCAAGATGAGCACGGACGACGAGGAAAAAATGGCGTTCATTACAGACCGCGGACTCTATTGTTACACCGCCATGCCTTTTGGGCTCAAGAACGCAGGGGCTACTTATCAACGGTTGGTTAACCGTATGTTTAAAAGGCAAATAGGGAGAAACATGGAAGTTTACGTCGACGACCTCCTGGTCAAGAGCCGCTCCCCTAACGATCATGCGATGGACTTGAAAGAGGCCTTCTCTATCCTGCGACATTATCAGATGAAGCTCAACCCTGCCAAGTGCACCTTCGGGGTCGAATCCGGCAAGTTCTTAGGGTACATGGTCTCTGAGCGAGGAATCGAGGCCAACCCCGAGAAGATACAGGCTATCCTCGGAATGGCACCACCGAGGAACCTGAATGAAGTCCAGCGATTGGCTGGTCGAATTGCTGCTCTCAGCCGGTTCATAGCAAGGTCGACCGATCGGTGTCTTCCCTTCTTCCAGGTCCTCCGAAAAGCACGCGAGTGGGACACATCGTGCGGGCAGGCATTCGAACAACTCAAAGATTACCTGACGTGTCCCCCGTTACTTAGCCAGACAACTCCCGGAGAGACCCTTGTGGCTTACTTGGCAGTCTCGCCTCATGCAACATCTGCAGTTCTAGTGAGAGAAACCAATCGGGGTCAGAAGCCTGTGTACTATGTCAGCAGGGCACTCCAAGGAGCAGAGGCCAGGTACCCCCGTACGGAGATGATGGTATTCGCCTTACTGACAGCTGCGCGTCGGCTGCGTCCATACTTCCAAGCCCACACCATAAGAGTAATGACCGATCAGCCCCTGGGAACTATTCTCCAGAAGCCCGATACGTCCGGTCGATTAGCCAAATGGGCAATCGAGCTGAGCGAATTCGATCTAACGTTCCAGCCCCGAACGGCGATGAAGGCGTAACCACTGGCGGATTTTGTCGCGGAGTACACTGGATTTCCAGAAGAGATCCCCAGTGAACCTCGGGAACAGGCGTGGCAGCTGTACGTTGACGGATCCTCATGCCGAGCCGGGGGTGGAGCAGGCGTGCACATCATCACCGACCAGGGCGTCCAACACAACTACGGTATAGGCCTAACCTTCAAGGTAACCAACAATGAGGCAGAGTACGAGGCCCTCATAGCCGGAATGACAATTGCTAGGGCCCTCGGGGCGACTGAGCTGGAGGCCCGAACTGACTCTCAAATAGTTTTTCACCAAGTACTCGGCCAGTGCATCACCAAGAGCGAAAAACTGAAAAAATATCTGGAGCTCGTATGCATCGAGAGAGATCGATTCAGGTACTTCCGTTTACTGCAGATCCCGAGGGAAGAAAATCATATAGCGGATCGGTTAGCAAAAGTTGCATTGGGAAAAGATGAACACCCTCCCCCAGAGGACACCGAGATCAGAACGATAGATACTCCCTCCACGGGCAGCGAAGTCGGAATAGTGGCCGTCGCAGATCCCGACTGGGCAACCGATATCACAGCATACCTCCGAACAGGCACATTACCTCCCGACCCGGGTCAGGCCCGCAAGATAAAGAATAGATCGTCCAGATTCACGCTGATCGACGGATCGCTGTACAGAAAAGGCTTCTCCGAACCATTGCTCAGGTGTGTAACGAAAGAAGAAGGGCAATATATACTGGCCGAAATCCATGAAGGAATCTGCGGGGCTCACACTGGGTCTAAAACGCTAGCCGCCCGCACCACCCGTGCAGGGTACTACTGGCCATGTCTGTTCCAGGAAGCAAAAGATTTCGTTAAAAGGTGCCCGAAGTGCCAAGAGTACAGCCCAGTGTTGCACTCCCCGTCGGAAGAACTCACTTCGATAACATCCCCCTGGCCCTTTGATCAATGGGGACTCGACCTTATAGGACCATTCCCAGTAGGGAGGGGTGGGACTAAGTTCATAATAGTGGCAGTGGATTATTTTACGAAGTGGGTAGAGGCCGAAGCCCTTGTCAGTATCACTTCTCAAGCCATCACAAAGTTCCTATGGAAGTCGATTGTTTGCCGGTTCGGGATACCCCAGAGCTTCATATCAGACAACGGAAAGCAGTTCGACTGCAGTCATTACCGAGAATGGTGCTCCGAGTTGAAGATCAGGGTGAAGTACTCTTCCCCCGGCCACCCGCAGGCTAACGGGCAAGCCGAGGCAACCAACAAAACCATACTCAATGCGCTGAAGAAAAGACTCGGAATGCATAAAGGGGCCTGGGCCGATGAACTTCCGGGGGTCTTGTGGGCGTATCGCACAACGGTCCGAACCCCCACGGGTGAAACACCGTTTGCCCTAACCTATGGCTGCGAGGCAGTAATTCCACTCGAGGTCGGGATGCCCACCCTACGAATCCAGCACTATGATGCTGCTTCTAATAATGCCAAGATGATGGGACGTCTAGACTCTTTAGAGGAGCACAGGGAAGAAGCCGGCATCCGACTTGCCAACAACAAACGCAAAGCAGAGCAGTACTTCAACAAAAGAGTGAAGCCGCGCAACTTCAAAGTCGGGGACTTAGTACTGAGACAAACGGGCATCACGACCCCAGCACAAGGAAAACTGGGACCAAAATGGGAAGGACCTTACGTAGTGACGGCAACAAACAGGCCTGGGTCTTACCGACTCAAGGACAGCTCTGGAGCCGACCTACCCCACCCCTGGAACAGTGAGAGACTTAAGAGCCCGATGTTATTCAAAGTTCATATCCAACGTGTTATAAGGTTCTCAACTCGATGTATCCGCCTCGGAATCCCACGGGGTCGGTCAATCCACCCACGCGATGTATCCGCCTCGGAATCCCGCGGGGTCGGTCAATCCACCCACGCAATGTATCCGCCTCGGAATCCCGCGGGGTCGGTCAACCCACCCACGCGATGTATCCGCCTCGGAATCCCGCGGGGTCGGTCAACCCACCCATGCGATGTATCCGCCTCGGAATCCCGCGGGGTCGGTCAACCCACCCACGCGATGTATCCGCCTCGGAATCCCGCGGGGTCGGTCAACCCACCCACGCGATGTATCCGCCTCGGAATCCCGCGGGGTCGGTCAATCCACCCACGCGATGTATCCGCCTCGGAATCCCGCGGGGTCGGTCAACCCACCCACGCGATGTATCCGCCTCGGAATCCCGCGGGGTTGGTCAAATCCACGCAGAGCAAATCGCAACCCCCGAATCCTAATCTTAAGTACATCGACCGGGTACGCTTGGAAAGTTTTTTTCTTAAAGTTTACACTTATCCAAAAAAACTCGCGGGGTAAAGGCAGAACGAAATTATAAAACAACCAGAGGAAGATTAAATTCAAAATTCATGTATATTATCGGTCATACAAACTCGCTCGAATCAAGCTCGAGCATCATTGCAAAAAAAAAAAAAAAAATTTTTACAATAATCAGATCAAGCCTCAGGAGGGGGGGGAGGAGGATTCAGGTCGTCGAAGGGAGGGTAGCCGCGCATCCCGATCCTCTTGACGAATCTCTTCGCGGCCCGGTCTGGACGAAGAGACTCCACGCTTATCCTCCGTGGATCGAGCTCGGGATCCACCAAGAGCTGGGATCCTAGTCGGCGAAGGCCCTCGGCATAACCATGCCCCCAGGCGGAGTTGCGAATCGCCACCACTCGGGATATCTGCTGCTCGAGATCAGCAATCCTCGAGTGAGCCCCTTCTAGAGCACCTCGAGCCTCCACGAGCTCGGACTCCCGAGCAGCCCGGACTTCCTCAAACCGCGCCAACTCCGCTTGCAGGATCTCCCGGGCGCGCCTCGAACCGACCAGTTCCTCCTCCAGAGCAGCCCGAGCCTACTCGGACATAGCTAGCTCCTCTTCCCTCAAAGATAGAATCTGAGAAGAAGCTGCCAGCTCCGCTGTCCGAGCGGTTAGCTCGGACTGAAAGAGGATCTTGTCCTGCTCGGTGGCCGATCGTGCGTCCACGAGACGGGCATTCCTCCGATGGGCCACTGCCAACGATTCCCGAGCCGACTCCAATTCGGCTCGAAGAGAAGAGTTGGCTCTCTCCAGCCTGCCCTTTTCCGCCCCCAGCTCCTCGACCGATCTTACCAGCCCCCTACAGGTCTCCTGTGACTGCTCGAGCTGGTCCCGAGCCTGCCGCAGCTTGTAGAGCCCAAACTTGCAGACGGTCCCAAGCTCGCTGTTGAATTCGGCAAGCTCGGCCAGCTCGGATCCCACTGTCTGGGATATCTCCCTGGCGACCTGAAACACCGAACAGACAAAAAGAATAAGAAAGAAAAACTTAGCAGATTAAACAGAGAAGACCATACGAAATACAACAAGGCCTACCGAACGAACCTGAGTCAACAAAGGCTCCAGCATCGAGGCCACTCGGGCGGAAGCTTCCGTCTTCGCCTGATCGAATCGGGAAGGCCGCTCTTCACCGGCCTGACGAGCTCTTTCCTCCGAACCCGACCCGAAGAGCTGACCAAGCACAGCGACCCCACTTCGGAGCCGAAGAGGAGATGGGGGCCGAGGAGGAACCTCCGAGCCAGGAGGTGGGCAGGCGTCCCCAGAGTGAACCCCCGAGGTCGACCCCCTCTCGAAAGTCGGAAGTGGCCGCTCCGGAGACCCCTCGGACTCGGTGGCCGGTCGACCGCTCTCATCTCCGACCTCCGTATGGCTCCCCTCCTCGGGAGGGTCGGACCCCCTCGACCCCTCGGGGGTTGCCTCGTCCCGATCTTCTTGGGCCGGAGCCCCTTGCTGCCCGGCTCCCTCGCAGGCGCCCTCGGAATGGGCCTCCTCGCCAGGTACCTCATCTTCCCCCTCGGAGGCATCTAAGTGGCGCTCGGAAGATGAAGGGGGAGGGGTGGGCAACTGATTTGCCCTATCGGCTTGCTCCTCCGACTCCTGCCGAAAGATCTCCGAAAATGGCATGGCCCCCGAAGTCAGATCGGCAGCATGCTCCAGAGCCTCCTGGAAGGCGCGCTCTATCTCCTCTCCGTCTGAGGAGTCGACCCCGGCCCGGTCGGTCGCCTCGATCTGGGCTTCCATGACCGTCCTCCCGGCCTCAGCCCTTAAGACCCGGGGCTCGTCCGAGGATGACGACGAGGAAGTCGGCTCGGGGCGTCGTGCGGGAGAGTCTGTTTGGGGGGCACCTCCGTCCGGACCCTCGGCCCGCAGACCCTTCCCCTTCCTCTGTTTCTTGGGTCGGGCGCCACGGCTCGAGGTAGCCTCGCCGGCCCGACTCTTGGTGCGCCTCTCTTGTTCCACCTCCCGATCGGAGGCTCGCTTGCGAGAGGAAGAAGGAGGTTCCTCCGGGGTAGTGAAGAAGTTTTGACCCTCGGCGTAGGACCGGTCTGGTCGGGTCAAGAACTCCTCAATGTTCTCCTCGGTGAGGAGATTATCGGACCATAGCCGATCGGGATCCTCTGCCCCCCAGGAGAGCACCGCCTTCACTCTCTCGGCCTCCTGTGCAGAGAGGGCAACCTCCATGTGCGTCTGGGAGGGAAGGAAGCCCCAGTCTTTCTGAACGGGGAAATCGCTCCCCTCTCCCTCCGGGAACTCCCACTCCCTGCCCGAGACGTAGAAGAACCTCTTGTGGTAGTCTCGGGCACTCGAATGCCTCTCCTCCATTCTGATTAGCCTACATTTCGGCTTTATCTGGAAGCCGGCGACATTCCCGTCCCGACGGAGGAGCCGGTACAGTGAGAAGAATTCTCGAGCAGTGAGGTCGGGGTAGGGATCGTTCTTCCCGGACAGAACGATCCTAAACGCCACGCAGGTGGCCAGCAAGATACACCACCCGTTCGGCATGAGTTGGGCAGGGGCCAAGCCCAAGAAGTGCAGGACTTCCCGAACGGGCCGAATGAAGGGGAGGTGTAGTCCCTTCGAGAGCATGAGGGAGAAGAGCACGACCTTCTGAGCCCTCCCATCGCGCTCACAGGCCCTGACTCCATCCCCCGGGGCCTCCAAGGTGTGCCGCCAGGAAATGTGGTGCTTCTTCTTAAGCGTGTCCACGTCGGAAGATTGCATGGTGGACACCCAGCCGTTGCCGGCAAAGAAAGGGCATGGATCAGAAGCGGCCATGGGGGCGAAAGCAGGGAGTGGCAAGAAAGCGACGGAGAAAGGATGAAAAATGGCGAAGAGCAGAGGCAAGGAAGGAGGACAGCAGAACGGCAAGAAAGCAAACAGTGAAACGAGGACAGGGACGAGACCGCTGGGAAATTTATACCCAGAAGCAAAATTTAATGCAGACGGGAAACGAGGCCGCGCCGAAACCGTCACCTCAGACGTGGCTCTTGGGAATAGAAAGCACGCCTCGAACTGGCCAATCAGAGAAAAGAAGCGTGCGCCGAAATGACAAGTCAGTTAATGATGGTCACGCGCGTGCGCCCCACCATTTAATAACGGATCACTGACGGTTCGGGAATCGGAACGACGGTACAATTAAATTTCAAAACTGCATTGAATGCCTGACACGGAATATGGCGGGGCACGATTCGGCATTAATTAGCCAGAATTCAAACCGTCCCTCTGAGGTCCGGTCGGTAAACGAAACGACGTGCCAACAGGGATCGCCCGAGCACACCCAACCTCGTGTTCCCGCCCGGGGAAATAAAGGAACACAGCCAAGTATCGAAGGACGGTACAATCAAAGGAAAGAAAGACCCTAGCTCTCAAACGTTCGGAATTTCCATCGAAGTGCCTTCAATGGAAACTCGCGGGGTACTGAAAGGGGTTCCAACTTGCCCGGGCCCGAGCCCACAAGGTTACCAGGCCCAAGGTCCGTTACCCGCACCCACCTCGACGCAGCGTCCGAATTCAACTGGGGAAACCGAGATCGGGGACGAGCCGAGTCCCTGGTTATCCCGATCTGGGCAGGAAATGATTAAACCGGCTTTGAGAATACGCAAAGGGCAGAACGGCGGCTCACGTGCTGGTATATCTCCTGAACCCGTCTCCCATCAAGACCACTCCCGCATTTATGGACGACAGACAGCCGCCGGCCTACATCCCCCCCTTTCTTCAATACAGAGATACTATAAACACTCACCATTAATTACCAAATTGACAAAAGATACAGCAGCATTTAATGCCCCTGTCCAAAAGGGGCTAATCGAGCATTAATTGGGAGGATGCTCAATTAATGCGATGAGACCGACCGAATCGAACCAGGTTTCCTTATCGAGGATGACGGACGAGTGACGCCCCGATTTCGGCGATCTCGTCACACAGACCCTCCTCCCAGGGGGAGCATCTATAAATAACACCCAACCGACGACGGGGAGACGGTACGCTCACAAGTTCTCTTATTCTCTCCATTGCATATCTCCTCCCATACACTAACTTGATCGTCGGAGCGGTCCCGGGACCCCGACCCCTCTCGTCCTTGTTTTGCAGGTTACCATCACGCGGGATTCGGTAGACAAGATAGCAGAATACGTCCTTAACAGATATCTTAGGCCATTCATCTATATATAGTTTAGAGTTTGAAGTGTGTTGGAATTAGAATTTGTGGCTGTGCGATTCTGTTGTGTCTTGTTAGCATGTATTTTAAACAGTTTAAATATATTTTTCCTAACGCGGCAGCTTTAGATTTCTGTGTTAATTGAAGTATATCAGAAATGGTTAAACAGGGAAAATTATTTCCATCCAATTTTATTATAGAATGATCTTATTCAGAAACTATTATATTTTGTCACTTTTGATTTAGTTTCAAAGTATTCATATTAAGTTTCTTATAATGCTAAAGAAAGATATGACCAGATATCTGAAAGTGAGCCTGAGTTCTGCATAAATGCCGGCAATGTTTTGAATACCATATCAATAGGTGTGTTGATCAAAGTATTAGAACGAAATATTTTGATACCGGTATCGTTTCGTGTACTATTTCGAAATACTCTATATATATATAAATTATATTTCACAATAATAGTAAATATATAAATAAATTATATATATAAATATATATATGTAAATATTTTAGTTTGAATTGGGATAACAAAAAAAAAAAAAATAGCAAGACATTGAAAAAAAAAATCAATACCCGATACTACCGAAATATCTATCCAAACGAAGCAATAATATTTCTGTACCGGTTGCCGATACAATACAAAATTAAAAATTATGGATGCAGGTGCTTCTAGAAATGTTACCAGATTCATTAATCATGCTTAAGAGCCTAATCTCTTTATCTGCGGCTGTATGTTTTCTTACATTCAAGTTACCTTTCTGAGGTTGAACAATTGAAGTCATAATGCTAAGAGTTTCTTTTTTTTTTTAAATAAATAAATAATAATCAAGCCACCGTTATCATATTTAACTAGCTTCCCTCTGCTCGATCTTGTAGTTATTGAAAGAAGTACTTTTGGAATATATCAAGTACATTTTTAAATGTAATAAACGATTTTTCTTATACATTTCTTTTCTGAATTAGCTCATTTAAGTTATATTTTTGTTTGGAATCTGTCAATTACAAGACAAGCTTGGTCAATTACATGCTTGCAATGATTCCAAAATATCAAAAGAGAAACTGATTACATATTTGCAATAATTCCAATATATCAAAAGATGTTATAAACGATTATAAACGAAGTCGGCAGCCGCCCCCCTGGCCCACCACTAAATTATGTGAATGACCCCACCACTATTATTTTAAATCTGCATAGTGACTTGTATAGTAACTTGCATAGTAATTTCAACGCCTATAAATATGGGTTTCAGTTGTAATGAAATTCATAAGAAAAAATAGAGAGAAAGAAAGCTTCAGTTCTTAAGAGTTTCAAGAGAATTTCTTATTTCTCTTTTGCAATAGTAGTTCCTTTCTTTAAGTCTCATAACACGTTATCAACACGACGGTTCTACCAATTCTGAAGCTAGTGGCCTTATTCCTCTAATCATGGATCACATTGATGAGCTTTTTATCTCTGAGTTGAATGATAAAGATATATGTCTGGCTGACAATGCTACAACTCACACAATTCTCAAAGAAAAGAAATATTTTCAAAATTTAACACTAAGTAAAGCCTATGTCCATACCATATCAGGTTCATCGGATTTAATTGAGGGCTCCGGAAGAGCTTATATTGTGTTGACTAATGGCACCAAATTTTGTATTGATGATGCTCTATTCTCTTCACAATCCAGAAGAAATTTATTGAGTTTCAAAGATATACGTCGTAATAATTACCATATTGAAACGACCAATGAAGGCAGTAAAGAGCATCTTCTTATTACTAAAACAGTATCGGGCCAGAAGCTCGTATTAGAAAAACTGCCTGCTCTATGTTCTGGATTGTATTATACAAAAATGAGAACAATTGAATCATATGTGGTAATGCACCAGAAGTGCATTGACCCTAAAGTATTTATGACTTGGCATGATCGCCTTGGACATCCGGGTTCTATAATGATGAGACGAATTATTGAAAATTCGCATGGGCATCCCTTAAAGAATCAAAAGATATTTCTACCCAATGAATCTCCGTGCTCTGCATGTTCTCAAGGTAAGTTAATTATTAGACCATCTCCATCAAAAATCATTGTTGAATCTCCATCCTTTTTACAAAGGATTCACGGAGATATATGTAGGCCTATTCATCCATCAAGTGGACCATTTATATATTTTATGGTTCTAATTGATGCATCTAGTCGATGGTCACATGTTTGTCTTCTTTCCACTAGAAATGTTGCATTTGCTAGACTTCTTGCTCAGATAATTAAACTACGAGCACAATTTCCTGAGTATCCAATTAAGACCATTCGATTGGATAATGCAGGTGAATTTTCATCTCAAGTTTTTGATGATTATTGCATGTCAATAGGAATAAATGTTGAACATCCTGTTGCCCATACACACACACAAAACGGTTTAGCTGAGTCTTTGATCAAAAGGCTTCAACTAATCGCTAGACCTTTACTTATGAAATCAAGACTACCTATTTCTGTTTGGGGACATGCTATACTTCATGCAGCATCTCTAATTCGCATTAGACCATCTGCATATCATAAATATTCTCCATTACAGCTTGCATATGGTCAACAACCAAATATTTCTCATCTTCGTACTTTTGGATGTGCTGTATATGTTCCAATTGCACCTCCACAACGTACAAAAATGGGCCCTCAACGTAGACTTGGGATATATGTTGGTTTTGATTCTCCATCCATTATTAGATACCTTGAACCCCTTACAGGGGATATGTTTAAAGCACGTTTTGAGGATTGTCATTTTGACGAATCAAATTTTCCGTTAATGGGTAAAGAAAAGTCGGTGCCTGAAGCACGACAAGATATTACTTGGGATAATAAGACCCTGTCTCATTTTGATCCTCCTACAAATGAATGTAAACGGGAAGTTTAAAGGATTATTCATTTGCAAAATGTTGCAAATCAGTTATCGGATGTATTTACTGACACTAAAGGTGTAGTAAAATCTTATATTCCTGCTGTTAATACTCCAGTAAGGATTGAAGTCCCTGAAGGACAAATTGTCAAAGCAGCAATAGGTGAATCTAAAATACGCCTGAAGCGTGGAAGACCTATTGGTGCAAAAGATAAAATTCCCAGAAGGAAAAGAATACAAAATGAATTTGGTATTCCTGAAGAACACGCACCCACAATACAGGCCACAAATATAATTGATGCTCCTAAAGAGCTTAAATCTTCTATTCCAGAACCTCCTGAAGAGGAAAATCTTGAAGAGTATAAATCTCCTAAAAAGGGACCTCCTGAAGAGGTGTGTCATGAAATGTTTTCCCCTGAAGAGGAACAGGTACCTGAAAATAATGAGATCTCAATACATTTCATGAAAACTGGAGAAATTCTGGATAGAAATAAAACTGTTGTCGACAACATATTTTCATATAAAATGGCCCTTGACATTACCAGAAGTAATGAAAAAAGTGAGCCAAAAAGCGTCGAAGAATGTCGACGTAGAAATGATTGGCCAAAATGGAAAGCAGCTATTGAAGTTGAATTAAATTCGCTAGCGAAACGAGAAGTATTTGGACCTGTTGTCCAAACACCAAATGGTGTAATGCCTGTTGGATATAAGTGGGTATTTGTACGAAAACGTAATGAGAAAAATGAAATTGTGCGATACAAAGCACGGCTTGTTGCACAAGGTTTCCTGCAGAAACCCGGGATTGATTATGAAGAAACATACTCTCCCGTTATGGATGTAATCACATTTAGATTTTTGATTAGTCTGGTTGTTACAAAAGGATTAGAAATGCGGTTGATGGATGTGGTCACTGCATATTTATATGGATCCTTAGACCATGACATATATATGAAAATCCCTGAAGGATATAAGATGCCAGAAGCATCTACAAGTATATCTAGAAATATGTACTCAATCAGACTACAAAGATCTTTATATGGGTTGAAGCAATCCGGACGCATGTCATATAATCGCTTAAGCGAATATCTATTGAAAGAAGGATTTGAGAATAATCTTATATGCCCATGTGTTTTTATTAAGAAATCAGAATCCGGATTTGTCATTATTGCGGTTTATGTTGATGATTTAAATATTGTGGAAACTCCTGAAGAGATCTCAAAAACCGCTATATATTTAAAGAATGAATTTGAAATGAAAGATCTTGGCAAAACAAAACTTTGTCTCGGCCTGCAGCTTGAGCACTTGCCAAATGGAATTTTTATTCATCAGTCCATGTATACTGAGAAAGTCCTAAAGCATTTCTATATGGACAAATCTCATCCCCTGAGTACTCAAATGATTGTTCGAACACTTGATGTGAAGAAAGATCCATTCCGTCCTTGTGATGACGATGAAGAAATTCTTGGTCCTGAAGTACCATATCTCAGTGCAATTGGAGCTTTGATGTATCTTGCAAATTGCACTCGACCAGATATTACATTCTCAGTTAATCTGCTTGCAAGATATAGTTCTGCACCAACTCGAAGGCATTGGAATGGCATTAAACATGTCCTTCGTTACCTTCATGGTACGGTTGATATGGGATTATTTTATCAACGTGGTTCAAGTCCAGAATTGATTGGGTATGCAGATGCAGGTTATCTTTCAGACCCACATAGAGGTAGATCTCAAACTGGATATTTATTTACTTATGGAGATACTGCCATATCATGGAGATCTGTTAAGCAGACACTATCTGCTACTTATTCAAATCACTCAGAAATCATTGCTATTCATGAAGCAAGTCGAGAGTGTATTTGGTTGAGATCAGTTATTCAACATATCCAGGAAAAGTGTGGACTTCTCATGATCAATAATAGCCCAACAATCTTATATGAAGATAATACTGCTTGTATCACTCAAATCAGAGGAGGCTATATCAAAGGTGACAGAACCAAACATATTTCACCAAAATTCTTTTATACTCATGAACTTCAAGAAAAAGGTGAAATTGATGTCAAGCAGATACGATCTAGTGATAATCTGGCAGATTTATTCACAAAGGCGTTACCAACTTCCACATTCAAGAAGATTGTGCATAACATTGGAATGCGAAGACTCAAAGATCTTTTGTCATGCACTTTTCAGGGGGAGTAAATGTGCTGATTGTACTCTTTTTCCTTCGCTGAGGTTTTGTCCCACTGGGTTTTCCTCTGCAAGGTTTTAATGAGGCAATCCTAAAGCACTTGTGGATACATAAGAAGACTGTACTCTTTTTCCTTCGCCATTGATTTTTCTTCCCACTGGGTTTTTACTTGGCAAGGTTTTAACGAGGCAGATTTTTTATGGGTGGTCATTCAAGGAGGAGTGTTATAAACGATTATAAACGAAGTCGGCAGCCGCCCCCCTGGCCCACCACTAAATTATGTGAATGACCCCACCACTATTATTTTAAATCTGCATAGTGACTTGCATAGTAACTTGCATAGTAATTTCAACGCCTATAAATATGGGCTTCAGTTGTAATGAAATTCATAAGAAAAAATAGAGAGAGAAAGAAAGCTTCAGTTCTTAAGAGTTTCAAGAGAATTTCTTATTTCTCTTTTGCAATAGTAGTTCCTTTCTTTAAGTTTCATAACAAAAGAGAAACTAATTACAGATTTGCAGTGATTCCAAAATATCAAAAGACAATAGTGTTATTACACAGATTTGCAAAACAAGACAAAAGTGCTATTTCACAGATTTTCAAAATATCAATTACAAGACAAACTGATTACAGAAGTATACAAGATTTGCAATGACTCCATCAAAAAGTGCTATTACATAGATTTGCAATGACATTTACACAGATTGCCAATAAACTAATTTTTCCACTTGAACAAAATAGCCTACTACATAATGTTCACTACAAATACAACGACTCTAAAATATCATTTATATTTCTTGTTTATATGTTCATTACAAAAACAAGCTTTGTGATATGTTCTTGTTTATATTCTCAAGATCCCTACATAAAAGACAATAAAAGCATTAAAAAAATGAAGTTATTAGACTAAAACATGAGCAAAAACGCTAATAAGTACTTCTCATTGAAGGGCAATTGTTCTTCGCATGCCTTTCAATCTTGCAAATGCTGCAATGCCTTTTGTTTTCTAAAAGCCAATTGGTCTTCCCTTCGTTGACACCCATTGAGGATCTTATAAAATTTGTGAGAAATTTGATATTACTTGTGATCGTAACTTATGGGAATCTTTACATGACATGTCTTTGGCTTGTAAATTTTTATCCCCAATATCTCTCATCAAAAGCAACCCTTTTTAGACCTTGTCTAAGGCAAGAGAAAAGTGGTTCATTCTAAATCTTGATTGTGAGCCAAATTCTACAATCTCGTAAAATTGCATCATCAACTTGTTTTTTCGAAATATCGGATCTTCTTGTATCATTACACGCCCTTCGAAATTTGATATTTCAAATATAACTCGACTCTTACCATTGATTATCCATTGCTTTAGAATATTGTGATGTGGCAACATATCTAATTGTGATTTCTTAATGAAGATGCATAGAATATGCTTACAAAGAATACCCGATAACTCAAACATACGACATGTACATGTTGCTTTTGCTTCACAACTTTCCAAAGTTACATAATAAATAAGTCTCTCTTTGCCAGTATGTGCCACTACATACACTTTATTTTCTCCATTTTCCTGACTTTTGGTTGACTTGTACCGTTGGCCACTAAATAACTCATTGTGAAATATATTGAAAGATTTTATTGTATATGCTTTGGCCGCCTCTTCTTCAATTCTCCAACCTGTTTTCAAAATTGCCATAGTCGATTTTGTTCTCACATCTTCCTCTTTTTCTTTGAAATATCATGCATCCAAGGTTTTCTCGTATTAATGCACAAAATCACTCACCATCATGCTTGAACAAACATAATCTTTAAAAAGTTTATTCATACTCTCGCTCCTTTGTGTGGTTGTGTTGAACTCAAGATTTCAAGTTTCATGTAAATCTACACATGGATTTTGATGATAACAAATGAATTCAAAGAATAAAGGAGTCTCAAGCTCAAGTTGTCTATACAATACAATCAAGCACATCAAGGAACCAAGCATGAGCAATAAGGGAACAAGTTCACATTAAAATCATAGAATAATATTGTAAATCTCTTAAAAATTCGAAATTAAGATTATGGCTCAAAATTAATATTTTATCATAAAGCATTAAAATACATTTTCCACATGTGCATGAATATTTTGAAAATTAAATTTGAAAATTTTGAAAGATGATTGATTGTCATCTTTCACATGTGCATGACATGATTAAAGGTTTGAATTTTGAAAATATTAAGATGATTGATTGTCATCTTTCACATGTGTATGACATGATTAAAGATTTGAATTTTGAAAATATTAAGATGATTGATTGTCATCTTTCACATGTGCATGTTTTATTTGAATATTTTCAAAAGTGATAGATGCTTTTCTTGACTTATGCAAAAAGTAGATGTCTTTGTTTGAAAATTTTGAAAAGTAAAGTGTACTCCTTTTATCATATGCAAAAAGTAAAATATTAGATTTGAAATTTTTGAAAAGTAAAGTGTGTTCCTTTTGTCACATACAAAAAGTAAAAAAATTAGGTTTGAAATTTTTGAAAAGTGAATGATGAAGTTTTTGACATGTGAATATTTTTAAATTTGAATATGAAGTCTCATATGCCTATAAATAGATTATTTTAGAGTTTCACATTGACAACACCAAGAGCATACAATATTCATTCAAAGTTTTCATTCTCTCTTCTCTAAGCATTGAGCTTTAACCCTTATTTATTTTGAGAGATATAGTTTGTGCTGTATTGTTTTTATTTCACTCATTGAGGAGTGTTTTCTGATAGCCTACCCACTATCAATTCTTGTATCAGTAAAATGGTGTGTATAACCCTTGTGTGTGTAGAAGGTGTTCTACACGGGAAATAGTTAAATCACCAAGTGTGAGGTGATTGGAAGTGTAGAAGGTGTTCTACACGGGGAATAGTTAAATCACCAAGTGTGAGGTGATTGGAAGTGTAGAGGGTGTTCTACACGGATTCTTTGGAGTGGTGCTGCTCAAATGTGTAATAGGTTTCTATCTCCACCTAAAGGAGATTGAATAGTGGATTTGGGGATTCTCAAGGGGTAGCTTGAGGCTAGGACGTAGGCAGTGGGGCCGAACCTCGTTAACATACTAAGTTTGCTTCTCTCTTACCTTTACTCTTTATATTTATTACTGTTTCATATTTTGTTTATATTTTATATTGTATACTTGATTTATAATTGTTAATTTTTTAATACAACTCAATTCACCCTCCCTCTTGTGTTAGTCATCTGGGCAACAATTGGTATCAGAGCTAGAGCTCTGTTATAAGATTAACTATCTTTTGAGTTAAGATCTTATGGCTAACATTGCAGCTTCATTTGGTGAAGGTCAATCTAGCAATCGGCCACCACTTTTTTGCGGAGACAATTACTCATTCTAGAAAGTTAGAATGAGAATATTCCTTCAGGCTCAAGGTCGAGAAATCTGGAAATGTATTGTAAATGGACCTTATATTCCAACAAAAGTAGTTGATAGAGTAAAAGTCAAAAAGGAAGAAGAAGAGTTTGATCGTGAAGACGACAGACTTTATATTTTGAATTTAACTGCTATGAATTTATTATATAATGCTCTCAATGGTAATGAATTTAATAGAGTAATGACTTGTGCTACAGCAAAGGAAATTTGGGATAACTTGGAAGTTACTTATGAAGGAACTTCTCAAGTCAAAGAATCAAAAATTTATATTCTTACTTATGAATATGAAATGTTTAAGATGAATGATGATGAATCTATTTCTAGTATGTACACTCATTTTACTAACATCATAAACAGTTTGACAGTTCTTAGCAAAGTTTATTCCAAAGTGGAGATAGTAAGAAAAATTCTCAACTCTCTACCAAAACGTTGGGAATCAAAAGTGACAGCGATTCTTGAAGTTAGAGACCTCAAGAAGCTCGAAGTGAATGAACTCATCGGGTCACTTATCACCTATGAGTACACATTGAAAAGAGGAGAATAAGAAGGAAAGTCAAAGAAGAGCTTGGCACTTAAAGCTGTTCCATATGAAAGTGAAAGTGATGAAGATGAGGAAAATGACGACAAAGATGAAGAAGTTGCGATAATAACAAGAAGTATTCAGAGGTTCTTAAAGAAAAATAAAACTCCTCCAAGGAAATCCTTCAAAAAGTTTTCCAAGAAAGATTCAGGTAAAAATGATATTTTAATTTGTTATAAATGCAATAAATCTGGTCATATCAAGTCAGATTGTCATCTACTAAAGAAAGATCGAAACAAAGGCAAAAAAGCAATGAAAGCTACATGGGATGATGATTCAAGTAGCTCAGATAGTGAAACAAGCAATGGAGAATCAGCAAATCTTTGTCTTATGGCTAAAGATGACATTGAGGTAACAAATTTTGATAATATTGAAGATCCTTCATATGAAGAATTGCAAAATGTTTTAGAAGAGGTATATGAGGAATTTAAAAAATTGGGTATCAAGTATACTGTTTTGAAAAAGAAAAATTCTTCTTTAACAAACGAAATTGATATTTTAAGAAAAAAAAGTATTGTTTTGAAAGATGAAAATTATGAGTTGAAGAAAAAAAAAACTGATTTAGAAAATATTATTGAAAACTTTACGAATGGAAAAAGAAATTTTGAAAAACTTCTTGGTAGTCAAAGATGTGTTTTTGACAAGGCAGGCTTGGGATATATGCCAAAACAAAAATACAAATCTTATAAAAACTTCTTTGATAATCATTCTACATCAAAGTCTAATATTCAAAATTCTTTTCATAAAAATAATTTTGTTAAAAAATGATGCTATTATAATCACTCAAGTTCTTCATATATGTCACATGTTATTTGCAATTTTTGTAATAGAAATGGTCATAATTATTTTGCTTGTCCTATTAGAAGAAAACATACAATGACTATTAGGGTCATATGGGTACCTAAAAATCTTGTTTATTCTAATACTAATAAATAAAGGACCCAAAGAACTTGGATACCAAGAAAAATCATTTTAATTGTTTTTTTAGGTGTGCATGAAGTCCTCCATAAACAAATATAAATGGTTTTTAGATAGTGGATATTCAAGATACATGACGGGAGACAAGACTAAGTTCTTTGATCTTAGATCTAAAGAAGAAGGATATGTGACATTTGGAGACAACTCGAAAGAGAAGATCGTGGGAATAGGTAAAATTGGTAATGAGTCTTCTCTCATAATTGAAGATGTTTTACTTGTTGAAGGTCTAAAACATAATCTTTTGAGTATAAGTCAATTATGTAATAAAGGATTTACAGTTACTTTCAAAAAGGATAAGTGCATTATTTTGAATGATCATGATTGTAATATTTGTTTTATTGCTTTTAGAAGCAACAATGTTTATACAATTGATTTTGAAGAAATTACCTCACAAGATACTATTTATTTTTCAGTTCAAAATGAAACTAATTGGTTATGGCATAGAAGACTACATCATGCCAACATGGAACTTATTTCCAAATTTTCAAAAAATGATCTTGTAAGAGGTTTACCAAAGGCAAATTTTCTTAAAGACAAAATTTGTGATACATGCCAATTTGGTAAACAAACAAAAACGTCTTTTAAAACCAAGAAACATATTTCCACTACTAGACCACTGCAATTGATACATATGGATCTTTTTGGACCAAATAGAGTTGCAAGTTTAGGAGGAAAATATTATGCATTTTTTATTGTTAATGATTTCTCTAGATATACTTGGGTCATCTTTCTTACTCATAAAGATGAGGCACATAATGCTTTTACCAAATTATGCAAGATAATTCAAAATGAAAAGAGTTATACTATTTCAAGTATCTGAAATGATAGGGAAAAAGAGTTTGTTAATAAAAATATTGAAACATTTTGTGATGAAAATGGTTTTATGCATAATTTTTCTGCTCCTCGAACTCCTCAACAAAATGGGGTAGTAGAGAGGAAAATAGATCTCTTCAAGAGATGGCAAGAACAATGCTCAATGAGAACAACTTGCCTAGTTATTTTTGGGCTGAAGCAGTAAGTACTGCATGTTATGTTATAAATAGAGTTATGCTAAGATCCAAATTAGATAAAACCCCTATAAGTTTTGGAATGAGAAAAAGTCCAACAATGGTTACTTTCATGTATTTGGATGCAAATGTTTTATTTTAACTGACAGGGATAATTTAGGCAAGTTTGATGCAAAATCTGATGAAGGTATCTTTCTCGGGTATTCTACTAATAGTAAAACTTATAGAGTATTCAATAAAAAGACTTTGACTGTACAAGAATCTATGCATGTAGTATTTGATGAATATAATTCTCTACTCTCCAAGAAATCTATTGATGAAGAAACAGGAGGTATAAATAATACGAAAAGTCTCAATCTCAACAAAGAGAACACAATAAAGGAAGTCAAACATGGAGACATCAGGAAAGATCATCAAAATTTAATACAAGATGCAACCAAACAGTAGAAATTTGTGAAAGATTATCTAGTGGAACAAATTCTGGGAGAACCTTCACGAGGTGTAAACACTCGATCATTTCTTAGAAATATTTGCAATCATACTGTTTTTCTATCTCAGATTGAACCTAAAAATATTGATGAAACACTTCTTGATGAATTTTGGATTCTAGCTATACAAGAAGAGCTTAATCAATTTGAAAGAAATGATGTTTGGACACTTGTTACTAGACCCAAAAATCATACTATTATTGGAACAAAATGGGTTTTTAGAAATAAGAAAGATGAGTCCGGAGTCATTACTAGAAATAAGGCTCGACTTGTAGTCCAAGGTTTCAATCAAGAAGAAGGAATCGATTATGATGAGACATATCCACCAGTCGCAAGATTAGAAACTATTCGAATGCTACTTGCATATGCTTGTTATAAAGATTTCAAACTTTTTCAAATGGATGTTAAAAATGCTTTCTTAAACGGTTTTATAAATGAAGAGGTATATATTGAGCAACCTCCAGGTTTTGAAAATCATATTTCTCCAAATCATGTTTTCAAACTCACAAAAGCACTATATGGACTTAAACAAGCTCCTAGAGCGTGGTATGAGAGACTTAGTGGTTTCTTGATTGAAAAAAGCTTTTCAAGAGGAAAAATTGATACAACTCTTTTCATTAAATACGAAAATGATGATATTCTTTTGATTCAGATTTATGTTGATGATATAATATTCGGTACTACTAATGAAAATATGTGCCAAGTTTTTGCTAAGACTATAAAGGAAGAATTTGAAATGAGCATGATGGGAGAGCTTACATTCTTTCTCGGATTGCAAATTAAGCAAGCAAAAAGTGAGACATTCATCAATCAATCAAAATATATTAAAAAATTATTGAAAAAGTTTGGAATGGAAGGTGCTAAGGAAACTGGAACACCAATGAGCCCATCCACTAAACTTGATGAAGATGAATCCGGCAAAACAGTTGACTCGAAGGTATATCGAGGTATGATTGGTAGCTTATTATATTTGACAGCCAATAGACCAGATATTATGTTCAGTGTGTGCTTATGTGCACGCTTTCAATCATCTCCAAAAAAATTACATTTAATTGCAGTTAAACGCATTCTTAGATATCTTAGTGGTACAATTAACTTAGGGTTATGGTACCCTAAGCACACATCTTTCGATCTAATTAGCTACACAGATGCAGATTATGTTGGCTGTAAAATAGATCGAAAAAGTACTAGTGGAGCATGTCACTTCTTAGGTTGTGCACTAGTTTCCTGATTTAGTAAGAAACAAAATTCTGTTGTACTATCTACTGCTGAGGCAGAATATGTTGCTGCGGGTAGTTGTTGTGCTCAAGTTCTTTACATGAAGCAACAACTTGAGGATTTTAAACTTATGTACAATCATATTCCAATCAAATGTGATAATACAAGTGCTATAAATCTTTCAAGAAATCCAATACAACATTCTCGGACCAAACATATTGAAATTAGAAATCATTTTCTTAGAGATCATGTGCAGAAGGGCGATATTGTATTAGAATTCACTAGTACACATGATCAATTGGCAGACATTTTCACAAAACCCCTACCAGAAGATAGACTATGCATGATTAGAAGAGAAATAGGAATGATGCATGCCATGAATATCTGCTAGATACTTTTATTTCATTATCTTAAATGACCTACAGAAACTTGAGACGTTTAGTCTCATCATTCAAATGCATTTGCTCTTCATAAATCATCATGACATCCTTATCTAAAGGATTAGGCAATTGAAATGAAGAAGTAAGTAAGGATTTCAAATCCTTATTCTGTTTCTTTAACTCTACTATTTTTTTGTTTGACTCATAAACAAGTCGTTGAAGTACAGAAACAGTCTCGCTAAGATTCTCAATTTTGCGAGTTTTGGACTACAACCGAGCAGAAAACGCGACGATAGATGATGAATATCGAGTTCCGAGACTCACAAGTTCGTAAATGGCGTCATGATCTGATTTATTAGCTAAATCAGTTTCTTGTTGCTTCATGGCACCCACAACAGATGCAGAAATAGATTGAGACTGAGGTGAAGGATACCTCAAATCTTGATCAAGAGAAGCACTGAAGGGAAATCTACGAGCTATTGAAAATTTGTAGAATGAGAATGCAAGCAAATTGTAAAGATGAGAAGAAAACTTGATGCAAAATAGATAAATCTAAGGATTGCTCTTATAGAAACGGAAATAAGAACAAGACAAACTAACAAATCATGATAATATCTCATTTTTCAGCAACATCAAGTGGATCAAATCTCTGCATCGAATTACCAGAGTTACGCCTCCAACCTTTGCAGGTTTTGTCGGACACAGGTGGTTTCAATTATTCAGCTCTTTACAAAATCTCTTTCCGCACCGAATTATCGAAACTAGGCCTCCAGCCTTTGCAGGTTTTGTCGAACACGTGTAGCTACGCACCGAATTCTCTATAGTCAATACTAACGCAGCATTTTATTTGTCTATTGGTTATTGTAGGAATATATATTATTGAGCTAATTACGATTCCTTTTTAATGATGCCAAAAGGGGGAGAAGTTTTAGACTAGAACATTAATATTATTTAAATTACTAAACTTGTTATATATGCTTGGAATTATATTTATATTTTTGCTTGAAAAACTAACGCACATTCTCAGGGGGGGCTTAAGTATTAATACAGATTTCAGGTTCTATCAAGTATTTGTCATCATAAAAAATGGGGAGATTGTTGAACTCAAGGTTTCAAGTTTCATGTAAATCTACACATGGATTTTGATGATAACAAATGAATTCAAAGAATAAAGGAGTCTAAAACTCAAGTTGTCTACACAATACAATCAAGCACATCAAAGAACCAAGCATGAGAAAGAAGGGAACAAATTCACATTAAAATCATAGAATAATATTGTAAATCTCTTAAAAATTCGAAATTAGGATTAAGGCTCAAAATTAATATTTTATCATAAAGCATTAAAATACATTTTCCACATGTGCATGAATATTTTGAAAATTAAATTTGAAAATTTTGAAAGATGATTGATTGTCATCTTTCACATGTGCATGACATGATTAAAGATTTGAATTTTGAAAATATTAAGATGATTGATTGTCATCTTTCACATGTGTATAACATGATTAAAGGTTTGAATTTTGAAAATATTAAGATGATTGATTGTCATCTTTCACATGTGCATGTTTTATTTGAATATTTTCAAAAGTGATAGATACTTTTCTTGACTTATGCAAAAGGAAGATGTCTTTGTTTGAAAATTTTGAAAAGTAAAGTGTACTCCTTTTGTCATATGCAAAAAGTAAAAGATTAGATTTGAAATTTTTGAAAAGTAAAGTGTGCTCTTTTTGTCACATACAAAAAGTAAAAAGATTAGGTTTGAAATTTTTGAAAAGTGAATGATGATGTCTTTGACATGTGAATCTTTTTAAATTTGAATATGAAGTCTCATATGCCTATAAATAGATCATTTGAGAGCTTCACATTGACAACACCAAGAGCATACAACATTCATTCAAAGTTTTCATTCTCTCTTCTCTAAGCATTGAGCCTTAACCCTTGTTTATTTTGAGAGATATAGTTTGTGCTGTATTGTTTTTATTTCACTCATTGAGGAGTGTTTTCTGATAGCCTACCTACTATCAATTCTTGTATCAGTAAAAGGGTGTGTATAACCCTTGTGTGTGTAGAAGGTGTTCTACACGGGAAATAGTTAAATCACCAAGTGTGAGGTGATTGGAAGTGTAGAATGTGTTCTACATGGAGAATAGTTAAATTACCAAGTGTGAGGTGATTAGAAGTGTAGAGGGTGTTCTACACGGATTCTTTGGAACGGTGCTGCTCAAAGGTATAATAGGTTTCTATTTCCACCTAAAAAAGATTGAATAGTGGATTTGGGGATCCTCAAGGAGTAGCTTGAGGCAAGGACGTAGGCAGTGGGGCTGAACTTCGTTAACATACTGAGTTTGCTTCTCTCTTACCTTTACTCTTTATATTTATTACTGTTTCATATTTTGTTTATATTTTATATTGTATACTTGATTTATAATTGTTAATTTTTTAATACAACTCAATTCACTCCCCCTCTTGTGTTAGTCATCTGGGTAACAGGTTGACATACCGGCACAAAGCGTTGTTCGTAAATAAGTTGGAACCCACTTACCCTGTCGGTTGTAAAATTTTTGCAGCCAATCATTACCGATTAGACCATACTTCATCAGTATTGAACTACATTCCTCCTCAAATTTATATATCATTATTGTTTGATGGATACAATGATTGAACTCTTCTTTGAAGTCTGGATACTTGTTATAAACATGTGCAAAATATTCTGAAAATTTCAATAAAATATGCCATAGCACAACCGGTGAGTGGTATTTGGGAGTACCTTTGTAATTACCTTGGTCATAGTTTTGTTATCATCGGTAATAATGGTAGAGGGGACACGTCCAAGTATTGCTTTCTGTCATGTTCTCAACAACCACATATAGGATTCAACAATTTCATTGACTAACAACATACAATCAAACATGGTAGTTTGGTGATGATGATTAACCCTTGAGAAAGATACAAATAGCGTCTTATAAACATTTGCGAGGTATGTCGCATAAATTGTGATCACATCTCTAAAATATTGATATGCAGTCATTGATCTTGCATCTACCCAAAAACAGGTTTCCATACACCTAGTCTCGTCAACTTGTATGGAGCACATAAACCCAAGTTCTTTACATTGTCAGTCAACAAAGTAGACATGCAACCTATATGCATCTCCTTCTTCAAACAATTTTCTTATTTTATTCTCCGAGAAGTTTTCTACATCCTTACTAATATAGCCAATATTAAAGTCTCCACCTGTGTATTCTCTCAACATTGACATTATCTTCTTTATTGGTATACCGAACTCATTCAAAGTTATTAGGAGTTTTTTTTTTTTTTTTTTTATCTTTATCACTCCTCTATGTTTATGGAGTAAGCTAGTACTTTTCAATGTAAGTAGCTTATGGTTGTGTTCAAGCACGAACTTCCCTACTATCCACCGTTCACCATCCTTTTTATACACATTTTTGTTTTACATCCTATCTTTGTTTCATCAAATTTAGGATTTTTTCCTTTTTTATGTTTGGACTTTCATGCCCAAATCCTTCCCTTGTGCAAACATAGTCCACTCTAATTAGTTTTCTGTCCTCTTTTGATAACTTTAGTTGGTTCTGATTGCAAAACCTCTTCAACTTAAATACGCTTTGTAAAATGCTTGAGCGTCTTCGACCTCGTTAAATTCCTTTCCAACAAATGTTTAAGAATGTCTACTAGTAGAAGTTGAATTCACATTGGCTTCCACATTCCCACCAACTCCCACATCCGATCAATCTTCCACATTCACACCATCCCCTACATTCAAATCAGATTGCTCTTCCATATATTAGTCTCAATATTGTGACTTTCAACTTGAGGACAGTTTCTACTCATTAGTATCTCAGTTTCATCACCACCCGAACTTGACATAAGATCCTTCAACATAAAATAGAGTGCAATTAATTAATAAGAAAATAACATTGTTTTATCTAATACGCAAACAAATAGAAGGTAATCTACTTATAAACAAATAGAAAGTGGAAACCAGACTGGTTAAGATCAAATAATTCTAATATTAATTAATCCCAAGGTCGATCTCTTGCCTCTTTTGTTGACATTTTAATTGCTTGACATTACTGATCCACCATGGCCAAGTGGCAACAGTTAGGTAGCAAATTTGTTTACAACAAGTGGCAACAGCTAGCTGGCCGTAGCTAATTTGTTTACGACAGATTGCCCCAAATAATATCTTGTGAAGTAATAATTTAAAATGTTTACAAACATATTGTCCCAAATAACAGATTGCCTCTTTTCCATTATTTTTTGTTTTTCAAACATTATCTGCTACATTATTTCTATTATATAGCTTTTTTTCCAGAGTAGCAACAAGCTTTCATTTATAGAAATTCAAATAATATCTATTCATATAGAGATGCTAAACATATACATACTGAGATACATATAATATAGATAATAGAACAATATTTAGTCATGATAAAAAAAAAAGAGCAGGAAGAAGAAAAATGAAGAGATAGATTGTGTTATATTGGATGCCCTGAATCCTATAGACGGCTCCATGTTCTGCGAAGTAAAAGCAAAACTTATCATTTTGCAGTTTAAGACGGGGAGGGAATCAATAGAGAGGGTACTAGTAAACCCTATATCATTAGATCGGGTCAGGATAGATCAATAGTTATAATCATTATAAAAAAAATTATTTGTCTGTGATAAGTTATTTCTTGTTAAAATGAACTTATTTTCGTTGTAAATAATAATTTTTGCAAATAATTTATCCTAAATATTTATTTTTCTCGAATAGGTCAAAAAGGCTCATAGAAAATCCACAGTAATTAAATTTTTATTCGGTCAAGTTATCAAATTGGATTGAACACAAACAAAACCAGAATATATAAAAAACCCAATAGACGGCTCCTCCTTATTGTTTCCATAAACTTGTATTCCTTGATATAGAGGATTTGATCCCCAGATTCTTTACTTTAATTGTTTATCTGATTGAGCCGCCAGAAAAAAAGGTAGTAAACCATAGAGCTTGTACCTATTAAAGTAGGTAGTACGAGTCCTAGATATAGTATCTGAATTAGATAGTACAGCTTTCAAGAGCATGTTCCTTTGCATGAAATATAATCTTAATTATTAGATATATATACCTTTTGTCAACATTATCAGCAAGGTTAATTAAAAAAAAAAATACAAAAAACACACACATTATCAGTAACGTGTCACGGCAAGAGAGGCCGCCGCCAATGCCTTCCAAGAGAATTCAAACTTTTCCAACTACACTTTTTAAGACCACCATTGCCAGGATCTAAAACTCATATGGACGGCCGATTTGGATCTCTATCCTATGGACGACATCTCACACACGTTTGGTTAGCAGTTTAGATAAGATGAAATAAGATGAAATAAGATGTTGAAAATTAAATTATTTATTATATTTTATATAAAAATTTAAAATAATAATAATAATTATATGAGATAAAATAAAATAGTTTGATTTCATATAATCAAACGGCCAGCTCTGAAAGTGGAGATAGTTTCAAATAATTTGAACTGATAAATGTACTTAAATGGACATATGTATTTAAATGTATGAAATATATTGAGATAGATTTATTTAATTATTTATGAAAAGTCAAAAAAGTAGATTGTGTTCTTAACATAGCATGTCTATATTACTCCATTGATGCAATAAAGACCCCATTTTAAGCTATTAGCATGGCCTTTCGCTCTTGAAGAAGGATTGAATATCGCCTATTTTAATGTCAGAATACAATTACAGAAGTAAAATGTCACCCTTCCACCCTCCACTAGTTCTCAACATGAGTAAACAAATTAAGCCAACAAAATTTATCTACATTGCAACAAAGTATACAGAAGGGTTTGCATCCTAAACAGCAACAATTTGTTTTTTGCTTTTTTTAATTTTGTATAACCTGCCCTTCTTCCTTGCTTCCTCCTGCTTTTTCCAACATCTGAGAAGCAGGGAAAGATTGCAAACTTGGTACATTCTCACCACCAACATAGACAACCCGAAACATATCGTACTTGACATCGAGAGAAAATTGATTAAAATAAGGCAGCATTGATCTTTTATGATCTGAGTTTATCACCCATGAGTAACAAAATTGGATTGACTTCCACACAAAGAGACATGCCACTCTTGGCCTCACTTGGGATTTCAAGCAAACTCCAGCTGCAACACCTTCCATCTTTAGAAAAGCCGATTTGAATAATGCTAAGGTTGCATAAGAGAGGTCATCTAGGTGATCAGCAGCAGAACCAACTGCTGCATTTATGGATATTGTGTCACCTGTGTGAAATATTATGGCTGAGCAGCCGGCATCCCTTGATTCTCCAGCATATGCATCAAAGAAGTCATGCTCAATTAAGATAGCCATGTTTGATACATTTGTCAACATTGACATCTAGGAAAAGATAGAAGCGGGTATTAGAACAGAAGAACATTCAGACACTTGGAATGTGCAAAAAAAATCCAAGGAAATGAAAGCAAATGACAAAATGTTTAACAAAAGAAGCTATTATCATCAGGCAATTCCCACTTTGATTAGTAAAGAAATTTAATGAATTTTCCCTTTCCTCCGTGTTTTGAATCACAAAGGCCAGTTTAAAGGTTCAAAATTTCCTTGATACTCCATTAATGTAACGTAGTAAGAAGCAAAGAAGCAAAGAAGCAAAGAATATACAAAATACAAACTCGGGCCCATTTGGATAGTGAGATTAGATGGGATGACTTGAGATGCCTCGTGAAATTATTGAGTTGAAATGAGTTCATACAACTCTGTATCCAAACGGGCCCTTAAGTGTTTTAATCACCTTTCCATTACCCTAAAGCCCTGCAGTTTGCTTTTTAGACTTATGGGTCATGTAATTTCATTAAAATTTCAAAAATGATATAGAGCAACCACACTCAAGTGTACACGCTCACATGAACAGTAGTATGTTACTGTTCATACTATTATTCATGTGAGTGTGTGCACTTGAGTGAGGTTGTTCCCTAGCATTACGCATTAATTAAAATAAAGCAAAGCAGTAGAAAACAAGTGGAAAAGAAAGATGGTAGTCATAACTAAAACTTACAAGGATAGAAGATAATAACTCTTTGTTTTCAGAACTTCTCTTCAGCCATGCTCCATACCATACAATCTGAACACAAAATTAATCAATTAAGATCTCCAAAAAGCGGTATGTGAATGCTTTGATTTTTCTCACTTGAATGAAGTGATACAGAAGAAATATCACAGAAATTAAAAGCACTCCTAGGAGGGGGAAAAACTAATAATTTGTGAGGAAATGTTTAAGAAATTGAACTTGGCCAATTCTATTAAAACAAATTGAAAACAAATTCGATTCAAGTAATTGAAAAAAGTAGAACAAAACAAAAAGGTAAGAAAACAAGTCATATGAAGCTGAAAGGAAGTTGAAAATGAAGGTGAACTCACCATATTTCCATGAATGCTCTTAAAAATAGAATTTTGTACACAACCAAGACTCTCAGTGCATAAAGAGAACTGCTTCAGCGCGTCAATAAAGTCATCGACCAAAACAACTGTTGGCCTGAATACAAAGAAGCTCAGATCCAGATTTCTATTGGTGAAGGGCACAAAGCAGGCCATTCTATTATCTTTCTTACTGCCTTTCTTTTCTTCTTTCTCGGAAGTTTCTTCTAATCTCCAAATGAATCAAGAGGGAGAGCCAGAGAATCTTTCTGGGTTGGATTTCTTTTCTTCTGTCTCTCTACAGTTTTGATTTTTATCTCAAAAGGAATCGAGGAGAGCCAGAAAATGTTATGCGTACTGTCGAACCTTCCATTGAAAGTTAAAGAGTGTTGAATGGAGTGGCTGAAAAGAGGGATTGGACTGAACCGGTCGTGCCGACATGCCCATTGCCAGGTCTTGTTTGGCTTCTTCATATTCTGATACACGAGAAGGAAAACTTTATAATAAGTACAAGAATATAAAGATGGCAGATCTTGAGCTTTGACCCTTTCTAGATGTTCTCCGGCACGTGGTTATAAGGGGTGGTCCCTTGGCCCAACAACCCTGGAATAGACTAACCTGGGATTGTGTCAGTTTACCCCGGCCGAGGTGAATCTCGCCAACCCGTAAAGTGGTCGCTACTCCTCTTGGGATGGCATCATGGCCGGATCATTGATTCCTTGGAGGATGGACAGTGATCTTATTCATTTTGAACTTTTTTTTGAAAAAAAAAAAAGAGTGAGCGTAAATATACACATTTTCACAATTTATTTTACAATAATATTATGATAAAAGGTATTTTTATACAATAATATTTTTTATAAAATATTTTATAAAAATACTTATTATTTAAAATATAATTATATATAGAGTTGTAAAAAAAAATATTGTGTAAATCAGTTTTCTAGTTAATTAATGTGTCAGCTAACATTCTGACTTTGTTAACCAACTCCTATTCTAGATACATTCAAACTGATAACAAAAAAGAGAGATGTTTCTCTTATAAACGGAAATTTCGACTGAAATTTCGAATGTAAGAATTTTTTTTTAAATTATATATATATAATATTAAAAATATATATTTTATTAACATTGTGATTTTTTTAATTTTTTTTAAATATTTAAAAGTGATTAAAAATATATATAAAAAAAAATCAACAGGCAGGATCCCATTCAAGATCCCGTTTGTAAGAGTAGCATTACTCAACAAAAAATACTATTTCTTCATTTTCTTCCAAAGCAAGGTTGTATTATATTGAAATACATATATTCTTCAGTGTATGAAATGAATATAACAAAAAAGGAAATAGTGCATAAATTGGTAGACGCTAATTTTCTTGATCAAATATGAATTATAAGATTCTTTACTATCTTCTCACCCAAACATTTTTTTACTATCAAAAGAGAAAAAACACATCATGCCAACACCTTTTACAATTTAAAAATTATAGACACATTATGTGAATCCCACTGTATTTAATATTGCACGTGAGCAACGCGGACCTCAACATATATTGGAAGCATGGTAAGATTTATTTCTCAAAATATAAAATGTTTTGAAAGATTATATCGGACTTAATAAGTCACTGTTATATGATCCATTCAATGGGCAGATGCTAAACGAACCGTTTAGATAGCGATTAGAGATTAAATGAATTAAAATAAAAGTTGAAAATTGAAGAAAGTATTGTTAAAATATTATTTTTTTTAATTTTAATATTTTTTCAAAATTTGAAAAAATTATAATAATAAGATAAGAATAAACACTTTTATTATCTCAATAAGAACTTAAATCATATCATTTCTCCTTCATCATGTACAAAAAAATGACTGTAATCTTTTCTTTTGGATGAGAAGGGACTATTGTGGGGTGATTTGGCTCCAATCTCTCTCTCCCTCCCCTTTTTTCTCTAGACGCTCCCCTTCACCTGCACGTAGGTTGTTCCCTTTTGTTTTTTCTTGGTTTTTTTCCTTTCATTTTGCTTGTATTGTTGCATTTTATTGTGGGCAAAACACACACACACATATCAATGATGACAAATAAAAGAGAAAGCAAACACAATCAACCATACGATACAAAATTTACGTGCTTTGGCAAAAATCACCTAAGTTCATAGAACTATAAAAATCTTATTAATCATACGAGATTATAATCACTCAATCTCAATTCATTCTCTTTAGGATTTTTTTCTCTTTTACATAATATGCACTCACTATATTATTGTTCTTTCTCAAAATATACTGAAAAACGTATTTAAACAGTCAAATATAACATATTTATAACCAAAATGACACTATAAATCCTAATTCTGAAAGTCCTGCAAATCTTGCTTGAGTCGGATGTTGAGCGATTGTCGAGCGAAATTTCTGTCTGAATCTCGTTCGAGCCAAGGGCAAGCCAGTATCAAGCGAGATCTCACTCGAGTTAAGTGTCAAGTCAAGGTCGAACAAGATTCCTAACATAGGATTTTCAGCTCCTAGATCAGTCTCCACATACAACCCAACATATAGCACCATGGTGTTCCGATCTACTGCTTGCTGAATTTCAAAGCTCGACACACACTCCTCCATTGGACTCCTCAGCCGTTGATCTATTAGATAGAATGAGAAAAACATTGATCAGAATGGTGAGTGTGTCTCACGCGCAGTTGACAATGCTTGTGAAGCCCACACGTTGTCGGGCCTAAGCGAGTCCCATGCCGCCACGCGCGGCACCAACGGGGACATAGCCTTGGATCTTTCATATTTGACTGTTTTTTCTCTGCCTAGTGTGACGCATGCTTTCCATACACCACCACAACCAATGACATTCTTTTGCCAGTGTATCAGATCATTTTCTGGTTGCTACCCTCCCACGTTTCTATTTTTCTTAACCATAGATCAGGATAAGATGGTCGTGAGAATCCCCTCCAGCCGAACCAGATCAATAAGAAGCAGTACACTATTCTCGACTGTGACTTTTAGTCGTAGTTCAATAGTCTGTTTATAAGACTATTTTAATTCCGTTTCAAGTGGCATTCCCTTAGCGGGATTGGACGAGAACCAAACTTTTGGATCTGAAACCAGTTTTTTTTCTTGATATTACTTTTGTTTATTTTGGAATGATTGTTGGAAGACGTTCATCCCACTAAAACCTTCTATTTTATAACTCCATAGTTTATATATTATATTACTTGCTTATACAAAAAAAAAAAAAAAAGAGAAGCGACTATTGTGGAGGCCAAAGAAGAAAAATAATACGAATAAAAGAGAAGGAACCATGCATGCACCAACGCCTTCACTTTTCTCCAAAGTTTCGATTTGTAAGGGTCTTTCTTGACCTTTTTATGTTTTTCTTGTTGATTTAATGAAATATTGTTAAAATTTAGAGGTTGTTTGAATAGTAAGATGAAATGAGATGATTTTAAATAAAAATTAAAAGTTAAATAAAATATCATTAGAATATTATTATTATTTTGATAGTTGAAAAAATTAAATTGTTTATTGGAATTGGTGTGGAAATTTATAAAAAGTATTATAATGAGATAAGATGGGTTGAAAGTATTTTTCAATTCAAACAATCCCTTAAACTACTTAGGTAACACAATGCATTCACGTGGTAAGATATCGGCAACTAGTAAAGCAACATTCCTTCGGACAAAGATCTATAATGTGTTGTAGTGTGTTCACAATATTAATTTCTCTTTGCAACCGTTCTAAAAACAAACTCACGGATGCAATGTTCATGAATGCTGAATGTCTTTCATAACATTAATGAGATTTAGGAGGATTGACAGTTCAACGGTTCACGGTTCAATAAATAGTATTAGAACTAAGATGATGAGTTTGAGTTTTAAGAGCATCATTGTGAGGGAGGGTTCCCTACGACTGCTCTTAAAACACGTGTCGATTGCTATAAAAAAAACACTTGAATGTGTATTCTCCAACACCGATTGGTTCTAGCTACGTGAATTGACAGCTCAACCATCCGACATCGCGATTGAAGCTTCATTTTATAGAAGTAATTGCATGGAGCCTTCAGTTTAATTAGAAGCTAAGATAACTAACAACTAAAAATAAACTGCTAAACATCATTCTCCAATATGTCTCTCGCATAATAACCTCCGTGCGTGCTCTTAGAATTATATCTTTGTATGTCTGTAACCTCAAGTACTAGTCAATGAACATGGATTTTAAGGTCTATTATTTTCATAGATAAGATAAGATAAATTGAATAAAATATTATTATAAGATATTTTTTTAATATTAATTTTATTTTGAAATTAATAAAAAAATAAATTAAAAAAATAAATTATTTATTTTATTTTGTATGAGAATTTAAAAAAATAATAATGATAAAATAAGAGTGTTTGTAAAAACAAACCGAACCTTTTAATACGAAACAGGGTTGAAATGTTACTTCTGGTTTACACGAACGTACTCATGTATTGATGATTCCAATATCGAAGGTGGGTAATAAATAACCTGGTAATTGTTGCACCAAAATGCCAATAATATCCAATCAATCCTTTACTGGTGGAATTATATCGATCTGCTTACATTTATTTTATTTTATTTTTTGTAAATTAATGTAAGAATTACAGATATTTTATATTTACTAATAATAAACACACCTATTTTTTGCTCATCCCATACAAGCACCTTCAAATTAGTATATATCATATAAATTATCAAGCGGAGACCGTTTGAGTATGGATTTGCAGCAAATGTGATTACAAAATAGATTAATTTTCCATCCAGTTTGTCTAGTTTTAGATTAAAAACTAGATTCAAAGGACTCAGTGATAGATGGACATCTTCCAACCTTGGAAAAATAAGTCAAGAATAGCCAAGAGTCGACACAATGGCAATCAACTACACATTGTAAAATAGTCAGTTGTGTAATTGTTCTCCAATCTAAGAATTTATTTTACAAGAAAACAGTGATTTTCCAAAAATTATTGAAAAATGAGATTGCAATGATTGAAAGAATATATATTTCATATATATATATATATATATATATCATATCAGAAAGAGGGTACTGCCCCTCAAGTTACAGAAATAATGATAGGCACGTATAATGTCTTTATTTATGGTGTGAATTGCAAGTCTTGTCTGGTCACTTGGTTCTGGTAATGACTCTATGAGTGAGATCCACGAGTGCCCTCCTTGATTTTCTTACCTCCTCATTATCGTTCTCGGGGAGAGAATGGATTGCTGCAGCAGCAAGGTTGGCATGCTTCATGGCAAGCTCTCTAGCTCGCTGTATTCCACGACTCTTGCCGAGATACTCGAGAGCCTAATTTTTTCAGATAGAGATCAACTTCCAGAAAATGAATCCAACAAGATAAGAATGGCCTATTTATATTAATTGGTATTTTCATTCGGGTTGTAGATCTGACAAATAGATTCAGAAATATCAAAATAATGTCGGCACGTGTTTGATATTGGAACTAGGAGTGTTCATCCGGGTTCCGGATTTCCAAATCCAGAACCCGGATTTAAAATTTTATTCAATCTTTTTGAAAAAAAAAAATTAAAATATTAACAAATATATTAAATTTTCAAACCGGGCCGGGTACAACCCGGCCCGGATGAACATGCCTAATTGGAACTAAAAAACCTGCTCATCCTGTTCCCGGAAAATAAAAGGCAGCAGGCAAAAGACAAGTCAGTAATACAAGTTATAGTATCTATTGAACATATAATGACTAGTTAAGGTCACAAGAGAAAAGATCTGACAGTTATTCGGTTTCATGGTCCCATCCACAGACTGAAAATCTCCTTGAGCAAATAAATGGCTAGTTTTTTATAAGCAATGATGAAGGCCTCATTTGTTTTTACAACCATTCTTATCTCATCTCATCTCATCTACTTATAACAACTTTCTCAAATTTTCACACAATAATTAAATAAATAATTCAACTTTTTTAAATTCTAAAACCAAGATAATACTAAAATAATATATTTTAACAATATTTTCAACTTATCTGTGAAAACAAACAAGGCCGAAGTGTCATTCATAAGAAGAGAAGGCATATCTTAAATATACATGAAGTATACATGAGAAATACCTAACTAGGATTTATAACCGAAAGTAAAAAATCATGGACATTTAGTCTATTAAAATCAATGACCCCCTGACTATAAGAAAAAAGTTCTAAAAAAGAGAGCTTTAGGAGCATCCATTGTCCTCTAGCAATTCTCGAAGTTTCTATCATTTCTATCCCACCAAATGCACCAACAAATGATTATAGAAGTCATTCTCCAAATTTCTACCACTTGTGGATTACCTTGGAGGCCTCTTCAGCTTGTTAGGAAATCCACCATCCTAAGAGGCATGATCCATGATAATCCAATTCTCGCAAAAAATCATCCCATATGGTCCTGGCCACCTCACAATATAAAAACAATTGATCTATTGATTCATCATTCTTCTTATACATACAACACCAGTCCAACACCATTATCCAAAATTTCCTCAGATCATTGGTGGTAAGAATTTTGCCGAAGGAGGCTGTTCACAAAAGAAGTTGCTTTGAGCAGAGCTTTCATCCTCCATATATTCTTCCATGGAAATTTGGTCATACCTAGGCTAGTTAAAACTTAGTAGAACGATCTAACTGTGAAGCTATCTTTCTTGGAGGGGCTCCAGTTCATCTAGTCTATGGTACCCTCCATCACACTTACAGAGCACAGTAAAGCAATGAATTTGGTGATAGCCTTCAACTCCCAATCTTGAGCTATCCTAATGAAATCTATATTCCATTGTGGGGAGCCACAACAGAAGACCAAGAGATCACCTACCACTGCATCCTTCACTCGTACAAGTTAAAAAATGGTAAGGAATGTGTCTTTGAGGCTTTGTTCACCACACCATTTGTTGTACCAGAATTTGAACCGAGACCATTACCCACTACAATTTGTGCATGTCTTAAGAAGATCTCCAACCTTTTCTAATGTTTTTCCACAAACCCACCCCATATGGACCGCATACCTCATTCAAGAACCATCCTCCCCAAACCTCCCCAAGTTTCAAATTTATAACGAGTTTCCATAGGGCCCCCTTTTTGTGTTGGTACAGCGACAACCATTTATCTAAAAGAGCTTGGTTGAACTTCATCAAGTTACGGATCCTCAATCCATCCCTAGAAATTGGTGTGCAAACACTTCACCAATTCACCATCACTAGATATAGTTTGAGTTCTTCCCCCCAACCTACTCCACAAGAAGTCGTAGCTTATCAATACAGTTGGCAACCTTTGTAGAGAGCAGGAACAATGTCAGAAAATGTTGGGTAGGTTAAAAAGAGTACTTTTAACCAACGTAAGCCTTCCTCCTTTAGACAAGTATTACCACTTCCAAGAAGCCATTTTGCGCTCCATATTTTCAACCACAACATTCCAAATCCCCTTTGATTTGAAGGAAGCACTCATAGGTAAGCCAAGATACTTCATACTTCATAGATACAAAAGATACTTAACACCCCAAGAGGGGCTAGACTCACCGCATTGGGGACAACCCCCATTGGCACCAATTCAGAATTTGAAAGATTTAAGGCCCAGTTTGGATACAAGACTTATCTCATTTAAGTTACGTTTGGGTAGTGAGATAATCTTAGATATTTTGTGTACAATAGTAAAAAAGTAATGAAAAAGTTATGATAAATTACTGAATAGTAGTGAATGATAGTGAAAAATAGGTGAAAAGTATTAATAAAATAATAAATAGTAATGGAGTATTTTTAGTATTCCTACTACCCAAATCTACTTTAATCATTACAACTTTTCTAAATTTCCATACAAAAATATAGTAAAACAATTCAATTTTTTAAAATCCAAAAATAATCATAACATTAAAAAATAATATTCTAACAATATTTTATTCAACTTTATCTCATCTAAACTCTTATCTCAATTCACTATCCAAACTGCACCTAACTCTCAAACTCAAGACAACTTCAAAGTAAAGGAGAGCCTTAAAAGATAGGATATGCCCAATATTTGCTCCACAAAAGCAAAGGAGAAATATTAATAGATCCATAATCACCATTCCCTACCAAGAAGCAATAGAGAAAACCAACTTCCACAAGGTCCAAAATCATCTGTTAAGAGCTTCCATGAAGATAAGGAAAAGTAATGGAGAGAACAAATCTCCTTGTTCCAAACTATGGGAGGAGTTGAAGAAACCCATCGGTGAACCATTCATCAAGATAGAAAAGTGAAATGTAGAGATACAATACGCTACCCAAACACACCATTTCTCCTCAAAGCCTCTTCTTGCAAGTAGATAAAGTAGGAAGTTCCAGTTGACAAGATCATAAGCTTTCTCCATATCTAATTTGCAAAGTAACCCAAGTTCTCTAAATTTGAGTCGCCCGTTCAAAACTTAATCTGCATTTAATATTGAATCTAGAATTTTTCTACCTCTAACAAAAACATTTTGAAGCTTTGAAACTAACTTCTCCATCACTGCACTCAATCTATTCACTAAAACCTTAGAAAGTATTTTGTACACCCCATTCACAAGGCCAATGGGGGTGGTGGTCACTAAAAACCATGGACCCTATCCCTTTTTTTTTTTGATCAGTAAAACAAACTCTATTGCTCAATAGGCCTTGCCCAGTATACATACAAAACTACATGCTCTGCCTAGGAGGGCCCCAAAGAGACACAGGCCCCATCTTTTTCAAACTTGTCATTGGCATGAAACTCTTGAAACACCCTTATAAGGTTACCCTTGATAAACTTATTAAAAAAAAAGGGTCACCCTTGATCACCAACAAACTTGGAAGAAACCCATGGTAAAACCCATGAAGACTAATTGATCCAAGGAAACTGATCCATCTACCATCAAAATCTCAATAGTATTGTTTCTCCTATGTGAATTAGCCATCCGATGGAAGAACTTCATGCACTTGTCTCCCTCCTTAAGCCATGGTACCATTGAACTTTTACTCCAAGAGATCTCCTTCATCAATGTTACACTTTCGAGTCGTCCTGTGACTACTCAACTCTTGTGAGTTCTCTTGAATTCAGAGAGAGTTCTTGCATCCTCCTTGCCCTCAGACACCATAGCTCCTCCAAGATCATTTTTCGGCACTTTTAATTTTCTTGCCATTATGAAGCTTAGAGAACCTTGGAAAGAGTAAGACGACTAACATTGTCTGATCTTGCCTACAATGGTGAGAATAACTGAAATGGTTTTTGGGAGTTGGGTCACTATGAAGGTGAGAATAATTGAAAAGGGACATGAGTCTTGAAACCAAATAACAGAAGGCATGGTTTCGAAGGAAGCTAAGCCATATATTTGAAGGCAGAGAATTTTATTCAAAGGGAATGAAATGCACAATAGAAAAGTTTAACAAAAGGCATGACTTGGCAGGAAGCTATACATCAGAGCCAAAGCCATATTTGAAGGCGGAGAAATTTATTCTTAAAGGGATGAAATGCACAAATGGAAAGAGACCAATGCGGTGTCGATTTCTCCCAGTCAAAATAGTCATCCAGGTTAAAAAAAATCATGAGCGTGACAGAGAGATGACAAGTCTAGTAGAAACCCGTTAGATATTTAGAAGTCTGTCCCCTTCCATCAGAGGATTTTAAAACCAATTAATAGTTATGAGAGAATGAAATATAGAATCTTCAAGAATTGTCTGTAGCAGATTCAGCAACTAACATCAGAAATCACATGCAACAGTCCACAAGTAAAATCAAAAGATTCTTTTCCTGATAAGTATAATCAAAAGAAAAATAAACTTGATGGACTTACAAGATCAACATTTGCAGGGTTGTCAACGCCCTGATCAACAACTGCACGCAACTGAGGGAACTCTTCCATAGCAAACAGTATTGGAGCGGTTATGATTCCCTACAAAAGTACATTTATTTCTTTTGCTAATGAGATATAACAAAACTCAGTGTATTTGTCATTGATATTGGCCTTAATAAAATAGGAAAAAAACTTGCTTTTGAAATATACATATCTAGCATCATGTAAAAACTTTGAAGGAGAAAATATAATTTTCACCCCCAAATTGAAAGTTATTTTATTGCAGCTCGAACTTCCAAAACTGGCACACTGCACCTTCAACCTACCATCAACTGTCGAATAGCACCCTTCGACCCAATTTGACTGCTAAGATGGTGATATATAGATAGATGACATGACACAATATTGACTAAGGATGCTACTTGACAAAAAGGGGTAGTTGTAGGGATCCTCCAATAGTGTGCTGAAAGAACAAACTGAAAATTCTGGTAATAATTAGGTCACCACTTGCCACAAACTGATGTTCGAGTTTGACCCTCAATTAATTCACCAGATTTTTTTTTTTTTTTTTGATAAGTACCAGAAATATTTTTTTTTATTGATAAAATTCTATGGAGAGGTGGGATGGAGGTGCGGGGAATCGAACCCTGTGCCTCGTGCTAATTCACCAGAAATAAATAAATGTAACAATAATGAAACACTGGGTCAGGGGTTGATCTAGGATTTGGTACATGGGGGGACAATTAACAAAGTGTATCATATGTAAGGGTGAACAGTAACCGACACTTAAGGTAGCAAAGAGTGTCACCGATATTTAACATTAACAATGTAAGGTAACTATCTAGGGACAAACAAAATTATTAAAGCCATACATCTGAACCTCTCACTTGAACTCTATCGAACTCAAGTGGAGGATAGAAATTAAGATATAAATAGCTATGTGAGATTTTTTGAAGCAAATGATAAAAATTAAGTAAACAAAAATAAAGTGTTTAGTTGAATCTAAGATTGAATATTGTAAAGTCTCTATATTTAAAGATAGAAATAGATATATGAGATTTGTTGCCTTCACTTCTAATTGTTATGTCAATGGTAGTATATATGTATTTACTAACAATTTTTTTTATAGGTTGTACTTACTAACAAAACTAATCCAAATAAGCTAGTTAGTGGAAGACTTGAAAGGAAACATACATATAAATAGAAAAAATGAGCATGTAATTTATCAAATTGCTTATAAAAAGAGACCAAGATATTTTCTTGCCTCTTATGAGATGTGAAGAAAAAAAATGAGAATGTGATATATATATATATATAAATTATAGTTAAGAAGTTTATTGATCCATGTAAATAGACAATGCCAAGTACACACAATGGCAGAGCCAGAAATTTGGTTCAAGAGGGCCAAGCAAGATTAAAATAAAATATATAAAATATTTTTTATTTTAATTGTATATAATTTTTTATGCGGTATAAAATAATTTGATAGTAAGATTTATAATAAAAATAAAATATGTTTAATACAACTTATGTATTAAAAAAATATAATATGATAAGAACATATCATCATAATAAAAATCTATTAAAAATACATTAAAAATCATTCAACTTCTTTTTTTATTTTTATTTTTATTTTTATTTATAATAAAAATATGTCATCATGTTATTATATTATTTTATTTTATTTTATATAAGATTTATTTTATTTTTAAATTAGATTAATTTTGTAGAGAGAAACTAAGATAATTTTTAGAGAGGGGGCCAACACAAAATAAAATTAATTTTATCCTACAAAATTAAAAAAAATAATAATAATATTTTATGTTTTTTTTCAAAAAACATATATTATATTTTTATTTATTTATTTTTTTAAATAGGGGTGGGGCTCTGCCACTGAGTACACAGGAAGTATACAAGAAAGAACCTAGTTACAAGCTACGGGCTATGGAAAGTAGCGCAAAAGTCACTAAAAAACATTCCATTTAATACAATAAGAAGACCAAAGAAGAAAAGTGGGATAAAAAAAAATGCCCTAAAACCGTCCGGAGAGCGTTCTTTATTAATGACAAAAAATAGATGTGATATTTTATTAATGACAAAAATTAGGTGTGAGTACGAAAAAATTGTTCATAAACTATAAGAAACCTAGACAACTAAGTACTAAGTGAGATTTTTGATTTTTGATTTTTGATTTTTTTTTTTTTTTTGGGGAGGGGGGGGGGGGGGGGGTTGGGGGGTGGATTATCTTTATATCAGGACTCCTCTTTAAAAAAACCATATACTAAAGCATGTTTTTGACAGAAATGGTGTTAAATATGGTGTATACTGTAGATGCCAGGCCTAAAAAATGGAGAATCTTCAAGTCCAAGAAAAGCAATGGAATAAACATAAGCCCGTTCTAACAACCTACCAAACATGTAATGCTAATAGATGTGCCAACAATCCACAAGTGATATAGAGACCCCTACAATGGCTGATAATATTGCAGCCTAATGCTATCAATAGATCAATCACCATCGATGAACTTTATAAACACACTCACCATTATGTCATGGTGCAAAGTAATCTAACAGGTCCAATTTGTGGTTTTTCTTGGTATTGCTAACTATTTAGAAGTAAAAGGGTACCATGATGTGGACCACAAGAGTCAAGGTGTGCAATCATTGATTCTTGTTTTCCCAGCACATTCCTAGCTGATTTATAGTTTAATAGCATGAGTTATTTAAGCATGCTTGTCTCTGAACAAAGATTTTCAGGAATGCTAGGTGATTCCGCATAGCCATGCGCTTCAAGCAGCCTTCAACTGAAAACAAATGACATTACCAATGAATTGTCTAAGCATCTAAGCAGACACGTTAACAGTGTGAACTCTAGTGAAATAAGTATTGCCTAAATTGGACAGTTTACACAAATGAGGGAGGTGGGAGGACAACAGGTACAAGTACAATGGCTAATAGGGATCATTTGAGAGGATATAAGAGGACAGATGAATTACATGGCGGATATCAGATAGAGAACCCTTTCCAAGGGAAGCTGACGTGCCTGTGAAATCAAGAACGTCATCTATCAATTGATATGCTAGTCCCTGAGGAAGAAAACAAAATAGATCAAAGGTCATCTCTATGTATACAAAAAAAAAGACCCATCAAAACTTGTCCAGAGCAAGGGAAGGGAAGCATCCAGTTCAGAATTATTTGCAGCCCAAATGCATAACTTTTATTTATTTTCAATTGTTAATGAAGATTTTTCATGATGAAAGAAAGAGGATAGCCCAAGTACACGGGACATATGCAGGAGAAACACCTATGCATGATTGTCTAGAGACACACAAAAGTCATGAATGTTCAGGCCACGCAGGCCCTTAACACATGGTTGTGCAAAGTTTGTTTGTTTGTTCACACAGGCAGCCTGATTGTAGGGGTGTGTTGCTCATCCCCTCTCCCCCGATTCTATCTCTACATACAGAACCGTAGTTTATGGTCTCTTGTGTTCACAGCTAGGGGTGGCAATTTCTTACACGACCCGTTAACCCAACACGAACACGACACGATAATAGCGGGTTAGGGTTTAGTCTTAACGGGTTTAGGGTCAAAACGGGTTGACCCGTTATGACACGATTGCTTAACGGGTTGATAGCGGGTTGACCTGCTTTAACCCGTTATGACACGTTATGACACGCTAAGAAAGTTAAAATTACAATTATATTCTTATACTTAAAAATAAGATTGTTAGAATTTTAATTTTGATATTTTATTGTTTAGATTGTAATTTAGACTTATAATTAGTGTTATTAGTTTTATAGATATTGTGATTTTAATATTTATATAAAATTATACTAAATTTAATTAAGTCAAACGGGTTAATTTTGGATATATTCAACTCATTTACATAAACAGGTTAAAACGAATCATATTATGTCGTATTAATATATTTTATGATATTTACTAACGGGTCATAACGGGTTGACACGATACGACACGTTATATTAACGGGTCGGGTTAGGGTTTGAGATTTTGACACGATAAGCTTAACGGGTCGGGTTAGGGTTGACCTATATAGTATAATATACATGTCTTGACACGACACGAACACGATTCGTTAACACGATTTGACACCCCTATTCACAGCCCATTCTTCACCCTTTCTATAGCCAGCATAACAGCATGCCAATCAAGGTACAGATGACTACTTCTATCATTTAACACGAAAAGCTATGCTCCTTTACATGATAACAGCATTCTCCTTCTGTACTTATCCTTATAGAGCTTAGCAATAAAAGAAGGGAATTGCAAGAACTGCAATACAAATGGACCCAAACCCATCTACTTTAATACAAAAACTGAATTAATTAAAATAACTATAACAATAAGTTAGGCATAAAACAATTTTATGCATTTTTTGGTAATTCAAATTTCACTAAAGAGTGCAGAGGGGTGCAATCCATGTATATGGAGTATACAAGAGAGAGCCCCGAGTAGTCATTTAGTTCAGAAAATAATGTATGGGTGATCCTCTTTGATCTGCCAGACCATTTTTTTATGTATGTATAGAACGAGAGGCCTAGTAACTTGAGGTTAGGAAGGAAAGCTTATTTCATACTTCCATCACTCTCTAAACCTTTCCCAGGAAGTAATTAACAGATCAGAGAACTACAAGAATTTACAAGCCAGCTCTGTTCTTTATTTTTGGATGAGAAACAAACCAGATTTCTGCCATATTCATAAGCCAAAATTGCAACTTCTGCAGTCTGCCCAGCAAGAAGGGCAATTGCTTTGCAGCTGTTGGAAATTAGGGATGCGCTCTTGTAGAAAGTTTTCTGCATATAATATTCCATGCTGCAATTGCCAAAAGAAGACTGTATTATCACAAAGTTGCTACGTACTCCAGAAATCCTGGAGGTAAGTTTGGGGTTTATTAGAGCTGTACTTGTCAAAATCAAAGACCAAATACCCTTACTGTTTCCCCTGCTATACTGCAGTAGCATGGGTCATTTTGCAGTTCAGTGGTGTGAACAGTACCTACGAGAACTACTCACTAAATGCTTAAATTTCTGCTATATATTAATATATAGCTAATGCCTACTAATGAAACTTTTAACAGTTTAAACATGACTTATAAATCTCCCGTTTCACCCAAGATACCCAATCTGCCCATTTCTTGTCAAATAATCACATGCATTCACATGAGTGTTCTACAGCTCTCTCATGTCTATGCGTATGTGCAGGTGTGGGGTAGTGGTGTGTGCACACACCTCATGTTTCAGCCACACTTTCCATGGAATATTCACCCCAATAAGGCAACCATTGCTGCAGGGAAGTTGCGCCAAACTTACAAATGAACTGATAATGCCCAGAAGGCACAAGCATGCACAAACTGGAATCTGACAATATTTATTCAGCTGAATCAAGGAATTACCAAGGACCAGCATAGATTTATGATATGTGAGCTTGTTTCTATTAAGCGATAGGTGGGCACTTAAGCATCAAGCAGGTCAAATGTCCTGATGGATTTTCTCAAGTCAATTCAAGATTTTTATCAGGTGTTAATCTTCCACAAAACATCCATCATCTGATTTGTTTAGGACAGAAGTATCATTTCACACAAACCGCTAATTGTCTGAATGAGGGTCCTCGAGTCCTTAGAGCTATAAGAGGATGACAAAGGAATGACATATAATGGAGTGAGTCGTCTTTGAAAAACAAATACAAGAGAGAGATGATGAAGCCAAATATTCTAACGTGAATATGATCAAGAGCTAAGGATATTGCATCATTCCAATGTTCAACAAAATTACTACACAATGCAGGTGGTTGAGCAAATCACAGAAGATATTAAATAGATAAAAACATGTTTACCTAAACAGAGAAAACACAGGAACCCATGAATTATACAAGACAGACAGTCAAACTGTAGAACCAGTGATACAAATTTTGAAACAATAATCTTAGTAGGTCAGTTATCTGTGCATGAAAACTATTTAGTCCATCGTGCATTAAAGTAAGTTTGTGACAAACTCCCCTTGGGTGATATGAAGTATCGGCAAGTAAGAAGTATGATACTAGACTAGTTGAAAAAAAGAGAGAAATGAATGCTGAGACACTATTGTGTTCTTAAGACTTCATAAAACTTGCATATGTACTATCAAAATTTATAAAGTGATGGGAATAGTGGAGTAGGATACCAACAACGTTGTTCAGATGTAGCACTCATTTGCATGGTTTCCCCCGTCACGAGATGCTCCACAACTTTTGCCAGTAATGATACAACCTAAATATACATGTAAAAAGCACGGACAATGAGTTATAACACTATACCTCCATCTTATTGCTCAATCTAGTTTGACACTTTTATTAATATGTAGAAGAAATATGACACCTCCGTGTTTTTCAAAGAGGCGAGTTCCACACAAGCTCGAGAGAGCAGAAAATCTCCTGCTAGTACTGCTAACTGCATTTCAAATAAGTGCGAATGATAAACAAAACAAAAAAAAACAATGTTGGGCTAGACTGCTCCACAAGTTGGATTGACAAAACAACAGGGGGAGTGAAAATCCCTGAAAAGTCTGTTACTCTTTCAAAGAGCCAAAAATAGAACCTAGCGACTGCCAATATAGTAGAGCAGAGATACATTAAAACTTGTATCTTCACAAAAATAAAAGGAAAATATGACCAACTTAAAATAGAAAATGTACCTTATTGCCCATTGCAAAATTTAGCGAACCAATTCCACGTCTTGTATCAGCATCGTCCAAGACATCATCATGTAGAAGGCTTGCCACCTAAAGACAAATGACATAGTTATGTCAAGTCTCCAAGCAATAATGAAGGAGGCTCATGGTATGAAAAGGAACATTACAACTGTGTAAGACAATACAGGAAAAAGCCAACTGCTTGGTCTATGGTCCATGGCCACTTCAGATACACTTATATCACAACGTAGAAATGAGAAGAATGAAAATTGTAAAATATTCTAGAGCCTGTTGCTACCACGTAGAAATGGAATAAAATAGCATATTTAAAATTACTACTTGAGAAACATGGAGAAAACCCAAAACAGTGGGAAAAACCCTTTGATAAAAAATTAAAAAAAAAAAAACTTTTGCACTATTCATTACTGTTCCACTATATACATATTAAACATCAAACTGACGATTATACCCTCATAAGTTATATTTATTACAATAATGCCCTCTAACACTAGTAAAACGAAAAAATAAGATAGAAACATATGAAATGAGCCACAATTAAAATTGATCAGGGATGACTGGAGCTCTCATTTCTCACTATCCCATTCAGAAACTGATGATCCAAAGATGTATCAGGATCAGCAAAAATATTATAAAAGCATTTGAAAGAAGAATAACGGACATGAATCATCTCTGTGATCTCAGCTATACATTGCTGTCTGGTGCGTAGTTCATCAGTCAAAGCATCTCCATACCCACTGGGATATGGTTCTGGTACAGAGACATTCAAAGCTGTTGCCATCAATAATAAAACCTGCATGTATGGTCAACCATGTACGGTCAAAAAGTATAGATATACTTTTTTTTTTTATAATTCAAAAAATATAGATATACCATCCATCCACATTAATTAATCCATATATAAAACTCTTTATCTAAGTAACAAAAAGTTTTATTAGGACAAAAGAGTCTAACTTTAGTACACCAAAAGGATACAACGCATCCACCTAACAGCAAAAGGACAAGGTGCTAAAAAATCTTGAAAATTAGAAATTTATAGGAGCATAATTTTGTACCACAGTCCAATGAAAGAGGGTACTAAGAAAGAATGAATTTAAACTCAGGTAAGCTCCAGTACCGATCTCTCTCAATCCTCAAAACTATGATCATTTCAGTCTCTTCCAAGACACCACAATTAGCACGACAGAGTCATTCGCCATAGCAGTGTGCATTGATTACTACCAAACTGTCCTTTCTAACATGTTAAAAGAACCAGCACATGAGAAGCTATAACCCAATCCACCCCAAAGATGTCAAAAACCATGTTCCATAGAAGGCTAGAAACCTCACAATGCAAAAGAAGGTAATCTGCCAATTCCTCCACTCTTCTTGCACCTGTAACAACAATTAAACGCTACTACTATCCAAAGTAAGAATTGTTTTTTTTTTTAGGTAAACAAGTATTATTAATAAAAGAATGGGCAAAAATACCAATTACAAAGTTCATGTGACTCATCAAGTGTGCACATTTGAAACAATGAAATCATGAAAGACCATGCCCCTGAAGTCCACGGCAATGGTCCAATTATAAAGGGTTCTAAAAAATAAAATTTTAAGCTCTTCCAACGATCTCTCATTGTCTTCAAATGTTCACTCGTTCTACTCCTACCACAAACACCACATAATAAAGATGGGGATCATCTTCCAAATCGCCTTAACTTGTCGCCTGCTTCGGATCAAAGTCCAACACGTCATTGTTGCTACAACCATCTCTGGCATAATCCAAGGAAATTTTACTAAAGCTGCTATACAAGAGATTGTAATACCCCATACTGAGGACGAGTGTAGGTGGTGTATGGGATTCAGTGGAAGAGAGAAGTTATTGCTTTTTATAATCATTCGAATGAGACTCCAATTGTACCATTGATTAGTAATTTGGACTCCAATTGTTTCTTTGAAAGGGATCAGAAGAAATAATTCCATTCACATGTATGGAGTCAATAGAATTGCTCCTATTTGTATAAGCCGCTCGATAAAACAACTTAAGCATCAGTCCCATCCTTAAAGCCGTGATGCCCATGATTATAGTCTCCAACATATCTCTTTTAAAGGTTATCCTTTGCAGGTCACTGCTAACAGTTGCCTTCCTAAGCCTCTATTCCTTCTGCAATGGTCTATCCCTAAATCATATCAAAGCCTTGCAACTCATAAATCACCTTTCAAAGCTGAGATGTTGTGCCAACATAAAACTTTAAAATTCTTGAAAGCAGCATGAGTTCCAAACTCAATCTGAAGCAATATAAATAATATTTTGAAATAACTGAGTTTGTGTCAATCAAACATAAAAGAACAAATAAGGTTTTGCTTAAGTATTTTGATATCCTAAAAACGTGTTGATGAGACAAAAAGTAAAGAGTTGTCAAAGGTGTCCACTAGTTTAGATGGTAAAGTCTCTTGGCATCACATCAGAGACTTCTCTTTCTGATCAGTACAAAAAATTTATTCACCAAAAGAGTAGGCAAAAGTCCAAGTATAGGGGACATATATAAGAGCAATGCCTAAGCATGCTAGTTTAGTGATACAAGGAATTCATGAAAGGTCATGCCATAAAAATCAATTACAATCGACCAATGGAGTAAAGTATTGAAAAAAAAATTACTAAGCTCATCCATTGACCGCTCTTGGTCTTCAAAGCTTTTGTCACTCCTCTCCCTCCAAATGCACCACCATGGACATATTGGAACCATCTTCCATGTGGCTGCAATTTAACAATTGCCACAAAGCCTCTCCAAGAAGCTAGGAGGTCACTTAACCTTCTCAACATCACCCAAGCTAATCTCAATCAAGCAAAAATTTCATTCCACAAAGTCATGACAATCTCACAATGAAGTAATAGATGGTCAACGAACACTCCACTCTTCTTGCACATACAACACCAATCCATGACTATGATTCAATGTTTCCTCAAGTTGTCTAGATTGAAAATCTTCCCCAAAGAAGTACCTACAAAAAATGCTGCCTTTAGAGGTGCCTATCTTCCAAATGCTCTTCCAAGGGAATGGATTTGCGTTGTGTATGGTCATGGTTTGGCAGAAAGAGCGGACTGTGAATATCATTTTCTTAGAGGGGCACCAAAAGATTGCCTTCAACTACCACCGACTGACTAGTGGAGTATACAATGTCAAATAATGTTGAAAACAATCAATTTCTCAATCTTGTGCATCTCTAAGGAATGTAACATTCCATTGGGGAAGACCATTGGAGATGATTAATACATCCTCAATCGAGGATTCTTTTCTTCTTGCTAAGCCATAAATTTGCGGATGAACTTCCTTGAGTGACCCATCGTTGTACCATATATCATGCCAAAATTTGACCTACAATCCATTACCCACAGTAAAGCAAGTATTTGCTGCATGTGTCCCAAGCTATTCTTGTGCTTCCATAGTCCTATTCCATAAGGCCCACTCACCTCATTAGAACACCATCCTCTTCATGGTTTCCCATGTTTCAATGCGATCACGGTTCTCCTAGAGACTTAAGATCGAATCCTTTCTTCACTATGTTCACAAAGCTTGTTGGCAGGGGGAGTAGGATTGGCAACTTTTCACATGACCTACAAACTCGACATGAACATATCGCGAAATCATAGGGTCAGGATTAAACTTAATCGTGTCCAAATCAATTTGACTCGTTTTTGGATCAACTCGTGTAATCTATGGGTTGATCCTATTGACACATTTATTTGATTCCACTTTCATCATGCTCTATTTGATTTGCACCATTCTCAAGATATGCATGGTACTGATCTTCAAAAAGTCTCAATGACTTTCGAATATATTTTAATAACTCCTTTACACCCAAATATTCATGACAAACAAAAACACCTATGCGTCTATTTTGATAAGTTTAGAGAAATTCACAAATGTTAAAACGTGAAAACCTTCAAATTGTGAAAAACCTTTAATCTTAGTATTGGAAGGAACTAGATTGAGTAAACCCAAGCAAGATTTTTTTATACTTCTCTAAAAACAGATCCTTTCCTCTCCCCAGCCATTTCGGCTAGAACCATAGACATAAGATCCCAATATGTTAAATCCTCAAAATCAAAACCACCAAGATCGAATCCAAAAAATGAAAAATAATCATCCCAATGTTTTTTCTTTTATTACAACATGAGGATAGTCAAAGCCATTCAACAATGTACTGACGCCATCAACAAGAAACTTGAAATAGTATATGCTTTTTTTCCATTTTGACTTTTCCAAAACTTTGATGGATTGTTGAATTTATCAAAGTTTGACCTATTTTGAGTACCACGATCCATATTTAAATTCCTGAAAACTTAAAACTTTTCAATTTATATTATATTCCTAATCTAATGGACATTTCCAATGTATTGATGTATACAAATGACTGACAAAGCCATTCAAGTAATGTCTCATAAAGAACTGGATGATAATGATATGATTAATAGATCAATTAGAAAATTTGTCTGTGATTATAGATAGTGATAAAAAGAAGGTTAATCTGACTTGAATCCTAATAACCTTATTTACTTTTTTATTTAGCTCGAGTAATGTTTTATTGGGATTGTAGAATTTTGTGAACATTGATAAAATAGGCAAAACATAAGTATGTAAATATGTGCGTACACTAGTTCTTGATATTAGAAAATATTTATCAGGGATATGAGACACATAATGTAACCAAGTACAAATATGAGTGGGATACACCATGAAATGTGGGTCTCAAATAACTAAATTGAGGTTTGACCTGAGACAATAGCCTCAAAGGCCTGTTTAAATAATGATAGTAAAGGGACAAATTAGCACATGTTTCAATACTAGCATGATATATGTGACCGTTAAAAAAAAAGAAATGTCTGTGTGAATGGTTTCCTCTCATATTGAAGTCACAAATTCCGACAAAACATAAGATGACAACCAAACAGGCACCCAAGAAGTGGAGAAAGCACTCAAAATTAGCACAAAAACAATAATTTTGTTACCGTGGGACGAAACCTCTTCCCATCCACCCCCATTTTGAAGAAATATTCAGCAGCCGATGCAAGCTTGGGGACCTAGATCAGAGGAAATCCCAATTTTGATCACGTGATATCAAATTGAATGTTACATGAAAGACAGCTAAATTCGGCTACTTCTTCCAAGGTCCCAAAACTAATACTGATTTGTCTGTTAACAGAAGGTAAGAAAATCAAATACCTCAGCAACTACCATCAACCGCAATCTGTTAGCAAGAAGTGATAACTCATCAGCAACAAGTGAAAAGGGGTCTTGTTGGTCCTGGAAAAATGGCAAAAAGGAAAATCAAGGTAAAAGGGACATAACAAGTTACTTTCCTACAGAAAATGCAAAGTATAACAAGCAAAAAGAGAAAATGCGGTGTATGTGAGTGATTATACAATGATTATAAAGTAACAAAAAACAATTACGTTACACAATCCACAAAACTAAAATACTGTGCCATTCTCTCCATGACATTTTCCCCATCATAACCCCCCCTCTCTCTTTCCTGGGGGTCCAAAACACCCAGAACTATGGATTTTATCCCTTTAGCATTCCTTCTACATGCTATACCAAAAGCAATATCCTTGCATTTCTAAAGCTCTAAGTGATTTCCTCAAACACCTTGTTCCAATTCCTAACAACATATTTATCATAACAAAGCTCCTTTATACCCTTTTTTTTCAAGTTCTGTGACAAGAAAAAAGATAATTTAGCAGTGTCATCTGCACACTCGATTAACTTCATACCTTTAAAAACACAACTTCCTATCTACCAAGCTCTTACATCCAGTCTTCTAAAAAAAAAAAGGAATTCATCCTTTACTGTGATCGATCACATGAATTCATTTCAGTTTTCAAGTCAAGAATCAAGGTCATATAAAATGCAAGATTGACTGAGAGGATATGAAAATTTAAAATACAATGAGGATGAAATATCAGTATACTTCTGCCAGACAAGGGAAAATGCAAAACGATAAAAAAAAAAAAACAACAACAACAACAACAACAGCAGAAAAGAAATGGAATTATTAAACTAAATGATTCTTGGACTTCTGACATTCATGTTCCCCCTGCAAAAGATATCCGCTAGGTACAGATACTCGTAATTGTAATGGCATGTGCAGGAAAACAAGCAATGAAAATTATACACCTTACCTCAACTATGGAGCTACTCTGATGATGGATTTTATGTCTAAAACCGTGCAAGGCTGGAAAACCCCAGTAAAATTTTTCTCTACTGGCCAACACCTAATAAATCACCAGAACCAATGACGGGAACAATATAAGTGGCCTCTAAATATATAACCATCAAGCTTTGTCGTTTTGAATAGAGCTCTACTTAATAAAAGATAAGGGAAGAAGAAAGACATATTAGAAGCAGTAGACGTTGATGGAAAAAAAATATACTAGCACTCAAAGACGCACGTGCCCAGAAACATTCACCCAAAAAGATATAGGATCAACATGAAAGATTTTCTTCAAAGCAGTGAGCTTTAGATACTGCAGTGATTTCTCAAGTTATTTTCTATTGGATTTCCTAGCAGACTTCGGTTTATCAGGTAAAGTACCGTGCCCTTGTATCAGTTAACTAAAAACAACTCTTCACCAACGCCATAATGCAACTTTTAACTCATGCACTTTTGATCAAGTTCAAATAAAAAAAGCAGCGCCGCCAGCGGCCCACCATCACCAACGCCAACCCATCATCAAATAACACCTTCTGATTAGGGGAAGAGATTCTCAGGAGCTACGATTAGGAATTTACTCTAAAAAAAAGCTATATAAGCAATTGACCCGTGACTTCATTCACCTTACTAAGTAGTAAGCATTCCCAGGTAAACCTAGTAAATAACATCCTGCTCACCTCACTACCTCACCGAATAACATAGTAGAATCAATTCAATTCAAGAAAAAAAAACAAACAAAAAATGTACAAATAGATTTCTTGAAGGGGAGCGACCTTAACGGAAGAATCTTTAGGAAAGCAAGAATTCTCGGAAAGAGGGAATTGAGGATGGTGTTCTGGCCAGAGAGGGATAAACCAGCGAAGCCCGTTAATGGCTGTTCTCGGAATCCTAGAAATCCGAGAAAATAACATGGTCGAGAACAGAAATCAAGTTCGAGAGAGAGTGAATACGAGAGGCGGTGAGTCCAAATAATTAGCTCTGCTACAGGGATTTGGTCTTTCTGTTTAAATGGTGGGTGACGCTGGGAGGGATCAGCGTGTTTACAGTCCACCTTGACATCTACTTAAATTTTTATAATTTATATAAAAATATAATAAAAAAAAAATAATAAATATAATAAAATAAACAAAATATAATAAAAAACATAATAAAAAAATAAATACGAATTTTAAAGAAATTCGGCCTCAACCCAGCCTCTGTCACTGGCAATTACAGGCTAATTTTCAGGTTTAAAACCGTTAAGGCACACCGAAGGTCGTGTTAGAATCCTTAGGAGAGTCGCCCAAGGTCAGGCCCTGATTCAGATCTTGAAAGGTTAGGACAGTTCCCTGACTAGCCTACAAGCATGCCTTGGCTTAGGCCTTGACACGCAGCAAGTGCCTAGCGAGGCTATTGGCCATGCACAGTGCATGCGCACAACCCGGCGTGTGCCTAGGCGCGCCCCACAGCGCATTCACCTGCGCGCACGCGTGCGTGTGCATTTGCGTCCCACTATGCGCACATCACTGCGCACCACAGCCCCACTTAACGAGATTAGTGGCGTGTCTTCATAAGCACACCATGCATGCCAACCAGCGTGAGGCACCAGTCCGTGCCTTACAGAGTAGACCAGTGGCATGCACACCATGCATGCCATATAGCGCACGGCATCAGCCCACGCCCAGACCATCAGCTTGGGCCATGCATACACACCACCCCGGTATCCTGCCCGAGCCATGCAGGACCACCACCCGAGCACCTTGATTGGGCAGCACCAGAGCGACATGTTTTGACCCTGTGCCTACCTCCAGGACCATGCATGGCACATTGTCATGAACACCATCAGTTGGCCCTGCACAGAGCCATGCCCCGCGCACCACCAGACGCTATGTAGCGAAACAGTACGAGACAAGTCTGACCGTGGATGAAGCAGCACGCAAGCCCACCTTGGGCCACATGTACCCCATGGCCAAACATTGCAAATGGCGCCTCCCATATTTTATTTTATGTCATTTTATTATTTTAATGCAATGGACATTTTAGTAATTATTTATTTTTAATAAGGAACCTATTTGGGGTTTTCAAGTTGTAAGACTCTTTAAATAGGCTTTTTAGGATTCATTTTAGACATCTTTTTTGGGCAATTTGAGAATTAGACTCTTACTCTTGGAAAAGAGTTAGGTCGGCCACAAGTATTGTGATTTGGATTTCGGTGTTTAGCACTTGGATTTCACTAGGATGCAATTCGTGAATCCCTTTGGAAGAGGATCATCGTACAATTCATGAATCGGTGATCCACATCTATCCTTTTATTTGTTTTTCAGTTTATTTATAAAAATCTTGAGGTTATTCATAAAAAGTGTTTTGGTGTTTGTGAGTTCTTGTTGAGTGATTTTATGTTTTATGTTCTCGAGTGGTTTGTTTGATTGTTGTGTGAGTTGTGTGTTTGTGAGGCCAAATCCACACCACTTGTGGATTTGAGAACTTGTGTGCGTGTCCATAGAGGAATTTGAAATCCTCCTCCTTTGGGAGATTCGGATTGCTCAAATGAGTGAGTGTTGAGTGTGTGAGTGATTGAAGAAGAAGGAAGTGTTGAAGAAAGGAGCAAGTGCCGAAACCCCTTGGTGCCTTGAAGAAGTTGACTTGTTCTTCTATAGTATTTTGTTCAATCATCATTTGGTTGTTCAATTGATCATTTTGGTGTTCCTTTTGCCCCTTAGCAGCCACAGTAAAAACCCCAAAACCTTACCCAGACCACACAGCCTAAGGCATGAAACCCTAGTCTAATCACTTGCCATCTTTACCCTTTACCCTAGCCAGCCACCTAACCCCATCCTCTCCTATATTTTCTCACTTAAATCCACATCATCCCTCATCCAAAAACAACCAATTTCGTGCCCCCCTAACCTTAGCAAGACCGGCCACCCATTAGATTTGAATTTAAAATAATTCAAATTCAAATCAAATCCAAACTCTTACAAATTTTCACTTTCGGCTATCCACCCTTACCCTAGCCGAAATTCCTTTGCCACCTCATATAAATTGCCACCTCATACTTTTATTTGATTGGTCATCAAGTGAAGAAGAGAGCCAATCAAAATCAGCCCCATCATCAAGCCAAATTCGGCCAACACAAACCATAGGTGCCGCCCACTTCAAATGGCTATAAGTCATGCTCCTACTTTTTAGGACTTATCCAAAACTACTCAAAATCCTAGATTCCTAACCCTAATTGCATGTGCCAAAAACCCTAGCGTCCCATAAGCCCCATTCAGCCACTTAACTCCCTCCACAAACCCAATCTAGCCTAGACACAAGCAACATAGCCGAAACCACCAAAAGTGCATATTGTCGTGCAACCCTTTGCACCATACCTAGCCCATTAACCTCACATTCAACCCTAGCCCCACTAAATCCTAGTCTCACTTAACCCTTTCCCTCATCCATATTTCTCTTACCAAGCATTGGAGTCTAACTCGGTCGTTAGAGGGAACCCACCGTACAAGGAGGACCCTTCTGGTGATCGAGACAAGACCAAAGTCTCTATCAGTAATCGAAATTGGCGCTTTCAATGAGAGTCGAACTCAAGAGACTCTTGCTTGGTGGTATTTGAGAAGTTTTCACTTCTTCATGAGATAAATGATGCGTTAACCCAAACTTTATGAATTGGTTGGGAGGACCACTGAGGTCATCGACGTTGTTTACATTACTTGCACAATATATGTTGAACTTGTTGAAGTTTGGGGGTTGAGGAAGAGAATGGGTAGGTTCTTGAAGGGGTCAGCTACCATCCAAAGGTAGAGGACCCAAAGTCAGAAGGTATAAGAGGGGTTGTCTATCTTTAAAGGTGGGCAACTCAAGGTTGGACTTAAGAAGCCGAGCAAGCTCCCAAGCACAATGCACCATTGCCGAACACTAAGCTTCCCCAAATAGTGAATTTTGTTGCAACACCGAGTCCAAGCAATTGCAAGACAGTGTGCATGCATGAGCCATGTAGGACCTAGTCACAAGGGTCAAGAGAGTTCCAACCAGGAACGAATTGATGCTTTAGCGGGTCAAACTGAGAAGATCAAAAAGGCCCTTGATGAAATGAACACAAACATTGTCAATTTGGTTATGGCAATGAACACTCAAACCCGTGAATCCTTGGAACACCGTAGAAGCATCGAAGCCTTGCAAAGAGAGACACGAACACATCATGAGAGAGTTGCAATAAGAGAAGCCCTGAGGATGATGATGAATACTATGTAGAAGACACTGACCCAAGTGTTTATGAGAGTATGCGTGATCCTCCAAGAACCATATACCGACAAGCCGGTCGTGTGGAGAATTCCCAAGTAGTCGTTGAAAGATGGCTACGAGATGGTGGTGATAGACCAAGAAGCCCGAGCCATGTGAGAGAGCCACAAGATGCAAGGGTGGAGCCACTTAGGTATGAACTACCTCAAAATGAAAGGCGGGACATACCCTACTATGGAAAGTATAATATGGGCGGTCAAGAAGTGAATCAAGGTGGAGCCAATGTCCACAATGACCGAGCATCAATAGGGCGCCATCAACATGGAGAAAGAGGCCAAGAAGGGGGAAACCGAGTTTATGACCGGGGACTCCGAAGACCGAAAGTTGAATTCTCAAGATTCAACGAGAGAAATCCTTATGAATGGTTGGATAAAGTGAATCACTTTTTCCACACATATGATGTCGTAAGGAATGAGATGGTGCCAACCGCTTGCTATTATCTTGATGGCAAGGCGAGTAAGTGGTGGAGATGGATCCGTGACTAATATGACAAAGAAAGAAGAAGAATGGGATGGACCACATTTGAAAGGGAATTCCTTCTCCAATTCGGCCCTTCACCCACCATCAACCACTATGGCCAACTTGCTAAACTCAAGCAAGAAGGCAAAGTGAAGAATTATGTGGAAGACTTCCGACAACTCCAAACTATGGTTCGAGGTTGGTCCGAGGAGGCACTAGTGGGAACCTTTGTAGACGAATTGAAGCCGTGGTTAGCTAAGGAAGTGAAACTAAGGCAGCCCACAAGAATCCAAGAGGCCATGAGGATGACCGAGATCTATGAAGAGAGTTTCTCTTTGGAGAAACGCCCAACCAAAGATGTGGGAAGCAAAACCGTCAACCCTTTGCAAACCAAATCATCTTGGAAGGAAAAAGAGAGCAATGAAGGGATCTCAAAACCGTCAACCCTTTGCAAACCAAATCATCTTAGAAGGGAAAAGAGAGCAATGAAGGAATCTCAAAACCCAAGCCCAATAAAGTGAAAAGATTGTCAAGGAAAGATGTCCAAGAGAGAATCAAAAAAGGCCTATGTTTCAAGTGTGGTGAAAAATGGGACCGTAAGCACAAGTGTAGTGCGACTAAGGCATTTGTGATGATTGATAAAGATGCATTTGAGGAAACTACAAGTCAAGAGAAAAAAGTGGTAGAAATTGAATCCTTTGAGGAGGAGGAGGAGGCCAAAATCTCTCTTCATGCTATGTCCAGAGTCTCAACACCCACTTCCATAAGGGTCATGGCATGGATAGGGAAAAATGAAGTTTCCTTGTTGGTGGATAGTGGGTCTACCCATAATTTCATCAACACAAATTTGTAGGGCTAGGGCCGAACCCCATTCCACCCTTTGAAGTGAAGGTAGCCAATGGTAACAAGCTCAAGTGTGAAGTCATTGTGAAGGATATCAAGATGAATGTCCAAGGAGTGAGATTGATAGCTGATTTGCATGTCTTAGCACTTGCCGGCTTTAACATAGTGCTTGGCAATGCATGGCTTAAAAGTGTTGGGAGAGTGATCAATGACTATGAGAAGATGACCATGGAGTTCAAGAAGGGAACTAAGAAACACATGTGGACTGCATTTCCCTCCAAAGATGTGAAGACATGTTCGGCCATAATGGTGGAAGACACCTATTTGGTGTGGACCGTGTATGATGAGGATGATCTTAGCATTATGGCTTTGAGTGGAGCCGAATGGAGGATATGGGACAATATCAGATATGCTACACGCATAGATGTCCGTGCCTTGGAGATCATTGAGCTTGTTGAGACTCAAGGTAGTGGAGTAGTAAACTACAAAGTGAATGAGGGATTGATCTACTACAAGAGCTATGTGTATGTTCCTGATGTGCCTAATTTGAGAAGGGAAATCCTAGATCACTTTCACAGTAGCAAAGAAGGAGGTCATTCAGGTTGGTTAAGGACCTATGTGAGGTTAAAGAATTTTTTCTATTGGGAAGGCTCAAGAAAGCAGTAGACAAGAGTAGCTGAGTGCGACATCTGCCAGAAGGTCAAGTATGACACCCGACCACCAGCCTGATTGATGCAACTTTTGACAATTCCAAACAAAATTTGGGAGGATTTATCAATGGAATTCATTGAGGGATTACCGATCAGTGGAGGACATGATGTAATCTTTGTAGTGGTTGACTGTTTGAGCAAATACGCCCATTTTATCCCACTCAGACACCCATATTCAACCAAGAGTGTAGCTAAGGCTTTTGTGGACAACATTGTGAAGCTACACGGCTTTTCCAAGACTGTTGTATCAAACAGAAATAGAGTGTTCATGAGCACCTTTTGGAAGGAACTATTTGAGTTGCAGGGAAGCAAATTGAGAGCCAGTTTTTATTACCACCCTCAGACCGATGGGCAGACCGAAGTAGTTAATAGGACACTGGAGCAGTATCTAAGGTGCTATTACCATGGAGAACAGGCGAGGTGGGGAGAGTACCTAGCTTGGGCCGAGTACTAGTACAACACCACTCTCCATGCATCCACGCAGAGAAGCCCGTTTGAGATAGTTTACAGGAGGTCACCACCCATGCTAGTGACATATGAGCAGGGGACAGCCCGGAACAATGAAATGGAGCAGGAATTGATGAACCGAGATGAGATCCTAGCTAAGGTCAAGAAGGAGCTCAAGAGAGCTCAAGAGAGGATGAAGAAGTATTATGATTAGGGCAGGAGAGTTGTAGAGTTTGAGATTGGTGATTATGTTTACCTGAAGCTACAACCATTTGGCTAGAAGACCTTAAGGAAAAAGATGAGCCTGAAACTTTTCAAGAGGTATTATGGGCCTTTCAAAGTACTAGAAAGGCTAGGAGAGGTGGCCTACAAACTAGAGCTCCCACCATCAGTAAAGTTGCACCCAGCATTCCATGTGAATCTGTTGAAGAAGAGGATCAGGGATCCAAACTTGATAGTCCAGGACCTTCCTAGATTCGATGAAGAAGGAATGATGCTTCTGCAACCTAGAGAGGTACTTGAGTACCGGGTAGTGACAATGGGGAGATGTAGGAGGAAAGTGTGGCAGGTACTGATTTCATGGCAAGGGTTGCCAAAGGAGGAGTCTTCTTGGGAGGATTATGATGACATGGCGATGAGGTATCATCATTTGATCCTTGAGGGCAAGGATGTGCTTGAAGGGAGGGGGAGTGTCAGAACCCCTAGGAGAGTCGCCCAAGATTAGGCCCTGACTCAGGTCTTGGAAGGCCAGGACAGTTCCCTGGCTAGCCTGCAGACATGCCTTGGCTTAGGCCTTGACACGTAGCAGGTGCCCAGCGAGGCTACTGGCTATGCATAGTGCATGTGCACAACCCAGCGTGTGCCTAGGCATGCCCCACAGCGCATTCACCTGCCCGCACGTGTGCGTGTGCATCTGCACCCCACCATGCGCGCATCACTGCGCACCACAGCCCCACTTAGCGAGGTTAGTGGCGTGTCTTCACAGGCACGCCATCCAACGTGCGCCACCTGCCCGTGCCTTGCAGAGCAGGCCACTGGCATGCACACCATGCATGCCAACCAGCGCGCGGCACCAACCCGAGCCTTGCAGAGCAGGCCAGTGGCATGCACACCATGCATGTCATCTAGCGCGCGGCACCAGCCCGCGTCCAAATCATCAGCTTGGGTCATGCATGCACACCACCCCAGCACCCAGCTCGAGCCATGCAGGACCACTGCCCGAGCACCTTGATTGGGCAACACCAGTGCGATGTGGCTTGACCCTGTGCCTACCACCAAGACCATGCATGGTACATTGCTATGAGCACCATCAATTGGCCCTGCATAGAGCTATACCCCGCGCACCACCAAGCACCATGCAGCGAGACAGCACGAGACAAACCTGACCGTGGATGAAGCAGCACGCAAGCCCACCTTGGGCCACATGTACCCCATGGCCAAACATTGCAAATGGCGCCTCCCATATTTTATTTTATGTCATTTTATTATTTTAATGCATTGGACATTTTAGTAATTAGTTATTTTTAATAAGGGACCTATTGAGGGTTTTTCAAGTTGTAAGACTCTTTAAATAGGCTTTCTAGGATTCATTTTAGACATATTTTTTGGAAAATTTGAGAATTAGACTCTTGCTCTTGGAAAAGAGTTAGGCCAGCCACAAGTATTGTGGTTTGGATTTCGGTGCTTAGCATTTGGGTTTCCCTAGGGTGCAATTCGTGAATCGGTGGTCCACATCTATCCTTTTATTTGTTTTTCAATTTATTTATAAAAATCTTGAGGTTATTCATAAAAAGTGTTTTGGTGTTTGTGAGTTCTTGTTGAGTGATTTTATGTTTTATGTTCTTAAGTGGTTTGTTTGATTGTTGTGTGAGTTGTGTGTTTGTGAGGCCAAATCCACACCACTTGTGGATTTGAGAACTTGTGTGTGTGTCCATAGAGGAATTCGAAATCCTCCTCCTTTGGGAGATTCGGATTGCTCAAGTAAGTGAATGTTGAGTGTGTGAGTGATTGAAAAAGAAGGAAGTGTTGAAGGAAGGAGCAAGTGCCGAAACCCCTTGGTGCCTTGAAGGAGTTGGCTTGTTCTTCTATGGTCTTTTGTTCAATCATCATTTGGTTGTTCAATTAATCATTTTGGTGTTCCTTGTGCCCCCTAGCAGCCACGGCAAAAACTCCAAAACCCTACCCACACCACACGGCCTAAGGCATGAAACCCTAGTCTAATCACTTGCCATCTTTACCCTTTACCCTAGCCGGCCACCTAATCCCATCCTCTCCTATATTTTCTCACTTAAATCCACCTCATCCCTCATCCAAAAACAACCAATTTCGTGCCCCCTAATCCTAGCAAGACTGGCCACCCATTGGATTTGAATTCAAAATAATTCAAACTCAAACCAAATCCAAACTCCTACAATTTCTCACTTTCGGCTGTCCACCCTTACCCTAGCCGAAATTCCTTTGCCACCTAATATAAATTGCCACCTCATACTCTTATTTGATTGGTTATCAAGTGAAGAAGAGAGCCAATCAAAATCAGCTCCATCATCAAGCCAAATTCGGCCAACACAAACCATAGGAGGGAACAAACCGTGCAAGGAGGACCCTTCGGGTGATCGGGACAAGACCGAGCTCTCTATCAGGTCGCCAGGGATTGTCGTCGCAAGGGTTGGATCACTGGATCCCTTTAGTCTCAATAGACTGAACGGTGTCACTCAGACCGAACCTCAGGAAAACACTTAAATGATTTGTGCTTTTTTACGTAAAAATAAGGAACAAAAAAATACGTAGGTATGAGGGGTGGCAAAATATCTATCTATAGTTTTTTTCTTTATATAGTTTTATATATGTCGATAATAATCATATTTATGCAAAAAGATAATAATGTAGTGCAAAAAGAACATGATTGTTTATAACCATTTCAAATAGTGTTAATTAATAAAAATTATATATTTAATATAATAAAATCTAAATTTTTCTAACTAATTTGATATGGGTATGTTTAGATAACTATATAAGATTAAAAAAAATTATGAAATATTAAAGTAGTTTGTTTGATTTTATACATCCATTTGCAGCCTATATATTGGTTTCCATCAGGTAAATTGGTGATGGTCAAGGTATAAGTTAGTTCTAAGGCTTTATTTGATCAGCCATGATTTCACACCAGAAAGGGTATTGAACAGCTTATTTGAAAGTTCTAAATCAAAATTGGTAGAAATGGAAAGGACTGATGATTTATAGGAAGGAGATAGTTTTTTATATGAAGGGAATAAGGAAATAGAATAAGTGATAGTACACTTACAGCTAGCTGAAAGAGCCAAGATAACATGACCAGTAGCTACCTTGCTATGGTAACCTTGCAGATAGGTTGGTGTTTTGCAAGCTCTAGATAATTGTCTAACAGCAGTAGGTTGAAATATCATAAGAAGAAGACGAAGAAGAAGGCAAATCAGTAGAAATAAGTGATAAAGTAAAATAAGTAGGAATATCATAAATGGGAAGAGGGAGAACAATAGTATCACATGGAATATAGGTACAAGATGAAGATGATTGGAAAGGAAAAATAGTTTCAAAGAGAACTACACCCTGAGAGACAAGAAGGGATCGGTTTTCAAGATAAAAGACCTTGTAACCTTTTATTCCAATTGAATATCCATAGAATAGACATCTTCTAGCACATGGGTCAAATTTGTGTTAGTTTCTAAAGATGATGAAAGCAAAACATAAGCATCCAAATATTCTTAGATAAGAATACATAAGAACTTTAGATAAATGGATTTCTTATGTTGATTTGTTGGATAAGAGTGGAGTAGGAATTCTATTGATTAAATAGACTACTCTCAAGATGCATTCTTTCCAAAAATTTAATGGAAGATGAGTTTGGAATCATAGAGAACCAACAGCATTTAGTAGGTGTTAGTGTTTTATCTCAATCTTGTCATTTTGTTGTGGTATTTCAACACAAGATTTTTTTAGTAAATGATTCTTATGAAAGCATAATAATCACTTATATGAAATTCATTATCATTATCATATCTAATGACCTTCATTTTTATGTGGAATTGAGTTTCAGTTAGTGTAAGAATGCTTGAATCAATTGTGTTTGACATTGTCATGCATAGATATACTAACCAAGTGCATTTGGATAAATCATCAATTACTGTAATGAAATATTTGGAACCATCAAGACAGGGTACTGAAAATGGCCCCCAATTGTCGTAGTGTATTATTTTAAAAGGAGAAAGTGATAGACTATTACCCAAAGGAAATGAAAGTTGTTGTTAGCCAAAGAGCAAATTGTACAAGGAATTTTTTGTATTTGAAATCTTGATATCAAATACATGTTTATTTAGAACTAACAATTTAGAATGAGAAAGATGACCTAGCTTATAATGCCACAAATAAAAAGGATAATGGCTAGAAGAAGTATTATGTGTAGCATGAGGAAAGATTGTTGTGACAGTCTTGGAGCATATCTATAGAACCCTACAGTAGATAATAGAGTCCAACTTGCTACTCATCCATCTCAATCATCCTCCAAGAATGTTGGTCCTGATAAGAAAGGGTTAGCTAGAAAAGTTAGACAACAATTTAGGTCCTCAAAAAGTTTGCTTGTTGAAATGTTGTTGAAATAAAAACTAGGGACACAAAGAACATCGTTCAAGATTAAAGACTGTGAAAGATGCACAATAACTATAGAGTTATATTTGCAAGTGCCCCATTTGGAAGTTTGACTATACGATTAATAGTGGCTCCACTTTCTATGATCCATTCATTTTGTTCATGGAGAGAAGTTGTTTATGATCAAATAAGTTAAAAACATAAAAGGTGTGAGTTTTGCCTGACAAGTTTGTATGTAATTGCATTATTTTTTGTAATGGGTATTTGCAATAACCCAACCCGATTTGTTGCAGATTGCAACAATCCAAGTTGATTCACTACATATTTTGTTTTTATGGTAGATTGAAGTGAATTAGCAAGTAGCTGCCTATACTACTCGTGAATAATTGTGATTTGGGAGGGTTCATCAACATTACTTACTTAGCTCACAACACTAGACAAAAAAGTTTTTCTCTTTGGTCGATTTTTAACTATTAGGATAACCATGAATCTTATAGCATTTGTCAAGAGTATGACTACTTTAGCCATAGTAACTGCGCACTACCTTGTCTTTTTGATAAATGTACAATAAAAAATAAAGATAACAAAAAAATAAATGAGACAAGTAAATGACAAGTATTAATTTAAGTCAATCATTTTCTCGGTAAAGGCAGCAAAAACTTGACTCACTCAAAAATGAGTAGCACAAAAGTTTATCCCAAGTGTAAGAGTATGTCATGTAATAATTAGGAATAAAATTTCAAGCTCGTCCCCAAAGACCAGAATTTCTTGGTTAGGTCCTTATATAAGCATATATCTATCCACACTTTTCAAAATTTCCCTTGGAGATGCATTTGTAGGAGCAAAGCATCCCTAAAAGTTGCATTCTTCAATTGGCTGTTATGAACGCATATAGTCTAGACAACCATAAGCATGTTATGACTTAGTGCTACTTCATCATTGAAGAGCTAGGATTGACTTTCATCATTAAAGCAATAGAAGTATCAACATTATGTACATTACTAGTTGATCCCCCTTTCTTTCTTTTTTTCTTGTAAAGCTAAAAAAAGGATTTTGCTAATAGAAGAAAAATTTTCCATTAGCATTGTTGGTTTTAGAGATTACAACAAGGTGTTGGCCAAGTTTGATCAAGAACTCACAAATCAACAAGAATATGAAAAATAGTAAAGTAAATCAATAATAAGCTAGTTAAACAGTAAAATCAAGAAGATGAGATTTATGTGGTTCGACTCTAATGGCCTACATCCACGACAAGAACATCAGTACTAATTACCAAACTCTTTATTCATACTAATAAGAGATTTACAAGCTAACATGATGATTACAAGCAATATAGCCATCGTTTTTACCAAGAAATCCCAACCCTAGACTGCCTCCATCACCCTTCTCTCACTCTCTCAGAATACAAATATTAGAGGAATGTAAAAATGAATCTCGATCCTTCTTACACTGTACAAATTCATATATATACAAGTATGAAAAATGACAAAAATGCCCCTGACTTAAAACCAAATAATAGATCTAATCTGAGCCGTCCATCATCTTGATCTGAAATGGAGTGTTGAGAAAGCAAATTATAAACAAATGCTTGACACTTGTAACAATTCTCCACCTTGACAAGTATTTGATCCTTGCACAAGTCCCTTTGTTTAGTTGTTATTCCTACTTGTTCCCCCTAATGGGTACTAGACATGTCTCATGTTAATCAAGTTTAAACAATGCTTAAATTTAACTGTTAGTAATGATTCAGTCATCATATCTGAAGGATTATCTTCAGTAGAAATCTTTTCCACTTTCACCTCACTTGCTTCTATTATGTCCGTAACAAAATGCAACCTAATATTTATATGCTTAGATCTTTCATGAATCACTTGATTTTTAGCAAGATATATGGTGCTTTGATTATCACAAAACACCACAACATTACCTCTACTAATACCCAACTCTTGAGTTATCCCTTTCAGCCATATAGCTTCCTTAATTGCTTCAATCATAGTCATGTACTCCGCCTCTGCGGTTGACAAGGCCATGACAGGTTGTAAATTTGCCTTCCAGCTTACAGTTCCTCCATACAAAGTAAACAAAAAACTAAATAGTGACCTTCTAGTATCTAAGTTACCAGCAAAATCAGAATCAACAAATCCTTGTAGTTCATTCCCAACCTACACATCCACTCCAAAAGTCAGTCCCAAATTTTTAATTCCAGATAAGTATTGAAAAATAGATTTAAATGGATGTCAATGAGGTTTACTAGCGTTATTCATGAATCTACTAACCATGCTAACTACATATGTTAAATCAAGTATTGTACAGACCATTACAAACATGAGAGTCCCAACCATACTAGCATAAGGTATTTTTCTCATAAATTTTTCATTCTCATCTATTTCAAGTTTTTGATTAATAGATAGTTTTGAGTGATGTCCGATAGGTACGTTAATAAAATTCATTTGATTCATATCGAATTTGTTTAGTATCTTAGATATATAGGGTTTCTGAGATAAGAGTAACAGTTTATTGCTTTTATCCCTTGTTATTTTCATCCCTAGGTTTCTTTGTGCACATCTTAGGTCTTTCATTTTAAACTCTGAATTTAGCATCTGTTTAACTAATTCAAGTTAAAATTTATCTCTACTAGCCACTAGCATGTCATCAACATATAATAACAAATATATGGGGTTTTATTCCAGCTGTTTAAAATAGACACATAAGTCATATTTACTTCTTTCAAAACCAATCTTAATTATGTGATTATCAAACCTTTTTATACTACTGTCTTGGTAACTGTTTAAGACCATATAGTGATTTCTTTAAGAAACACACTTGTTTTCCAGAGTTTTCAATTTCAAACCCCTCAAGAGGCTGCATGTATAAAGTTTCATTCAATTCAACATGCAAAAAAGTAATTTTAACATCAAGTTGTTCCAAAAACATATATTGGTTAGCTACAACAGATAATAAGACCTTATAAAAGTATGCTTTACTATAGGTGAGAAGATTTTAGTATAGTCTATCCTTTTCCTTTAAGTAAAACCTTTTGCCACTAGTCTAACCTTGTACCTACGTTGTTCAACACTAGGTATTCCCTCTTTCCTCTTATAGATCCATATAGAACTAATCAGTTTTTGATTTTCAAGTTTTGAAACTCATTCTCATGTTTTATTCTTCTTTAAGGATTTCATTTCTTCCTACATTACCAATAGAATTTGTCAGCTTCTTTGTTGTCCATGGCTTCCTTAAAAGACCTGGGTTCCATTTCTTTGACCTCCTTAGCCACAGAGAATGCAAACACTGTCATCTCAGCCTGTCCATATCTTTGTGGAGGTCTTATAGTTCTTCTCTCCCCATCCCTGGCTAATTGGTAGTCAGTTCTTCCACTTAGGGGTTCAAGCTGATCTTCACTGTCTATTTCCAGTGAGTTATTGCCTTCTAAAGGACTGTGAGATTGCTCTACCTCAATTTGTGTGGGTCTAGGTATAGGTTGGCTGACCTAACATTGTGACTCAAGTTGTCTAGCCATCTGCTTTTTATTAAAAGAAACATCCATACTTATAATAAATTTCTGTTTTCTAAGTTCATTAATCCATATAACCCTTCACTCCCTTAGAATAACCTACAAAAATACACTTCACTGCTCTAGGTTCGAGCTTATCAGTTTTAGAGTGTGCTTATGCAACACACCCAAAAACTCTTAAGTGTTCATAACTTGGAGTCTTTCCAGACCACAATTCCTGAGGGATTTTAGATCTTAAGGCAGAGGATGGGCTTCTATTGATTAAATAAGCTGCTCTAGCAGCAGCTTCAGTCTAGAAAATTTTGGGAAGTCCATATGCAATCAACATACACCTAACATTTTCTACGATTGTCCTATTCATTCTCTCAGCAATCCCATTTTGTTGAGGTGTCTCTCTCACAATCTTATATATAGTTATACATTCCTTTTTACAAAGTTCATTGAATTCCTGATAAAGGTACTCTAAACCATCATTAGTTCTAAGTGTGTTTACTTTTCTCCTTATTTGATTCTCAACCAGTGTCTTCCACTCTTTAAATTTATTAAAGGTGTCACTTTTATGTTTCAAAAAATAAATCCAGAATTTTCTAGAGTAATCATCAATAATAATGAGAAAGTATTTAGCATCCATGAGAATTGTTGAACTCAAGATTTTCAAGTTTCGTGTAAATCTACACATGAATTTTGATGATAACAAATGAATTCAAAGAATAAAGGAGTCTCAAGCTCAGGTTATCCACACAATAAAATCAAGCACATTAAGAAACCAAGTATGAGCAATAAGAGAACAAGTTCACATTAAAGTCATAGAATAATATTGTAAATCTCTTAAAAATTCGAAATTAGGATTAAGACTCAAAATTAATATTTTATCATAAAGCATTAAAATACATTTTCCATATGTGCATGAATATTTTGAAAATTAAATTTAAAAATTTTGAAAGATGATTGATTGTCATCTTTCACATGTGCATGACATGATTAAAGGTTTGAACTTTGAAAATATTAAGATGATTGATTGTCATATTTCATATGTGCATGTTTTATTTGAATATTTTCAAAAGTGATAGATGTTTTTCTTGACTTATGCAAAAGGTATATGTCTTTGTTTGGAAATTTTGAAAAATAAAGTGTGCTCTTTTTGTCATATGCAAAAAGTAAAAGATTAGATTTGAAATTTTTGAAAAGTAAAGTGTGCTCCTTTTGTCACATGCAAAAAGTAAAAAGATTAGGTTTGAAATTTTTGAAAAGTGAATATTGATGTTTTTGACATATGAATCTTTTTAAATTTGAATATGAAGTCTCATATGCCTATAAATAGATCATTTGAGAGCTTCACATTTACAACACCAAGAGTATACAACATTCATTCAAAGTTTTCATTCTCTCTTCTCTAAGCATTGAGCCTTAACCCTTATTCATTTTGAGAGATATAGTTTGCGCTGTATTGTTTTTATTTCACTCATTGAGGAGTGTTTTCTGATAGCCTACCCACTATCAATTCTTGTATCAGTAAAATGGTGTGTACAACCCTTGTATGTATAGAAGGTGTTCTACACGGGAAATAGTTAAATCACCAAGTGTGAGGTGATTAGAAGTGTAGATAGTGTTCTACGCGGATTCTTTGGAGCGGTGCTGCTCAAAAGTGTAATAAGTTTCTATCTCCACCTGAAAGAGATTAAATAGTGAATTCGGGGATCCTCAAGGGGTAGCTTGAGGCAAGGACGTAGGCAGTGGGGCTGAACCTCGTTAACATACTGAGTTTGCTTTTCTCTTACCCTTACTCTTTATATCTATTATTGTTTCATATTTTTTTTTTATTTTATATTATATATTTTATTTATAATTGTTATTTTTTTAAATACAACTCAATTCACCCCCCTCTTGTGTTAGTCATCTTGACAACAATTGGTATCAGAGCTAGAGCTCTGTTATAAGATTAACTATCTTTTGAGTTAAGATCTTATGGCTAACATTACAGCTTCATTTGGTGAAGGTCAATCTAGCAGTCGACCTCCACTCTTTTGCGGAGACAATTACTCATTCTGGAAAGTTAGAATGAGAATATTCCTTCAGGCTCAAGGTCGAGAAATCTGGAAATGCATTGTAAATGGACCTTATATTCCAACAAAAGTGGTTGATGGAGTAAATGTCAAAAAGTAAGAAAAAGAGTTTGATCGTGAAGACGATAGATTTTATACTTTGAATTTAACTGCTATGAATTTATTATATAATGCTCTCAATGGTAATGAGTTTAATAGAGTAATGACTTGCACTACAACAAAGGAAATTTGGGATAACTTGGAAGTTACTTATGAAGGAACTTCTCAAGTCAAGGAATCAAAAATTTATATTCTTACTCATGAATATGAAATGTTTAAGATGAATGATGATGAATCTATTTCTAGTATGCACACTCGTTTTACTAACATCATAAACAGCTTGACAGCTCTTGGCAAAGTTTATTCCAAAGTGGAGATAGTAAGAAAAATTCTCAACTCTCTACCAAAATGTTGGGAATCAAAAGTGACAGGGATTCTTGAAGTTAGAGACCTCAAGAAGCTCAAAGTGAATGAACTCATCGGGTCACTTATCACCCATGAGTACACATTGAAAAGAGGAGAAGAAGAAGGAAAGCCAAAGAAGAGCTTGGCACTTAAAGTTGTTCCATATGAAAGTGAAAGTGACGAAGATGAGGAAAATGACGACAAAGATGAAGAAGTTGCGATGATAACAAGAAGAATTCAGAGGTTCTTAAAGAAAAATAAAACTCCTCCGAGGAAATCTTTCAAAAAGTTTTCCAAGAAAGATTCAGGTAAAAATGACACTTTAATTTGTTATAAATGCAATAAGCCTGGTCATATCAAGTCAGATTGTCCTCTGCTAAAGAAAAATCAAAACAAAGCAAAAAAATAATGAAAGCTACATGGGATAATGATTCAAGTAGCTCAGATAGTGAAGCAAGCAATGGAGAATCAGCAAATCTTTGTTTTATGGCTAAAGATGACATTGAGGTAATAAATCTTGATAATATTGAAGATCTTTCATATGAAGAATTGCAAAATATTTTAGAAGATGTATGTGAGGAATTTGAAAAATTGGGTATCAAGTATACTGCTTTGAAAAAGAAAAATTCTTTTTTAACAAATGAAATTGATATTTTAAGAAAAGAAAATATTGTTTTGAAAGATGAAAATCTTGAGTTGAAGAAAAAGAAAACTAATTTAAAAAATATTATTGAAAACTTTACGATTGGAAAAAGAAATTTTGAAAAATTTCTTGGTAGTCAAAGATGTGTTTTTGACAAGGCAGGCTTGGGATATATGCCGAAACAAAAATACAAACCTTATAAAAACTTCTTTAATAATCATTCTACATCAAAGCCCAATATTTAAAATTCTTTTCATAAAAATAATTTTGTTAAAAAAGAATACTATTATAATCACTCAAGTTCTTCATATGTATCACATGCTATTTGCAATTTTTGTAATAGAAATGGTCATAATTATCATGCTTGTCCTATTAGAAGAAAACATACAATGACTATTAGGGCCATATGGATACTTAAAAATCTTGTTTCTTCTAATACTAATAAATAAAGGACCCAAAGAACTTGGGTACCAAAAAAAATTATTTTAATTGTTTTTATAGGTGTGCATGAAGTTCTCCACAAATAAAAATAAATGGTTTTTAGATAGTGGATGTTCAAGACACATGACGGGAGACAAGACTAAGTTCTTTGATCTTAGATCTAAAGAAGAAGGACACGTGATATTTGGAGACAACTCGAAAGGGAAGATCATGGGAATAGGTAAAATTGGTAATAAGTCTTCTATCATAATTGAAGATGTTTTACTTGTTGAAGGTATAAAACATAATCTTTTGAGCATAAGTCAATTATGTGATAAAGGATTTACAGTTACTTTTAAAATGGATAAGTGCATTATTTTGAATGATCATGATTGTAATATTTGTTTTATTACTTTTAGAAGCAACAATATTTATACAATTGATTTTGAAGAAATTACCTCACAAGATCCTATTTGTTTTTCAGCTCAAAATGAAACTAATTGGTTATGGTATAGAAGACTAGGTCATGCCAATATGGAACTTATTTCCAAACTTTCAAAAAATGATCTTGTGAGAGGTTTACCAAAGGCAAATTTTCTTAAAGACAAAATTTGTGATGCATGCCAATTTGGTAAACAAACAAAAAATTCTTTTAAAACCAAGAAACATATTTCCACTACTAGACCACTGCAACTGATACACATGGATCTTTTTGGACCAAATAGAGTTGCAAGTTTAAGAAGAAAATATTATGCATTTGTTATTGTTGATGATTTCTCTAGATATACTTAGGTCATCTTTCTTACTCATAAAGATGAGGCACATAATGCCTTTACCAAATTATGTAAGAAAATTCAAAATGAAAAGAGTTATACTATTTCAAGTATCCGAAGTGATAGGGGAAAATAGTTTGTTAACAAAAATATTGAAACATTTTGTGATGAAAATGGTTTTGTGCATAATTTTTCTGCTCCTCGAACTCCTCAACAAAATGGGGTAATAGAAAGGAAAAATAGACCTATTCAAGAGATGGCAAGAACAATGCTTAATGAGAACAACTTGCCTATTTATTTTTGGGCCGAAGCGGTAAGTACTGCATGTTATGTTATAAATAGAATTATGCTAAGGTCCAAATTAGATAAAACCCCCTATGAGCTTTGGAATGAGAAAAAGCCCGACATTGATTACTTTCATGTATTTGGATGCAAATGTTTTATTTTAAATGACAGGGATAATTTAGGCAAGTTTGATGCAAAATCTGATGAATGTATCTTTCTCGGGTATTCTACTAATAGTAAAATTTATAGAGTATTCAATAAAAAGACTTTGACTGTACAAGAATCTATGCATGTATTATTTGATGAATCTAATTCTCTACTCTCCAAGAAATCTATTGATGAAGAAACAGGAGGTATAAATAATACGGAAAGTCTCAATCTCAACAAAGAGAACACAATAGAGGAAGTCCAACATGGAGACATCAGGAAAGATCATCAAAATTTAATACAAGATGCAACCAAACGGTGGAAATTTGTGAAAGATCATCCAGTGGAACAAATTCTGGGAGAACCTTCACGAGATGTAAGCACTCGATCATCTCTTAGAAACATTTACAATCATACTGCTTTTCTATCTCAAATTGAACCTAAATATATTGATGAAGCACTTCTTGATGAATTTTGGATTCTAGCTATGCAAGAAGAGCTTAATCAATTTGAAAGAAATGATGTTTGGACACTTGTTCTTAGACCCAAAAATCATACTATTATTGGAACAAAATGGGTTTTTAGAAACAAGAAAGATGAGTTCGGAGTCATTACTAGAAATAAGGCTCGACTTGTAGCCCAAGATTTCAATCAAGAAGAAGGAATCGATTATGATAAGACATATGCACCAGTCGCAAGATTAGAAGCTATTCGAATGCTACTTGCATATGCTTGTTATAAAGATTTCAAACTTTTTCAAATTGATGTTAAAAGTGCTTTCTTAAATGGTTTTATAAATGAAGAGGTATATGTTGAGCAACCTCCAGGCTTTGAAAAACATATTTCTCCAAATCATGTTTTCAAACTCACAAAAGTACTACATGGACTCAAACAAGCTCCTAGAGCGTGGTACGAGAGACTTAGTGGTTTCTTAATTGAAAAAGGCTTTTCAAGAGGAAAAATTGATACAACTCTTTTCATTAAATATGAAAATGATGATATTCTTTTGATTCAGATTTATGTTGATGATATAATATTCGGTGCTACTAATGAAAATATGTGCCAAGTTTTTGCTAAGACTATGCAGGAAGAATTTGAAATGAGCATGATGGGAGAGCTTACATTCTTTCTCGGATTGCAAATTAAGTAAGCAAAAAGTGGGACGTTCATCAATCAATCAAAATATATTAAAGAATTGCTGAAAAAGTTTGGGATGGAAGGTGCTAAGGAAACTGGCACACCAATGAGCCCATCCATTAAACTTGATAAAGATGAATCCGGCAAAACAGTTGACTCGAAAGTATATCGAGGTATGATTTGTAGCTTATTATATTTGACAGCCAGTAGACCAGATATTATGTTTAGTGTGTGCTTATGTGCACACTTTCAAACATCTCCAAAAGAATCACATTTAATTGCAGTTAAGCGCATTCTTAGATATCTTAGTGGTACAATTAACTTAGGGTTATGGTACCCTAAACACACATCTTTCGATCTAATCAGCTACACAGATGCAGATTATGCTGGCTGTAAAATAGATCGAAAAAGTACTAGTGGAGCATGTCACTTCTTTGGTCGTGCACTAGTTTCCTGGTTTAATAAAAAACAAACTTCTGTTGCACTATCTACTGCTGAGGCAGAATATGTTGTTACGAGTAGTTGTTGTGCTCAAGTTCTTTATATGAAGCAACAATTTAAGGATTTTAAACTTATGTACAATCACATTCCAATCAAATGTGATAATACAAGTGCTATAAATCTTTCAAAGAATCCAATACAACATTCTCGGACCAAACATATTGAAATTAGATATAATTTTCTTAGAGATCATGTGCAGAAGGGCGATATTGTATTATAATTCACCAGTACACATGATTAATTGGCAGACATTTTCACAAAACCCATACCTAAAGATAGACTATGCATGATTAGAAGAGAAATAGGAATGATGCATGCCATGGATATCTGCTAGATACTTTTATTTCATTATCTTAAATGACCTACAGAAACTTAAGACGTTTAGCCTCATCATTCAAATGCATTTGCTCCTCATAAATCATCATGCCATCCTTGTCTAAAGGATTAGGCAATCGAAATGAAGAGGTAAGCAAGGATTTCAAATCCTTATTCTGTTGCTTTAACTCTACTATTTTTTTATTTGACTCATAAACAAGTCGTTGAAGTACAGAAACAGTTTCGCTAAGCTTCTTAATTTCGCGAGTTTTGGACTGCAACCAAGCAGAAAATGCGACGATAGATGATGAGTATCGAGTTCTGAGACCCACAAGCTCGTAAATGGCATCATGATCTGATTTATTAGCTAAATCAGTCTCTTGTTGCTTCATGGCACCCACGACAGATGCAAAAATAGATTGAGACTGAGGTGAAGGATACCTCAAATCTTGATCAAGAGAAGCACTGAAGGGAAATCTACGAGCCATTGAAAAATTGTAGAATGAGAATGCAAGCAAATTGCAAAGATGAGAAGAAAGCTTGATGCGAAATAGATAAAGCTAATGATTGCTCTTATAGAAACGGAAATAAGAACAAGACAAGCTTACAAATCATGATAATATCTCATTTTTCAGCAACATCAAGCGGATCAAATCTCTACACCGAATTGCCAGAGCTACACCTCCAGCCTTTGCAGGTTTTGTCGGGCACGGGTGGTTTCAATTATTCAGCTCTTTACAAAATCTCCTTCCGCACCGAATTACCGAAACTAGGCCTCCAACCTTTGCAGGTTTTGTCGAACACGTGTGGCTACGCACCGAATTCTCTACAGTCTCTACTAACACAACGTTTTATTTGTCTATTGGTTATTGTAGGAATATATCTTATTGAGCTAATTATGATTCCTTTTTAATGATGCCAAAAGAGGGAGAAGTTTTAGACTAGAATATTAACATTGTTTAATTTGCTAAACTTGTTATATATGCTTGGAATTATATTTATATTTTTGCTTGAAAAACTAACGCACATTCTCAGAGGGAGCTTAAGTATTCATACAGGTCTCAAGTTCTATCAAGCATTTGTCATCATCAAAAAGAGGGAGATTGTTAAACTCAAGGTTTCAAGTTTCGTGTAAATCTACACATGGATTTTGATGATAACAAATGAATTCAAAGAATAAAGGAGTCTCAAACTCAAATTGTCCATACAATAAAATCAAGCACATCAAGAAACCAAGCATGAGCAAGAAGGGAACAAGTTCACATTAAAGTCATAGAATAATATTGTAAATCTCTTAAAAATTTGAAATTAGGATTAAGGCTCAAAATTAATATTTTATCATAAACCATTAAAATACATTTTCCACATATGCATAAATATTTTGAAAATTAAATTTAAAAATTTTCAAAGATGATTGATTGTCATCTTTCACATGTGCATGACATGATTAAAGATTTGAATTTTGAAAATATTAAGATGATTGATTGTCATCTTTCATATGTGCATGTTTTATTTGAATATTTTCAAAAGTGATAGATGCTTTTCTTGACTTATGCAAAATGTAGATGTCTTTGTTTGAAAATTTTGAAAAGTAAAGTGTGCTCTTTTTGTCATATGCAAAAAGTAAAAGATTAGATTTGAATTTTTGAAAAGTAAAATGTGTTCCTTTTATCACATGCAAAAAGTAAAAGATTATGTTTGAAATTTTTGAAAAGTGAATGATGATGTCTTTGACATGTGAATCTTTTTAAATTTGAATATGAAGTCTCATATACCTATAAATAGATCATTTGAGAGCTTCACATTTACAACACAAAGAGCATACAACATTCATTCAAAGTTTTCATTCTCTCTTCTCTAATCATTGAGTCTTAACCCTTGTTCATTTTGACAGATATAGTTTGCGCTGTATTATTTTTATTTCACTCATTGAAGAGTGTTTTCTGATAGCCTACCCACTATCAATTCTTGTATCATTAAAATGGTGTGTATAACCCTTGTATGTATAGAAGGTGTTCTACACGGGAAATAGTTAAATCACCAAGTGTGAGGTGATTAGAAGTGTAGAGGGTGTTCTACACGGATTCTTTGGAGTGGTGCTGCTTAAAAGTGTAATAGGGTTCTATCTCCACCTGAAGGAGATTGAATAGCGAATTCGGGGATCCTCAAGGGGTAGCTTGAGGCGAGGACGTAGGCAGTGGGGCCGAACCTCGTTAACATACTGAGTTTGCTTCTCTCTTACCCTTACTCTTTATATTTATTATTGTTTCATATTTTGTTTATATTTTATATTATATATTTTATTTATAATTGTTATTTTTTTAAATACAACTCAATTCACCTCCCTTTTGTGTTAGTCATCTTGGCAACAAGAATTGACCTTGGTAGGGCCCCATAGGTTTGAATGAACATAGTCAAGAGTCTGTTTTGTTTGGTGGACTCCACTATTAAATTTTACTCTAGTAGATTTACCATGAACACACTTCTCACAAAAAGGTACAGTACCAGGGTTCCCTTCCCCCAACAGGCCTAAGTTCCCTAACTTTAGTAATCCCTGTTGGCCTATGTGGCTTAATCTCTTATGCCAAATTAGGACCTTGTTTTCTGTCCTGTGATGAACAGGGGATGCCTAAGCTATCACATCATTTTCAAGAAGGATATATAACGCGGTCGTTTGCAGTATAGCTTTGGGATGTCGATTCCACAGGGAGATGGATTGAGAAATTGAAGAACAGTAATGAAATTAACAAAAAGATTAAATGAGTGTGATAAGTAAATTTTAGAGTGTGATGTAAATTAAAACTAAATGAGTAATTTGAAAAATATAAAAATGAGACGAAAAGTATAGCGTAGGGAATTCCTTGTGTATTTGTGGTATTCAAATTTATTCTTAATTCATTGATAACTCAATTAAGAATTCTATATCCAAATTCTTAATCGGAAGATATAACATTAATAACCAAAATTTAAATCACATGTAACTCTTTGAAAAATCATTCTTCGCGCTTAACTCTCATAAATTGTTATTAATATTGAGAAAATCCAACGACGACAATATACCTAAGAGGCGATATTGCAGTAGAGAATTAAATCAATATAGATAATCAATTGCTCCAAACATAATTATAGAACTAATTCACTCAATAGAAAAAGCATGACTGAATCCATAAACGAAATAGATTCTATAATTATTTGAAGACGAAAAAACATCACAAATAAATTGAGAATAATAGAACAAAAGAGATTTAATATTTAAAGACCAAATACATGAATAAAAAATAAATTACAAATACCATCACACACACAAGTTCATCCCTAGCCCTCCTTGAGAATTTAGTTACACATATTGAAAATATGCAACAAAACTTCTCCAAGGGATAATATGGAAGAGCCAACCATTATTTTCTTCTCTCTTCTTTGGTTTTTCTTTTCTTTTCTAAAGCTCTCAAAATAATGGCTCTTCTAAAGCATCCTCCCACACTAAGCATTCTCTTAGAACACACACCCCTTCCTTTTATTTATATGCATCCTTCATGCAAGTTGTCATGACAAAATCATCATAATTTCAACTTGTTTTGCCATGTGCCATTCTTGAATCCAAGTGATTTGTGAGTTGTCATTTTGATCATTTGTTTTCCCACCATGCATGAGCTGGATTTTGCTTGTAGGTTGAGAGTTTCAATTTTGCTTCTCTATCCATTAGTTGTCTTGTATGACTTAATATCTTGTGGTCAAATAATTTGTCTACAAGAAACTTGAGTGCACTTCATCTTGCATATGAATTGATCATTGAATTTCCAAGTTGGTGTAGGAGTGCTTGCTGGAAAATATTATGATAACATTTGGATTTGATGCAAGTGGCTGAAAAATATCCAGGAACGTCAAGTGCAGGTGCGTTCACTTGATGGTCGATTTTGTCTTAGATTGAGTGGATATCTCTTCAAACATAAAAAAAAAAGTTATAGATATTTCTCTTGCGGTTCTATATCATCTTGAATCAGCTCAATCGGAGATTGGATGAGAGAGTTATGCCCATATTACGAAAAGATGTCAGAACTGTCTAAAATTCCGCAATTATCTTCATTTGCTCCTAATGTCTCCATTTGTGTCCTAAATCAAAATATAAGAATAATGAGTATATTTAGGCATCAAATAAGAATAAAGTATTAAACATTAAGAGAGGAAAATATGGCATTTTATATTCTCATCAATATATTAAATTATGCTTATATCTATTTCAAGATAAATGACCATTAATTTTAATAACATGAGTTATATCCATTATTTTCTCATTTCTTTTAGTATTTAAATAGAGTATTTAGATTGCATTTTTGTGCACTCATCACACCCCCCAACTTACTCATTGCTAGTCCCTAGCAATTTTCATATAAAATGATGAGAAAGACCAAATAAAATCACACATAGGGGCCATCAAGACACATTTTTCATATTTACATATCAAAACAATCTTAGAAATTCAATAACCCTTTCACATGTAATTCAAATATAGCAATCCACAGAGTGTGTATGTGTTTCAAACTATTTTTATCAAATCAGTGGTTTCGACAGATGCAACATTAGAATATCTTAAGCAAAAAGGTTCAACTCCATAACTCACGGGTATAGAAGTGTTTCATGTATGGGTTCTCTATATGGAGTTGACAAAAGTTTACATTTACTCTCATAGAAATTTAGCCAATTATATATAAGTAACAAGTAAACATTGATCTTATGATAGGAATACTAACAAATAGGATTTCCACCATTCTTTCCACAAGCATACTTAGGATCAGAAAAATCAACACAAAGGGTTGTAATGTGGCTTAGGGTTGGGGTTCATAAGAAGAAAAGGTGAAGAGGTTTCAAAAACTTCCAAGTATACACAAAAGGGAATCTGTTAAATTTTTCAGTAGACTATACTTTCCTTTTGATGTACTTTTCAATTTTTTAGATTTTTGACTAAGTACACTTTTCCATCTTCTTTTGCCACTGGTGTCTTCGCAATTTGATGAACTCTTTCATGAATAATTTGATGGACACATCTAGCACCATGCCATTTTTGTCATGGTTTTTTTTTTTTTTTTTTTTTTCAAATGATAATTTCACACCTAGTACACACTTGGAAGTAAAATGGTAGGAAAATATAGTGTATAAGTTATACTCCAATGTGGAGAGGTATGGATGATATAGATATGACAAGAAAAGGTCATATGTGTATATTGGCTCAAAATTGGCTGTTAGGGATCTATGATAAAAAGGCTCAGTTTGAAAGGCTCAAACGTTAATCCTAAGTTGACTTTCGTCATATCCCAAGTATATCCACCATCTTACCACAAACCATGTAATGATATTCTCAAAATAAGTGTCAAATTCAACAGATCAATGGATACTTATCACAATTTCTATATTTGTAAGCTCTCAATTCTCACAAAATTCACATGAATACTTGAGCAAAATAATTCTTTAGTTACATGTGTCAAATCACCATATTACCACAAAGTTTGGATAAGTGCATAAAAAATTTTCTGTGAATGCTTTAGCAAAATGATTTAAGTTGGGTTTGTTGAATTCACCAAGATGGTTATGAATGAGCATGAGTATCATGTGTGAAAAGATGCCTGTGTGAAAAAAATTTGGTAATTTTTTATATATTGATTGAAATATGCCACAGAGTTTAAATAACAGATTTGTATTTCCACCCCCCAACTTAAATGAAACATTGTCCTCAATGTTTAATAATCAAAATTGGATGGGGAGTAACTAAAAAGGGTAGGATACATCTGATGTGTGATGTAGATAGCTCGCTAAGCGTCAAAAGTAGTGATCTGAAATGACAAAATGATACTATCCTGCAAACAAAAATAAAGAAAACAGTAGTAAATAAAAACAAAACAAAACAAATAAGATGATAATAATAATAATAATTATTGTTGCATGCTGTGGTCAAAGTTGGTAGACCAAGTTTACAACCAGACTATCTTCCACTTCTTGAACTATTCCTCCTGGGTAAAAAATGAAACGCTTATTTGCCCAATAAACTCGGTGCTCGAACTTCACAAGTAGGTGGCAAGGTTTAAGATTAACTTTGGTTACTTGCCCACTTGAAGGAATCTGTTTTTCATTTTTCTCAAGAAACTCCTCAAACTTCGGTTGCCAAGCCCATCTGTTATAATCTTGAGTATTATAAAAAATTGCACAAATATTAGCTACATCAGATGAATCACTGATAGGATTATACTCAAAATCAACAATAAAATTCTCAAGGGGATCAGAATCATGAGTTGTAAAAACTTTCCTGTCTATGAGTGAGTCAATCATATATATCTGCTAGCACTCGTGATTCTTCACAGTTTCTTGTGCCATATGTTGACCATGAGGTATAGACTGAGCTTGAGAAAGGAACTTACCTTGCTCATTTACACTCAAGAAACTTGTTATTTTAGATACCTGCCTCTTTATCTTCTTTTGTTCTTCAACAACCGTTTCGTCAGTGGTATTTTGACTGTGGAATGTTGTAACTACTTCCTCAAATTCCCTAATATGAACATAGGGGTTTTCAATTTTTAGACCATGAAAAGTCGGAAGTAATTGTATCATTCATGTTTTAAAATTTACGTGACGAACATTAGGTGAGAACATAATACAGGATGGTGTGGTTGTTCGTGCGGGATGAAAATAATCTTGGAGGGTTCTAACAGGTTGGTCCACGTGTTCACTCATCGCGTTAGAATTGGAAGAATTATCAAACAAACGATTAGAAAAATTAGATTCTGAATCTGATTCTAGCACGGGTCTATTAGCAAACCGTCCAAAAGAGTCTCTGTACCTGCGCATGCAAAGTAAAGAAAAGCGTAATACTGAAAAAAATAATTACGAAAAGAAAAGTAAAATAAAATAAAGATGCAGAAAGCTAAAAAGAAAATGAACGAAGCTACCGCTCTTTTTTTTTTTTACAAACTACTAAAAAAAATCTACAAATTCTTTTACTGTCTCCCCGGCAACGGCGCCAAAATTTGATTACGCCCAAAGAATAACGCGGCCGTTTGCAGTATAGCTTTGGGATGTCGATTCCACAGGGAGATGGATTGAGAAATTGAATAACAGTAATGAAATTAACAAAAAGATTAAATGAGTGTGATAAGTAAATTTTAGAGTGTGATGTAAATTAAAACTAAATGAGTAATTTGAAAAATATAAAAATGAGACGAAAAGTAGAGCGTAGGGAATTCCTTGTGTATTTGTGGTATTCAAATTTATTCTTAATTCATTGATAACTCAATTAAGAATTCTATATCAAAATTCTTAATCGGAAGATATTACATTAATAACCAAAATTTAAATCACATGTAACTCTTTGAAAAATCATTTTTCGCGCTTAACTCTCATAAATTGTTATCGATATTGAGAAAATCCAACGACGACAATATACCTAAGAGGCGATATTGCAGCAGAGAATTAAATCAATATAGATAATCAATTGCTCCAAACATAATTATAGAACTAATTCACTCAATAGAAAAAGCATGACTGAATCCATAAACGAAATAGATTCTATAATTATTTGAAGACGAAAAAACATCACAAATAAATTGAGAATAATAGAACAAAAGAGATTTAATATTTAAAGACCAAATACATGAATCAAAAATAAATTACAAATACCATCACATACACAAGTTCATCTCTAGCCCTCCTTGAGAATTTAGTTACACATATTGAAAATATGCAACAAAACTTCTCCAAGGGATAATATGGAAGAGCCAACCATTATTTTCTTCTTTCTTCTTTGGTTTTTCTTTTCTTTTCTAAAGCTCTCAAAATAATGGCTCTTCTAAAGCATCCTCCCATACTAAGCATTCTCTTAGAACACACACCCCTTCTTTCTATTTATAAGCATCCTTCATGCAAGTTGTCATGACAAAATCATCATAATTTCAACTTGTTTTGCCATGTGCCATTCTTGAATCTAAGTGATTTGTGAGTTGTTATTTTGATTATTTGTTTTCCCACCATACATGAGCTGGATTTTGCTTGTAGGTTAAGAGTTTCAATTTTGCTTCTCTATCCATTAGTTGTCTTGTATGACTTAATATCTTGTGGTCAAATAATTTGTCTACAAGAAACTTGAGTACACTTCATCTTGCATATGAATTTATCATTGAATTTCCAAGTTGGTGTAGGAGTGCTTGCTGGAAAATATTATGATAACATTTGGATTTGATGCAAGTGGCTGAAAAATATCCAGGAACGTCAAGTGCAGGTGCATCCACTTGATGGTCGATTTTGTCTTAGATTGAGTGGATATCTCTTCAAACATAAAACAAAAAAGTTATAGATATTTCTCTTTCGGTTCTATATCATCTTGAATCAGCTCAATCGGAAATTGGATGAGAGAGTTATGCCCATATTACGAAAAGATGTCAGAACTGTCTAAAATTCCGCAATTATCTTCATTTGCTCCTAATGTCTCCATTTGTGTCCTAAATCAAAATATAAGAATAATGAGTATATTTAGGCATCAAATAAGAATAAAGTATTAAACATTAAGAGAGGAAAATATGGCATTTTATATTCTCATCAATATATTAAATCATGCTTATATCTATTTCAAGATAAATGACCATTAATTTTAATAACATGAGTTATATCCATTATTTTCTCATTTCTTTTAGTATTTAAATAGAGTATTTAAAGTAAATTTTTGTGCACTCATCAATATATAAACCACTCTTCATAATATCTTTCATGACTAATAGAGATTCCTTAGAAACCATTAAGACACCACACTCAGACTTGAATGTATGACTTGGTTGGTCTAACATTTCAAGAGAAATCAAATTTCTCTTCAACTTAGGTATGTACCTTACATTTTTTAGTAGACTCTCAACTCCATCATGTAGTTTTAGCCTTGTAGTACCACACTCAGGGGGCACATGTGAAATGAGCACCCTTGGTCTACGATCTACTCAGACCCTAGATTCATATCAAAAACATTTAATACTTATGCACTATCATAACCATCACTAACAAAAACTGCTTTTCCCTCTTCTATGTTCTTGGTATTTCGAGACTGTTTCCTGTAAAGACAATCTCTCTTAAAGTGTACTTTCTTGTGACAATTGAAACATTTCAATTGTTTCCCTCTAGACTTAGACCTTGACTTATTGTTATTTTTCTTGTGACTTTGTTTTTCAGATCTTCCTCTAACATTCAACCCTTCCCCAATTTTGATTTAAACCTCAATCTTATTCTAAAGTTCTCTTACAAGCAGTATAGACTGAACTTCTTCTAGGGTTAATATTCAAGTAGGTTGATCTTCATCATACATAATAGTTTCTTTAATATTCAAGTAGGAAGAATCTAACGAACTTAATAATAGTATAACTTGATCTTCATCATCTATACTTATATCTATATTTGCAAGATCTAAAATTATTTTATTAAAATCATCAAGATGTTCATGAATAGATGTACCTGGGTTCATATTGAATGTATTGAGATGTGTATTCTTGTGAAACCTGTTAGCCAAAAACTTGGTCATGTCTAATGACTCAAGATTCAACCACACTCATGCAGCCGTATCATTCTTGGCCACTTCCCTTAGCACTTTATCACCAAGACACAAAGTGATGGAACTATGTGTCTTCTGTTGAATGAATGTCATCTCCTTATTCGAAGAGGAAGAATAGGGTTTCTTCTCCTCCTTCGATAAGAAGATGGCATCTTGGAGCTCTTATTGCACCAAAATGGCTCACATATTTATTTTTCACAGGTTAAAATCATTTTGGCCCGTGAACTTTTCTATTTCAAACTTTGCTGTCCCCATCAGAATCTAAGCTCTAATACCACTTGTTGGTTTTAGAGATTACAACAAGACGTTGGCCAAGTTTGATCAAGAACTCATAGATCAACAAAAATATGAAAAATAGTAAAGTAAATCAACAATAAGCTAGTTAAACTATAAAATCAAGAAGACGAGATTTATGTGGTTCGGCCCTAATGGCCTACATTTACAGCTGGAACAGCAGTACCAAACTCTTTATTCATAGTAATGAGAGATATATAAGCTAACCTGACGATTACAAGCAATATAGCCATCAATTTCATCAAGAAATCCTAACCCTAGACTACCTCTGTCGCCCCTCTCACTCTCTTAGAATACAAATATCAGAGGAATGTAAAAATGAATCTCAATCATTCTTACACTATACAAACTCATATATATACATGTATGACAAATGATAGAAATGCCCCTGACTTAAAACCAAATAATAGATCTAATCTGAGTCATCCATCATCTTGATCTGAAACGAAGTGTTGAGAAAGCAAATTATAAAGAAATGCTTGACACTTGTAACAAGCATAATATGCTCTCTAACAAAGAATATGTCATTGAGATCCATTGTGATACTTGTTCTTCTTCTTGGTTTTCTACCAAAAGTTTTCTAGAACTACAAATACAAACTAGTTTACAATTACCACAAACTGATATGGGTTTAAGTATTAGTAACCCATCCCAAAGGCCTTTTAACTAAGAGTAGAACATACTGACAGAATTGTGCCCTTGTGTTAGGGGTGAAATATATTTCTAAGCTGAAGGTTTCTTTGGCGATTTCTATCTAAAAGTCTATTGTGTAGGTCTTTCTAAATTTTTGTTGCAGTATCCATGAATAAAATGGTAAATGCAACATCTTTGAAAATTGAATTAACAAGCTAAGATATTACCATGTCATTACACCTCAACCACAAAGGAATCATCTTCAACATGCTTGGGCAAACTTCCATTCACGAATATTGCAATCTTGTTATTTGCATTGATTGCCATTGACAGTACTATTAAGACCATGTCTGAAAATTACCATTGTAAGCCCATGTGTAACCAGTATAGTTCCTGGATTTTCTCATGATGAAGAAAATATGGGTAGTTTTGCAAATGAACAGAACAACTCATGAATAGCTCGAACTCAACTCATGTATACTTTAGTTTGAACTAGGTTCTTTGAGTTCGTTTTGAAGATGGTAATATTATATATATGTGTGTTATATATTACATGTTAGTTATATTTTATATACTTAATTATCTATAATTAATTTATTTATAGTTTACGATATTTGATATATATATTATGTTTCCAATTAATGTGTATGGGATAATTTATATAATAATATATTATACGACGATAACTATTGATTTATTATATTATGTATATGTATTAAATAGTTTAGTTTATTACATTTATCTTGTGTATTATTCTTTTAATTTATAGTATAAGTTGTTTTTATAAAAACTTATACCATATTTTGAATCTAAAATATTTAGTTGAATGGTAAAATGGTTTGATTTTTTTTAAGTAAAATGTAAATTCTTTTAACTAAGCAAAAGATAAGATTCAAAAATTTAAAAATAAAAAATTGAGTTCGAGCTCGAGCTCAAGTTCGAGCTATTCAATTTTTAGTCATTTGTGTGTTTTTAGATGAGCTTGACTCAAATTTGAACAACTTTAATAGTTAACAAACCAAATTCGAATAAGGATATTCAAGTTCAAGCCGAATTCAAACAAGCAAACATGTTAATTGAGTTCGAATACTCTTGTTCGGATTCGACTCAATTCAGTCCTAAATATGAGTTTGAGGGATTATCACATGGATTTGGAACAACGAGAAAATCTATTTAAGAAATCTCAAGATCTTGAAACAAAAAACTTGAACTTATTGATGGAAATCTGAATTTCTATATTTGGAACGACGAATATCACAGGTTGAGCACTACTTTTCCACCAAAATGAAAACTATCCAAAGCAACTAGGGTGGAGATTTTCGCTCCTTGCATATTTATCTCAGGTCACAAGGCATTCTCCATTCCTTACTTTCCCACACACCCACCATAAAAATGGTGCTGTTGAGTGCAAGTACAATCACGTGGTTGAAATCTCATCTATATTGGGATGATGCATTCCAATTAAATTGCATGCTACCTTAGTAGCATGTCGTTTCCTTCCACCTTTCTTTGTTTCTCCAACTTTTCATGTCAGCCGCTCCTTCACCCATTTAGCCCCAATAAATTTCAATTCCATTCCACTCTTTGTATCTTCCTTGACTACAATTCATCTTATGTTGATTACAATTGTTTGGACCCAACCATTGGCTACATATATCTTGCATGCCATGTTGTGTTCAATGCATCATTATTCTCATTTCAAAAACTCACCCAACCATCCACCACTCATCCTTAGTTCACACTACATGAATATTATTGGTTATAAACGGTGTGCGGGAGAAATCCCAAGCCCTCTGAGCCAAACCCAGCTAGCCTAAGACTATCAACAAAGGCTTAAAACATGAAGCCCAAACCACTATCTTAGGGCCCATCGGGCACACCAGGTGCACACAGGGCATGGAATTACAGTGGTGCAAAGCTAACCTACGCAGAGTTTCCCATGCAATTGAGTGCTAACGGAAGAGCAGTATAGTACAACCATGTCAAGGGAGGCCACATTGCATTACGTGGTGACCACACTGCATTAAATGGGGACATGCTACATTAATTGCTCGACCAAGGAATCACGACATGACACGGTGAGGAATCTCTTGTTAGATAGCAAACTTTCAAAGGAAGAGATCGACTTGAGGTACGGACGACATCTCAAAGCCCCCTTCCCTCCTATCAGAAGATCGCCGCGCAAGTATATAAATACTTCCACACACCTCATAGGTGCGATCTATCTCGGATACTCTACTATTTAGGTTTCCATTACCCGAATTCTTATCTCTCATATTGACTTAGGCAATAAAGGAAACAAGCCACCCATAGCCACCCTTCTCACCCTCTATGCATGTAGTTAGAAGATGGAGCGCTTGAGATACGGCATCGCCCAAGCCACAAAACATGGCATCAACAGTTGGTGTCGTCTACGAGATCCTGAAACTGTGAGAAAGCTAATGGAAGAGGTTGAAACACCCCTCCATGAGAATGTCACCTTGGGGGGTAATAATGATGGCCCTGAGGGTGGCGATAATAACTATAACTCAGAACCTTGACGTGAACTAGAGGGAGACACAGTCGAAGAGGAGAAGCACCAAATGCACCTTAAACTTTGAAAACTTGGAGACAAGCATGCAGAAAAGGCCAAACTGCTACCATAAACTTCGAAAACTTTGCCGTCCTCTATGGACCAACTGCTCAATAGCACTTACCTACCATACAGTGCGGAAGTAATGGAGGTCCATCTCCTGCCAAGGTTCAAGGTCCCACAGATCGAGGCTTACAATGGAACCAAGGACTCAGTTGACCACCTAGACACGTTCAAGTCCCACATGTCCCTCCATAAATTCCCATGACATGTGGCATACAGAGTTTTCTGCCTCACCTTGAGGAGAGCCACAAGGACATGGTTTGACTCCCTACCACCCAGCACCATAGATAGATTTGACAAATTGGTGCGCATTTTTCTAACTCAAAACATGGCAAGTCAGAAGAAGAGCCACCCTGCTACCTACCTCATAACAGTAAAGTAGCATCCGAACCAAAGTTTAAAGTCATATTTGGAGAATTTTAACAGGGAGCGAATGACAACAAATGATCAAGACGAGAAAATCAGCCTGGCGACCTTACCTGGAGGGATTGGGCCACGAAGTCCCTTTATGATTGAAATCGCTCATCAAACACCCATCACGCTAGGAGAATTCGTGGACCATGTTGATGACTTCATCAACGCCGGACACACCTTCTAGGAGCTCTCCGTCCTCCGCCAGTCCGAACTTGAGCAGGCAGACAGAAGGACTATTAGAAAGGGTGGCCGAGGAGGGAACGACAAGAAGTCGATGGAGGCAAGGCACGGAGAGGTCCAGACACCTCAAAGATAGTTTGGTGGCCATGCGCACTCCAACCTAGCAGTGGAGAATGATCAAAGCCACAGTCCACAATGGGAGCAATAATGTTCCCCCAAGTTCTACACCAATTGTTGCACCAACAATAATCAAACGGAAGACTACTGCTTGAGGAAGTGGCAGCTATAGAAGAGGGAGGCTCAAGCCAATCAATGGGAATATGGGAGGCGACCTTGGAGGCCCAACGGATGTGACTAGCGTAGGAGGAGCAAAAGCATAGATGGATGTAGGGAAGACAGACGTCCCTTGAGAAGCCCCCTGTCAAAACCCACCTCGGGGGACGATCCCATTGGTGAGGTCTGGACAATAGTATGGGGTACACTAGGGCTAGGCCCTTCTCGTCGTCCGAAAAGCCCATGCCCGAAAAGTAAGGTACACAAAGGTATTCACAATGAGAAAAGTTCATCTCGGCTCGAGGAGTCTACCCGAGGACTGGCCCATGCCCGACAAGTAAAGAAGGAGTTATGCGCCCCCATGACTATGCCCTCGTTATCTTTGCCAAGATATCCAACTACATACCCGGAGGGTTTTGATTGACAATGATAGCCCCATGGATATCTTATACCGAGAAACCTTCACCCGAATAGGGATTACTTCGGACCAATTGCACCTAGCCTCAATGCCACTCAAAGGCTTTACGGGAGACGTGCTCTAGCCAATAGGGGCCACATCAAGATAGCCTTGTGGGTGGCATCCACGAAGGTAGATTTCCTGGTGGTCAAATTCTCCTCCTCTTACAACGCCATTCTGGGCCAGCAAACCCTAAACCGTTTCCAAGTGATCACTTTAACATATCATTTGAAGATTAAATTCCCGACCCTTGTAGGGGTAGAGGAAATCTTGGGAGAGCATGAAGTGGCGAGGGAGTGTTACACACATAAACTGACGCCCAAATCCCAGGAAGTCTGCGTCTTAGAAAAGAGGTGGACCCCACCAACCCAAGGATTAAAAAGGCTGCAAACTTCTGAACTGGTGGATAGTGGAGCACTTTGAGTAGAATCATGTAAATGGACCATGTCCTCCCGTTGTAATCCACAAAAGAATAATAATAATAATAATAATAATAAAAGAATAAAAACTTTGCGCATTCCTTTTCTCCAACTTTGCTTACACCAGTCTTAGTAAATCCACACGACTCACCAATATTGAAAATCAGGTCCTTAGACTTGCCACGAAGTAAGGTTAAGGTCCGTGCCTCAAACCTCACCCATACACAACCTGGTCTGAGTACAAATTCTTTGACTTGTTGGCCCTCGTACGAAAGTCCGAGTCCCTCAACTCGCTACAAAGTAGGGTTAGGGTTTGGGTCCTGAGCCTCACCCATATTCAACCTGACTTGATAAAAAATAATCGTAAAAAAAAATGGGGTGTAGATAAATGCAATACAGAAGAAACAGGCTAGACATTCTCTTTAAATATATTTCAGAATATACATAAAGCCCCTTAGCCAAACCAAAAAACAAATATATATACACAAGCAACTAGAAACAAAAGGAAGGGAAATAGGAATCCTGGAACATCACGGGGAAGAAGAGGCATCGCCAAACTCTTGGGGCATTTCGTCCAGACCAAGGACTGACTGAACCAAAAAGCCTTTAGGTTGGGGTCCAAAGAAAGAAGGTTAACCATTCTCAAATCCCCTGTAAGGTTAGCCACCATATGGTCTCTCATCTGCTTGAGACCTTTCTCGTAACCATACATCCAGGCCTCGTTCTGAACTACAGGCTCGCGATGGAGCTGGGACCTGAGTTCCTTGACCTCAGCTTTTAAGGCATGAGCTCAATCTTGGTACTGCCAACCCCTGATTCATAGTCTCTAATCTATAGAGTGAAGCCCGATGTAATTATATAGAAGTTGGGTTTGTCTGGCCTCTAGTCCGTGCCATCCCTTATCAGCATCTACCAGTCGAACATTCAGGTCTTGAACCTCATCAACGGCTCGGTTCTTCTTTTCCAGAAGGATCTTAGACTCTTCATACTAGTTAGCAAGCTGTTGTTTAGTCATCGTCAATTTGGCATCCTTGCACTCCAATTGCTCCACCCTCGCCTCCAGTTGCTAGCGAAGCTTGCCGTTTTCTCGGTGCCACATCTGCACGAACTCTAACAAAGAGACATTGGTAGCGAGCGAGCTGCGTTCATTGCTCCTCTATTCAAGGTCCCACTCGCCTTCTTGGGACAAAAAAGTATAGCAGCATGTTGAGGGCCTTTTAGAACTCGACGAACTGCTTTGAAACCTAGGATAACGTGGGGGGTTAAAATAGACGAACAAAGCCACTAGAACATGCAAAGCACGAATAAAATGAGAGGAGATGGTGTACCTAAACAAACGCCAGCTTCAGCTCCAAAACTCCTTCTCCATAGTTTCGGACCTAGCCTTCACGAACCCAAACCTCGCTGTCGTCTCCACATGTTGTGCAACAATTGCGATCAAAGGCATCCCAGATTCTAGGGAGATCTCCTATGGAACATGGTCCACAGGCCCCCTTCCACTGCTTGGAAAGCCACCTGACTCCCTGGCGCTTCCTCTTTCGAGGGCAAAGGAGGTTGAAGAGGAAGTGTCTTTGACAACTATAGGATTGTCTCGAGCAGAAGAGTGCCTCGACTCTTGGACGGGGAATTGTCGATGTTCATCCAAAACAAAGTGAGGGAGCTCACATCAAGTTCTAAAGAAACCCCCACGGACAGTGACAATATGGACACACACTCCTTCATATGATCTGAGACCCGCAAAGGGTTCGGGGTAACAAAGGGTATCGAGTTGGCAGTAGCGAAGGGGGAGTTGGCTCCCTTGCCACGGACTCTGAATGAGCCACCTTTGTCCACTCCAAGAGCTCTTCGAACTTGGTTGGCCCCCAATATGAGCATCGTCTTTTTGGGCCAAAGTTTCCTCAAAAGAAGGCATTCATTGGCAAGGCATCGACCAACGAAAGGTCTGAAAAAAGAGAGTTTATGGTGATATCCTCTATCTCATCCTCCTCCCCTGACATGGTAGCCTGATGCGAGGAGTCGACTTGGCCTCGCGTACACCTCAAAACCTTCAACGCCTCAGGATGTGGACCGAGAACTTCGTTGAGGATTCCAAGTGAAAAGAACACCCCGCACGCGTGCGGGCCCTAAGGACGAGCATTACCCTCATCATGGGAGCACTTGTTGCGGCCTCCTTCAAGAGGAGAAGCCACCCACTGCATCTTCGACAATGGAAAAGGAACCTCAAAATGATTACGGTCGACAATCTCGGACCAATTTTAGGACGTGATGAAACGCCAAATATTAATGTCCATCACTAATGCATCAATCTCGGCATTCAACAGATGGGCCTTCCCTCTCCATGCAGGACAGAAGCAACCTAGAGCTCTTCCCTCTCCATTAGCCAAATATTATATGACTTGGAATCTCACACATTCTGCCAACAAGCTCTAAGAGGAAACTCCCCAAGCTTGTCCTTCCTCTCTAGGAATTTCCAACCCGAACTAGAAATGAAGAAGAATCGTCTCTACCAATCTTTAAAAGAGGAATGGTGCTTCTCCAAATGGGCAAAGAATGTTTTAAGCACCTAGCATTAAAAGTTGCAGATGCTCCTGTCCAAGTGGTTCATGCGATAGACTAGCAGGAACTCCTTGGCCGTCATGTCAGGAAACTCTTATAAATTCCCAATACAATTAGGGAAGCTATATAGCTAGTGATCATTATCCTCAAGCCATTTAGGTTGATTTGCGTTGGAGCCAAATATAGAAAATTGAGAATCTCCCTCACTAGGTGAGGGAACAGTAACCTCAGGCTGTCGGGGAATATCACCTGATAAAGGTAAATACAAGTGGCCAAACTGCCATTATCCATCGCAGGCACCCCCTAAGAGTTCCAAAGCAATCTCCAACGAAATGTTGAAGGTCCACCGAATGATATGAAGGTTGTCCTCAGTTGCCTTGCTATCTTAGAGCTTCCCAATGAATATATCTTTGATAGAGATGGACATTGTAGTAGAGAAAGGGATGGGGTTGTAGAGGAAACAAAAAGAATGCAAGAAAGGAGGTTGTAGAGGAAACAAAAAGCATACAAGAAAGGAGATTGTAGAGGAAGAGAAAAGTTGCGATTAAAACGATAGAGTAAAGGAGAAGGCGAGAAAGTACTGACAATTGGTGCGGGAGCCAAGGCAACACGACGCAACATGGGCAAATGTTAGGAAAGTGAAAAACTGCCAACATAATGATGGCGGCGCAAAAAGAAGGGTGGGTACCACGCAATCCTCCTGGCGAGTGCCCCCCACGGACCAATGAGCCTTCTTGGACGTGGTCAAGTGACGTGCAATCCATCGAATCTACGTGGATAGGCATCAATAATGCCTCCTGGAACTTTAGAGAGTCCAACAAACACGAATAATAGATGGAAATGTATTAACTAAAGAATGAATGGTTACAGTGTGAGGTGGGATGAGCCAGCTCGTGACACCCAATCCACCAGCCTACCAACCTAGCAAGAGCAGCCGAGCTAGTCTACGAAGATATGGAAACCCCAAGCCCAAAGATGGCATCAAAAACTTAATTTCCACCATACCTTTATGCTAAGAATTCGCGGGGTAATGTGTGAGGGAAACCTCAAGCCCCTAGCCAGCACCAAAAGTTCAATTCCCACCATATTTGTATATTGGGAATTTATTGGATACTATTCGGAAAAAATTCCAAGCCCTTTGGGCTGGACCCAACTGGCTGAAGACCATCAATAGAGCCTCAAAACCTAAAACTCAGACCACTATTGGAGGACCCGTCGGGAATTCTAAGTGCACATAAGGAATAGGAATCAGCAACTACATAGAGTTTTCCAGGCATTCGAGTGCTAATAAAATAGTTGTATAGTACAGTCATATCAGGATAGCCCACTTCGCATTAAATGAAAACCACGCCACATTAAATGAGGAACACATCGCATTAAATGCTCGGCCAAGGAAGCATTAAATGCGGTGCAAATATATCTTATAAGACAATAAACTGTCAAAAGAGGGATCAACTTGGGGTACAGACGACATCCCAAAGACCTACCCTCTTGTCAGAATATCTCCTTGCAAGTATATATATATATATATACCCCACACACGTCACAGGTGCGATCTCTCTCGGATACTCTACTATTTAACTTTCCATTATCCAAATTTTCACTCATCATACTTACTTAGGCATTAGAGGAACCATAGCTTCCCGAGCAACCATTCTCACCTTCTATACATGCAGGTAGATGATGAAGCAGTTGAGATACAGTATTGCTCAATCCTGCTGAAGACAACATAATCAATGGGTATTCTGAGTATAAAATATGTCAAATGGCACAGTTAAATGCTTCATAGCATGCCTTGTTGTAAAGGAATTTCATCTACAGCCAAGTATTGATTTTGCTTCCTTACATATACTGTGTCTTCCTCAATGCAAACTCCATCTCGTGAAAGTCAAGAAAACAATCCACTGTCTCTAGCTCAAGTATGAGGGCAGCTATAGAGTGTACTAGCAAATGCGGCGGTTGGCTCACAATGGCTCCTGTATCTTCTTCGGGAACTTCGCATAACTCTACAAACAACTCCCACCTTTTATTGTGACCACACTGGGGATACTTACCTCACTGGAAGCCCAACTTACCACGCACAAATGAAGCACATGATCGACCTCGACTGTCATTTTGTTCAAGACAAAGTTGCATCAAAATAGCTGCAAGTTCAATTAAGCTCTTCTCCATTCATGATCAACTGGCCAATGTCCTAACGAAGCAGTTGTCTCACACTCATTTATCATCGCTATGTTACAATCTTAACGTACGTGTATGCCTTATCGTTGCATGGGATTGCAGAAGCATATTGGAGATAAGAGCCACAGCTCAAAGGAGCCTCTAGATAAAGCTGAACACATCAATCCAAATAAACCTAAATGATAATCATTTTGTACTACTAGATCATGTGATATAGAATAAATATGTAATCTAGAAGAAAAATTCTATATACCAAATTATTATCTTACTCTCATCCTATTATATATATAAGATGTGATAAATTTATCCCTATTAGATAATATTTTATTGGATTATTCTTTATTATCTAATGATAATAAATACGTCATATCTTATATAATGGAATGAACATATGATGAGAATGTGAAGCATAATATTTAAAAATATCGAACTCTGTAATATATGTCATGTATGGTAAGTTCGTCAATAAATACAGAGTAGCTGCACCAACATGGATGAGCGACTTCTACATATAAATTTGGTGCATGTTCTTTTCTTATATAGTGCAATAAATTGTAAAATCATATTTATAATAAATTAAATTTAATGTGTTACTTTGTCAAATTATTTTTATAAGATCTTTTTATAGGCCTAATAAAACTCAAATTGACAATTATCATTTGGATAATGTTTAGCTGCTTCATACGGTTAAAAAAATAGTTTGTCTCCATTTCTAAATTTCTTTCTTGCTTTTCTAATTTTTTTTAAGGCAAGCATCTCATAGATATAATAAAATAATTACAGGATACAAGTTTTAGTAAGGTGAAAATCCTCAACAATTATCCAATACAACAAATACAAAGCAGACAGCAAAAATAAAAAGTGATTTTAGCCACAGTCGCAGCTCCCATCAACCCTGATTAAAAGGATACCTAAAGCAGTTTTAAAATAATCTAATAAACAGACTATTTGATTGTGACTAAAAGTCATAGCAAAGGAAGATGTTCTACATTCTATTGAGCTATTCTGGCTGATAGGAATCATCACATCCATTTTATCTTGATCACAGGTTAGGAAAAAGCAACTAAAGGAGAAATCGATGCATTGGAGGAACTTCATCGCCAACTGTGGTGGTGCGTGAAGAGCACACGCTACACTAAGGAGAGAACGGATAGCTCAGATCGAGGTATCCCAAGCCGCTAATCTTGTCTGTGCTGCACATGACAACTAGTGAACCACCGAAGCTCAGCGGTGCATGGGAAACCCGCGTATGTAACTCACGCGTCACCCTTTTGGGCAGTTTTCTTTAACCCTCTTGGAGATCATCGACTAGGGAGACTAAAGATCCGACGTGTGGCTATGGAAGATGTCCAGTAAGCAATAGATTGGGATTCTCTTGTGCCATGGAAAACAAACTATAAAAGCCTAAAAATAAACCTACAAAGGTGGAAAAAAAAACCTTATGGGAAAAGTCACAAAGGACTGGACAGAAGGGAGAGAGGAGCCAAAGCTCCATCCCCACTGGACACAAGATGTGAGAAAGACTCTAGAGAGAAAAATGTATTTTTATTGCCTCACTTTTCTATTTATCAAACTTAAGAACTTGCTTGGCATTTCCTTCAATGTCTACGTTTCTAGGAATGTGAGGTCTGGAAATAAAGATTCTTAAGATGTGAGACTAAACTCACGTTTGCACATGATTGGGAATATGATTAGATTCTCGTTAATATGAAATTCTTACTTTTTTGCTTGTTTTCGAATAATCGTGTAGAATTTGCTCCACAAAATATCCTCATATTTTTTACGATTTTGCAACCAACTGTTTAAATTTATCATTGTTTACAATTAACTTCCCTCAATCTATTTTTTGTCCAATTCACAAAGGGCAATGTTATTTATTAATTATATAATTACCAAAAATTTAAAATGGTAATTTTCTCCATTTTTAATTAAAAAAAAACATTCCAAAAGAGGTGGGAATGTAGATTGCCTTCAAAAATGGGTTGAGATGGAGATCATCCCCTTAAGTTCATCCAAGCATCGTAACCTTTTAGGATATTTTTCGTAATCCTGAAACATTAACCCCCAAATCCCATTAGGATCATAAGTAAAAATACAAAATTAAAAATGTATTGTTGTAATGAAACGAACGAAGCAAATTAGTGTGACAGCTGCCGCCCCCTGTGCCACCACTAAAATTATGTGAATGACCCAACCACTATTATTTTAAATTCTGCATAGTGACTTGTATAGTGATTTGCTTAGTAACTCGCATAATAATTTCAAAACCTATAAATAGGAGTTTCAGTTGTAATGAAATTCATAAGAAAATATATAAAGAGAAAGAAAGTTTCAGTTCTTAAGAGTTTCAGAGAGAATTTCTTATATATATTTCTGTTTTGCAATAGTAGTTTCTGTTTTTAGTTTTATAACACGTTATCAGTACGACGGTTTTACCAATTCTGAAACTAGTGACTTTATTCCTCTGTAAGTTTTTCAATATATTATTTGAAATTTTTGATATATTTTATTGATGATTATCTGTGTGAATTTATAAATATATTTTCTGAAATACACATATTTATTTCATTATTTATATGTGTAGAAAATGGCAAATCTTACAAAATTGGAATTTGATGCTCTTGACATATCTGGGAAAAATTATTTATTCTGGATACTTGATGCTTAAATTCATCTTGATGCAATAAACCTAGGAGAAACTATTAAAAAAGGAAATCAAGCATCCCTGCAGGACCGTGCTAAAGCAATGATTTTCCTTCGACACCATCTTCATGAAAAATTGAAAACTGAATATCTTACAGTAAAAGATCCCTATATTTTGTGGAATAGTTTAAGGGAGAGATATAAATACCAGAAGACTGTCATCCTCCCAAGAGCTCGTTTTCAATGATTGCACCTGAGGTTGCAAGATTATAAAAGTGTTAGTGAGTATAATTCTGCACTTTTTAAAATAAGCTCAGTATTAAAATTATACGGTGAGAAAATCACCGATGATGATATGCTAGAGAAGACTTATACTACATTTCATGCCTCGAATGTGCTCTTGCAGCAGCAGTATCGAGAGAGAAAGTTCAAAAAATATTCTGAACTTATATCATGTCTTCTAGTAGCTGAGCAGAACAATGAATTCTTATTAGAAAACCACCAGTCACGCCCTACTGGCTCAATATCATTCTCTGAAGTGAATGGTAATAGATTTGTATCATTCCCAGAAGTGAATGGTGCATACTTTAGAAGAAATCAGAGGCGTGGACGTGGTAGGAGAAGTTATAGAAATGTTGGTCCCAGAAGTGACAATATTAAAATGGATAATAATATACCGTATCACCAGAAGTGGTACAATTTAGAAAGGGGTAAAAATTCCCAGAATAATTCTTCAAAGAAAAGTGAAGAGGTGTGCCACAGATGTGGAATGATTGGACATTGGTCACGTACCTGTCGTACGGCCAGGCACTTAGCTTATTTATATCAAACTTCTATTAAAGAAAAGAATAAAGTGCATGAAACAAATTTAATAGAACTATCAGATGATTTATTAGATTCAATAGATATAGACATTACTCATTTTGATGTCTCTGATTTCTTTAATCATCCTGAAGGTAGTATTGAACACTTAATTGGAGATGAAATTGTTCCACTCAACTAATGTATTTTCTTTTTATCTGTAATAAAAGTTTTGTATATTTTGTATAATCATGGATCACATTGATGAGTTTTTTATCTCTGAGTTGAATGATAAATATATATGTCTGGCTGACAGTACTACAACTCACAAAATTCTAAAAAAAAAGAAATATTTTCAAAATCTAACACTAAGTAAGGCTTATATCCATACTATATCAGGTTCATCAGATTTAATTGAGGGTTCCGAAAGAGCTTATATTGTGTTGCCTAATGGCACCAAATTTTGTATTGATGATGTTCTCTTCTCTTCACAATCTAGAAGAAATTTATTGAATTTCAAAGATATACGTCGTAATAACTATCATATTGAGACGACCAATGAAGACAGTAAATAGCATCTTCTCATTACTAAAATAATATCGGGCCAGAATCTCGTATTAGAAAAACTGTCTGCTCTATGTTTTGGATTGTATTATACAAATATGAGAACAATTGAATCATATGTGGTAATGTACCAGAAGTGCATTGACCTAAAGTATTTATGACTTGGCATGATCGCTTTAGACATCCGGGTTCTATAATGATGAGACGAATTATTGAAAATTCGCATAGGCATCCCTTAAAAAATCAAAAGATATTTCTACCCAATGAATTTCCGTGCTCTGCATGTTCTCAAGGTAAATTGATTATCAGACCATCTTCCTCAAAAGTCATTGTTGAATCTCCATCTTTTTTACAAAGAATTCACGGAGATATATGTGGGCCTATTCATCTATCAAGTGGACCATTTAGATATTTTATGGTTCTAATTGATGCATCTAGTTGATGGTCACATGTTTGTCTGCTTTTCACTAGAAATGCTGCATTTGCTAGACTTCTTACTCAGATAATTAAACTACGAGCACAATTTCCTGAGTATTTATTTAAAACCATTCGATTGGATAGTGCAGGTGAATTTTCATCTCAAGTTTTTGATGATTATTACATGTCAATAGGAATAGATGTTGAACATCCTGTTGTCCATACACACATACAAAGCGGTTTAGCTGAGTCTTTGATCAAAAGGCTTCAACTAATCGCTAGACCTTTACTTATGAAATCAAGACTACCTGTTTCTACTTGGAGACATGCTATACTTCATGCAGTATCTCTAATTCGCATTAAACTAGCTGCATATCATAAATATTCTCCATTACAGCTTGCATTTGATCAACAACCAAATATTTTTCATCTTCGTACTTTTGGATGTGCTGTATATATTCCAATTGCACCTCCACAACGTACAAAAAGGGCCCTCAACGTAGATTTGGGATATATATTAGGTTTGATTCTCCATCTATTATTAGATACATTGAACCCCTTACAGGGGATATGTTTAAAGCACGTTTTGAGGATTATTATTTTGACAAATCCAATTTTTCATTAATGGGTAAAGAAAAATCGATGCCTGAAGCACGACAAGATATTACTTGGGATAATAAAACCCTGTCTCATTTTGTTCATCCTACAAATGAATGTAAAAAGGGAAGTTCAGAGGATTATTCATTTGTAAAATGTTGCAAATCAATTACCGGATGTATTTACTAACACTAAAGGTGTAATAAAATCTTATATTCATGTTGTTAATACTCCAGCAAGGATTGAAGTTTCTGAAGAACAAATTGTCAAAACAGCAATAGGTGAATCTAAAACACGCCTGAAGCGTGGAAGATCTATTGGTGCAAAAGACAAAATTTCCAGAAGGAAAAGAATACAAAATGAATTTGGTATTCCTGAATAACACGTACCCACAATACAGGCTATAAATATAATGGGTGTTCCTAAAGAGCTCAAATCTTCTATTCCAGAACTTCCTGAAGAGAAAACTCCTGAAGAATATAAATCTCCTGAAAAGAGACATCCTGAAGAGGTGTATCATGAAATATTTTCCTCTGAAGAGGAACAGGTACCTGAAAATAATGAGATTTCAATACATTTCATAAAAACTGGATAAATTCTGGATAGAAATAAAACTGTTGTCGACAACATATTTTCATATAAAATAGCCATTGACATTACCAAAAGTAATGACGAAAGTGAGCTAAAAAACGTCGAAGAATGTCGACGTAGAAATGATTGGCCAAAATGAAAAGCAGCTATTGAAACTGAATTAAATTCGCTATAAAAGCGAGAAGTATTTGGACATGTTGTCCAAACACCAAAGGATATAATACCTTTTGGATATAAATGGGTATTTGTACGAAAACGTAATGAGAAAAATGAAACTTTACGGTACAAAGCACGGCTTGTCGTACAAAGTTTCCTGCAGAAACCTGGGATTGATTATGAAAAAACATACTCTCCTGTTATGGATGCAATCACATTTAGATTTTTGATTAGTCTGGTTGTTACAAAAGGATTAGAAATGCGGTTGATGGATGTGGTCACTGCATATTTATATGGATCCTTAGACTATGACATATATATGAAAATTCCTGAAGGATATAAGATGCCTGAAGCATCTACAAGTACATCTAGAAATATGTACTCAATCAGACTAGAAATATCTTTATATGGGTTGAAGCAATCTGGGCATATGTGGTATAATCGCTTAAGCGAATATCTATTGAAAGAATAATTTGAAAATAATCCTATATGTCCATGTGTTTTTATTAAGAAATCAGAATCCGGATTTGTCATTATTGCGGTTTATGTTGCTGATTTAAATATTGTGGGAACTCCTGTAGAGATCTCAAAAACCGCTATATATTTAAAGAATGAATTTGAAATGAAAGATTTTGGCAAAATAAAATTTTGTCTCGGCCTGTAGCTCGAGTACTTGCCAAATAAAATTTTTATTCATCAGTCCATGTATACTGAGAAAGTCCTAAAACATTTTTATATGAACAAATATCATCCCCTGAGTACTCCAATGATTGTTCGAACACTTGATGTGAAAAATAATCCATTTCGGCCTTGTGATGATGATGAAAAAATTCTTGGTCCTGAAATACCATATCTCAGTGCAATTGGAACTTTGATGTATATTACAAATTGCACTCGACCAGATATTACATTCTCAGTTAATCTGATTGTAAGATATAGTTCTGCACCAACTCGAAGGCATTGGAATGGCATTAAACATCTCATTCGTTACCTTCATAGTACGGTTGATATAGGATTATTTTATCAATGTGGATCAAGTTCACAATTGATTGGGTATGCAGATGCAGGTTATCTTTCAGACCCACACAGAGGTAGATTTCAAACTGAATATTTATTTACTTATGGAGATACTGCTATATCATGGAGATCTGTTAAGCAGACACTATCTGTTACTTTTTCAAATCACTCAGAGATCATTGTTATTCATGAAGCAAGTCGATAGTATATTTGACTAAGATCAGTTATTCTACATATTCAGGAAAAGTGTGGACTTTTCATGATCAATAATAGCCCAACAATTTTATATGAAGATAATACTGCTTGTATCACTCAAATCAGAGGAGGATATATCAAAGGTGACAGAATCAAACATATTTCACCTAAATTCTTTTATACTCATGACTTCAAGAGAAAAGTAAAATTGATTTCAAACAGATACAATCTAGTGATAATCTGACAGATTTATTCACAAAGACGTTACCAACTTCCACATTCAAGAAGATTATGCATAATATTGGAATGTGAAAACTCAAATATATTTTGTCATGCACTTTTCAGGGGCAATAAATGTGCTGATTGTACTCTTTTTCCTTTGCTGAGATTTTGTCCCACTGGGTTTTCCTCTGCAAGATTTTAATGAGGCAATCTTAAAGTATTTGTGGATACATAAGAAGACTGTACTCTTTTTCTTTCACCATTGATTTTTCTTCCCACTAGATTTTTCCTTGGGCAAGGTTTTAACGAGGCAAATTCCTTATGGACGGTCATTCAAGGATGAGTGTAATGAAACGAACGAAGCAAATTAGTGCGACGGTTGCCGCTCCCTGTCCTACCACTAAAATTATGTGAATGACCCCACCACTATAATTTTTAATTCCGCATAATGACTTGCATAGTAACTTACATAGTAATTTCAAAGCCTATAAATAGAGATTTCAGTTGTAATGAAATTCATAAGAAAATATAAAGAGAGAAAATTTCAGTTCTTAAGAATTTCAGAGAGAGTTTCTTATATATATTTTTATTTTGCAAGAGTAATTTCTGTCTTTAGTTTTATAACAATTGCTAATATATTGCCTTATATAAGTCATATATTTTTAATAATAAAAACTCTATTCAATACTCCTACACCACACCACTGTTGCAAAAAATAAAAATAAAAGCAAAAACATAATGTTGTTATGAAACTTAAAGAAATAAACTACTATTGCAAAAGAGAAATAAGAAATTCTCTCCGAAACTTTTAAGAACTAAAACTTTCTTTCTCTCTCTATATTTTCTTATGAATTTCATTACAACTGAAGCCCATATTTATAGGCTTTGAAATTACTATGCAAGTTACTATACAAGTCACTATGCAGAATTTAAAATTATAGTGGTGGGGTCATTCACATAATTTAGTGGTGGGATAGGGGGCGGCTGATAATTTCGTTTGTTCATTACACTCTCCCTTGAATGACCGCCAATAAAAAATCTACCTCGTTAAAACCTTGCCAAGTAAAAACCCAGTGGGAAGAAAAACCAATGGTGAAGGAAAAAAAGAACAGTCTTCTTATGTATCCACAAGTGCTTTAAGATTGCCTCATTAAAACCTTGCAGAGGAAAATCCAGTGGGACAAAACCTCAGCGAAGGAAAAAGAGTACAATCAGCACATTTACTCCCCCTGAAAAGTGCATGACAAAATATCTTTGAGTTTTCGCATTCCAATGTTATGCACAATCTTTTTAAATGTGGAAGTTGGTAACGCCTTTGTGAATAAATCTGCTAGATTATCACTAGATCGTATCTGCTTGACATCAATTTCACCTTTCTCTTGAAGTTCATGAGTATAAAAGAATTTAGGTGAAATATGTTTGGTTCTGTCACCTTTGATATATCCTCCTCTGATTTGAGTGATACAAGCAGTCTTATCTTCATATAAGATTGTTGGGCTATTATTGATCATGGGAAGTCCACACTTTTCCTGGATATGTTGAATAACTGATCTCAACCAAATATACTCTCGACTTGCTTCATGAATAGCAATGATCTTTGAGTGATTTGAAGAAGTAGCAGATAGTGTCTGTTTAACAGAATTCCATGATATGACAGTATCTCCATAAGTAAATAAATATCCAGTTTGAGATCTACCTCTGTGTGGGTCTAAAAGATAACCTGCATCTGCATACCCAATCAATTCTGGACTTGAACCACGTTGATAAAATAATCTCATATCAATCGTACCATGAAGGTAACGAAGGACATGTTTAATGCCATTCCAATGCCTTCGAGTTGGTACAGAACTATATCTTGCAAGCAGATTAACTGAGAATATAATATCTGGTCGAGTGCAATTTGCAAGATACATCAAAGCTCCAATTGCACTGAGATATGGTACTTCAGGACCAAGAATTTCTTCATCGTCATCACAAGGACGGAATGGATCTTGCTTCACATCAAGTGTTCGAACAATCATTGGAGTACTCAGGGGATGAGATTTGTCCATATAAAAATGCTTTAGGACTTTCTCAGTGTACATGGACTGATGAATAAAAATTTCATTTGGCAAGTGCTCAAGCTGCAGGCCGAGACAAAGTTTTGTTTTGCCAAGATCTTTCATTTCAAATTCATTCTTTAAATATATAGCGGTTTTTGAGATCTCTTCAGGAGTTCCCACAATATTTAAATCATCAATATAAACCGCAATAATGACAAATCCGGATTCTGATTTCTTAATAAAAAAACATGGGCATATAGGATTATTCTTAAATCTTTCTTTCAATAGATATTCGCTTAAGCGATTATACCACATACGTCCGGATTGCTTCAACCCCTATAAAGATCTTTGTAGTCTGATTGAATACATATTTCTAGATGTACTTGTAGATGCTTCAGGCATCTTATATCTTTCAGGGATTTTCATATATATGTCATGGTCTAAGGATCCATATAAATATGCAGTGACCACATCCATCAACCGCATTTCCAATCCTTTTGTAACAACCAGACTAATCAAAAATCTAAATGTGATTGCATCCATAACGGGAGAGTATGTTTCTTCATAATCAATCCCAGGTTTCTACAGGAAACCTTGTGCAACAAGCCGTGCTTTGTATCGCACAATTTCATTTTTCTCATTACGTTTTCGTACAAATACCCACTTATATCCAACAAGCATTACACCCTTTGGTGTTTGGACAACAGGTCCAAATACTTCCCGTTTTGCTAGCGAATTTAATTCAGCTTCAATAGCTGTTTTCCATTTTGGCCAATCATTTCTACGTCGACATTCTTCGACGCTTTTTGGCTCACTTTCTTCATTAGTTCTGGTAATGTCAAGGGCTATTTTATATGAAAATATGTTGTCAACAACAATTTTATTTCTATCCAGAATTTCTCCAGTTTTCATGAAATGTATTGGGATCTCATTATTTTCAGGTACCTGTTCCTCTTCAGGGGAAAACATTTCATGACACACCTCTTCAGGAGGTCCATTTTTAGGAGATTTATACTCTTCAAGAGTTTCCTCTTTAGGAGGTTCTGGAATAGAAGATTTAAGCTCTTTAGGAGCACCAATTATATTTGTGGCCTGTATTGTGGGTAAGTATTCTTTAGGAACACCAAATTCATTTTGTATTCTTTTCCTTCTGAGAATTTTGTCTTTTGCACCAATAGGTCTTCTACGCTTCAGGCGTATTTTAGATTCACTTATTGCTGATTTGACAATTTGTCCTTCAGAGACTTCAATCCTTGCTGGAGTATTAACAGCAGGAATATAAGATTTTACTACACTTTTAGTGTCAGTAAATACATCCGGTAACTGATTTGCAACATTTTACAAATGAATAATCCTTTGAACTTCCCGTTTACATTCATTTGTAGGAGGATCAAAATGAGACAGGGTCTTATTATCCCAAGTAATATCTTGTCGTGCTTCAGGTACCGACTTTTCTTTACCCATTAACGGAAAATTTGATTCGTCAAAATGACAATCTTCAAAACGTGCTTTAAACATATCCCCTTTAAGGGGTTCAAGATATCTAATAATGGATGGAGAATCAAAACCAACATATATCCCAAGTCTATATTGAGGGCCCATTTTTGTACGTTGTGGAGGTGCAATTGGAATATATACAGCACATCCAAAAGTACGAAGATGAGAAATATTTGGTTGTTGACCAAATGCAAGCTGTAATGGAGAATATTTATGATATGCAGATGGTCTAATGCGAATTAGAGATGCTGCATGAAGTATAGCATGTCCCCAAGCAGAAACATGTAGTCTTAATTTCATAAGTAAAGGTCTAGCGATTAGTTGAAGCCTTTTGATCAAAGACTCAGCTAAACCATTTTGTGTGTGTGTATGGGCAACAGGATGTTCAACATCTATTCCTATTGACATGCAATAATTATAAAAAACTTGAGATGAAAATTCGCCTGCATTATCCAATCGAATGGTCTTAATTGGATATTCAGGAAATTGTACTCGTAGTTTAATTATCTGAGCAAGAAGTCTAGTAAATGCAACATTTCTAGTGGAAAGAAGACAATCATGTGACCATCGACTAGATGCATCAATTAGAACCATAAAATATCTAAATGGTCCACTTGATGGATGAATAGACCCACATATATCTCCGTGAATCCTTTGTAAAAAGGATGGAGATTCAACAATGACTTTTGAGGGAGATGGTCTGATAATTAACTTACCTTGAGAACATGCAGAGCACGGAGATTCATTGGGTAGAAATATCTTTTGATTCTTTAAGGGATGCCCATGCGAATTTTCAACGATTCGTCTCATCATTATAGAACCCAGATGTCCAAGGCGATCATGCCAAGTCATAAATACTTTAGGGTCAATGCACTTCTGGTGCATTACCACATATGATTCAATTGTTCTTATTTTTGTATAATACAATCCAGAACAAAGAGTAAGCAGTTTTTCTAATACGAGCTTCTGGTCCGATATTGTTTTAGTAATAAGAAGATGCTCTTTACTGCCTTCATTGGTCGTTTCAATATGGTAATCATTACGACGTATATCTTTGAAACTCAATAAATTTCTTCTGGATTGTGAAGAGAATAGAGCATCATCAATACAAAATTTGGTGCTATTAGGCAACACAATATAAGCTCTTCCGGAGCCCTCAATTAAATCCGATGAACCTGATATGGTATGGACATAGGCTTTACTTAGTGTTAGATTTTGAAAATATTTCTTTTCTTTGAGAATTGTGTGAGTTGTAGCACTGTCAGTCAAACATATATCTTTATCATTCAACTCAGAGATAAAAAGCTCATCAATGTGATCCATGATTCTACAAAATATACAAAACTTTTATTACTGATAGAAAGAAAATACATTAATTGAGTGGAACACTTCCATCTCCAATTAAGTGTTCAATACTACCTTCAGGATAATTAAAGAAATCAGATACACCAAGATGAGTAACGTCTACATCTACTGAATCTAATAAACCATCTGATGGTTCTACTAAATTTGTTTCATGCACTTTATTCTTTCCTTTAATAGAAGTTTGATATAAATCAGTTAAGTGCCTGGCCGTACGACAGATACGTGACCAATGTACAGTCATTCCACATCTATGGCACACCTCTTCACTTTTCTTTGAAGAATTATTTTGAGGATTTTTACCCATTTCTGAATTGCACCACTTCTGGTGATATGGTATATTATAATCCCTTTTAATGTTGTCATTCCTGAGACCAACATTTCTATAATTTCTCCTACCACGTCCACGCCTCCGATTTCTTCTAAAGGATGCACCATTCACTTCTGGGAATGATGCAAACCTATTACCATTCACTTCAAGGAATGATATTGAGCCAATATGGCGTAACTGGTGGCTTTCTAATAAGAGTTCATTATTCTGCTCAGCTATTAGAAGATATGATATAAGTTCAGAATATTTCTTGAACTTTCTCTCTCGATATTGCTGCTGCATGAGCACATTCGAGGCATGAAATGTAGTAAAAGTCTTCTCTAACATATCTTCATCGGTGATTTTTTCACTGCATAATTTTAATACTGAGTTTATTTTAAAAAGTGCCGAATTATACTCACTAACACTTCTATAATCTTGCAACCTCAAGTGCATCCATTGAGAACGAGCTCTTGGGAGAATGACAGTCTTCTGGTGTTCATATCTCTCCCTTAAATTGTTCTACAAAATATAGGGATATTTTACTGTGAGATATTCAGTTTTCAATTCTTCATGAAGATGATGGCGAAGGAAAATCATTACTTTAGCACATTCCTGCATGGATGCTTGATTTCCTTCTTTAATAGTTTCTCTCAGGTTCATTGCATCAAGATGTATTTTAATATCAAGTATCCAGGATAAATAATTTTTCCCAGATATATCAAGAGCAACAAATTCCAATTTTGTAAGATTTGCCATTTTCTACATATAAATAATGAAATAAATATGTGTATCTCAGAAAATATATTTATAAATTCACACAGATAATCATCAATAAAATATATCAAAGATTTTAAATAATATATTGAAAAACTTACAAAGGAATAAGGCCACTAATTTCAGAATTGGTAGAACCGTCGTACTGATAACGTGTTATGAAACTTAAAGAAAGAAACTACTATTGCAAAAGAAAAAGAAGATATTCTCTCTGAAACTCTTAAGAACTAAAAGTTTCTCTCTCTATATTTTCTTATGAATTTCATTACAACTGAAACTCCTATTTATAGGCTTTGAAATTACTATACAAATCACTATACGGAATTTAAAATAATAGTGGTAGGATCATTCACATAATTTAGTGATGGGACAAAAGACGGCTGATAATTTCGTTCGTTCATTACAAATGTAAAAAATTAAGAATGATGAGTAAAATTTTTCATATATTATATATATATATATAAACACAGACACACGACACACGACACACGTTATGCCACACATTAGTCAAACTTTACATACCGTAACGGAAAATATTCGAAAACTATCCAAGTTTTGCTAACGTGGGGTACAACGGAAAATTGTTGAAGTCCAGCCCCCATTTGAGAGCTATTACCCAGAAACGATAAAAAAAATATCATTTATTTAGCTCGTATTTCATTTCAAAGATAAAAGAGAACCTACACAAATCTCTCTCAATTATGGGAACACAATAGAAAAGGAACCGAGATGGAAAATGCTAAATATATTTAAAGAAAAACTTACAAAATACTTACTTTTCTACATGTCTATTATTGATAGGTTGCAAATCATCAAATTTAATAGTCAAAATTTGAATTTGAAAAATACACCTAACGGAATGAGTTTTATGAGTAAAATTGCAAGTAAAAATGCAAGTATATGCAGCACTATTCATATGATACATTCTTCCTATAATGCTGAATGGAGTTCTTCCATTTTATCCTATTTAGTTATTGGTACCCGATCACCACAAGTAGGCTCGCCGGGAAGGATACAGTAGAGGTCCTTTGAATGCAAATTCAGGATGAGAAGGGTTCAACAGGAAAATCAACTAACCTTCATCTGGCATCAGGTTCATGTTCCACAACTAAACATTTTATCAAAATTAGTTAGTAAATGGAGTACACTAGCACAAAGGAAATAGGATTGCAGGTTCAGAACCATTGGTTCACTCATAATTAGAAACATGTAAGAATCATCAGTTTTTTCTTCGAAAACAGCAACACCAAACTAATGAGATGAAGATTACTTGAGAAATATCCCTGACTAAAGGAACCCACGGGAGCTCAATTCATAAGGTTAAACTGATCTGCTGTTTTTTTAAATGGTCATCACTCTTCAGATTGAATCTCAATGTCGCCCATGGCTTCTGCTTATGGAGTGGTGTCGAAGGAGCTGCTTTTGACCACGATTGTGGTGATCATCCTACAAGAGAAAACTCAAATCAATGCATTGGCTATGCCACCAAGAATTGAAATATATATGTTGAAATATGTGGCTAATATCTTATACGTGTATAACAGTAAGATGACAGCTGCCGGAGTGAGCGGAGCAGAACAAAATAGTTAAATTTTCTTAAGTACGTCCATACAATTAGGGTTAGTATTGAGACAACTCATGACTCTGCCAGCTCAGAAGCCAGCTCACAAAGCCTGACTCAGCAGTCCAGTAGCTAACAGATTACTGCTACGAGAATATTGTCGTTACAGAAAAGAATATTTTGGAATACTGTAGAATTGTATACGTGTCATTTTCTGTAAAAGAAGGAATCAAATTAGTTATATACTTTGCCTTTAAATAGCAATGGAATCTACTCTGTAATGGATCCGTTTTTGAATGAATGAATCTGATTTGATAACAATGCATTGTGCTAGACCTTTTTGCAAACATCTCTTGAGCACTTTATTTTAGCAATTAGTATAACTACATATGATGTAATCCTATTTTTGATATAATGAAATTTCCACGGCTCGCTCCTGTGGATATAAGCACACCGTCAAACCACGTCAAATTTCTGTGTGATTTTCTCTTACTTTCTCTTTTGATTATTCTGTATTATTCTTTGTAATTGCTGCATGGTAAGCATAGTTTCTAACATTACTCATTTCTTAAATGCCACTACATGAAGTAGAGTACATCTAAGATAAAAATCTCCACACTTCAGCTGACTCGTGGCTAGGCAATTTTTCTTTACAAGTACTCGTGGCTAGGCTACAATAACAAGCAGTGATCAACAAATTGACTTTCAGTAAAAACAGGATCAGTGACCAACACCTCCACCTTGGACTGGCTGCTGTCAAAGTTATTATAGTCCAAATCATAGCATTGATGAAACTTATAAGAGATGTGAGCAAGTGCAAAAAAATTGAAGAAATAAACAACTCATAACAATGAAAAAGAAACAGAAAAAAAAAACATTGCGCATGTTGCTTAAGAAAATTGAGAAAAACAAACTTATAATCCATTGGAGGGTGAAAACTCAAGACGGACCTTATGCAAAGAGGCTGCTGACTCAGACTGTACCATCTGAATTGCAATATTGCCAAATGATCGCAAAGCATCCAGTGCATCTAGTGTCAACTGCCACCCACATAGCGCAATAGCATCAGCACCAGTGCTAGAACCACAGCTATTACAACCAGCAGTTGCAACATTTCCATTAACCCAAGGGCAGAACTGGTTGTGATGGACAATTGGATCGAATTCCATAGCTTCATCATAGTTGCTTTTCCCTTTTGGAGGCCCTGCAAAATTACATCGACGATAACAAAATAAGAATAACAAAAATAAGTGAAATGTTAGAAAATTTAAAATATTATAAGACCTGCATAAGAAATTCTCATGTAAAAAAACCTGCATAAAATTGTAAATAGGTAATGGAAGTTGGGATGATAATGAACCAGGTTATACAGAAAGCTCACTAACCATTCTGATTTCTGAGCTTGGATATTACACTTCCAACAGTGTACGACTAACGACCCAGCACAGAACAAAATAGGGAATGTGATAGAGTCCAAAATGATCTGGGATGTGTTCGTATTCTATGCACAAGAAGACACATTGCTAATTGTTTTTATTGCATACAATATAATCAAGATGGCGATGCAGGCACAATTGTTTTGAGTGTTAGATCAGTCGGCACTGAACTTAACAGGATAGATCATGGTTCATGATGAGCGCAGAGGTAGGCTGATGTAAATGGAAGTCAACAACAACGCAAGAATTATTTCAAACCATGACAAATAACTGAGCAAAAAAGCATCAAGACAATTCAATTGTATGCACACGAGGAAATAACTGCTTTTCAGCCTTTTCCCAAAAGAATATGAATCAGCAGCAGCAAATGACAAGGAAAGAAAATAAATGCTTGATAGATGTCACTTGAAACACTCATCATGCCTTGTCAGATTTTTTCTTTCTTTTTCAAATTTCTGGCAAGGAATTCATTTTCATAAGTAATTTAATATTTTATTAAAAAGCGAAGAAGGCATAGCCTGAAGACACAAGAAGAATAAAATATGGAACACCTAAATGAAAAATTGGAACCAGGAACTCATTATTTGAGATTTTGCCGTTGGGAGTAGAGAGCTCTACCTTGCACTAATACACACAAGCGCGCATGTGGGTTATGGCATCTATGGATGTCATGCATATATTTGGGGAGTCAATGTTCCAATTTTACCCGTATTTTTAAAAAATAAGGGTCACCTATTTTGTTTCTATAGGGATTGTTTCTATAGGGACTCACTTATCTTGCCAACCTTAAGCTCAAATGCCCTACCTCTTGTAAAGACAAGGTGAAGGATAAGAATGAGAGGTCAAATCACAGTCCATGCACGTGTAAGTTATCAATTAAAATGAAAAAAACAAAGTAAAACAATCACTGATGTTTCATACACAAATCCTATAACATTATAGAAAAATTAGTAATGGAGTAACCCACTACATGTAGGTAAAGGTAAATAGCCTCAAGCTCCGAATGAGCAAAATCAAAACCAACACAATTGCCTTCATGTCCAAATTTTAATGTCTCTTCTTCTTGGGTCTTTCTACACAGTCCCAAAAGTTTTTCTTTCTCAGCTATGCTTCACCCAACTATCACGATTGCAGCACAGCAAATATTTTTTTTATAAGTAAAATATCAAGCAAAAAAAAAAAAAAAATCGATATAATAGGTCAAATTTCATATAAACAATCAAATCAGATTAAAAAAGTCATACAATTTAACACCGTCCTTAACAATGCATAACCTGACTCTAGGTCCAAGGAATTGTTTATTAAGGAAGATTTACCAGCATTTGTAACCTCTTTCCTCGTTGTTTTATTAGCATTGCAAGAAAGAGAAGGGTGGGCATTGTTCTCTGGTACCAACTTGTCACTTTGACTTATCTTTTCACCACTTTCAACTGAATCGGTTTTTGCAGAACCATAAACTTTTGAGCTGCTATCTGCCCTTCCAATGGATCGAGGTAATATTTCCTGGCTATCACCATGGGGATCTTCCCTGTTAATTTCATCTGGGACAATCTCATCCATTAGTCCAGGATCTGTAGCAGATTCACCTGTTTGTCCCTGATTTTCAGCATCTTCTGCTCTAGGTTCCACATCGCCGACTCCACTATCGGCTCTATGAACAGATGTGTCAGCCCCATGAATTTCAGCCTCATGACTAGCACACATCCCGACACTTCCTCCACTAATTCCAAAACTAAACCCATCCCTCGCTTGAACAGTCACGGTCTCTGCATTGAAAAGTTCTTCCCCATCATTTGTACTACTGACACCCATTTCTCCAGGGACAGCAGCAGCTGGCCGGAAGCCAATGCTCTGCTGAGCTTGGTTACTATAGTCCAATTCGGATGTATCATTCATGTCCAAATTGCCATATATACTAGAAGAGGGGAAATGAACATCATCAACATCTGCAGGATAATTTTCAACACTTTCCATGGAGTCATCATTCACACTGTGGAAACCAGTATCCATAGCAATGACCGACGATGCACGAGTAGAATCCCTAGTTGATTGGATCCTTATAACTTGGTCACCTCCTTCCCGAAACGAAGCAACTCTGTTGCCATCAGTGTATATTTCAAAACCCATTGAATGGCTAGGACCAGCACCAGATGTATTTCTATTATATGATGAACAGTATGTATCAAATATGTCAGATTCACGAGCACGCTTCGAAGGCCCAGCTGAATATTGTCCCCCATCTGTGACTTCGTCACCATCACGATCAATGACTGTGCCCTCAACACTATCAGCTTGCTGCAGCCTTAAGTGTGGCCTATAACAGGAACTTCCCCCTTTCTCCAAGCTTCGTTTGCGAGAGCTGGGACCCCGTGATTCATATGAAGCTGCATGGTCACCAACCTCACTGCCTGAGGGCTGCCCAATTATTAGGTCCCTACCCATATCTGCATCATGAATATTTTCCAACATTGTTGTCCTGTCAAACTGAGTAAAAGGTAAACCACCTGCCATTGTAAGATTGAGATCAACATCTGTATTTGGCAGCAATTTTCCATCATTTGTCGTTGCAACTTCATCACGGTCTTCAGTATGTTCTCTTTCTGAATCATCAGTAGCAACCCAACCACTAATTCCACTGGCTGCACTAACTCCACGTGTTAATCCCATTTTTTTGCTTGCTTCAGGATTTTCAACATTGTTGGGAGTGAACCGTGCAGGTCGAGGAACTGTAACGAAATCTGATATCCTAACTCTAGCACCACATAAGCAACAATCTAGCAAAGGTAACCTGGACTCGCATCTAGAATCCTTAACCAACACTTTACTCTTCCCAGTGTCTTTTTTATCTACAGCAGGCAGTGGTTTCTTGACCATTCCAGGATCCTGAGATAGATGGCCCTTGGCCTGCTTAGGGCCAACAGAACATCCATTCCTAGCTGATTGAGCAGAATGCTCTTCGCAGTCTTGAACATTTAAAACCCAAAGTGGTTCCCACCCACAGAGGCTTATAAGTTTCTGGGCCTGTGAAAGCAGAGAGACAAATAGAAATACACAAACATAGAGAAAAATGGAACAAGTAACGATCAGTAGGCATTATCAGCCACCAAAAGGTACGTTAATATATCTTACACGAGAATATAAACAAAATGCCCCATCCTGAGAGCTTTCAAGTTCTGGGATACTCTCTGGTTTAGTATCTACTTCCCCAAACAAAAAGCGTTCAACCTGTGGGCCGTGAGAAACCTGCATTTTCTCAATTGCTGATGCTGCCACAGCGGGAAGATATTGAAATTGCACAAGTCCATCACATCTATCCTTATATCCCCCAATTAGGGCAGACTGAGGAGTTGGAGGAAACTGCACCAAGCTATCTGGGCAGCTATTTCCCCTCCAAGGACAACTGACATTGTGCACAGCATCCAGCTGTTTGGCAAAGGCTTCAGCAGCATTTTGAACTGAAACCATGAAACAAAAATAAATTAAAGGAAAATTAATATCAATATTAGCAAGAACCAACTTATTCAATTGTTACTGAAACGCCAAATAAAAATGGTGTAAACAAGGAAAAAATAACAAACAGATTAACATATTTGAAATAGGAAATTAAAATGATTAAAAACAGGACTAGAAAAACGGGTGCAATACTGTAACTTCAACTAAGATTAGCAAGAATGTATATACTTTTCTTGTATCTGATTTTCTTTTTTTTAACTTCTAGATAGTTATTCTCCCTTGTATACTTTATGTGTACTTGGGTTGCACCTTTTGGACTTTTTTAATGAAGATTTCTTACTTAAAAAACAAACCTATAACTGGTGTGTATTCAACTTGGTGTTATAAGTTGCTACTATTGAGAAATCAGAATCTGCGTGTTTGGAAGGCAGGGTAAAATTCCTCTAGTTTCTCAATGCAAAATCACAGGTTTCTTATGCAATTTCATGATATTCAAATAAGAAAACTATAGAGAGGGATTATCATCTATGAAGAAGCAAAAAGCCTCTAATACCATATTAGTAGAGGGAGACCGTACGCTCGACATTTTCTCCCCGTACACTTAACATTTCAACGGTGGCTGCAGGCGTTTGATGGCGAGATTTGCTCAAGTAGGAAGGAAAACAGGTCCTTCAAAACTAATTGTAATCGAATCAAAGGCGTTTGAGATGATAAGGGATGGTAGATATGTTCATCTTATTGAGAGGAGCTGGAGAGTTGTGAAAGGCATGAGCTTGGGGTTAGCCCCGACACTCTGGTTCACCAAAGCTTTGGAGGACTGTCTGAGGTTGGAAGAAGGAATTCTATACTGCTCATTGGGAAGGAGATGGGAGTTTCAATGCGTACAAGTGCTAACTCCCGAGTATATTACATGGCACTGGTGGAGTATAAAGGTGGAAGGTGGTCATCAACAAAACTTCATTTTCGTGCTAGATGATAGGGATGACAAGCCGACAAGGGATGGAGGAAGTTGGCAGAGGTAATGAGGGAGGCTGGAAGAGAAGGTGGACCTGCTTGACTGCCACTGCCAATGACGACAGTGGCTTTGAACCAACCTCATACTTGATCGTACAATGAGGTCCTCCAACAGCCGCGGATATCGGAGTAGACTAAAACATGTCAAGTCAAGAGCAAGGTCTGACACATCGGCCAACCTGAGAGGAGTTGTTGGTCCAAAAAGAGCAGGTAGAGCTGCCGATTCGGTAGGTTTCCATAGACCAGATGGTGGTGGCAGGTGTGTTGTCAGCCTACAAGAGGAAATGGTGCATCATGCTCTGATGGATATGAAGAAATAGATGGGTGAATTGCAAGAAAAAATAGACGGGCTTATACAGTGCACTAAGGAGAACAAAGGGGCGGACTTGGACTTGGGCTTGGGCTGTGGATTGATTGAAGGAAACATAATGCGTGCTAAAGACATTGACGGCTCATGCAGTAACGCTTCAATGGGCTAGGCAAATACCAGTGGGCCTCATCCTATAACCTTAAACAAAGGGAAGACAAGTATAGGCTAGGCTCAGCCCGTGGGATAGTATAATACCAAACAACAAGAGGACCCTGTTTAGAGGAGACGGAAGCCGAGTGATGTATGCCCATCGCCAAGTCGGTACCAGCCACCGTTGCCGATGAAGACTCAAGTGGTCTTGCCATAAGAAGTAGAAACACTGGCAGCAGAGGAGAGGGAGGATACAATGGTGGAGAAGAAGGTAATCCCGGCACCAAACACGAATTTTCAACAGCCTTTGTCGCTGGCCATCAATTCCCAGGCATGGTATCCACGAAAAGGACCAATGGGAAGTTCTGTTGAAAAAAGTGAGAGTGGGGGTGGGGGGAAATGGCACTTCCAATGGCATCTCTTCCTGTGGGTATAATTGTTTTGGATTTGGTATTGTACATGGGAAACTGATCTCCCTTCACAGCAGTAGGTTGTGATCATGCAGTGAGTGAACAGAAGGGGCTAAGGGGTAGAGGAGCTGGTGCTTGCACTGGGTGGGGTTATTGGGGGCGTCGATGAAGGATTGGTTGTTGATATTGTTCGTGAATCTCTAGACCTTATGAGTGGGAATGCAAGTCCTCTTTCGCTGAGGAGGCGACAAGGCTATTGTTGTCATACCGTTACAAGCTTTACCTCCATGTTGGCACAATGTTTCGAACTGGGTCATAGATAAGGTGAAGGAAATCCATAGCTGTGTGGGAAGTGAATGTGATGGTTTTGAAGAACAATTTATGACTTCGTCAACTATCATTGAAGAAGGAAATATTCAGATCAAGAAATCTGGTTTAAAAAAATAGTGAGAGCTCAAGAGGGCTGAGTATGTCTACTAATTACGAATTTAAGAGGGCAGCTCAAGTAGAGAAAGATCCAACGGAGGGGGTCGACAATGTCTATATGAAGCCTAAGATTATTTCTTGGAACATCTAAGGGCTTAATGAGACTTTTTTGATAAGTAATAACTTTTATTGATTAAATGCAACTAGGCAAAGCCCAAGTACACAAGAAGTATACAAAAGAAAAACCTAGTTACATTCTATTGAAATGAAAAGAAGTCAAAAACTCATAGACATCCTCTCCCTTTAGTACGATTGCAGAAAGCCATTGTACCAAAGAGGATACAAAAAAGTCTCAAATTTCCCCGATGGTCCTTTCCTTCTTGTTGAAGCATCTATCATTTCTTTCCAGCCAAAGACACCATGGTAGACATAAATGAATCATCCTCCACGTCGCAGCCAAAAGCTTGCACTAATGATATCTATTCCAACTAACTAGAAGATCCACCACACCTTTTGGCATTACCCAATGCAGCCCTACCCGTCCTATAATACCATTCCATAATTCTCTTGCCACATCACAATGTAAGAAAATATGTCCATACAAAAAAAGCAACCTTAGGTGGCACTGGTGCTTTCCATATACCCTTCCATGGGAAGCCAACCGGTTGGGGTGGTTGGTGTGCTTGCATTGCCTTGTAGAATGACTTGACAGTAAACTTTTTGAGTCTGGTATGGTTCCACAACATTCTCTCTCTTCCCCCTCCTCCTATTTGCCTGGAGTAAAGGAAACTGTACAAATCGACAATTTTCTCAACTTCCCAATCCTAAATATTCCTTGAGAAGGTCAAATTCCAATACACTGTACCATTAACTCGACTCATTACATTAGAGATGGTAGCTTGCTGGTTTGCTGCTATACTAAAAGCCCTCGGGAATGCATAAGAGAGTGCTCACTCACCACACCATTTGTTGCGCCAAAAGCTGATTCTTGTACCATCGTCAACCTCATAAATAGTATGTGTTGAAAACACATTCCACCCCTTTCTAATATACTTCCAAAAGCTCACTTCATAGGACTCTCTCACCTCTTTTGTGCACCAACCCCCCTCTCACATCCATATTTCTCCTCTACAACCATTTTCCACAGCGAAGACTCTTCCAAAGAAAATCTCCACAACCACTTCCCTAACAAGGCTATGTTGAAAGGGGTCAAATTGCACACACCCAACCCACCCAACTCCTTTGGTCAAATCTCCACAACCACTTATTAATGAGATTAATAAGTGCTTGCAAATAAAAAATTTGCTCCAAAAGTGGAAGCCGGATATTGTGTGTTTACAAGAAACCAAAATGGAAAATATTCCAGGGGACATTATTAGAACTTTGGGGAGCTGTCCGTATGTTGACTTGGGTCTTTCTTGCTTCGATTGGGGTGTCTAGGGAGTACTAGTTATGTGGGATAAGAGAGTGGTGGAAAAAATAAAGTATATCGGGGAATACACAATGGCTTGTTTCTTTTCAAAATGTGAAGGATCGTTTGAGTCTTTTAGAAGAGCTTTTTTGTTGGAATATATGAGCCGACCGTGGACAGCAATAGACAATTTCTATGGGAAGAGCTAGCCGGGTTACATAGCTAGTGGGACATTCTTTGGTGTATAGGAGGAAACTTTAACGTTGTCAGATTCCCAAATAAGAGATCAAAAGATAGTAGGTTGCAGCTAGCAATGGCAAGTTTTTCAAATTGTATTTTTTGAGTTGAGATTGGTGGACATTCTTCTTATGGGTGACACATTTCCATGGCCCAATAACCAAAGTTTTGAATTCCGTTCCAATTGAAGCACTGGAACAAAATATTTCGATACCGGTTCTTTCCGATATGCGTTTCTAAAATAGACAATATACAAATAAATTATATATATAATAACTATATTATAAAATAAAATCAATACAAATCTTAAAAGCATACATGCTTAATAAATTTAATAATACTTCTCATAATCAATACAAGTCTTAAAAATAAATACACATTTATAAAATCTAATGACCTCTATATATGAAAGGTTGATTGGTTCTGTGTTAAACAAGAAAAAAGCTCCATATAAATATAAGAACCATGCCTCCTATTTCTTAATAATACTAAACAAATAATATCTCAACAACAATTTCAACTTTTTTTAACAATGGCAGTCAGAGGCGTTGAAAAGAAGATTTGTGATTTGGCTTCATCGACTCATCAGAGCCACGCCATTGGCTGTTGAGAGCAGACTGGATATCGACTGGTTGTGGAGGTGGCACCGTTGTGAAGGAAGGAGTTGTGGCTGACTGGTTGTGGCTCGTCAATGGAAAGGAAGGAGGCTGGATGCAATAGTGCAATGCGATTTCATAAATGGTGGAAAATCGGGAGATGAAGTAGTGGGTTTTCAAAGTTTTCAACTTTTAGAAAGAATAAAAGGCCTGGTATAATTACAAAAACAAAAAAGAAAGTTTGGGTATTTACAAAATAACCAGCCTTCTAAAGTTACCAAATTCCAGACCGGAATTAGAACGTACCGGCATGATTCGGAACACCCAGAATTTTGTCTGGTGCAGAGTATAGGGCTTCACCATTCCGGAACGACAATTTCCAGTCGTTCTAGCCAGCACAGAACGATATTCAAAACCTTGCCAATAACCAAACGTGGTCTAGATTGGACAAACTTTGTCTCCCCAGAGTGGGAAATACATTACCCAGAAGAATGCCAAAAATGATTGCCTTGCCTATGTTCTGACCATTTTCCTATTTTGTGGGATTGAGGGAGTATTCAAGGAGGGAGTAGGTACTTTAAGTTCGAGAAATTTGGCTAAAAACAGAAGGCTTTGTGGAACAGGTAAGGCACTGGCGCTCCTCCTATTAGATCCAAGGTACATCTACTCTCATTTTTTTAGGCTAATTGAAAGCTTTAAAAAAAGACAGTTTTGGAATGTACAATCCTTTGAAGCCGTAGGCAACAAAAGAACACTATTGGATGAGCTCCATCAACTAGAGAGGGCACAGGAGCGGCAGGCCCTTTCATTGGAGGAATGTGCTTGACAAACAGAACTCACTTCAGAGCTAGAAAGGGTTACCCTATTGAAGACCTCTTAGTGGTAAAAGTCACAAGCATTGTGGCTGAAAGAAGACTGGAGCACGAAATTTTTTCATCAAATGGAAAATTCCCATATGAGAACTAATGCAATTGAGGATGATGAATATTGACAGTGTTGTTTCCATGAATATCCCTAAGATCCAAGAATATGTTGGTTATTTTGAGCAGCTGCTTATCAAGCCTATGAGGTGGAGGCTGAAGATTGATGGGCTAACTTTTGAGCCAATTGAGCAGCTGGATGCTATTTGGCTAGAGAGGCCGTTTGAGGAGGCCAGGGTCCATAAAGTAATGAGAAAGATGGTAAAAGACAGACCAAAACCAAATGGATTTTCTATGGGCTTCCTCCTATCTTGTTATGCAGTGATGAACAAGGACTTTTTTTTTATATATAGGAAAAGTGGTGAACGAGGACTTAATAAAGGTATTTCATGAATTTTTTTATTCAGTTGGGAAATTTGTAAAAAGTCTCAAGACCACTTTTACTTCACTTATTCCTAAGAATGTAGGGGCATCGAAGGTTTAGGATTACCGGCCTATTAGCCTTGCGAATGGGGTGCGTAATATTATTTCCAAGGTGCTTGCAAGTTGATAAGGAGTTTGGGACGGATCATTACAAAACCTCGAAATGTCTTTGTACGGGAAGACAGATCTTTGAGTCAGTACTCATTGCTAATGAATGCTTAGATAGTAGATTAAAATTTTGCAATCTAGTCTCTTCTGTAAGTTGGATATGAAAAAAACTTATGATCATGTCAACTGGAATTTCTTGTTGTATTTGCTTGGGAAATATGGTTTGGAGAGAGGTGGTGCACATGGATTAGGTGGTGCATATCAACAACACAATTTTCAGTTTTAGTGAATGGTTGCCTAGTGGATTTATAATAGCTCTTGAGGTCTAAGGCAAGGAGATCCCTTGTCCCCACTTCTCTATTATCGTGATGGAGGCATGTAGCATTATGATTTCAGCACTGGTTAACAGGGTGTTGTTGGGATTTTCGGTTGGTGATATACTTGGAGGTACCTTTCACGTCTCTCATTTGTTGTTTACAGATGACACTTATTTTCTGAAAGACAGATCTAAATCAAATTCAGGCATTAAGGGCACTCCTGCTTTGCTTTGAAGCAATATCAAGATTGAAAGTGAATTCATCCAAGCCAGAGATGGTTCCAATCGGCAACATTCGCGGCCGAATGTTGGCTAGCTTCCTTGGTTGTAAGGTCTCCTCCCTCCCTACGAACTATCTTGCCTTCCCTTGGGGGCCGTTTCCAAAGCTAAAACCATTTGGGATGCAGTATTTGAGAAGATAGAACGAAAATTGGCAGGATGGAAGAAATTGTATCTGTTAACAAGTAAAAGAATTATTGTAATAAAAAGTACTTTTTCTAATCTACCTACAAACTTCTTAACATTGTTTCCAGTTCCTACAAGTATTTGAGAAGATAGAACGAAAATTGGTAGGATGGAAGAAATTGTATCTGTCGACAAGTAAAAGAATTATTGTAATAAAAAGTACTTTTTCTAATCTACCTACAAACTTCTTAACATTGTTTCCAGTTCCTACAAGTGTGGGAACACGAATTGAGAAACTGCAGCGTGATTTCCTTTGGAGTGGACTTGGAGATTAATTCAAATTTCATTTGGTAAAGTGGGATAAGGTTTCACCCAAATCTCTTCTGACTGTTTGGGAATTAGAAATTTGATGGTGTTCAAGGCCTTACTTGGGAAATGATTATGGCAATTATTGAGAAGTTTCTTAGAATTATACTTATCTGAGCCAAAGCTGTAGATTTTAATGGCTAGATTTTCACAATTTTCTTGTTTCCCTCCCTCCCCTCTTCTTCAATAGGTGTTAATTCTTGTATACCTCCTGTGTACCTAGGCTAAGCCTATTTTCAGTAATATAATATAATCGTTTACTCAAAAAAAAAACTATTGAGAAATCACAACTCAATAAAAAATCCAAGTTTCAATATGAATGAAGATCTACTCCCTAAATCTTGGCGAGTTACAAGTAAATCTTATTTCCCCGCTCCTTTTTCTTACTTGTTCTCCCTTCAAACTTCCTTCCTCCACCCATCTAGCAAGCGGCACTAAGGTTCAATTATTCCAAGATTCACAAGAGTTTTTTGTTTTTTCTTTCAAAAAAATTGTTTGATAATACCCCCACCACATTGAGTAGTAATTTCAGAGTATTAGATAAAAGAAACAAAAACAGTTGACTAGAACTAGCTAACCTTCAGAAGGGATCCAGGATGGTATCAATGCAAAACTCAAATATGCACCACATGATTCACATTCTATTTTATCAACATCGACATTTATCCAACCTCTTTGAGCACAAGATAATGAACTGACAACCTGAAACAAATCAGGAAAAAAAAGTAAGAATACCTCTAAGTGATATTGAATCTATATCTCCAAGCAAAGAAAATTTTCAGTGTGGCAACAATATCTTTTGCACGTGTTGACCACCAACTTAGAAGCTACAATGTCTCACATTAAAGCATAACGAAGATTGAGTTATAATCTCTCCTTAAAGATGTGAATATTTTTTTTTTTTGATAGGTAATAAGAAATTTTATTTTTGTAAATAGGCAAAAATCAAGTACACAGGGAGTGTACTAGATGAAAAGAAACTTAAAACAAAAGATTACAAGAAATCCTATCCTTACAAGATTTTTTTTTTTATATGTAAAATTGTATTAATAATCAAAGAATGGGCAAATGCCAGTTACAACGATCTAGTACATCTGAGACTAGAAAAGCAAATTAAGCTACAAAACTATCCGCTTATTACATTAAAAGCTAGAAAAGTATGAAGGTCCATGCCATTATACGCAGTAATGGACCATGTACAAAGAGTACTAAAAAAAAATGCAGTCAGTTCCTCCAAAGATCTTTCCTTGTCTTCAAATGTCCAGTCGTTGCGCTCCATCCAAAGACACCACATAATGCAATTAGGGATCATTTTCCATATAGCTTTTATCTGT